>OU026157.1:100203385-101403385 GCA_907269105.1 Volucella inanis | reverse complement strand
ACAGATGCATTTGATGGGTCGGTTACGAACCTGAGCGCTTTTCATTGGAGACAAAATCCTGTACCAAAAAGCTTCCTCGGAAGAACAACAAGTTTAAAAAACTTGGAAAAATGGTTAGGAAATAATTTAAAAATAATATATTGGGAGGGTAACAGAAAGTCGTTGTTAGAGATTGGGAAAATTAAGAGCGAGTTTCCGAGGAACTTTTTTTGGTGACTTATGGGACAATCAGACTACTGATGGGATACAAATATCTCTTTCGAAAGGATAAACTGTTTCCACAAGAATCCTAAAGGGGGCAGAAGGTGACCTCACAAGTACTTTCAGGGAAACATTAGAGCTCCTTGAGACAGTTTGACTCTATGGTAATCAAGGTTATAAAATTTCAGAAGATAAACTCCACAAATCACAAGGACCAGATTGTATTTTCCCACTACTTCTGTCTAGAGTTACCAGCACTCACTCACCTCAACATTAGTTCAAATTTTCAGAGCCAGTCTCAAACCAAAATATATTTTTGGACTTAGAGTACAGACCCATTAGCACTATGGGTTAAATATTATGGAAAAGCTGATTAAACAATACATAAAGGAGGACATATTATTTAGAACACCACTTCACAACTTACAATTTGCTTGGAAAATACGCAAAACACACAAACTCAGCACTGCACACACTGGTCTACGAAAAAGAAAAAGTATAAGACTCAATCGCCAATTGTTTAGCACTAGCACGTAACATGGATACATAGATGAGTACTATTTCCAAACAAATATATTCTTTGAAGACGATTTCGTTGGAATGGCTGATCCAATTCCTGAAAATATTAAAATCATATTGACTATCATCATAAACATTAGTTGGCACATAACCTGTTGACGGTCTAATCCTTTGACCATTTAGTCACAATTGAATAATCTGGTCAAACCATACCATGAAATCCATTTAGATGTAAATTGTATAGAGCAAAATTTGAAAACATTAGTGAACACAACTTCGGCAACATTGCCATCGCATCTTTGCAGCTGCCAAAATTGTGTTCATAAATGTATTGCAAACATTTAAATAACATTTGTATAACTATCTAATAATGTTAGTTTTGATAAAGCACATAGCGAAGCGTACAAAAGTTTGATGCTCAAGAAAGGGCAAATATTTAATACACTGCGCGGTAAAAGTATTCCAAAAAATAAATATTAAAGTTATTATTTTTAAACGTAATACAAAGAATCAGAAACTAGCTACACTTAACATATATGTAGACGTAAGAGAATATATACAGAGTGTCCCAAAAATCAACGTCAAGCCGAAAACGGGTGATAGATCAAGTGGTGTTCGTTGTCACAAAATTATAACAAAAAAATCTAAGTCTGGATTCAAAAATGGTGTGACACTTGCTAACTAACGCTTAATTGAGGACAAAAAAATATTTTGTTAAAGAAACAGACAGTGACGCCGTGATAGAGACAGATAAACACACCATTTCGACTAGTGTGAGTAAAATAGATAGAAATGCCACCCTTTTCATTTCATTTCATTTTTTTCCCATCACATGCCACCCTATCCACCTGTTGGAGTATTCCCGATCGAGGAACTCTCATACTGTGCGAGCATAATGCGCTGGGCAGCCATCTTGTTGATACCATATGCATGCATATGTGGCATATTTAGTGGCACGTCGTCCAATAAATTTGGTAAGTGGTTCTCCAAAAAATTTAAATAAACCTCGTCATTCAAGTTTTGCGGCAGCTCGAATGGGCCAATAATTCTACCATTCAAAACTCCCATCCATCTTTTTACTTTAAAACGGTACTGTGACAGATTTTTCCGCATTAAATGTGGATTTTCCATGTGCCACTCGTGCAAATTGTGGAGGTTCATGTTCATTTTAAAGTTAATTCGCCCGATCATAAAATTTCTTCAAAGAATCTCGGATCTTCTCTGTACATCTGCAATATCGTTTGACAAAATTGCACTCTTTCTGTACGGATGGAGCTGGTTTTTAATAAGAATTCGGTGTGCTGTACTTTGGGCACTCCTTTGATTTCTTCAATTGCACGTACTGAGGTACAAGGGTTTGTGCGACTACTTGTAAGACTCCATCCTCGACGGGTCTTCCCTCACTAACCATTAGCTTTGAAAAGCGACCCTCTGAGAATGAGCGGTGCACCTTTACAAACACTCGATGATCCGGATGACGCTGAGTATTTGGGTATCTCTCATGATAAAGTCTGGCTTCAGCACTAGCATTAAACCTGCATTCCCCATAAATGAGTTGCATGTTAGCATATTCCTGAGCAGTGTATCGAGATGGCATGATATCATCCACACAACACAATCACGGGATCAACGATCAACACTAGTCCAGAAGAAATCAAAGTTCGACAGAAACGGTCAGATAGCAAATCAAAGTCTCAAGGCAATGAAGTCCAATAAAGAAAGCCAAAGCTTTAAGCACGATATCAACACGAGTACAGAATAATGCGCTGTAAGCAAAGGAGCGTAACGTACTGTAGTATTGCAGAATGCGTCTATGCCTCACTGCTTGACAAGAGTGGCATCTCTATCTCTTGTTTATGTTTATCCGTCTCAATCACGGCGTCACTGTCTGTCTAGCTCACGCTTAGTACTCAATTTTGAGTCCGGACTAAATACGTCATCTTTTAAAGTTACTTGCCAAAATGGCATAATACATTTTTTGTCAGTACAGTGAGTTCAAGTGGGAAGATTAATGATTTTCAGATACATTTCAATAGGAATTAGAGAGCCCGGCAGGCCATTTCACAAGCGAGTTCTACAGCTTAGGAACGAATCACGTAATTTCAGAGTATGTCCGAAAGTTGGCTTGAGGGTACGTGTGTTACAGTTGATGGTTTGAAGGGGTGGAATGCTATCGGCGATTTTTATGAAGTATTGGTGGTGGAAATAGTGATAAAACAAGCTGCGACAAGAGACATTACGTCGGTTTTCAACTGTTTCAATTGACTGATTAAACCGATGAGCTTAATCGCACGGGCTTAAATCCTATCTAGCTGGTACATTGTACGCCAATTTTGGGCGGATGAATGCTTTATATATTGAGGCCAGATCAGATGAGGTGAAATATTTCTTGACTATACATTTCGCAGCATTTTTGGTGAAATCGAATATGTGGTCATTCCAACGTAGGTCGTCACTGACGCTCATACCGAGATTGGAAAGTTTTTCGGTTTCGACGATGCAAGTGCCATTTATGGATAATGGCCGGGTCGTTGGATTTTGCTTTAATGACAGCAGACAGCATTGTGTTTTGGAAGCATTAAATTCTGCTCCTTTGATAGTTACGTTGGATATTCTATTAGTATCGGTATTCAATAAACTTAGGCCGTTCTCAGTCTACAGTAGGAACGTGAGTCCGAAAACGAATATGAAAATCAGAGAGCACTGTCGTCAGCAAAGGAATATATTGAATTAAAAGTAGCAGACAAGCGATCGTTGAAGAAAATTAAAAACAGTATGTTTGCCTTGGGACAACTTGAATTGAACGTTACAAAAGGTAATTTCTAATCCATTGAAGAAGAGAATCATCGATCCCAAAAGCACGCATTTTCGACAAAAGAGCCTGATGAGAGAGAGAGAGAAAACAAGACTCGCCTCTTTTAGGGACGGGCTGGACAAATGCTGTTTTGCATCTGCTCGGAAAGAGTCCTAAAGTGTAGGATTGATGAAAAAGCCTACACAGTGTTTGTGGCAGCGAGGAAGAATTCCTGTTCAGAAGAAGGGGAGATATACCATCTGTACGAGCGGATTTGTGTATATTAAGATTTTTAAGTACCCCCACACACGTACCTGGGGGACCACATGGGAACTCAGTACTCCGCGTACTGTTGACAAAACGCGCCACATGGGCATAGTACCCCGGCGTTAAATACCGGACCCGACAAACTAATTTGTATCGTTCCCTTGATAATAATAATAATAATAATAATAAGTACTCTTGCTAATATACGAGTGCGGAACTAGATTTGTGCCATTGAAGATTCGTCGCACGCAAGTGTAGACAGGAACAAAGCATAATCTAGAAGTGTTGAAATGGCTGCAAAATGTGCAGCAAGCGGGTTGGCCTTGTCCAAAGATCTGACAGCTGAAATGTCATTGTAAATGAGCGTTGGAATGGAGGTTAAGGCAGAATTTCTAATATTTTTGACTAACGACCAAAATTTTTTACTACAGTTGGGACGTTGTACTATTTTTTGTCTCAGTTTTTGGTCGTATTTTTATTTCACACGCTTAGGAAAGGCGTTGCAATTATTCCTTGTTCGTTTAAATTTTTTTCAATTTTCCTCAGCGGGGTTGGTCTTGTAGGACCAAAAAATATTTCTCCAACACAGCTTCTTTATAGCTCGAGTCGTACCATGCCTTGTCTTTTGGTTTGATACTCTTCATCCGATGAGAATGGTGTCTTTTCACTAATTGTGTGGTCGAGATACGAGAAATTAGCTGATATGACACACAATGGTCCGACGAGCCTAGAGGGGATAGCACATTGACTTTGTATTTTACAGAGTGGATGTTGGCAGTATGACTATTAACGTCTGGTATACGTGTGTTCTCATTAACAAACTGGGTCAAGTTGTTTTCCGTAGCGAAGATCTCAACACACCGTCCTTCGGGTGTTGTCCAGAATTTCGAAACCACTCAGTATCGTATCATCGAGCGTAATAACGATTTGAATAATTCTTTGAATGGATTCAGACAGTGCATCGAACTCGGTAACGATCAAATTGCTGTCTAGTTTGGTGCTTCTGTAAATAAAATAGTAGTGTATAATTTGCTTTCGGAATGGTGCAAGAAAGTTGGCCTCAAAGTCAATGCAAAGAAAAGCACCATTGTTAGATTCACTAAAAGAAGAAGTCTAGGGAGACTCAGAAATTCTCCTCTCTTTGGTGAAACAATAGAGTTTTCAATGGAAGGAAAATATCTAGGAATCACACTGGATGACAAATTTACGTGGAACACTCATCTTTCTAAGATTATTGACCAACAAAAGTTTAGCTGAAAAAAATCGGGGACTTAATTCCAAAATGACACTATGGACGTACACGGCAATAATGGGACCTATCATCACGTATGCAGCCACCGTTTGGTGGCATAAAACAACGCTGAGCTCAACACAGTCCAAACTCAATAAATTACAGAAACTCGCCTGTATCTTTGCAACCGGTGCAATTAAAACCGCACCATCAGCTGCGCTTGTAGTTATCCTAAACATCCCACCACTTCGTCTAGAACTCATGAAAGAAGCAATGGTAATTGCCTACATGCTTATCGCAGAAGATGAATCCAATTTCAAACTAGTTCATACTGTAATTGTTCATGAATTCAATAAAAACGAACTACTTGGAATACACTTAATAGACAAATGTTTACTTCGATATAACTTTTTGCACCACTTTAAGGTTACATTTCCAGATCGACTTAATTGAGAACGGGAAAAATATTTGCCAAGGACTCACATGTACGGAACACAGACGTATCTAAGGCAAATGAAGAAGTTGGAGCCGGAGTATACGGTCCTCGGCCTAAGACATCCATACATCGTAGTATGGAAACAAGCAGCTCCGTATTTTAGGGTGAAATCCATGCAATAGAGTTTTGCGTTCGAGAGAATTTAAACAGATATACCATATAACAAACAAAAACATTTATATTCTCTCCGACAGCAGAGCAGGCCTACTTAAAATTAACGCCTTTGATAAAAAAAACTAGTCTGGGATTGGCCTTAACTCTTACAACAATTGGCCACCACAAATAAATTCTATCGAATTTCAGTGCAAGGACATAGCGCATATGAAGGCAGAGAAAAAGCAGACGAACTAGCCGGAAAAGGATCCAAATCTCATGATACCAAACCGACAAGCCAAAAAATTTATGTCCAGCAGATGCCACAAAAAAAAAAAACAAAACAAAACAAAACAACTAGTACAACTAAGTAAAAGTCAGATTCGACTGATCACTGGTTTTCTCACAGGACACTTGCCGTGTAAAAAAAACACCTGGTGACTATAAGCATAGCACAAGACAATACATGCAGATTGTGCAGCGAAGACGTGGAAACAGCAGAGCGCATACTCTGTGACTGCAATGGTTTAAACAAAACCCGTCAAAGTTACCTATGTAAATTCTACTTTGGAGCGGCAGAGATGGCTGCCAGCTCACCTTAAGACTTAGTCGCATTTCTCAAATGCTCTAAATAGGAGACATCAGACTAGGTCTATTTGTGACCGCAGTGATCTGGGATTTATTATACCACCTCCCACAAAAATCTAAATTTATATCTTTATAGACGCTGCCATTTGATCGACTATTATAATTGATTAAATGTTATGTCGCATATGAAGTAACTGTTAAAGCTGAGAAACAAGCTCAATTGTATTCTGGGATTCCTAAACACAGACTTGTTTCGGTATTGCTGGTGGTGGAATTCGCTTCTTAATTTTTTTTTTCTATTTCTTACCATCATTGTGGGAACTTATTCTCATCAGCTAACGAACTTCGTTTTCCTCTTGCATAATAGTAAATACTATGTAGGCCAGGTCTTATCTGTGTGCCTTAGTGATTCCTCTTAATATAACCTAAAATTGGGTCAATAACCCTGAAGAGGATCCCGACTTAAGCTGGAGTCATCTCTGAATTTCAGAGTGAAATTTTGGGCCTGAATTACCTGTGTGATGTTCCCAAAGAAAATTTCCTCTATGACCGGTCGACCATTGGAGATCCTTTCTTGAATTTTATTGTCATGTGGTGATAAGTCTTACTCTTTGAAGAAGAAATACTCAGCTATCCAGAGTATTTTCCTAACTCTATTCATTAATTAATGCTCCCTTGATTGTTGGTGGAAATGTATTTCGCTCCAAACTCATCAAATATGGTAAGGCTTGTCAGATGCGTTCATACCTTTTTAAACAGCTACAATTGAACTCATTTAATTGCCACAACAAGGACGAGACACAACAAACTCTCAGAGCATGGAAAAACAATCCACTACCTTATCGTATCTATTTCTCTTGCATTAAATTTTAACCACCAAATGAATCCAGAGCTGGAAAACGTGTAACTTATTCAAAATGTCCCCTGTGACAACAAAAAAAGAAGGCAAAAAGGAAAGGAGCACGGCAGTCAGCTCTTGTAAATGGAATATCCTTGTCGGTTCCTTTATCCTTGACTTTTTATTTTAATCAAACATCACTAAAACACATGTATGTACACACGAGTGTGCTCGTTCGTATACTCGTATGTGCTCGTATGTGGTTAACACTCGACAAGGGATGACAATTATTTTCAGTCCAAACGATAACGACTGACTGAGTTCCTAAACTTACTTTCTGAAGACCCTGTGCTGTCACCATGTGTTTGCATGCGATAAATATGAGCGCTTAGCACTTTCGATAGATTCCTGACAGTGCACTGTGCACTTTAGATTCAGATTCAGAAACTCCTCCGCTCGCTGATGATGATGTTCGTAGGGCAAAGCATTTATGGAAGAACGACAGACTTGGTAATTATGTTTCAACTGTTAGACTCCATTAATGCATCCTGTACGTAAATGTCTTTATGAATACTATAAGTGCGGGAGGGTAGATTTTACTTCTCGTACACTCATGCGATGTAAAAATATCTTCTTTCCATCTGACAGTGTGGCACCACGAAAGACTCCGATTCAACTAACAAGTCAATAGCAGGGGAAGGAGTATGCTGCATATACATATGCATATTGCATGCGATCTGCATTCAAGAGAGGGTATGTTTACATTAACGACTTTCTTTTTGAAATACGATACTGTGAAAGGATCCCAACAAGCAGACCGACACTGGGAGAGAATCCATATATAGAATTCAATACAATACAAAGGGAATTTCTTTGTAAAGAATGATATCGGTTTTGTAAAGCCACCATTGGGATACCATATTTTCGACAAATCCATGTTTAGGTATTTTAAGTGGAATCGAGTAATTGAATTGAAATTAGAATCATTTTTCTGCTTACAGTAACAAGTTTTTAGTTATTCCTGTTGCTTCGCAGTTTAAACTGTAAAGTGAGTGGTGATTTACGATAAACCTTGTGGGAATATACAAAACAAAATTTCGGTGCGAGTATAATGTTTCACTCAAATAATTATTTATCTACAATATAATACCATACACAATGGTATATAAAAAAAATTAAACTCAACAAAAAGTGTAACTAGTTGTGCGGCCCTAAACCCAAAAGATAACACCAAACAGATGTAAATGTTTAAAAAAGGCGCTCTTATAGAAAGGTTTGAAAGTACTTACTTACTCGTACTTAGGTGGGGCTACAGTTCGGGATGGATCGGAGCCTCAGCTAAAATGCTTCTGCAGCTAGCGCGGTCGCTTGTCAGCTGCCTCCAATTACAGTTATGGAGTGAGTAGTGACACCTAAAACTCTTGTGCTTGTCATTGAACGTAAGATATATTTTTGATATGTGCAAATAATGTGTATCTGCAGAATAAGTAACTTGCACAGTATTCATTATAATTAGTTCTGACATATATGTAAGTTTTTGTAAGGTAAACTAATTGTATGAAGAACTCTTTGTGTTACAATAGAATAAGATACTTTTTTGTATAAATATCGCCAAATAAACGTTGAATTGTTCAGACATACTTTGAGAGCCAACTAAGGTTTTGATTTTTTATTCCAGGTGAATCTGCTTATTGTCACAAGTTTAGCTGTTCTAATATTGTGCTAGAATAATCACTGTAAGTCACGGTTCACAACCGTGGTCTAACTATAAAGTACAGTAAAAGCACTGTATTCAAGCACATGATAGCCCACGTATCGAATAGAAACTTCAGATTGTAATACTATAACCAATTTCTGGCAGTCTGTAATAATCCTTTGGCAAAAAAAAAATCCTGTGACAAATTCAAAATAAGTTGTTACTCTGCCAATACTACCTTCATCGAAAGATTATACAGAAAATTAAAAATACAAGTTTATTCATCTAAATCTATATTGTCCCCTTAAAAGTAATGCCTATTGACTGCAACACACTTATGCCAGCTCTTGATCCAATCCTCCAAACATTTTTTACATTCTGTTTTCGGTACGTCTATCAGTGCTTCCTGCGATTTTTCCATTACTTCCTCTCGGCGGCTGAAACGCGTTTCCCTTAGTTGTTTTTTAGCTCGATTGAACAGAAAGAAGTCACAAATTAGGTAAATTGGTGACTATTGGATGGTATTTCTAGGATTTTTCGTCAAAAAATTACGAATAATTATGGCACTGTGCGACTACAGTGGGCACTACACCGTTGTAATCCAAGAAAACCGTGAGCATTGCCTTCTTTTTTGACTGAAAACGACGAGGTTTTTTTTATCGGCTCATTTGCTGAACGACATTCACTAGCCTGATGTCTGGATTGCGTGTCGTACTCATAAACCCACGTCTCGTCTCCAGTAATGATCCTTTTGATGAATGTGGGATCGGGTTCAGCTTCGCATATCATCTCTTTTGCGATGTCAACACGGTCTCTTTTTTGCATGAAATTGAGGTATTGTATTTTATCAAAAACTTTGCTGCTACACGACGGAAACCCAAATGTCGGATCCATAGAAAATGTTCAAGTCCTCCGCCATCCAATTCCGGCAGTAAGAACTCGTTTATCATGTCCCTGTAGTGTTCGCCAATAATGACCTTATTGCCAATGGCGTCCTCAAACAAAAACGGCCCAATCACTCCCCCCGCGTGAACGCCGCACAATATAGCAGCTTTGGGTGGATGTAATGACTCTTCATGCATCACACGCGGATTTTTAGTGCCACAGAAACGAAGATTTTGCTTATTGACGTAACTGATTTTCGACACAAAATCGTCCTCTTCGTTGTTGAGATTGGGGATGGCTTTACAGTAATTCACACGTGACTTACGGTCAGGAGGCATTAACTGATGCACTTTTTGCACTTTGTACGGGAATATATGTAGGTCTTTCACTTAAATTCGCTGTAGGGTCCGTCTGGTGATGCACAATTGCGTGACCCGTCGTCTGGTTGATGTTCTCAGCGACATCGGCAGCCACAACCGCGATTATCTCGGCCGAACGACCAGTCCGGTGGCACCCATACCTTACATGGTCTCATGTGGTTCCACTCTGAGTCAAATAACTAACCGCCGAAATGTTTGTCCACTTGGCGCGACACGGTTAGGAAATCGAAGTCAAAATTCACGCTGCGCTAACATCACCGACCGATTATTACTCAAAAGCGTCGACACAATTATTCCACGCTCTTGCGAAGTATAGCGCTCCATTGCTTGTCTGTTTGTATACTGCAGCTGTCTAGTTCACGAATGTCAAATATGATTGACGTACGACGCCATTTGCAAAAATTATACCATCTTCCGATAGTGTGATTAATTTTGCGGCACCCACATAATATACATACATACTTTACTTTTACTTTTACTTTACATACTTTATTTCCTATCGTAGACCATTTATCCATTTCTGCTTCGATAATCGCAATCTCTCCACTGAAAGCTCGATACGTTCTACCTATTATGGAAATGTCATCTGCGTATGCAAGTATCTGAACAGGTTTTAAAAAGCTGGGGCCTCACAATCTGAGATCTTCATTGACAGAGCAATATACATTTTATTACTTTAAACAACTATATCTCCTTCGTGTATATCTTCCTTTCAACTATGTGCGGGATAGAGCTTAAGTTTGATCTGAGTTTGTTTTGTTTGACTAATTTTTTTACGTAGACCTTATTACCTATTTGAATATCTGAGCTTTCTGCTTTTCGCTTTCTATCGGTCTATTGTTTTCCTTTTTCTTTTTTCTCCCTATACCTATCTCTTATTTCTGATTTGTTTTTTTTTTTATCTATTGATTCAAAGGCTGGTAATCTATCTCGGCTTAACCAGGATTACCATCGTGTGCTGCATCCAGTACGTTTTTTCTAAACTGTGGAACTGGGATCACAATTTTATTTCCTCTAAGTAATATGTTTTCATAAAAACATAACCCATTCTGAAATATTTTAAAAATCGGTACGGACTCATCCCAGATATTATTGTAAGCCCCTCTTTTAACTTTAATAATTTTCAAATCAGCCTTTGAATATTATTTTATTTATTTCGAACTGTCAACTATATGCTTTACATAAGTCTCTTTCCCCGGCAGAGATCCATGTGAGTATTTACATAAACGTGACAACGGATCGGCAATATTTCATTTATCCGGTCTATAAATAACTTTGTATCTATCTACTCGAGCACAGGGTTTTGATTTTGGTAAAAAAAAATATATATATCTAACGGTTTGTTATCCGTTATCAGGTCGAACTCTTTTCCAAACAAGTAGATGTGAAAATGTTCCATTGGCTAGACTAGTGCAAATGCTTCCTTTTTCGCCTAACTATACCTGCGTTCGCAATTTGTTAGTGTTTAATTGCCATAGTCAATAATCCTTGGACCCTTTGAATTAAATTGGATTAAGATTGCTAAAAGTCTAACTAAGATTGCGTCTGCAAGAACCTGTGTTCTATCCTTGACGTCGAAATACCCTAATGATTTAATTTATAATAATAATATAATATATAATAATGCCCTAATATATTTAATATTTAATCCTTTAACTTAATAAAAGCAAACACTTGTTCCTTAGACAAGTATCCACATATTTTACTATCCTTTGTAAGTTTTTTCCTCAAAAGATGTTTTAACATTTTCGACGTTGTAGCTAACTAGATATCCCATATTTACCTATATTTCCCAATAAAATTAATTAATTAAAGTCCCAAGAAACTTTAAAGTTCTTCTATTGTTTCTGAAACCATAAATGCTTTTATGCTTTAAATATATTTCTTTAATGGTTTTATGCTATCATAGCTTAATTCATGTCCCAAAAAATGAATTTTAGAAACTGCGATTAAACATTTTTCTTTAAGTATTGTTAGTATTATTTTAAGACGTTGATCATGTTCTTCTTTGGATCCCCATGTTCGTCATCGTCGTTCTACACTCTACAGAGATAATCTTTTCATGATTCTCTGGGCTTTGGGCTGTTAAGAGTAACCATATCCGTGTCTAAGCTACAACAAGATAATAGGTCGAGTTGATGTTAGCTGCTTCGAACATCCAAAACACTGAAGGAGGGCCTTACATCGAACACAATATCATACAGATCCCTTTATGAGTATCAAGGCGTTGAAACCGTTTACTTAATATTTAAGTATGTGTTCGTTTCCGGAGAGGCTGTACTTTCCGACATAATTACCTAATTGCCTAGTTTGGAATTACAATTCCCAAAAATTTTCACTTCATATTTAGGGCACTACTCATAGATTTTGTTGAGGAGCTTGTAAGAGCAATATTTTGTATGTATGTATGTATGTATATAAGCTTAATAATATTCGTGAATTTTGCCTGTATGTGAATGGTCCCTAGGTGTTTTCTTACATACCGGAGCTTAGGATTTGTCCTCCTACTCTACCTCTGGCGTCAAACCCGCGTCCGAATAAACGTTGCGACTACTATCCTTGTTGCTGCAGATATTCTTTCCATCCGGTTCATATATCGCACCTCTGGCGGGTTTCGCAGTTATATCTGCTTAATTTCTGTTGTGTTGTGCTAATATTGTCTATATTATCAGTATATAAAAAGTGTTGCACAGACATTTAAAGAATTGTACCTCTGGTGTTGACTTGCTTGTTTCACACAATTCCTTCATATGTGATTTTATGCAACAGCACAACATCTTGCCTAAGCCCTTCTTTTGACATATAACTAAGGTTTGAATGAAAAAGCCCCGGGATGCTTACCTAACAATTAGAGCCGTAGGATGTAGTATCATTTATCCACAGATATTTAAGATGATTATCAAAACTGCAGTTTTATTAATACGTCACAAATAAATTTGTGGTCTTTCTGTTAAGAGAAAAAAAGAATTTCCTTATCTGCTAAAAACCCTAAAAACCATCTTAACGCCCATTTACCTGAATACAAAATCCTATGAAGAGTTGGTCAATGAGCTGAGAAAAATCCGAATATCTCACCGAGAAAATTTGCAATTGCACAACGAAATCAAAGGCTCGGTGAAAACATTAAGGAATATTCATGGAATATTTCTTTTCATGTCTTTTCATGGAATTTGTATGTAGTTATATGTAAATCCGGTCGGCGTCAACTCTGACATGAAGGCATAACTCTGATGTTGGAGTGGTTGCTGGCTGGGCTAAATGCAATGAACTAACAACTAGCACGTACTAAGACCCACTGGTTGAGGATGCACTGGCTCCAGTTTGAGAACCATCTCTGGAAAAATATGGAAACCTAACACCTGAGTTTCAAAACTACTACATCACCACCCCGCGCCCTGGTGAAAAGTCAGTAAAAGGGTATTCATATCTAATTGGTGCGCGCGCGGAATTATAAAAAAAAAATATATTGAAACCCAATCACGCACACCGTCAAAGCACGTAGAAGAAATGCATATTACAAGCAGCAACAGTCGAAGTCCCGTATTACGATTAATCAACAGTGAGACAGGTTACCCGTAACCGATTTAATCAGTGCGATCCTAATATCAGGCATAATCAACCAAACGTGAAGTGTCAACAATGTGTTAATCCACTCAGATAATACAAATGCCCAGCAAAAGAGGTTATGTGCTACCTGTGAGCTCGGCGTAGTCATTTTGCAAAATTTTGCAAATAATGCAAGAAAAAAAGTGCAGACCAAGTCCATATTTGATGATAATAAGGAAATTATTGAATGCAGTCCATATGAAGTCAATAATATTCAAGGTGTCAGGACTGCTGCAAGTCAGCAGTCGTCTTATCACTATACTTTTATTGAAAGATAGCGAAATTTATGTTCTACTTAAGCAATATGTCTTCTTGAGAACTGCAACACGCCTTTGTAGACTAAACGCGTCAAACAAATCAAAACTCAATTTTTATAAAATTAACTTAAGGCCGATTTAAAAAAGATCAATTGCTTATTTCGTCTAGGCTTGACAGTCTCAAGGCATGATCCGACCGTCAGTAAAGCAGTAAATTTGCAAAGGTAGTTTAAAATGATGTGGAAACCTTGACACTACGGCAGATACTGGAAAAAACCCAAGAAGTCCAAATCGATACGCAACACCTCTTTATCGATTTTAAATAATAAAAAAGTTCATTCGGAGATATAGGTACCAACAATTATTTAGTTATAACTTCTAGTGTATTAAACTTAGGTAAGCTGTTCTCCTTTAATAGCCAATTGATTAATTGCTTATATTACATTAAAAGACCATTACCATCTATCCTTTGATTTTTGAGACATTGATATTCAAACACAAATTTTTTTAATATTTTTTTATAAAATTTTGGCAAAATCGCATTTACCTCGGAAAAGTTTACTTTTTCTTTCTTATTATTTTGGTGCGCCATAATGCTACTTACAATTCACTCCACAAAGTTTTTAGCTAATGCTTACGGTTTTCAAGGTATCGGTTGAATTAATTAGTCCCCAAAATGGCTATTTTTTTATAATTACTAAAGAAGTACTCTAACGGTAGAAAAGCTTCATAGGCAAAAGTGCCTTACTTCGCAATTGGCGAGTCAGAAAAAAAAATAATAATAAATAAAATAAATACTCTAAAATAAGTGAACTTTCGTTTACGTGGACGATGACGGTGCAGAACGCTCGCTGCTCCGTAAAGATAGAAAACAACCTCTCCTTTACCTTAGGTGTCAAAAAACGATTTACCCAAGGTGAAGCGCTATCATATAACCTTTTCAGTATGATAGTGGAGAAAATTTTGTGAGGCTCACAAATTAACACCATTGTGCAGTAAAAAAAATCACGTTGACCAGAAAATGCGATTGCAGCCAGTTACGACAACATAGAACCTAGCTAGTAAGTAAACCTTCTGTCTCTTCATTTCGCCATTTTGCTACAGTAATTTTAGAAAAACATGTGGTCTCGGTACAGATTTTCCTTCCATCAACGGTTTTGTTGTTTACTTTTCGATTTGAATTTAAAGGCTGGTAGTGTGCACCAAGTGCCTATTTTTAAAACTAATAATCGTCTGACTTCACAATCAATAAATCTTATTGCAAGATATATTAAAACCAAATTTTTTTTTTAAACCGACTTATTTTTAAGAGGCAGACCCGACAACGCTCTAGCTGTTCTCATTACAAGTCAAAGTTTGTTGACCTACGGTGGCATTGTATCCAGGCCACCAATGTGGTAAAAGAACACAAAAGCAATAAAGGAAGGGTTTTAAAGTATCCGAAGAACCAACCAATGAAGATTGGTTTTACTTAAAAATTAATTGATTATAGATATACCTATGTGTGGAGTTTTTATAGCCTCTTACTACTTATTGGCACTTACTTAACTCGCTAGTTGTGTTTTTAATCATTGATAATTTTAGAAATGTTACAAACCACAACAAATTCACAAAATACAAAGTGAATTTTGGATTTGTATTTTGGCTAAGCTAAGCCACTCATTGCGAAAAAAGGTATTGTGTCCGGTTATGGTAACGCAATTCGGATCATTCTCAAACGTTGTCCTATTGAATCATATCTCACTTCAATAATTTACACGTTATACACCTCACTAACATCTGAAGTAATCCTTGAACCAAATCTGGCCTTTCCACAATTTTATTTTTAAACCAATAACCACCCACCCGTCAGATTCCCATATCAGTAAGTCATGACACATTCCAGTAATAAAATAACCTAAAATGTTGGTTTCCCTAATGATAGTTCTTAAATCTTGTATTGCATTTTAATTTGAAATACACATTGGATTGGAAACCTCATACCGACTTTTTGTGTTAGTCCAAACAGTCATTGTCATTCATTCGAACTGTTTCCGATTTAAATCGATTCCATAATTAATTCGGGTCACCAGAACCATAAATAAAACAAAAGGTCAAGCTCACATATCGATATCAAAAGGTCAGCGATCGGTAGTTTAGAAATCCAAAACAGAAAACAAAATGACACAATGAATCCATGGAATGGCAATTCTTATCACAATTTCTCATGGACTAGTGATTATGATAAAATAAATATAAAAATAAATTTACTCCTAAATGATAAAGAGGGCGGAAATGGGAAACAATAACAATAATACTGAGTCCTATTATTCACAATAAAATTTGTGCTAACGATAGTGCTGACTGAGGCGGACAGTTATATTAAATTAATACGAAATCAATGAATGTGCACTTTGCAATATCAGATACAAAATGAAAACGAATATCAATCCCATAGATGCTACTTTGATACTGAGAACTCAATCAACACCGTCGACTCCACGCAGTTGAATGAACAGTGCTGCAGATGATTAAGTTTGTAATTGGCTATACTACACTGTCTCTATTTTCTCTTAAAAATCTTTCTTTTCCACTTTTAGATATGTCATGACATATTTTTGTTGCATCCAGACTCATGAAATACATGTCAACTGTATGAAATCTAGTCACGAAATACTTTACTTGCTTTGACATAAACGTTACTGAATGCATGACATAGCATTTCCTGCGAAAGAAATTGTACCCTCCTCGCTGACAGAAAAGCATGAACTGGAAATATTGCATTACATTCCTGTAAATGCGCATGTCAAGGAGTTGAGAGAACACATGAAATTCATGTCACAAAAATTCAAAAAGGATTTGAAATTAGTTCGTTTGGATTTATTTAAAAATAACGAGATTTTACTTAAGGCTTATTCCCTTGTTTGAAAAATGTGAAGGTTTTTTCATTAGATGTGCTCCATTTTTCCAATAAGAACTCTCTCAATTTTGGCATATTATCTTTTGAAAAGACGTAAAATATCGTTTTGACTTAAGAGCTACATCCATATGAGCAACATGCACATTAAATACGAATTTTCATCAAAAAATCAACCTCACTGACAAGGAATGCGTTTGGTCAAAGGAAGAGCATTAGGTCACTTAAAATTTACTCTGGTATAGCTTTCATGCCGGAGGTTTCATTGTGCCGGACTTCCTCCACTATGATGCCGGTCAATAAAAACAGCTACCGCTTCATGTTAATAATTGTTTTTTTGATTAACTGGAACTGGAAGGCCTGAAGGATATATGGCTTCAATAGGATGGTGTAATCGTCTCGCTTGTGAGATTTAAGATATGAAGACTGTTTTCTTTGGAGTTACTCCAGAGAGTACAATTGAGGTAAAATTTAGGCAATATGAATGATGTCAAATGTCGTAACTGTAGGAAATAAATTTCCAACTTTGCAAGAACTTTTAATGTCCTCTGTAATTACCAACCCAATGAAATTCAACTCACTGACAGACGAATCTCTTGACTTGAAAATGTATACATGGTTCTTAGCTATCGAACACAGGTTCAATTGGTTATCATTGTGCTCTGCTCTTACCAACTTGATTATATGTAGGTGACCATAAAACCGAGATTGAATCTGAGCTTAAACCAAAATCTGCAGCTCAACCTTACTTTTGATTTAAGTTGCTTGAAGTCTTTTTTAACTAAAAAGTGCCATTTAAGCCCGATCTGTTTTTCTCCGTGAAAAATTCGAAGGCTCTTCTTACAAAAGCGTTGATATTCAAGATTTCCAAGTCATTTTCGACTTATCTAATCTATTTCGAACTCCCATGAATATATGTCGCTGTATAGGCCCAGAAAAGTATCTTTTCATCAAAATCTGCTTTGCGAATTAGATATGAAAACAAATCCCGAAAATCGGGAATACTTTGTATCTACCAAATTTCGCAGATGACTACTTCAGTGCTTTATTACCACTCACTGTTTCATAACATACGCTTAATGAAAGTTTCTGTCACTTACCTTCTAGATTGGATTTGGGTGGAGTAAGATTTATCGGGAGCTAATGGGAGACGAAAAATGATTTTATCCGTATGACATTTTCACAGTATTCGGGTCAATGTTGGTTCCTTAAAGTTTCCAAGAATACGGGAGTGTTAGAGGAGAGCAATACGTCGATTGAAATGTTAAAAATTAGATGCGCCGCAAAGTCGATTTGATTGTAACCATTATTAGAGCTGGTAACGTACAGGTTTTTATTTGCTGTTAAAACTGACGAGATGCACTTGGTCACTCTGACGGATTGGTGCTAATGTGTAACATACATACCTTATTCAGTTTGACACCTAAACGCTTATGTTCACCCAGGCGAGTGAGATGAATCCCAACTGTTCAACTGTAGTTATTTTCCAATCCTGATACACGCACATCGTTAGTTCGTAGTTAACCAGTTAGCACTGCGGGGACACCATTTGGAGGTAATTTCATATCATTTGAACAAAGGTATAACCTTTATCAGTACTGGCTTCTTCCATCTGCAGGTATTGCAGAACGGTTGGCAAATGCTCTTCTTCTCACCTTGAAGTTGTTAGTTTCAAAACGCTCTGTTCAGTAATATAATCTTGAGGTTGAGGTTGGAGTTGGTATGTCCCAAGAGGGAAAGTTGGTGAATAGTGGCTTATATTCAATTATAGTTCCGGGACACATTTTCAAAACCCTAGCAAAAATTAGTTAGTTTTATCACTAAATTCCAGTTTAACACTTATCCTTACTTGCACTCCTTTAGTATTCGGGACTAAATTTCTGAAACCCTAGAGAAGTCAATAATTTTTCTAATTTTTGTTTGGGATATTTTAACCGTATTCATGTCTTTTAAATGTATATCGTGACATACAGTCATGTGTTAATTTGCAATCCTGAAGTCTTTTGAATCTACTACTAGTAACTGCACCTTTAAAGATAAGATGGTACTTACTATTCGTGTAATATGCTTAAAGTTATGCGGGAACAAATAGACCCTTATACTTAACCACAACAAAATTGTATGTTATAATATACATATAACACAAAAAGGATTCTAGCTATCGAGGTAAAGATAGATTTGTTTGCTTCGTAGTCTTCCTCGTCATGAAACATCCTTTTGCCATAAGACGACTTCGAAAAGACTACTAGTGTTAAGTGTAATTTCCACATACAAGAGGCTCGCCAAATATGCTTCTCTTTCGAATGTTTCTCTTGATGACACTTTGTCTAGCAAACCAGAAAATGTCATACAATATCTTTTCTCGGGATTAGTACAATATTGTCAGGAAACTTTTCTTTCTAGGAACTCTCTGACAATATAAAATTATTATAAAAAATTTCGTATGATAGAATTGTTTCAAACACTTCAACTCTCTTTTTTCCTATTATTGTGAGTTTTTAAAACCGTTGAGGTCCTTTCCAAAGAAACATTTAACAAATTTTACGAAAAAAATTGAGAACTACATATGTATGTATGCATGTACGAGGAACAACTCCATAATATTTTGTTTTAAGTTGATAGCTCTCATAACATGAACCCTGCAGGAATTTTGAAACAATTTTTAGATATCACGAAATATATATACGAAAAGAAAACTAGCTTGAAACTTTGTAAACTCTCAGTAAACAGTTCACTGCCATACAATATGTACTGCACATGCTATAATAGTCTCAATATTTCAAGATTCCAAAATTTTATCTAACCGAACGAAAGAGTACCGCAAGCACGTATACGATATTTACGATTTACCATGTAAAATTCTCATGATATAAGAAAGAGCACATCAGGCACCTGATGTTGAATAGCGGCAGTTGTTAAACGACCGCGATACGGGTAGGGTGTATCATTTCGAATGTCTGACGGAAAATATTCGTGTGCACTATATTTCACTTTGAAGAGGTAGATATGTTCGTACACTGAGTGTGCTTTTGTCGGCTGAAGTGCGACAGTTGATATAAAAATTATCCCCTAAATGATTAATTTATTTAAGGATTAACGATATACTCACTGTTAGTCGTTGTGTTCTGTCGTATTGTATTTGTGTGCACTTGACACTTTTTAATGAATGTGTAGTTAAAGCGATTAGCTAAGCGCCATCGGAACGAAGCCCAATCAAAACAAAGAAAGATTGTAGTAAAGGAATTTCAGGATAATTGCACTTGGTCATTTAAGGGGGACCTTAAGGGTGGTTTCATTGCCTTTGGAAATTGTCATAGTGTTTCGACAGGTTGAAAGATTGTACCTCGGAGATTGCATTTATGTATTCGTGTCTTTAACCTACCCGCTGCATGTGAATAGAAATGCAGTGTTTTAGTGGTTCATCGTTTCTTTTGTTGTTTTAAGTTGGCTTAGGCAGAATAGTAAAGATAGTGTAATTGAGCATCTGTACCTGTATGGGATATATTGGAATTGCCTTCCGATCTTGTGGTGAATTGTTTTGATTTCCCATTGATGGGTATAGTACGAGTAAATACGATTTGGTTAAGCTGTGCGGGAAGGTGCTTTCAGTGACATGCGTATGTAAGTGTCAGAGTGCAAGGTGAAGAAGTGACCGACCAAATCAAGTTTAAGAGAGAAATATCGAGAGAAAATTTTCTTTCCGATAAGTGTTCTTATTTATTTTATTTTAATTTTCTGTTTTGGTAATGACAAGTGGATTACGTGGATGTACCTATACGTAGATATAATATTCAAAATCAAAATCAAAACATTTGGATTATAGAGAAACTTCGAGAGAAGGACGGGAAAATTCCTGGAGCAAGGATTTGCTTTTGCTTGGATTTAAGGTGAGTTGTTGACCGAATTGCCAACTTTCTTTCTAATTAGAAAATGTCAAATCCAAATTTGACTATGGTAGTAGCCGTATTGGGGCCTAAGATGGGCACTGTTTTATTTTAAAATTATTTTAGTCTTCATCAACATTTGGGGAAAAATTGTTCACATGCTCTAGGGAAGAGATACCGTTTCATCTAAATTTAGATGGGCTTATGCTTATGATACATGGGGGCACTGTACCTATGCCTGTTTGACAAAAAAAAAAAACTAAGGTCGACCCATAATAAATAAGATTCATAATTTTCCAGCTGTTAGGGTGCAAAGGGCAGTCCATCTTGCTTTAAGCTAGTACGAGTATTTAGTGTATAAAAATAGTCATGGTAGGGATATTGATTATTTTGTTCTGTGATGGTTGTGCTATATTATCCTATTTTATCCTTTGTCAGAAATATTTCAAAGGCACGTAGAAGGCTGTCACAGAGGACTTTTCATAGATTAGATGGCTTTATTTATGAGCGATGGCTCTTTCAAAAATATTGTGATTCATGTAGATATAAAAGTTACATTTTTATTTTTAGTCAAGTAGGAGACATTGGCCAGAACAATGTGCCCTCCTATTTTATTTTGTCACTTGTATCATGAGTTTTCACGAGAAATTGTTGAACACTTCTTTCCTCAATCGATTGTATATCTTTGATAGGAATTTCTTAGACAACGAGGATCTCTTGTATTGCTTCGGAATGTCAATGATAAAATTTCTCCTATATAGCCTTGTGACTTCAAGTAAATGATGATAAATATTGTCATGGGTAAAACAATCCATATGTAAGTAAGATAAATATAGTTGAGTTTCCGGTGCACAGATGATTTGATGTCTGCTTTACCGAATACTCACATTTGGGTCAGCATTTTATCCACTGCTTTTTGAAAACATGTAGAATAAGAATTTGGTTATGTGACCTTTCCAATGTAATATGTCGCATTAACTAGTGAGCATTACAAGTGAGCCCTTTACGTGTTAATTAATCACCTAGTCCCTCTTACTGGAAGATATTCCATTTAACTGATTATTTAGAGTCGGTAGAGTGATTGTTGAGCCAAACTTATTGAGCCTATTAGCTTTAACTTTTTTTTTATAAATCGGGTTGGGATATAAAATAACAATTTTTAACGTTTTGGAATGTGAATCTAGGTCTGCGGTTTCAGATAAAAAATAAACCTGCTGAATTGCATGTTTCTGTGCCCGAATGTCTCAACGAATTGCTATCCCTTGGTTCTATGATATATCGGTAAATGAAGATTTGAGATTTTAATTTGGACGAAGTATAGAGTATATCTGACACGATACTTAACATACAATCAGAGTTATGTTAATAGTTGCACCTAGCATGAAATTACATGGAGATCTAATAGATACCGAGCTAAGAAGCTGGACGCTTTGTCAGAATATTTCTATCACTGCTTGCTACATATAAGACTTCTTACCAAACCTGGATTCGCTTGAGTATTAAGAAAAGTTATATGCATATATTAAATTGCAGATACCCTGTAGAGACATTCGATTTGAAACATTTACAAGAATAGAAGAGGTAATTGTGAAGAAGTATGTAAGAAGTATGTCGTTTGCTGACTGCTTGATACTGAGTTCTTACTTATCTTCGAGATTTTGTGGATGGTTTGAAAGTTTTTTTTTTTTTCTATCAGGGGAACACTTTGAAACTACAGGGGAAACTACTACCAGAAAGGCGGGGCTGAAATCTGCCCACTATTACTTTTTGCATAGATCGACTTAGTCCTTTGTAGGCAACCAAATGTGTGTCACTCAAATGTTAGGTTTGCAAAATTCATTGACTTGGGGGATATTTCCAGAAGTCTTTGTGGTTCTGTTCTTTTGAATCTGTTTTTTTAGTTTGATTACCTTGAACTGTTTTCTTGTGCAATAAGTGATCTGTTATCTTACGCCTTTTCCGAGAGTTGGTTTGCTTTCCGTTTCTTCGACAATGAGGTAGAATTTGAGGTCTGATAGTCTCGCAGCAACTTTCTTCGCTATATACTGGAATGAATCTCTTGTAATTTGCTTAAAAATGTGCCAGAATGATATAGAGCCATCTAATTACGAAGGACTGCAGTTATAGTGTGGCAGATGATTGCTTCTCTTTATTATCTCGATTGCACTCACAACAATACCGATTCAGTGAAGTTCAAGTTCAAGTGTTTTAGCTAAGACCCAATTGGTTATTTTATTCATTTGCCTCCTTCTTACAGCGCAGCAAAAACTTCACTAAATACAGAAGTTGTGACGAAATAAAAGCTTCTTTGAAGCATTTGACGGCAGAGTAAACCCCATTGTATGAAATTTTTAATTTCATTGAAATTTTCCAGAGGGAAAATTATCTTTATGCAATGTTATAATTGAGCATCTAAAGTCAATTCGGCTTGAGCTCTTTTCATAACCAGTGACACAATGTGAATAAATTAATGACGATGGTTGCTCGTAAAATAATAATTTTTTTTCTTTTTTTGTTTTATTTTTCTTCCTCTTACTCAAATAAATATTCTCTTAAATATTTTTGACCCATTATTTTAAAATAGAGCCCAGAGGTAATTCCAAGATTTAGATTTAAAGCAGAAAATTATAACTCACGCACTGCTCTATTGAGATCTGCTACAGAACGATTGAAGGTATTCTTAGTAAAAGCATCTCCGTTTTCACAATCTGTTCCGTAACATCAGAAGATTTTGATGCAGAAATTTTTTCAGAAGACTGCTACTCAAATTTTTCGGACTACATTCCCACAATAGTGTCCTTCAAAGAGAAATCTTATGTATTCATCAGGGTACGGCTGACGTAAGCACGGCGATATTTTTTTTAAGATCTCTGGATAAACAAATTCCTCAGTTTACCTATACACTATATCATCTGATCTAATTTATTAAGATGAAGTCCCAGCTTTTTATCTGGCCACTGCCTGAATTAGCTTAAATACCCTCGATGAATATTAAAGAGCACATAATTTTGTAGATATCCAAACAACGATCACATTCTTTACTTTGAAAACCATAACTATCTCAACGAAACAGTTAAAAGCACAAAATCACACTGTCGATAGTTAATAGGTCCTGCTGCAATCTTTAGAGCCAAATAGCAGACAGCATGTTAACGACAAGCCTCCAATGTCCTGCACTTAATATATGACACTCTCTTAAGCGCATTCTAAGGCTAGTCAAAGGTGAATTCATCTGGATAACTGTGAGAGATTTAGACTTACATACAGGTATAAGTTAATAAATTATTCTACCCAATCCGGCTAAGCGCGCATCTAATAACTTCACACGTCCATTCAATTTCCCCATACTGTTCCCATACTGCAACAAAATACTAGCAACCTGGACAAGCAAACAACATCAGCGTACAAAGCGTGGGAATCATTATGTTGCTGAGCTAGCAATAAAACAGTATTCCAGATTAAGTTTTTTAAGAATGAAATAAGTTGTAAAACAGTTGTATGTTAATTGTAAAATCGCTGCCCAAACTTATAAATTTTTTTTATAAAACATTCGATATAAATTTTTAATTTATTATATGATGATAATGATTATGATTTAATTTAATTAAGTATGATTATCTGCTATCGTCAGAACCATCCTAACATATGGTTGCTTAGTACTTGTATGTTGGTAATCCACAAATAAAAGAAGGATCCTTAAGTTCATGACAAAACACAGAGGACTGCATATCTTGGCACAATTCACACCATGAGAATGATGCCAACGGCTGAACTAGAAACTATACTTGTCCGCTTGCCTGTAGATCTCGGCAGCAGAAAGTGCTTTAAGATTGAGTCAGCTTAATGGGTGGAAACCAAAGCCAAAATTCCACGTATCAATCCTTTCAAATGTACTGTGCTTATGCTCCATGTAATAACCCATCATGGTTTTGAAACGCCATTTGCCTGTATTTTACCAAGCAAGGCGGCATGGGACAGAAACCAAATGGTAGAAGATTCGATATCTATTTTTACGGATAGATCAGATATGGAGATAGAAGCCGGCACTGGAATCTTCTCCGGTCAATATAATTTAAGATGCTCGCTTCGCCTATAAGACTGCAATAGTGCTTTCCAGGCTAAGATACTAGCTGTAGCAGGAGCTCATAGACTTGTGACAATAAAGGCAATATCCAACTAGAATATTACCATATTTATTGACAGCCAGACTGCAGGATCCTCCCCTGATAAGGAACTGACAGATCAAAATATCAAACCTCCACTTTGCACTCTAAGAATGTAAGTGGGACAAATGCTGCAAATCAATACAAATGAAAGGTGGACAAACTTTTGAACTAGTAAAATTGCACGACAATTATGTCCGGAACTCAGCAAATTCAGAACAAGTTAGATTATCTTTAAATACAGAACTGAACTACTTCCTTGACCTCTCAGAGCTCTCTGCAATTAAATTTACATCTTTGTTAAATTCGCTGATGCCAAATGCCCAATTCCCTCGCACCTAAGAGCGATGAGGTGTAGTGTACTCTCGTCTCAGAAAAACATATGATTTTTACGAAGCTGAGCGGGTCTACGTTTCCTAGTTGAAATTGACATAGCTATGAATTACGATCATAATGCAGCACAGAAAAAATCAAGAACCTAACTCAAGTCTCAATCAAATACATTCTGCAGGGTTTTTGTATGTTCTGTTATGGTAGATAAAGAAAAAATATACTAAACAATCATCATCTGAAAAAATATGACAATAGTTTAGTAAAAAAACTGTTTTGTTTCATTTATACTTTTAATTTTCTGCTAGAAAACACTTTTAAACTCTCTGCAATTTTCCAATGACTGCAATAAGTTCAGCTGAATAATTAAATATTAGAAAAAGATATCTTTTATTTCTACAAGGCTTTTAAAATCGTTTTGCAAAGCGATTTATTCCTGTTGTTGTTGTACAAGTAAGCCTTTAATTCCTTTGGGAATAATAATTTTTAATTTGTATCTCTATTTCGCAAACTCTTCTCTGGTCTGTCATATTACAATATATAAGCTTTTTGCGAGTGAAACTGGTCACTCTATAGATTTGCTCTCATCACTTAACAAATACCCCGAAATACAATTTAGTAAGCTCAGCGAAATGTACATTTGTTGGAGATGTGGTCCTCAGATGTTCAATATATGAATCACTTGGCATTTAAAATGCTTAAGGCAATTCGAATGGAAAATGTTTTCTTCTGTTAAAAAAACTATTCAATATTCGTTTAATCCATGATTCGATGAACAGCTGTAATAAAAGACTTTCCACTGAATGAAAATTTCTAATACTTTTTTGCAGTTCAGTAGCTAAGTTTAAAAAACTATATTTCCCATTGATTTTAAAAGCCTTCATAAAGTTCGATTTCGCAAAGGAAATATGTGACATTATAATTCGTCTTAGTGACTGTTCCTTTCCTTTTATTTTTAAAGCAAAAATCATATGTAGAGCAATAGCGTTTGGCAAAACTTCCGCTCACTAAGATACTAATGTTTATTTCGACTTTTCTAGTTTCATTTGGATGACCTTATAACCTTGGATGACGGTTAGATTATTAATTGTGTCGACTAAAATATTCAATAAAACCGAGGAATCTAACTAAAAAGGTCTTACTCAACTGTGTTTGCGCTGTAATGAAAAAAACCTTACTTTATAGTGCAGAGAACCCAAAAAAGCTGTTTTTAAATCTCATATGAATCATATGATCATGTGGAATAGAAGGATCAACGGAAGTGTTTTGCTCTGTGAACATGAATTTTCAAATTAATCTGAGAGTGTTCTCTTCACAAGAAGAGTAACCAACCGGCTGAGTATCAGAATGTTATCCTTGATAGGAAACATTTTTGCACTTAACATGCACCGTCAAAAACTGTTAAGGCTTTTTTTTGGTTTCCTTGATGTGTAGGGGTGCTTTCCAATGTTTAACCAAAACAATCATTTGGACAAATTTGACTATTATGAGGCATTGTATTATATATTTATGGATATCGGTTGTTTGGTGAATTAAAAATTCACTTCATTTCACATATTACTACTGTTTTCATCGCACTCTATTGAATGGTTTATTTCTGCTGCAATGTAGTTTTGACACGTCTGACTCTATTGTAAGCAAACTGGTCAATCCCCTTCGTTCGGTATTCATTCTATAGACTGAACTACCAACATAAAAATTAGATCTGTGTTGTGTCACTCGAGGTGGATTTAAAATATTCTTTCGCAACTTTCGGTGTTATCCAGGAATTGCTTGTTCTTTGTAAGCAATATGCCTTTGTGAAACTTCTATATTGTTTAAGTCTATTTTCCCATTAGAGCGCACTTTTGAAAAAGCCAAGAAAATTCAAAAAAACCTTTCGTAATTTTCTAATTTTATTTTTTTCTAATCAAAATATATTTATCTTCAATTCAAAGCTAAGAATATTATTATTATTTTTTAATTATTTAAAAAATAACAAAACAAAAGGAAACTCATTAAAAATTGAAGTACAAAACGCAAATGCACGCTATAGTAGGAGCAACTCGCCCGTGTTTAGTCAATTTTACCGTTTTTTTTTCAATATAATATACAATAATTTCACTGTTTTGTTTTTTTTTTTTTCAGTAAGATCTTAGTAGGAGTTGCGCTAAAAATCGAACCTTACAATTAAGGTGTGATAATATGGCACACAATATGTATTCTATGTATCTAATCATAAAAGAAGAAATAGTCTAATTTCAGTAACAGCGAATCAATTACATATATTATTAAGAAATTTCGTATAAGCCATACGGTGATTTCTTCCATAATATATCGATTCCACATTCGGGGAAATTTCCAAACGTTTAATTGCAGTGGTAGACTCCGAAAGTCCACCAGTCGCTAAGAAACAGGCAGCAAAGCCATGCATAAACGATTTTTATAAAAGCAAGTTTTATTTTTTCACAAAGGAAAAAAAAATCAATCAATATATTTATCTATCTATTGTCAGACTAGTCAAAAATGTCCCCTTTATATCGTCGAGAAGTATTAAAAATGAATAGAAAATAGTGCTCATAGAAGCCCAAATTTTGGACGGTACGGAGTTTAGCCTATGAGGAATTATAGATAAAAAAAACTGACCGTCTCTTATTGTCTCTATGCCCAGAATATGTAGCTCAGTAATTCGAAATAAAGGCTACGCTACCAAGAATTAATAATAAACCTTTTTTTTTTTTTAATTGATAAATTTTAAAATGTGCTTTAGTTTTATCTACCTATTTTTTAATGAATTATTTTATTTTGTTATATTACAATATATTCTAAATAATTGAAGAATAATAATAATATTGTTAGCTAAAGACTATTAAATATTAGTCTTTTTTTGATTAGAAAAAATAAAATTAAGAAAATGATTAACCTTATTGACGAAGATATTATCTATCTATAGTTATTTAACTTTCGTCTGGTCGTCTTATGATCAATACTAGCCCGGTACAATTTCACGACAAGATTGTCACAAAGTCGCTACGAAATCTCTATAATACAATAATTTCAAAAATTTACCTTCAAAGCAGAGAGAGTTGATTAATGTTGCTTTTGTTATTGTTATCGGGTTCTAAGTTTTTTGATTATTTATTGCTACAAGCAAAGGCACAAACTGCACGAGCCACAACTGAGATTCTGAGGGCTGCATTTTCGGGTCGTCTAAGCTCTTGTTTTGATGATTTGCACAGGATGGCAAACGTTCCAGACTTTGAAGCCCTCAAAGAGAATTCGAGGAGCTATCGCCGGAAGTTCTGGCAAGAGTGATGGAAAATTCCACTAATCCGGTTCGTATGGTCATCAATTTTAGCGGCTATCACTTAGCTGATATTATTTTCTCGACTTAATAGAAAAAATAGGACAAGGCAATATATCATGACCCTACGTCAGCCAGCCAACTAGAAGCAGCGACCTAAAGAATGATCTAACTGCAGTTGCGTGTTGATTAAAGATCTTCTTCAATCTATCCTACAATATATCATTGTCGCATCGAACATTTAGAGAAAAACATTATCATTCTGTTCAGCAATTCCATTATATTTGGAGAACTCTGGGGAAAACGTTAAATGTTTGTACCTTAATTAGTTTCTGACACCTTAGTATCATTAGCATACAGCTTCTATAGCCTTAATTCCGATCGAACTACACTGTATTCTATTGTATATTCTTTAACTCTATGAATTCTGACCCGTATGCATGTATAATATTATCAGCAAATTTCCACTGGACACTAGGGTAAAATAAGAAGGAACGACTAGAAAAAATTTAGCATTGCTCAAAAGCACCTCAATTATCCCCAAGTAGCTATCCTTGAGTCTCAAAAGAACCATCTATCCCTTCTCATTCCTCCTCTACTGCACTTTAGTATGTTCGTCTTGGTTTGTGAAACCCGCTGCCTAATTAAAAATTAAATGTTTAACCAGACATCAAAATGCTCTTTGCAAAGTGGGGTGCTCTCTCACCGATAGTGCTCTTACCATTCTATGAGGATACAAACAATTTTCTTTCTTCCTTTACATTTTCTATTTTGTATCTTTTATCTTCTTCATTGCTTTTTTGTCAAGGACCTTATTTAATTATCCCCAGAAAGTTTTCTCTACGTAAATGCTAAGTAGCCCTTTGCCTAGGTACACAATGCTCAACTGACTAATCATTCCAAGCCGAAGCTACCCTATTCCTTGGCGTGAGAGGGTAAGCGTGAGAAACCAAACTAGGCAAAAACAAATTTGTGTCGTCCTGTCAACTTGTAAAGTTCTGTTGGACATGATGAGAACGAAGAAAGAGAAATGTCGCTCTTGCCACTGCCTAAATACGGGTATACGTATCCGTATCCATGTCCGTATCCGTATCCATCCACATAAACGTTGAGAGGTCAATAGTGCAGTAGTCTCTAGGAACATACCATATAGAAAGGAATATTTTCTGGGTCAATTGGTTGAACAGAGGCGTTTTTTTTACCT
This sequence comes from Volucella inanis, assembly GCA_907269105.1. Taxonomy (NCBI): domain Eukaryota; kingdom Metazoa; phylum Arthropoda; class Insecta; order Diptera; family Syrphidae; genus Volucella; species Volucella inanis. The sequence continues at coordinate 101,373,774 of OU026157.1, read as the reverse complement.
CCTCTTACCTTACGTTCTTCAGGTTTTTTCGTTCCCTTTTCCTTATACGACTCAAATGACTTTTACACGAAGAAAATGAAAAGCGAAAACGATAGAAAAAGAAGGAAGGAAAACGTTTCGTGTTTAAAAGGAATTACGGCGAAATTAGGGGAGCGTGCATTCGTGTTTGCCTTTAAATTTGTCGAAAGTTGATTCTCCCAAAGTCGATGCCTGAGTTTTAAGTTGATTTTTGAAATTGTTGGGAGACTTGAAGTTACCTTCCCTTCCTACGTTGTAGCCAAATAATGATGGAAAAATATTGGAGAACTGACAAAGTTTTATTTAGTGTGAAACTCTATTCAATTGGTTAATACTGCCTAATGTCGAAGTGAAATTGAAAATTAACTTTGGTAGACTTTTAGAAGAATCTAGACGAGGTGAGTTTTCTGGAGTTTATTGGCGTTTGTTGGCATTTCAAAATTTTACATTCACGGCAGACGACATTTAAGAGTGAAACTTGAAATGAATTGGTCTAGATTACCTTTATGAATTCGTTTTCTAAAGCTGGAAATCTACACGCAATGTGCTGACGAATTTTAATCGGTAAATCAAATTTTCATAAAAATTTTGAAATAACATATAACGACATGATGTCGTCTGTAACTTTAATTAAATGAGCTACTTTCATCGACGTAAACTGAAAGTCCTTCTCGACAGCATTAAGTTCAATCCAAAAACTGTTACTCAACATTTTTTTCTTAGAGTTCTCTGTGGGTTGGTGTTTCAAAAACGACCTTAGAGTCGACGAGAATTAGATTTTCTGTTTCAAGAATTAATTAAAAAGCTGTCAAAAACAAGCAGTGCTTGGAAATAGTCTTTAAAATAGCACATTGTTGCTCTCCTTAGGTGACAGCCATCGCGAACAGCAAATGATCCTCATCTCAGGTTTAATACTCGGGAAGTTTATAAAAACGTTAATGTCATTTCTGGGAAAAAGTTTATGAAAACAAAAAGTGTTTTACTGAAAAACACATCCATGTATTGTATTATAAGCAATTTGCTGTTAATGAGTAATATAAAAAAAAATAATAATAAATCGCGAGCACCTTGAAAGTCGGGTAATCGATGATCACCGTACGCAATCTGTTCTTAGTTTGCGAAAAATGACCTGATAGGGCCGGGATAAGGCAGACGAAATTATAATATAGATAAATATATCTAGGAGTAATTACAAATCCACTGTAATCTCTATCTTTCATCCGGCGCCTAAACACAGGTCGTTCCCTATATTCTTCGAATTTGAATTTTAACGAAGGCTGGAATTAACAGGTGGTTCGAAAACCGAAGTTGACACATAAATGGCGACACTAATAATATATCCATAATAAAACATAACATAACATAACATAACTATCAGATAGAAAAAGACTTTAAAAGATAACTGAAAAAAATTGATGAAATATTGATACTGTCGCTTCAGTGGCTTAATATTTATTATTTTCAAAACCATGGAAAAAACGAATTTTGTATTTTTATGTAAAGGAAAAAAAAAAACTCAAAACGCGGTTGTACAGACAAAAATGATGCTGAACCCTCTGGCCGCCCAAATGAGGGTGTTACCCCAGACAACATAAAAAAATCCACAGAATTATTTTTAACAGCCGTAAACGAGAAGTGCTTCAGATAGCTGACATCGTATATACATATATCAGTAGACCAGTTATATCATATTTCGAGTTTTTAAGAATGCGAAAGCTCTGTTTGAAGTCGTTACCGCGTTTGCTCACATTTGACCAAAAACAACTACTTGTCGATGGTTTAGAGATTTTTAGAGTTGTTTTTCCATGCTGTATGTGACAATGGATAAAACTCCGAAAAAGTGATCGCCGGAACTGAAGCGTATTTAGAAGGGTTGGGCAAATCATCCTAGAAAGGCATAGACATTTTAGAGTAACGCTTGATTAAGTACACTGACTAATCAATTTTGACACATGACAGATAATTTTATTATTTACAAGCCGTTTAAATGATTTGCGTCTCAGTTGTGTTGAAAGATTTTTATCCACCATGGAATTCACACGTGATAGTGTGATTGCTTTATATTTGGCTGGAAAACCACAAGTAGCCATGGTTAGAGCCCCCCAGCACCTCAACGTGAATAAATCATTTGTGTCTTGAAACATAGCTCGTTACCGTGATACTCGCAGCGTTGCTAAACGCCATTGAGGTGGTCATAAAAAAAACAGCAACGTCGGCAGAAATGGTTCGGAAAGTGAAGGCTCGAATTGAGCGAAATCCGCCTCAAAGTGGAACAAAAATGACTCCTGAGCATGGATGCAACAACGGATGCAAGATTTAGAGTTAAAAGAGCGAAGGAATTGCTACGCTTGCATGAAAGTGGTGAGTTGCCGAATTTGGTTTTTTCCGATGAGTCGAGCAATATGTCAACAAACAAAATGACCGAGTGTACTTGCCAGAGGGGTCCTTCAAAAATTTACACCTTCGGACGGTCACCAGGGTGCAGGTAGCACCCTTTGTGATGGTTTGGGTTGCCATAACCGCCGATGGTCGCTCTCCGCTCGTATTTTTGGACCGTGGCGTCAAAATTAGTGCGATCGTATACCGTGAAACTACCTTACTACCGTCTTACAAAGCGCGCGTGAACCAAAATTGGTTAAAAAACAATGTTCCACACTTCATTTCTTCGACACAATGGATTGCAAATTCTCCGTATACAAATCCGTTGGATTTCTCTGTCTGAGGTATTTTGAAGGCGAAGGTTGGCACTAAAAAATACCAAAGTTTGAACCACCTAAAACAAGCACTTCGCCGGGAATGGGCCAAAATACCGCAGAGCCACTTGCGTGCAGCGTGCGATGCTTTCTTCGGCCGTCTCAAGACCATTATTCGCGCCAAAGGTGGACATATTGAAAAATACTGATACAATTTGAAAATTAATGTATTTTCCAACATTTTTTGCTTTGGAACAATAAAAAATTTTAGCATTTTAAAAAGTTGCAGTTCGAGTCAGTCACCCTGTATATTACGCAAGAAGGACACTGTGTTGATGAATAAAGTCTAATTTTTCTAAAAAAAAAAAATATCAGGACTTTCCGAACCACCTGTTATGCTGATGTTGTCAAGTGCCGTTATTCAAAAAACAAGGATCGCTGTGTAGTTTTGTAGCTTCATCTTAAAACGGATGCCTGAGCTGCATAAATTAAGAATAATTTCAGTTAAACCCGCTAGGCTCAAAATAGTACTGATTTTTGTATATCATTTTTGGATATCGAAAACGGACAATGGTGTGATTTTGAAAAGTGAACACAATTTACGAAGCCTCTTTTGACTTAGAATTTATCTTATGTGATACCTGTTCGATATCTTTAAAGGGATGCTATTGAGTGCCATTCGACCGCCGGGGAAACTTTATTATTTCATTCTACCAACCCAAGTAGAAACGTACGGGAGACAGGGCTAGGGGTAATACTAACATCAAGAGCATTGAAAGGGTTTATTGCGTGAGAATCGCATTAGCCTAATGTTGGCAGTTAGCTTCTAAAGAAGAGTAAAAACGTTTCTCATGGCATAGTGTCTTGCACCGACGGAAACCTCCACCGGGGATGAGTAGAACTTATCTGGTTAATTAAATTAGACGGCCAATTTTGTTTTCAATGAGGCCAAAAGAGTGAAATACATCTACTAAACTAAAGCAGATCTGAATACGCAATTGTGTGTGACAATTGGTAGCTTTAAAAAAAATGTTTTTGAATCATATCACATGGCTATATTAGACCAGAGGACGAATCACAGATCTTATTTTCAAATTCAGCTTACGAAGTACAGACAAAAGAAGTGTGCGAAGGTGCAGCAAATTGGCGTGTGGGTTGGTCCATATTATATATGTACGAGTATTAACGTAACTATTACGAATATCATGCTATCATCGAATATCAACTCCAAATATCACCAAAGAAAAAGCCTGACGAATTTATGAGTTCACGACGATCTTTAATCGTCTATTCCCTGTACTATAGTGTGATCATCCCACACACTATAAGAATGGATTGCAATCTTATATGTTCTTTTTCGGTTGTGATCAGAAAAATGGTGGGGCTTATTCTGATTGGAACCAATGAACAATTGGATTCAACTCTCGATGTTGAACGATCCAACTTCCGTTCGACCAAAGTTCGAAATATTAAATTTTGCGGTTTACCTGATTTCTATCGGTCTTTCGCGCTTAAATGATGAACTTACATTAACAATATTTTCCTTGATATTTGATATTGTGAAAGCAATGTAGGAAGTTGCAAAATGTCACATTCTACTCAACGGTAAGAAATCACACGTTTTCGAAGTCTGTACTTCATTTTATGAACGCTATTTTCCTGTGGAGAATATATGTTACTAGTAGGCTCAGCAGATATTTCGGTTTTTCTTTCTGATAAAGGCGTTCAAGATTATGATAGAGTAGTAGTTTTTGGTGAGCTCCTGTCTAGCGATTATCCACAAAAACAGTACACCATCTTTTAAATAGGACGAAATGAGGATAGTTCTCTTAGTTTCGACTTTCATTTAGAAGTAGAAGTTCCCATGTACTTAGCTTTCACCAATTTATATCAAGTATCAAAGAATGTATGCGTGTGTGTACACTGTACAGTAAATGTTAATAAGAGTTTTCTGATGTCCAAAGTTTTATATGTTTGTACAAGTTTTATCTACATTGTGTCCATCTTTTTATGAAATGCAGACTACATAATTACATATGTATGATATTGTCTATACATAGATAATAACAAAAATGTGTCTTCATGTGAGACTCATTAAAATCTGTCCAAAGTTACATGAAATAATCGATTGTGCCTTAGCAGTTAATGGACTGTATCTGCCTTCTCCTTCATAATATAATGCCGAAAGTGCCCCTGAATCTATCTTATCCACGCCACGCCAATTCACGCTCATAAATAAAAAAATACATCCTCCAGCATACCTAATCATCCTTCAAATAAGAAGCCATCGATCATGTATCCGTATCTATTGTCGTAGACAAAAGAATCTGATAATTATCTCATGAACATTTGTGCGTTCTATTCTTTACGTTATGCAAACGATGGGTCTAAGTTGAGCGATCAGATAAACACAAGTGTTCGCCTTCAATATGTACGTACATATGTACATACTTGTTCGGATAGGTCTGGACTATTGGTTGGTTGGGTATATTCGTCTACCCTGCTTCTATCGAACGTCTCGATTTCAATTAATAATCGTGTTTGCTTTCAGACACTACCGACGACGACGGCCGCCACGCACATGGTATATGTGGGGAATTTTGCTTTTTTTTTATTTCGGTATCCATCAGATAGATATTCGTACCCAGTGTTTTCTTGTTGTTTTATGTTTACATGAATGAGTATAACAAAGGGGCTGTCAATCAGAATCAGAATCGAAATCACATTACGGCCATTACTGCTACCAATTAAGAGAGAGGGCTCGATATGTTTAAAAGATTCAAAATATGATACGATGGGTATGCTGGTTAGCCGCCGCTATACGCGACCGACATGTGCTCGTACTTATGTGAATAAAACTCTTTCCGATTCAAATAAATGTATCTTTTTACTTAATGTTTCGAAAATATTCTTATATTTATCTATCCCAAAGGTGATTTATATCTTCTCACACTCATGCTCGTATAATGATGTCCAATTCTTTTTTGGGTATTCAATCTGTTTTCAGGGATATCAGCTTCAGCACCGATGTATCCATACCATTTTCGTGTCGTGTCAGTGTAAAGGCAATTAAGTTAAATACAAAGGCTGTGGAAGGACTACAACTACATAGGTGACAATGTTCGGTGACTGGGTTCGATAAAATTCAACAGAGTATCTATTACCACAATAAAATTCAAATTTGTCGTCGCCAGTAATAAATTTTGTAGTGCCATACAGTACATAGAAGAGACACACGTACGGAAGATAGCCATATCGGATAAGGTGTTGTTGGGAGGATCCAGAAAAGCCACACCGGGTCTAGCAGGCGGCATTAATCACACTTTGGGCCGCATTATTAGATAAATAGTTAGTTATAAGTTTAAATGGATGCGTTTAATTAGTAGAGATGTTATGTGTGTGATTTTTGAATCTATGACCTAGATTAGGTGAAAATTGAATGAATGAGTGTCATCGTTGAGGTCGTATGCTGTGGCGATAGCTTGGACGGCTTAGGTTATGAAAATTTGGTTTCAACTTTTAACGATATGGAGTCTCAGAGTTTTTATTTGAGGTCTTAAAAGTTTGCAAATTATAACGACTAGAAAATAGAGAGCTTGGCAGGGCATTCCATATGCGGGTTGTAAGTATATTTTAGGACCGAATCACAATATTTAATAGTACGTCCGAAAGTGGACTTGAGGGTATACTGATGAGTATTTATTACGAGACGGGTGTTACCCTTAAAATTTTGAAGGGCCTGATTGCTGATTGTTTCTGTGGAACACTGACGGTGAAAGTAGCGATAGAACAAAGTGAAACACGGGATATTACATCGGAGTTCGAGTTTTATCGCACGGTTTTAAAACCTATCTGTCAGGTGCAAAGGTGAATTATACTTTATTATTATTTGTACTCGTATATTGTGGCCTGATCAGTGAGGGTGAAGTAAGGGGTGATTCATCGTGAGGTTTGATTTTCAATAGATTTTCTTTGACAAATCACGCGTGACTCCTTTCAAACTGCTTCGTTATTTTTATTCAGTATCGTTTTAATTGTCATCATGGAAATACTCACACTACAACAACGTCTCCAAATTGTTTACCTGTATTACAAAAATCAGCGTTCTATGAGAAATATAGATATTTTTTGTACGATTCGAGGAAGTTAAGGTGCGCATAATCGACCTACTAAAACTACTATTGCCAATACCATTCTAAAATTTGAGTCCCAGTTTACATTAGTGGATGATACTCGACCGGTTAGACTACATCCAGCACGTAGTGAAGAGACCATAGCAGCTGTAGCTAAAAGTGTACGCGAAGACCGTGACGAATCGTACAAAATTCAACTTGTGCAAGAATTGAAGCCATGCGACTTGAATTTGCGTCATATTTTCAGTGAATGGGCTCTGGAAAAACTCAATGAAAATCCGGTGTTTTATCGTGAAATTTTGTTCAGTGATGAAGCCTATTTCTGGCTCAATGGATATGCTAATAGACAAAATTGCCGTATTTGGGCTGATGAGCAACCCGAAGAGTACCAAGAGCTACCATTACATCTTTGTGCTTTATGGGCTGGTGGAATCATTGGTCCATATTTCTTCCAAATTGAGGCAAATCAGAATGTTACCGTCATTGGTAACCGTTATCGCGCCATGTTAACGGACTATGTGCTTCCTGAAATTCAAGTACATGGTCTCGGTGAGCTCTGGTTTTAACAAGACGGCGAGCCATATCGTTATATCGTGCGATATCACACCTCTGGACTATTTTCTCTGGGGATTTGTAAAGCCTTAGGTCTTCAGGAATAAACCAGCTTCGATTAACACTTTGAAAGCCAACATTACTTGTGTTATCCGCGAGATACCAGTCGCTATGCTCGAACAAGTCGCCCAAAATTGGACCATCCGAATGGACCACCTCAGACGTAGTCGTGGTCAATATTTACATGATATGATTTTCAAAAAGTAAATGACATAAATTGTTCTTTTAAGTGATAATAAAAATTTTAAGTTCACTTTCAAATTCATGTATTTTATTTTACATTTTAAGTCAAGCGTCACGATAAATCACCCTTTATTTCTTACGTCGCTTTAGGAAACCTGGACAATACACAAGTGCCATTCATAGATAATTTCTAGCTATTTCAATTTCGCTTTATGGACAGCCGATAGTACTATTTTGGAGGCATTTATTTCCACTCTACACCCGAAGTGTAGGGACAAGTGCTGTCATCAGCAAAGGAATGTATTGGATTAGAAGTGGCAGACATATATTCCTGTCAACGTCCCTTCTTTGTCCTTGAGCTACACGTAAATGGTCTTGTTGTGTTATTGCCATGGTTGGATTTCTTCTTTATTGTTAACGGGTTTCATTCCTAAATTTGTAACACCAGTGAATTTTTGTTGGTTGGTAACCAGATGTTTGTTATGTGCTTCTTTTGTAACGCGCTTCAAGTTCAATCGGGATGTGTTACAGTCACGTTGCAACATCTTAAGTATTTTAACGTTTATTTTGAAAATCTATCCTCAGCTAGTGCTCTAAGGATCTACTGATTTTGAGGTTAGTTTGTTCTTCTGTTGACAATGTGGCCGAATCCACTGTGGATGTACAACATACAAAGTTGCTGGGCCCATCTTAGCTGCTCTCAGTGCAGAGGCTTGTCACAACATTTCGAAAACCTCTTTTCTGATTATCTTCTCTCCATTTTCTTCAACAAGGAGACTGAACAATTGTTGTCTGCCATTTTTAACGGGACCATTCTACATGCCAGCTCGTTACCATGAACTGATTTGCCAGAAATGCCGTATTGACGGTCTTCTACTCTTTGATAGCACTACCACTACCAGCACTTTACTACCATCTTGCAATAATCTTTATTAAAGAATTGTTTTCCTATTTTTTTTTTGTGGAGAAATTCATGTTCTTAACTCGTTTTCTGCTTGTATAGCTTACGAGTGAATGTAGACTTATCGCCCAGGGTGGTGAATGTGTATGCTTCTTATTTTTCTGAATTTTTTTTTCATTGTGAAGACAAGATGAAACCTTAACAATTAGAGGCATTTTTTCTAGCCTTGAAACGGTAGTGTCCTGCTCTTTATTGAATTGCTATAGGTTATAACTCTCCGGTTAGAATTGCAATAATTTAGAACACAATTAACTTTGAAATTTGCTTAGGGCTAATTCAGAGCACTTATTGTCATTTTGTTAAGAAACATATGATGAAATTCGCATTCACAATTTTGGTTTTTTGGTTATGGCACCTACTACTTTCTGTTGACTTGTACGCGATCGTAAGAACGTTATAATTATGGGTGGCAATAAACAGATAATATCTTCCATGGCGTTATGAGTGATAAATGTTTACTTAACATCCCGCTTTATTATAAATCCAACGGATTTCCCTTCTCTACTTCCGATTGTAGAGGGTTTGAGGGGGGCAACCTTTGGGCTCTCGATAAAAGCAACAATTTCTCAAATATTTCCTTACGAAAAAGATTCGTACTATTATGAGCTATTATCTGATATAGGAATGTACCATACTTACATCGAATTCAAAGCCCTAACCTTGATAAAGAGGAGAAATCTGGACACGTTCTAAGAAGCATACTGGCAAAATTGTTAATGCTTTCTGTAAATTAGTTGTAGCTGTAATATTCGTTGGATCATAGCTAGCGACTGTCCGCTCTAAATCTCAGGCAGCCAATATTAGAAACTTCAGTTAATCCGCTGAACACTGCAGTTGTTCTCTTTGTGAGAAGAGGGAATCTGACAAGTCAGACTCATCTTATGCTTCAAGACATCATCATCTGTTTCTCTAACCTATGTCCAGATGAGGGTCTTTTGGATATACACGCGTCCTGTGCATCGGCTGCCTGGTCAAACAGCTTTCATGAAAATACGTCACATCTGCATTAAGACTTTCTCTAGAACACCGGGCTCTTCTCTAGACTGATGAATCTCTCTTCCCACTTTCGTTTAAATATTGTGGAAGTGGTTTCAACCAGAATCTCAGCCTGGAAAGAAACGTAGTCAGGCCTTCATGGATAATTCCAAAACCGATTTAGGATGCGGCGTTGGTGTCTTTATGGAAGAAGACAATTTCACTCGACCCTCTTAAGACTTCCAATCTAGTTCGAGAATGTAAGGCTTCTTTGAACTCAATCGGAAGGATGAACTCACTGAGTCGTATTTCGGTTCCAGGTCACAATATGATTAAGGCGAGAAATAAAATCGACTATGTACTTTTAAGAGGAGAGTTTCCTACATCCTTGGTTAGGCTTCCATTCAGAATTTTTTCTCTTACGAGCATAATTACAGAGGGCATGACTCTATAAGTTGCCGGCAGATCAATCGCATGCTTCCCGGTGTCTCTTAGAGGTCAGCGACTTTTCTGCTATGCCCTACTAGAAAAAATTTTAGATTGCTGTGCTAGGCGTAAGTGGCAATCTCACCATTGTGTGTCCGTATTGAAAAATCTGCTTACAATATAATACAATACAATACAATAAATAAATTTTCCCACAAAGTGTTTCATTTCACAATCTAATAGCCCACCCTCTCCCATTTAAAATTTAGATATAACGATTTTCAACCATCCAATCTCCAAGTAAACCTCATCCATTCGCATGACGCTTTGGCATGTAAGAAGTTTACATTTCCTTTTCACATGCGTTATCGCTATTCTTGCGCCATCGTCTTCATCACAAACAACAACAAAAACAACGGCATAGAGGGAAATTTAATAATTTTGCGTTAAACAAGTGCGCGCTTAACAATAATTGCATGCACTTTGATTTGCATTGGAATTCTAGTTGTATTTTTATTTGCTTGGTTCTATTTTAGGGTGCAGCAAGTGAGGAGCGGCAGAGGGTACCGGACCAACAATGGCCATTCTTCCAATTCCAAGTGACACGGCACGTCTATTATGTTTGTATGCTGGGCATAGTATCAGCTTGCATTCTAGTCTTACAGTCAATACACGAACGCTCACCAACACGACCTTAAGTGTTATCGTGTTCAGTTCGATATGGTCAAGCGATAGCGCCGGTGATTGTTGTAACTGCGTGACACAATAAAACGGCCCATACTACATATTCAGTATGCATACAATAATAACAGAAACTAACTAACTTCTGTTCTGCGCCGATTTTCTCTGCTTTCTTTTTTCGCTATCGGCTTTGTGAGATCTTTTGGCTTTTGTATCTTTGTATCTTTTCTCGTTACAAGTAGCGCATGGCATACATGGAACTCTTAGAGCCCACAGAGCTACAACAGGACTTAGAAAATTCACAGAACTCAAAGAGCTCAAAGCAAATCCTTTTTATTGTAGATATCTCGTTTGTAAATAAAGGAAAAAAAAAACCGACACCGAATCTACATATGTCTATAGGTTGCAGTTCACGGAGCCAACCTTAACCCATATCACAGGGTGTACAAGCTATAACATCTGACCTCTTGAACACGGTTTTAATTACTTTCTGTCATTCTGTGAACTGATGTTGTTTTCGGTTTTTTTTTTCGGGGAAAACTTCTGATAGTATCTAGAACAGCCTCTCATTTAGTCTTGCAACACAGCCGGGAGGGAAGTTTACTGTGTTCATATCATCGTTTCTGTCTGTATTTTATTTTTTTATTTTTTTCTAGATGAACGGCTCCGATAACGCTGGACCGAAGCAATCTCCATCTCCATCGCCAAGGCAGAAGAAGTGGAATACATTAATTTAAAAAAGGACATTTGGAGACAGATTGGCTAGACATATAATGGGAACAACCAACGTATACGTATCCGGAAGAATGAAGGAAACCATTTTTTTAATAATTCCATGGATCCCTGTACGAGTAACCGAACGTATTGCGTGATAAAAGTCAAAATGCGGGAAAGACGGGAGATATATTTTTTCGGGCAAGATAACGAATGATGTGGGTAATGGAAGTTTGTGGCCACTAATGGTGCTGTATTAGTGACTGTGAGACTGATAAATGAATTTTCTGTCAGCACCACAAGAAGGAAGAGTTCGAGTACGATCACAAGTATTCGTTGTCTTGAACGCGAACCCCTCCGAGGGGAACAGCAGTGGCTTTAGGTACTGGTGAGCAGTAATAGATTAATGAATTCTTGTTGTGGTCATGTCATTTGAATTGCATGTTAGTTTTTACCTTGGATAAAAAAGAATAGATAGCTTCTGTGAAAGGAAGAGTTCAAATAAGACAGACGTTGGTTTCTATTTAAGAATCTGCCATTATGCTCTGGCAAGTTGAGAACTTAAGGAAGTGATGATGTGATATCTAGATTGTTGAAACAATAAATCATTTTACTTAGATATGGAGTACTTATTCTATAAGGCCACACATATCTACATCGACTTTAAAAATTTGCTTTGTATATTACACACTGTAGTCTACCAGCCTACTAATTCAGCAATAGTAACCCCATTTCAGACCTGAGGAGTCGTTAGACGATAAGCCTATTACCTAACATGGTATGCTTCCTAGGACCTAAAATGAAAAAAAGTGTAAAATTTTAAACCGCCTGCGGTATTGAATCTGCTGGACAGAATTCAATGCCATTATCATTTCATTAGTTCAGGTGGTAGGTACTTACTGCTTAACATTCATATTTGATATTTAAGAGCAGTGTTATGGCTATTTTGGCTCTAAGAAAGACTACGACAAGCAGCATCACATCATTTTTTCGTACTCGTATTAACTTTGTCTTAAATTGAATGAATAGTGGCATTTTGAGAACCCTCTTCTCGGTACTTGAGTTGAGCATCATGCTTCTATCCAAATCTGACCTTTGTTCGGATTCTGTAAACCATTTCGGACGAATCACTTCTCAATTGCCAAAAAAATATTGCCAGATTGCACCGCGGGAATGCATAAGGTAGGGCTTTGTGCCAGAAGTGTCCGTTTTCGTTACATATGTAGGAAGTTGTCATGCCTCGGGTTAAACTTAACATTCGTTCCATTTGTTGGCATTCCACGTGGCCAACTAAAATATTTATGGCTGTCGTCATATTGTAAATGAAAAGCTGTTTCGTTTTTCGGTTTAAAGCTCCGGAATCGATGAACGAGGACTTCTATTTATTTTTTTATTTTTTTTATGTCACTTCTTCATCAATGCGATTCACCAGATTAAGTTACTGTGCGATAGTTAGGGGTGCAAGATAACCCTAAAGACCCCATGTCAGGCCTAAAATATTGAGAAGACAACAAAATTCTTATTTTTGAATGAATGTGAAACGATATCAATGAGTCCGGTCCTTAGTCCTTTTAACCAGTGTTTTGATAAGTTCTTTCAGCTTTAAAGATAATAACAGCTTTAAATTTCAACTCTGTTTAAGTTATTCTTTGTGAATTCGCTTTATGTATGGACTCAATAAACCTTTTTACCTATTTCGTGTACTCCTGTTATTTGATAATTTTCGTTTGTAATTCCATGTGTATACTTTCGTGATGCTTAGTATCATTTGTCGTTTCTAGCATTTTCATAAGAAAGTGAGTTCTTGCTCAGCTGTCGTCTTGGTGGCATATACGAGTATATACCAGGTGTACCGGAATAAAGTGAGTGTTTCTTGTGAAAATAAAACACAAATTTTTAATGGGAAGGTAAAAAACATTTTTTTCAATGTATTGGCCATTGCTAGCTACACATTTTTCCCATCCTTTAGGCAATTTATGGATTGCACGCCAATAAAACTGTTCGTCTTTTGAAGCAAACCAAAAAGTCACCCAATTTTCGACTTCCTCGTAGGATTCGAAGTTCTGCTCAGCTAATGGGTGTCCCATCGATGAAAACAAATAGTAGTCGGAAGGAGTCAAGTCTTATGAATACGGCGGGTGGGGTAGCAGCTCTCAGCCAAGTGCTTTGGTTGTATCCTGACCCAGTTTTGCTTTGTGTGCAGGTGCATTGTCATGGGTCAAAATTACCCTGCCGTGTCTTCTGTCCCATTCTGGTCGTTTTCCGATCAATGCATGATTCAAATTGATCATTTGTTGTCGGTAGCGATCTGTTTTAGTGGTTTCACCAGATTTTAGGGGCTCGTGATACACCACGCTTTTCTGGTCCCACCAGACACACAGCATTGTCTTCTTGCCGAATCGATCTGGTTTTGTAGTCGGAGTTTTCCCGGATTAACTCATGATTTTTTCCGTTTAGGACACTGAAAATAAATCTATTTTTCATCGTCAGTAACAATTCGATGAAAAACTGATTTTTATCGTGTCTTTGAAGCGAAATTTCAAAAGTGGTTTTTCGGTTTTCCATCTGTCTTTCATTCAATTCATGTAGCACCCATTTTCCAGACTTTTGGATCTTTCCCATAGCTTTTAAATGGTCAGAAATTGTTTGTTGTGCAACATTAAATATTTCTGCCATTCATTTCTGACTCAAAGTATCTTCAAAGCTTTTTAGTGGTCACATCAAAATCGTTATCTCTGAACCGTTGAAACCATCTTTTGCATGTTGCTTCTGATACCATATGTTTACATATAAATATGTTTTGCAGGTGTCATAGCAACAAAAAAAAAAAAAAAAATAATAATAATAATAATAATAATAATAGAGGCCCGTTCACAATAAATGTTCCGTATCGAGACATTTGAATATTGACGCTCACTTAATACCGGTACACCTAGTAGAGCTTTTTAGGAAATTAGAGGTTTCCAAATATTTCTTTATAATTTACAGACATTTTCAGGGCTTCCGTTGTGCAATTAGTTCCAATGTTGTATGGTTCTTACCGCCTTTCAGCTAGTGTCGGATACTATTTTTGCTCACGGTGGGGAAATTGCATTGGTGGCTGCGTGTTGTACGATTAAAGTAAGCACTGAGCGGCGACCACCTGACGACGCACAGTGCTGTAATTATAACATTATGCATTGTAGTAATATTTCAGTTGTGCTTAGTGCTTTTTTTATTTCCTCGTCGTAGGAACTTTTCATTTGACAAACTTACTAATAAAGCCGAGTATTGCGTAAGAAAAGATGGCAACTCTATAATATTCTGTAAAAATTGACTGAAATTCAGATGGAAAAGGTCCAATTGTCAGGATAGCAGGGTGTCAAGAGTGTCGGATGTATCTTTGGTGGTTTAACGTTTATCCTCAATGCTGGTTATTAGCTCCAGAATATCTATCATTTTCTGCTCTTAGGAGTACAAGAAAGCTCCTTATCCTACCGATAGGAGGTTTTACGTGCGACGTAAATACTCCATCGATACAAAGCAACCAATGCCCTCAGATAAGAATAAATTTACTGTGGACGACCCCAAAAAACCAAAAAAGATTATGACCCTCGAATCTGTAATGAAATGCAGATGCACCTGGACAAATAGCGAATGTCCTAGACTGAAGATACAAAACTGTGTGATATATTTAATGTACTATAGTGACCGCTATAAAGAGCAAACAAAGGGACCATTTAGGTACGGATTTGTTGTAAGCGTCTAATTCAGACAAGCAGCCTTGGACGTTCGGCTCATCAGCGAATGCATTATAACAATCCGCACTTTGGCTTAATTTGACAACAAGTATTCTTCAAGCTCTCGTTAAAGCATTTTCATCGATGCCAAGAAGGCGTGAGAAATATCGTAATACATGCGCTGGGTCTTCTGTGCCCCCTCGAAAACCCTAGTTTGAAATGAATATAAGCGAACGAATGTGGCAAAGCAATTCGCCTATAAAGCGACTGTGCATACAAGAAAAAGAGCTTTTCATTAGCACTTGTAAAGTGAATAAGACCCGAACAGAAACCTGTAAAGACGAGGAACAGCTGGTATTGTCGATGTCGCTGCACAGGCAGTACAGTTCGTCGCTGTACCTCCTCCTCCAGTCATCGTCTATGCAGACTGGATAAAAAATTACCCGAAAAATTTTCCCTTTGAAGCAGCCAAGAACACCCTCATCCATTTTTGGTAAAGTGGAGAGGACTTTGCTAATCAAATGCCTTCTTAGGCCAAAGATGCAGCAATCGGCGTTTGATCTAAGCGCTCATGTCGTTCTCTGAATTGATAATCCAAATTATATCATATAGATAACGTCCTTAAAAACCTCAAACTTATATCAATCTAGGATGGTTTCTTGTCCGAGACGTCGGTGTTCGGTATATATACAAAGTGGCGTAAAATTAATCATCCAATTTTGTTTTTGAATTACTTTTTTACTAAATAGAAAAAATCATGATTCTGAGTGACGAAAATCTTTATTTGGACCTTTACAATTGTTTTTGTTAAGTGGAAAATATGATATCCGCCAAGTGGGTGCCGCCAGTGTTGATGCACATTTGTGCCTTTTTTATCTAATTTCAATGACTTTCCGCAAGATTTCCGGTGATAACTGTTCGCATTCCTGTCGAATATTCTCCTTAAGGGCTGCGATTGCCTGTGGCTTGTTGACACAAATCCGCGACTTCAAGCAGACGCAGAGAAAGAAGTCTGGGATGGTTAAAACAGGCCATGCCAAATCGCCAAAACAGGAGATTACGCGACTAGGAAACGTTTTCTTCACAATATCCATTGTGGCTAGTGCTGTGTGCGGTTGCACCGTCTTGTTGAAACCACATATTCACCATGCCCCGCTCATCCAATTCCGGCAGTAAGAACTCGTTTATCATGGCCATGTAACGTTCGCCAGAAACACTGACCGTATTGCCGATGGCGTACTCGAAAAAATACGGCCTAATCACTCCTCCCGTGTGAACGCCGCTCCACACAGTGGCTTAAGGTGGATGTAATGGCTATTCGTGCATCACACGCGAATTTTCAGTGCCCCAGAAACGAAAAGTTTGCTTATTGACGTGGCCGCTTAAGTGGAAATGCGTTTTGTCGCTCATGATGATTTTCGACACAAAATGATCCTCTTCGTTTTTGAGATTGGGGATGCCATTACAGTAATTCACACGCAACTGACGGTCAGGTGGCATTAACTGATGCACTGTTTGCACTATCGGAACATTTGTACGTATTTCACTAAAATTCGCTGTAGGGTTGATGAAACCGGATGAAACCGGTAGTTTGCCCAGTTGGCGCGACAAAATTAGGAAATCGACGTCAAAATTCACGCTGCGCTAACATTATAGGTCAAAAACATCGACACAATTGCTTGTCTGTTTATATAATGCAGCTATCTTGTTCACATATTTCAAATATGATTGACAAAAGATGGCATTTGTACTTGTACTTGGTCTTACGCTCATTGACCGTTAAAGACATTTTCGCCGCTTTTGTCTCAATACTCGCGAAAGCGCCACTGTCATCAAGCTGCTTTCTTCCGGTTATGTTAATATCATTGGTGTATGCGAGTAATTGGACTGACTTTGGAAAAATTGTGCCTTTTGCGTTGGCGCGTCAGTTTGGCACTATTCTTTCAAGAATGATGTTAAAGAAATCGTTTGACAGCGCATCGCCTTGTCTAAATCCTTTTTTGGCATGAAATGTCTCGGTGAGTTTTTTACCGACTTAGATGGAGCAGCGTGTATTCTCTATCGTCATCTTGCACAAACGGACGGCAGGGATGCCGAAACTAGACATTGCACTGTATATTTCTATAGATGCTGTTAAAATCGATGAAGGTGGTGTGTATCGATTTAAAGCTCATGAATTTTTCCAAGATCTGCCGTAGTGTGAATATTTGGTCGATATTTGGTCCTGGCCCGAAGCCCCACAATCAGGTTGTTGACGAACGGCATCAGGCATTCGCACAATATGTCAGACAGGATTTTGTAGAGTCTGATACCTCTGTAGTTGGCAAAGGAAACTTAGGGAAGAAAAAAATATGCACTGATGTACGTTGCTCTTAAATGTTTGCAAGTTTCAAGGATTAGGAAACAGAGAGCTTGGCAGGGCATTTCCTAAACAAATTGCAACTGCCAATGCAATTGCTGCTGGCAATGAGTAGTTTTATACGTTGCTTTTAACTTATGTTGGACGTTAGTTTGAAATTGATTTGTTCATGTCTTATGCCATACTATGCCATACTTGTCGATATCTACACGCGGTCTAACAGCTCCTTTAAAATATAAATGGCCAGCAGTTATTACTATTTTTGTGTTGTTTTTACTATTTTTTCACTGATATTTGCTCTCATATCAAATTGCCCTCATCCCATTGAACATTAGAACACAGTTCATCTTCGTAATCACTTTTATTCACATCCATATGCCATGTGTTCATCACCAAAGCCGGAAAGTAGTCCTTCAAAGATAAATCTGAAAACTAAGCCATCACATATTATGTTTCTGTTCTCTCTATTTAACTAGCACTTAACTATCATATAGCAATTTCACAATCTCCATTATGATTAAAAGGACTGAATGTATCATATCGTCTGCAAGCATCGCACCCGTATTATACTTCATTACGAGAATACCTCACCCTCTGGGAAGGGTGAAGATTCCAGAAGCGCCCAGTGGCCGGGAATCAGAACCTTAAGCATTGAAAGTATCTTTCGAAAAAGGGTTTCTTTCCTTCTGAATGTTTTGTGGACGAGTACATAACTCGTATATACATATTCCTATGTGCAGCAGCAACAATTTGTTTAACTAAGTGGCACATGAGAACACCGACATCTGAATAAAGTGTCATTTGAGACTTTGCCCACAATAGAACCGGGAACCACAACCTGCATCCTAGCATCTTAGATACGATGAAAATTCTACATACAGTTGTCATTATAACTGCTGGCTGCAGAGCAGATATATTTGAAGATAGTACACAACTATTCTCAAGAGTGTTTCTCATTTAACTATTTAATAACCGCATTAGCTCTGGGTATGTGTGGCGTAGAATGGTAAAGTGACAAAGTGCTGAAATAGGCAAATGGCAGAACGCGATGGAAGTGGTTAAGTAGTAAAGACAAGGCTTGATTTGATCATAAAAACGTCTGCACTTTCTAAGAAAAGACAATGTCTTCTGTTTTCGCCTCTTTTACTGTGTCAGAGTATTTTCAGATTCATCTTATATACATTACCACACACGGAAATTTGACTTAGTCACAACGATACGACTATATGTATAGTCAAAGAGTCGATCACTAAAAGTGGCACAACGTATCCGTTGAGGTAATATTATGGGAAAAGGATAAACCAAGACAACTGTTAGACTTTAAGACTGTTGAGAATATTAGATACGCGCTACATGCAAATGGTAGCTTGCGGTTGATATTTCTATACTGACTATAAACAGCTTGCCAGTTCCACTTATAGTGGGGATTCTAAAAAAAAAAAAAAAATGTATCTAAATACTTTTCCTAAAGACTTCTCTAAAGAGTTGATAATTTGTGGCGATAATGCGGGAATTACTCGTATGTATGCACTTTTGTGATACAGATGCGCGTGGAAGTGGAAACATGTCGAATGTGGTCCTTAGTCGACTGTAATAGAATTTAAGTGCGTCTAACAGTGCAAGATACAGATCAAACTGCTTGCCGCTATGTATGACAATAAGATAAATTTTTATTGGCTTTTCGGTTGGCCGCACTCTTGATAATGGTGAGAGGAAGAGTTTTTTGCCTAATGGCTAGACTGTGAGAGAAAGGTGGTCCGTGTTTAAGCGGAATGTGGTAGCCATTTCAATTTAACGATTATAGTATCAAAATAATTTAATTTTCACTAAAAAAAAAATTTTTTTAAACAGAGAAAGAGTTGTAATGATATTTTGTAGTCTTGAATGGCACTTAACTAATGGTGAGGAATTTTTAAACGAATTAAATGGGATTCCCAACTTCTTCGAATTTACATTTTTTGAGCCGAGGTATTTGGAGTGGAGAAATTTTATGTGTTTGTTTTTTCAACTCAATTGCAGAATTTGAATTTTTTTCATCAGTATCACTTTTTATTTTACTACGAATAAGGCTTCTACCTATTTTCGGTATAAATATATAAATATATATGTTACTCACATAAATCGTACTATAACCTGTGGTGAATCTGAGTGTCAACCAACTGGTTCAACTACATACAGACAGTGGTCTTCAGATAAACACTTAAAATTGATTTAAATCCATTTCACTGATGACATGGTCTTCATCGGGTACGGTTAGTTTTAAGATTCTTCGACCCGAGGACTTTCAATATATTTGGACTACATGCACCAGATTTAATAGTTGGTGCGATGAATACAAGCTTTTATCACTAGATTCATGTGCTCATAGTTAATTGTTGTATTATCATAAGGTATAAAGCTAATCAATAACAAAACTAGAGATTATTGAACCCTTTACGATTATCCCTAAATGCGAAACCCCTAAGTCAATACCTGCCCCAGTAACAATATCTGATCTTGAATTTTCTCGAATTAAATGATGAAAGTTTTGACAGAAGAAAATATTATTTCGCTCTTCGGAACAGAGCACTCAGATAAAGTACTAGTCCATTGTAGGTACTCCTTGCGTGTTCCTTTTACTGAAATTTCTTAGTCTCTTGTAGAGAAATAAGTAAGCAGTTTATCAGGAAAGTCGCTAACTGCTTGGAGAAGTCATGAAGGATTCATTTAACCTCCAGCCAATCTGGAGAAGTCATGAAAACGCAGATTCGGATCTTGAAAAAAGTGCAGATGCTGCGTCCACTTCAACGATTCTTCATAATAAAAGACAGACGTATGTATTCTTAACGCGGCAAATTCAACGGAATTTTTATATGCTCATAGATTGTGCTGCGTTAGGATTTGCTCAGCGTCTTTCTTTATTTTGTAGCACAAACGAGGTAGGTATGAAGAGATATGCTCTATTATTGTCAACGAAGTATGTATGGCATCAATAATTCTGTTTCAGCAGTTTAAAATTTTTATGTCAAACTAAGAATGAAAAATAAGGCGAAATTTTTCTTGTTAGACAACCACCAGTAAAAACTATTCAAAATCAAAAAGGACTTGGAATTCAGAAGTCGTTTCAAAAACAGAAATTCCTTTTTAAATTGCTCATTCAAAACTCCAGATTAAGTAATCCAGTTTTATGCCCTGCATATTTTCTTCTTTACAACTTCAACTTCAACATTAGGCACTTGTTTATACACTCGTACATACGAGTACATATGTACATACATACATATGTATCATACATATTTTATGTTACTTTTCATTCGTTTGCATTGAAACTAACAAATCAAAAAGCCTCACATTTCAGCAAGTCAAATTAATTTCACTTTGCCGTACTGATGCCAAGTCATCTACTTTCTGATCAGTATTTAGTCTACATACCTACTTCATATGCCCACTTATCTCAGATCTGGCGGAGACTAATATACATCCCTCTTTTGAGCTATTTTTAGCACAAACATATTCATTAATAGTAAGGACAGCCACAGATTCTTAGATGTATAGTACATATCACTTAAGATACAAACTACAACTACAGCTGGGGCAATACAAACAACACACCATGGTCCTGCCGGATAAATTCCTCCTTTAACTCCCTTAACCAACTATGTCAAGTAGTTTCTCCTTTTCCCATTCATTGTTTCTTTATTTTTCGCTTCGCTTTCCATTCTCGGTTTTCTGTTTTAACTTATCTTTCACGAAGCACTTGGGTAAACAAATTGATTGCGACACATAGCCCAGCCGACTCTTAACATGTACATACCTTGTTTGTACAAGACTCATGATAAACAAAAAGGAAAAGAATAAACGAAATGAAAATGAGAATAAAAATAGCATAAAAACAAAATTGCTACACCCTGACTTGACACCGAATGTTAAGTAGAAGCAGGCAAAAGCAAATTTAAAGCAAACGCATCATCATCAAGGTATGGTATAATTCCTATAGAAACAGCCATACACACCGCCTTGTTATCCTTAACACTCATCTTAAACGTGGGTGAATAAATAACCCAGGACTGAGGAAAAAATCAGCTCTGAAGGGATACCAACCTTTAACCATCATCAGTTCTATCAACCAGTAGCAATAGTAGTGACAGTGGTAGTAGTAGTAAATGGTAAAGTAGCACCTCCACTCTTGGGAGATAAATGTCGAGTTAAAGTGCATTGAAATTTTCTTGAACACAAAAAGGAAGCCCAGGGCATGGTGGAAGGGAGTATGGGGCTCAAAAATGAGGCTACGTTTTGGGCTGATTCCGGAACAAAAAGTGAAGTGGACTAGGCAAACTGAAATAAACAAACCATCTCTATACGCCAGACATCAACATTTCCCAGAGCCAGACTCTCTTTCCATTAGCACCCCCATACGGTGCTAACAAACCTTTAGATTTGAGAAGTATTCGTATTTTCCCGCATTTATAGCTTTTTAACATTTCACACACCGTTTACCAGTGCTGGTGCTTATGCGAATTCACTTGTGTTCGTATTCCTACACATATATATTTAATTCTTTTGTTTAACTTCGAAAAAAGCATAAGAGTATCTTCATAATGCATGTGTTCATGTGAGTTAAGGATGCGCCGCTATAAAGTAAGATGGCTTAGAGATGTTCCTTGTACACCCTTCCATCAGCCTAACCAACACATTGTGCAGCCGTCGCTACCTTACGAGGATGGTTTGTGCTCTGCTCTGGCGAAATGAGAAAATAAAAAAATTAAGAAAAAGATACGAACAAAAAAAATATCTGGTGACATATTCCCTCCTAGGAAGTGTCACGTTAAAATTTTCACTAAACACAATCCGATGGGGGTTGTTAACCGTTGTATCTTGATTTTTTTTGTTTTCTATTCTTTTCGGTGTTGTTATTTCCATTCCCTCTTTTTCTATTCACAAGACCCACCGTAGGAAGGAGGAACTCAAATATTGTATTTAAAAAGAGGCTGACAACTTTTAGCTGAGAACTTTCGCCTTTTAAGGTTCTTTTATGTTTACATCAGGCTTAAGTGCTGCCGGATCAAGGCCAAGATGTTGGTCCCTTTCTTATTTTATTCAAATTGAGAACAATTCGAATAATTGAACTTGAACATTGGCATTTCTGGTATTTCAATGCAGTGAGATATTGTTACAGTCGCCGAGCATTTTCACCCTTTTTTCGGCTTATGGACCATCTCTAACTCAGGCACGATAACGATGTGCATTGATGAGCTTTTATTTAAAATTTTCGTACAACTCGAAGCAGGTTGACCAAAATTACAAGGGGCGAGATATGGCGCTGGTTATACGAATATTGATTATCGTACGCAATTCCCTTAATGTCAGCTAGATTGTTTTACAATTTTAAAATGAGAGTTGGGATTCCATCCCAGAGGGGAATCTGAGTATTCATACTTTTGTTAGGGTTGAAAGGAGTTTTAAATAAAAGCAGTACATTGTTGGTTTTTAATTAAAATGTAAAATTAATCCAGCAACACAATTGGGCACTACTAAGGCTAAAATGTAAGAAACTTGCAAGCTGTCAAAACAATGCAGATAATAAAAGAATTAGGGCCATGGCGAGATTTTGTGGTTTCCTTATATATATTAATTTAACTAGATGGGGGATGGAGAGTGTATGAAGGGATGCTTTTGAATCCGAAAGCATTAGCAGTTAATGTATGTATAAAGTATAGTTCTGGAGTAGGGTGTGTTGGTGCAAGGATTTGTTTATGTTACGTTGCTCCACAATTTTATCAGAATGAATAAGGAAAAGTCTTCTGGGTATCCGTTTAAACATGGACTGGTCGATATTTATTCTAAAGACGTCAACCACATTACCTTACCATTAAGTTTGAAACTCTAAAACACATAATATATTATACTATGATATTTGAAGGCACATTTGCAAATAATATTTTATTTCTGTCTCATTGCGTGATTAATCCATCCAGACTTCCACCGTTTATATGTAATGTTTTGAGATTCCTTAATACTGCTTTTATGGGGCAGATTTGGTTCATGTTTCCACAATCAGTGCGAAGACAACATGGGCGCCAGAACCTCAGTGCAGTGATAATTTCTTCTACAACGGAATAAAGTAAAAATAAGGTTCAAGGGTTCTGTCTTTTTTCTGATTTCTCTTCAACACCAGGTTGTTTATATAACTTCTGAGTTAAATCGTCAACATTCGCCACTAACTTCACCGTTGTTTAAAATCGTATAACTGCGGAGTCGAAAACTTTTTGTAGCGATGTAAGCCGGGCTATTCAAATTATCCTAATGAGGTCAGCATCGCCGCATACAGTGCTTTTCATTGATGCAAACGAAACCGAAAATTAACCGAAGAACTTTTCCCTCGAAGCGCCCAATAACATTTCAAATCTAATCGACTGGGATGATTAGGGTGATTTAAAATTTGGTTGTTCAAGAGGGCTTTACCAGATTCTCTCCGTGCTAGTGTCGCTGTCTAAATTGAAAGCAGATCTGAGTCCTTTACTACCTCTAAGTTGTACTATAGATGTCTATCATGACGGTTTTTCTTAGGCGTCGTGTCCCTCTTTGTTTCACAGTATATACTTTATTTTTCGTTGACCGGTAGACCTACCTTTGTTGCTTTTGTTTAGTGGCAAATGCTTCAATAACAGATCGTTACGTCCTTCCTATTACGTCAGTGTTGGTTGTGTATGCGAGTCACTGAATCGTTTTCATACAACTCTTTTAGGATCGATAAAAAAGTCACATGACGACGCATTGTGAATATCTTGCGTAAAAGATTCGTCTTAACAGTGATCTTGTATGCGATATTTAACAGCGATAAGATCCGATATTTCTTTCATGCGAGAATGAAGAGATTGCATATTTGAGGCTTACATTTATTTTTCTATATTTGATTGATGTGGATGGAAAAAGGCTCTAAAATATCCTATGGGATCAACAAAAAACATGGAACTTCTATTGAAACAAGAAAAAGTCGAATATCCTACATGATTCTAAGCAAGTAGGATCTCTAAGAGACTGGACATCACACTAACACACTAACTTCAGTGGCTTAGATGCTTAAGGTACATAGGGAAAAGATCTAAGAACCATGTCACTAAAAGTGTAACGAATTTGACCTAAGTGGGACAAGCCAATTAAGAAAAGGAAGGAAAATTTTGCCAAGTTTTCAGTTAAAAAAATTGAACGCAGGTCTATGCAAACGCTTAAGTACGTTTGAATGGGCCACAGGATATGTTATACTATGTATTCTCCCATCCTTATCTGTATCTGTTTTTTTTTTTTATTTTTTTTTTTAAATCGCTTAAGTACGTTTGAATTGGCCACAGGATATGTTATACTATGTATTCTCCCATTCTCATCTGTATCTGTTTTTTTTTTTTTTTTTTTTTTTTTTTTTTTTTTTTTTTTAAATCGGCCCTAACAAACGCGTACCAACGAAACTGACGCATTGCTTTTCAGTGGGTATTTACTTGTACTTCATTAGTAAAACCCGAATGAGTAAGTACACATGGGTACAGATCCACGAGTGAGTCCTTTTTAGCATATGTAAATGCCACCAAACGAATCTCGAGAATTTGCTGCACCATTGGATCGACATACCCCATAACAACAATTATTTGTATTGCGTGTACATTTTTAAAATCATTTACATTTTCAAGCCAGGCCGCATATGGATTCCCCCTTGGTACCCATAGGTAGTATTCAACTCACTCCTTTATCGGTAGGGATGTGAGTTTATTGTGTGCCACAATAGAGTACACATCATAACGAATCCATCACTTTTGGAGCGAGTGCTCGTTTCATATTATCGTTGTGCTCCAAACAATTACGCAAATTGAAATTCACTGTATCAATTACTATATATCTCTCCTCGTAGTCGGTGGGTCCATTTAATAAGTGACTGAATAGTAATAAAGTCCCGCAACGAATACATTGAATTCCCAAGCCTGGGTATGAATTGAAAAAGTCTAAATATTCATGGAAAATGCCTGCTTCGAATGTATCGTCTCATGTGCTGAATGTGTATTGTCATTCGTCTTTCGTCATATCCAGAAAACTCCACTACAACTCTAGATTCTTCCACTTACAAATATCCTGTTTATACATTGCTACTCGCGTTACATGATTAATAGGTATCAATATTTGTTCTCTGTGCTCGAGATACAAATATGAATACAACATATAGATCCAAACTCAAATTCAACGTTCAGTTTTGTGGCCTTTGTCTGACAGAGTTTGGCATTGCAATAAATTGATTTTCATTTCATGTATATCACTTGGCATTTCAGGTAAATCAACCCCCAAGGGGGGTGGTGGTTATGGATAATACAAGGAGGTATATTTGTACACACAAAGATTTTAACGATTGTATTTTGTAATTACAATTTTCTATTTGAGAATGCATGACTTGCATAGCTGGCATATGATAACTTACTTTAATGTGCCTTAGGCTTTCCATTCCATTTGGGGTGTCCCTAAAATAAGCGAACCTACTAGTTTTTTGCTTTTCGTTTTTTCAAATTTATATGAATATTTATTCGAGCTCTGTAAAAAAAGAATTTCTTAATGCCTTCAGAAAGGAATTTTAGATTAAAGGAAAAATGAAAAACGAAGAAGTCGAAGACTACTATTGAATCTGCGACGAATCCTTAGTCACTCGATGATTGTATCTAAGTGACAAGATACCCTCCCATGAAAATTTCGGTTCAATGTTGTTAAGATATCCAAAACGCGCGTACAATCTCGTTCCTTTACCTTAGTGTTCGCGGTTTTAAGTGTGTGTTTTTAAGTGTTTCGCGAAATGTATGTATTGTATGTTTAGGATGAATGACCTTTTGCCTGATTACATGAACGGATTCTGAATAAACTGCGACTTTGTTATGGAGTTCTTCTCATGCATTGAGGTTTGACCGATTCACTATCAAAAAGTGATGTTTTTATGATCGTTTGAGATAGTGAATGACTAAGTAAAAAGATCGTAAAACAATGCAGAAGCATTTATTAACGAAGTTCTAAAACTTTCTGGTGACAAAGGTAAGAGTAAAGCAGTTGCAGTTTAGATTGAGTGCTCAAAACGTTGCTTCTCTAATATTTGTACATTATTCATAGCATTTCCTGCTCACATCGACTTTGATGAAGTTGATTTTTTAATGCAAATTTATCAGCCATCTTCGGGGTAATATTAAATTTATAGTAGCATTCGTAGGGCTAAGTGTTTTGGAAGCATTCTTCTTTAACTAAAAAAATCGTTCTCAGAAACGAAACTCAACCCTGTCGTTTACTGATTCGGATTTCAACACAACGAAAAGCTCAGCGTTGTACCGTATCTTTGTATGAACCCATATTAATAAAGATTATTTAGTAAAAATGGACTCTCCTTCACAAGGCTACCGATGCACTGAAACTCATGTCGTTGTAAACTTCTTTCATAGTATTGGGTCTATAACTGCGGTTGCTAAGAGTGGCGTAACATGTATTATTCCATTGTTATTATTCCATTGGAAGATGCGTTGGGAAGCTACTGTCATTGTACGTCATTTCAGTATATGTCATTCATTTGAAGGCGTAAACAATTTTTTTAATTGTTTAATTTTTTTTCACTCAAATATGTCGAACTTTGTGCCTGAAAAAGTGTTTTTGCGGGGAGTTCTTCATTACTTTAATATGAAGAAAACTGCTGCCGAAAGTCATCGTGTTTTGGTGGAAGTTTATGGTGAACATGCGCTAGCTGAGCGAACCTGCCAAAAGTGGTTTGCACAACATCGTTTGGAAGACGATGAACGTCCTGGGCAGCCAAAAAAGTTTGAAGATGAAGAACTGGAAACATTACTCTATGAAGATTGTTGCCAAACACAAGAAGAGCTCGCAGAATCTTTGGGTGTCACTCAAGCAGCCATTTCAAAACGTTTAAAGGCAGCTGGGTATATTCGAAAGCAAGGAAATTGAGTTCCACATGAACTCAAGCCGAGAGACATCGAAAGGCTGGTTTGCATGTCCGAAATGCTGCTGGAACGCCACAAAAGGAAGTCATTTTTGCATCGGATTGTTACTGGTGGTGAAAAATGGATCCATTACGACAACCCCAAGCGCAAAAAACCAGCCAAATCAACGGCAAAGCCGAATATCCATGGCGCGAAGGTAATGCTCTGTATTTAGTGGGATTAGATGGGTGTGCTGTATTATGAGCTGCTAAAACCGGGTGAAACTATCAATGGACAACGCTACCGAACACAGTTGATCCGTTTAAAGAGAGCAGTAGCCGAAAAACGCCCGAAATATGCGACCAGACACGAGGTAATAATTTTCCATCATGACAACGCTCGGCCCCACGTTGCTATTCCGGTTAAGATCTATTTGGAAAACAGTGGATGGGAAGTCTTAGCCCACCCGCCTTATAACCCAGACCTTACCCCTTCTGACTACCATTTGTTCTGGTCGATGCAGAACGCCCTCACTGAAATACGGTTCACATCAGAGCAGAATATCAAAAATTGGCTTGATTCATTCTTGGCTACCAAGCCGGCGCAGTTCTTTTGGGATGGGATCCACAAATTGCCAGAAAGATGGAAAAAGTCATAGCTTCAGATGAGCAAATACTTTGAATAATACTATTGTACATGTTTTTCTTAAATAAACGTTCAAAATTTGAAAAAAAAACCGCACGAATTAAAATATATACCCAATAGATAAAGCTGATACGTTTACTTAACGTATTATTCTATTGTGATCGCAAATATCTTTATATATTCGCTGCCAAAAAATTCAGAGGTTTTCTGATCCTGCCCAGGGTTTTGTGAAATGGCTCATCAGTTTGTCCACCTTCAGCAATTACGCGTTAGTTTTCCTTCCATTCTCCCGGAAAAAGCCTACTATTCTATATTTCGCGATAAGATCTCTGTAATCATAAGAATGGTTGGACGCATTGTCGCCTTAATAATGTAACACGAATGCTCCGCATGTTTCTTAAGCTATTTATCATCCGATAGCATGGACGCGTATACAAAAAATTTTCAAAAAATTTATTGCTTTGGAGCTTAAATCCAAAGCCTATTGAAAAAATCATTGGTGCAAACAATTTGAGAACATACAGCTATATTATTTGTCAGATACGATCCTTGACGCATGTCATCGTCTTATGTGTCTGCTATTAGCCTTATACAAGGTGTGCTCAAAAAGTAAGGCGACTTTTGAAATTTCTCGGGCAACGTACATTCTATTATCGGTTTTTTTTGCTGTGTTCGTATACATATCCCGAAAATATGATTACAGTTTCAAGTATTTATATAGCATTATTAGTTTGTTTTTGACAGATAGAAAGGTTAGACGTGTTTTGGTGTGATCGGCGATTTGCAATTATTATAAAACATGGAACAAAGAATTTGCATTAAATTTTGTTTAAAAAATGGAATCAAATGCTCTAAAATACTTGAAATGTTGACAGTGGCATACGATGAGTCTGCTCTTAGTAAAAAAAAATGTTTACAAGTAGTACCAGCTCTTCCAAGATGGCCGAGAAGATGCCAATGACGAACCTCGATCTGGACGCCCCAGTACATCAACAAAAGATGATAATGTTGAAGCTGTGAAGAAAATTGTTCTTACTTTTTAAACACTCGTACTCTAGTATTCAGCTCTTCTCTGCGGTTGTAAGAGCACTTTTCACAGAAGAGTCGCCCATGGTTGTGTACTCCGGTCTTTTAGCTATTCTTGCTTCTAAATGGTGATGATTCCTAAATTCATGTAAGACCGCATTTCTGTCTGTTGAATCTAGGAATAGTTAGCATATTAGCATTGGTACTATTAACTGATGCAATATGAAGACATACTTGAACTGACATAAGATGATGGTCGTGTCCCATTCTACAATAAATGAGTTCAACTTAGATGATTACAATAGTACCTACTTGGTTTGATATTGCCTATCAGATCCGACTTAGTTGAATTTGTGGCGAGTTCGGTGTTCAAACAGTGACAAGGTCACACCCGGTGCTTCCGTTCTGAAAATGAAAATTTTCACCCGCATATCATTCACAACATTTCAATAATATGATAAAAACAAAAAAAAAGTCGCAGCCAATCTATACGTATCTTGATTTTCCTCGCCAATTTTTTTCGTCAATCTCCGAAGAGCCAGATTTTTGTTATTTATGGAACCACCACACCACAAAAGGTGTTGCTACTGTAAGTCCTTGTACATGGCATTTTTATTTCAAGATTTTCTAAATAATTCAGATGGTGAGTACAAATCCGTATTTTCCCTATGTCTACTTGGCTTGACACAGTTTATAGTGAACAAATCATAATTGGAAACAGTCCGTAAAGATAAAAAGTTATATAAATATATAAGCTCAGATTCTTGAAAAAAAAAAAATTATATATATCTATATTCCGGCCGTTGGGTTTATGATTTCAGTTGACAAGATTGTCCCGAAGTAATTTGTGTCATAAAACTCAAGACAATAGGAGTAATCTGACTGATAGATGTAACTGAAGCGCTTAAAATTACTTATTACAAGCGTAAAAACAAAACCCCGGACACTGAGTAATAAATACTATATATAGAAAAATCATTTGGCAGCTCATTAAGTGGCGTTCTCAGGAGACAGTTCTATCTTGAAAGTGAATTGACTTAGGGCAAGCCTTTTGTCATACTGCCAAAGACTTTTTTAATATATGTTGATCTTTACGTCCCTTTAAACTTCAACAAACAGTTGAGTGGACAATGCGACAAAGTCGGAAAAGTTTGCATTCAAAATTTGACACATCCGCCGCTGTCGGCTGTATTCAATGGCCGTCATATGATTTCTTTTTTTGTTGGCACTAAACCTCATATTGCATTCATCGCACTTATATACATTCCCCGTTATGAATACCAAGATTTTATCCCCAGAAGGTTAAACGATCTGACATTGATGTGTGCTCACAGCAGGATGTGATTCATGATTGTGCCTTTGTAAAAATCCAGATAATCGAACTCCCACAAACAGTAAAGAGAAAAAAATAACCAACTTTTGTATCGTGACTTAACTTTAAATTTCGCAAAAGAAATTCGATTTTTGGGGAGTGTTGTACGAGTAATGTGCCGGCTTCGATCAATCCAAACCAAATCAAGGCACAACAATGCTTATTCAATTTAACAATGAATAAATCGATAAAAAACGCAACAATTCATTTTTCTTTTGAATAATAATCGAGTTACAGTTCGGTTAACTGATCAAAAGTAATTTGGATGCAAAATTCAGTCACGTTTTGCATCTTAATTATACCCAAACGAAAGAAAACGTTGAATGATAATTAGAGGATGTGTTCATGTGAATTTTAGGAATAAAGAAGTTGATTCAAATTTATTCGGAAAGAAATAATGTGAAGAACAGCTCTGTATCTCCCAAATATTTCGTTTTGTACCTCTAGGCGTTAGATATCGCAGTTACATGTACACAGTCATGACGCCGATTTTGCACAGTATCAATCTTGGGAAGAAATATTACACTCTTCGACTCATGCTCACTACATTTCTTAAAGTGAAACCAAATTAGGAATAATATTTCGGAAAGTTTAGTTCAAGGTGTCTTTTATTGATCTGCTGTCTGCAACTTCTAATTCAAACAGATAGCAACTTATTCCAAGCTCTTTAAATTTCGATATTAACAGTATAACTAATTAGGGAACCACCAACTTAGTGGAATTTAATGCTTTCAATACATTTTTAACTTTTATTCTAGGCACCTAGCAATTTTCCGAACCGTCGACCGTTTGAATGAAGTTTTCAAAAAAAGAGCGACCAGAATTGGCTAACAGAAAGGGAGTTATCTTATGTCATGACAATGATGGCCACACACACCTTTGATGACCCGGAACAAATTGACGGAGCTTGGTTGGAAAATTTTGATGCATCCTCCATATAGCCCGGACTTTGCACTCTCTGATTACCATTTGTTTCGGTCTTTGCAAAACTCTCTTGATGGTAAAAAATTGGCCGACCGAAGAGCTGCTGAAAATCACTTAGCCAAGTTTTTCGCTGATAAACCACAGAAATTCTACACCAATTGAATTATGAAGTTACCCGGATAATGGCAAAAGGTCATATATAATAATGGCTTATTTTACTTGATTGAAATTGATTTTGAATAAAGAAAAATTTTTTTCAAAAATGTACCAAAAAACCGCGAAAACTTTTTATATGACCCAATATCCAACCGGTATATTTACATATAAGGCTTCTTTTTTCTCCCACGTAATTCCATTACTACTCTTCCGCTGTTGGGCAGGCTAAATTTGCGAACTCTAGAAACATTCTACAGGCCACTCCGATGCTGGTGCAAGGAGTTTGTGGATGTTTTAAGTGTTGCAATTATTATTATTATTTTTTTTCTTCTTTTCGAACTTGGGCTAGAATTTCAGTTTCTATTGTTTTTTGGCCCAAATACTTCGACGAAATTTGTTGAACATGTTAAATCTTCTTGGATTTCTAGGTCTGAAGTTATACTTCTCATACATAGTACAATATTGCAATGGATATGTTAAAGCTGAACAATCGATTTGTTGTTGCGTATAACAAACCTTTAAATTTATTCGAGAACTTTCCTTTCACAAAATATTGCGGAATTTTCGCCTCGATAGAGTCTAAAACTTTGGTAAGATGACTCTTTTTATGACAAATATATATTTGTAGTTCGGTTTCCGGGTTCGGAATATAGCAGTGTAAACATTCCATCTTAGTACGAATGATTCGAAGCTTATTATTGCT
This sequence comes from Volucella inanis, assembly GCA_907269105.1. NCBI lineage: Eukaryota > Metazoa > Arthropoda > Insecta > Diptera > Syrphidae > Volucella > Volucella inanis. The sequence continues at coordinate 101,341,551 of OU026157.1, read as the reverse complement.
TTATTTCAATTATTAAGAATTAATAGATTTTATAGTCAAAAAAGTGGTTCTGAACTTTTCAATAGAAAATATCTTACGACATTAAGAGCCTAAAAACTTTATATCCTGCCTTTGTTTACTCCAACTTTACGTTTAACATCGGTCATTCCTGATGTACATTTAATTTTCTTTTTAACGTCATCTTACATTGTTATTCTTATATCTGTCTCGGATATATTTTGAAATCATAGAACCGTTGAAATGATATACCTGGGAACTTTATTGAACGCTTTTTTCAAGCCGATGAAAAAGATATGGAACTCTATTAAAGCTTTCATCATTATCTGCAAAATTTTGAATGTGGACTTAGCAGCCACAAAGCCGCATTGACTTTCATGACATTGCGTTGTCGACAGTCTTGCGTATAGTTTCATAATATGCGACACTAGTTTTACCAATCAGAAATTGCTTCAGGTTCACGTATCAAGAAACACAAGAAAGCTCAACCTCCACTGGTTCGGATACCTAACCCCACTTAATATTTTATTAAACAAAATCCCGGCCCATGTTAACCCAAAATTTCTGATTGTCGCATATCCATTCTACGCTACGAGCAACTTATCCTTCCATGAAATCTACCGTTTCACCTCGTGTGTCACAGTCGAGAAGATAGTGCTTTCCCGCAAAGTTCCGTTTCAAATTTTGTTGACTCCCGATAGAATGTATAACCACTGATCTTTAATATATTTCGGCGATTAAATCTTGTTCAAGCATTTTCTGTGCTTACCCGACATTGTAGCTTTTCCTACTTTTTGTCGTCTGCTTATAGTCTGAGAGGATTCTTTTCCTAATTCACAATTCAATGTTTTCCTGCTGCAATCGCACGTGCCCCAGTTGCCGATTTTTTCAACTCTTTTCTATCGTACAATGTTCTTAGTCACGCTAGTTTCGTTATTTGTGCTAATTTCGTCTCATCGTTCCATCACATTCGTTCTTTCCAAATATTTGGCGTACACTACTGTTTTCTTTACTTTTTTAAATGGTACCAGTTAATTTTTTTGTCCGAATCCTCTTACCTTTGGTTTTTTTTTAGTTTCTGCATAAACAATTCTGTCTCGAAAATTTTTTCTAGCGTTTCATCTCATTTATGGAGTGCGATGTCAAGCTCTACATTTAATAGTCATTAACAGTCTGCAAACATTCAAGACCAACTTATGTCGATATCTCTCTGACTCGCTTAAAGCTCCGAAGCAAATGACTATTCCTGTTCCGCAAATGTACTGGACTCCCGTTTTATTAGACTAGGTGTTACGGTTACAATTTTGAAGGAGAGGAACAATACTTTTCCGTGGAGCACTATGATAAAAGTAGCGATAGAACAAGGCAAAGCGTCACCTATCCCTCGGTTTTGAAATTTGCAGGCCTTGGGGGAACCTGAACAGATGTACATTGTACTCCAACTTTGATTAGATAAATGCCTTCTATATTGAAGCCAGACAAGAGGAATAAAATTATTTCTTACATAGTTTGAGGAAACTTAGATATTTCGCAATATTTTTGGTGACATCAAATATGTGGTCATTCCATTTAGATTTTACGATGCAAGTGCCATTCACAGATAATGGCTGGGTATTTATTTGGGTAGCCGTTCGCGGGCTACAGTAAGGACATGAGTCCAAGAACGAATATGAAAATCAGAGAGCACTCTCGTCAGCAAAAGAATATATTGGATTAGAAGTAGCAGGCAAGAAATCATTGATGACAATTAAAAAAAGTGTCGGAGACTAGACAAGACTCTAGACTGCTATAGTCATAGATCCCAAAAACATGCATTTGCTACAAAATACCCTGATGCCAAACTCTGTCAAATGCCTTAGAAATATCAGTTGCAACTATCTTGCTTCGCCAGATTGATATACGCTTTGGCTCCACTTTTCGGTGAGACATGCCATCAAATCACGTGTGGACCTGTTGCTACAGAAATATTTCGAAATATGTTTCAAGATATTTCATGAGCTGACGGTTAATCAGCGTTTTCATGATATTGGAAAGAAGGAATGTAAGTGCAATGGGTCTGTAGAAGGAGAGAGAAGATTCGAAGTGCTGTTTTCAATCTGCTCGGAAAGAGTCCTAAAGAGGAGGGCTGATTTAAAAGCTTACGAAATGGTCTTGTCAGCGAGGAAGAACACCTCTTCAGAACAACGAAAAATATACCATCTGGACCAGTATCTGGTATCAAGTAAATAACAATATTGCACGGTTTGGGTATCTTTGGGTAGTTTTTTAATGTCTTACATTTGGGTGAAAGGAAAATATAGTTTTTAAATAAATTCAGTGTTCTGTTGCAAGTATTCTGATCCATTTGATATATTTATTATTTATTTATTTAAATTTGAATATATTCATTTAAAATTAAACTAACATCATTTTCTGCAATAAGATGGTCTATTAATTTTAATATGTCTCTGCTTTATATTAAACATAAGAATATGTTGTCGTGTTCAGTTTCATGTTTTGTTCGTGGTCTGGGGACCTTCGTAAACGTATAGCCGAACTAGTAGCCAGTTGCTTTCCAACCGTTACTTAAGGGGACAGGTGAAGCAAGATACATCTGTATACTGATTTTCGTGTTAAGTACACTACTCATTTAGTTGAAAAATAAACGTAGAACACACGGTTTCTTTATCTGGATGATGAATCTTAATTCTCATCAGCATATAAAAAGGGAGACCAAGTGCTGGGATGAACCTCAATTTTCTAGAACAGATATTTTCTTTCGCTTCAGAGAGATTCACAGTTGCGAAAACAAATACGTTTTCGTGCATTTTCTAGATTTAGTGGAAGTTTTGGTGTAGATCATTTCAGGTGCAATCAAGGGCTATAACGATGATATAGCATGGTACAGCCATGTTCAATATTCCGACATAATGTCTGATTTTTGTAGCTTGAGGCTGTTAACCCGTCTTACGTCTAACGGAATGGTTGATGAATTCGTACGATTGCAGCAAGCAGTCGCTAATGAAAATTTCAGTGCAAATGTCCCTCTACACTTAAAGTAATTTTGGAGCTGCATTTTTTTGTGTTTGGTCTAAAATTTTATTTGCAGATGCCACTATGAAAGAGAAAGTTACCCATGGCATGCCATTGCAAGCGACTTATATATATTTAAATTGGCGATATCTAGCTTCATAAAGTTCACTATTCTAATATCATATCAGTGTCATATTAAACGTTTGCAATTTTTTTCTACCTTATGTTACTGCCATCATTATCTTTAATTATATTCCATTGTCAAAGTCGTGGTAAAACTACAATAGTTTTTCATTCCATTTGGGAGTTCATATTAATTTCCCTAGCGGTATCTCTACATTTGCATACGAGTATTACAATTATTTGCTTGGAATGACAAAATTAAACTTTTACACTAGGACCATCCAATTTACCGACTGTGTGAAAAAGAAAATCAATAAAATGCCTTATCTGATCCGCTGAAGATCTTCACGGTATTTCCAATAAATTCTTCTTAATTAGGAAACATGCCCGAGTCATCTGCAAACATGAACTGAATCTTGGCAATCATAACATCAACTTCTTTATTCCAAACCGCAATGATTTCTAGAAGAAATATCGAAGGTTGTCAACGATAAAATCATCCGATGTATAGACAGCGCCATAATTGTGGCTGGCGGATTCAGATCTTTTATCCATCGCAGACCAGACTACACGAATCCAATCCAGAGACCCGACATCGTTATAATAAAACCACTTAACTTGGCTAACACTAAACAATTCGATTGGTGGCAGCCTCTTCATATTGAGATTGTGGTGTTGGTGGTGGTAGTGGTGGTGGTCACAGTGTTTAGAGACCAATCGACCGATGAAAAAAGTATATGGCACAATTTCTGGCCATTTGTTAGGGCAAAATTCGAATCTGATTACAGCTAACAGATACGGATTTTTATATATTTGAGTATAGGTGTATCGGTGTATCGAGATAGGTGATGCAGTAACACCTCTCAAGTGGCCATACATTACGATAATTGTTTAGTTCCAAAGCACGTAAGTGAGCTGTGAGCCTATGTGGGTTGATAGGTTTTACTCCCATCTAGGGAAAATAACTCGTCTAGTGTTAGCGCGTCTGCTGCTTGAGTGTATGTGAACAGAAAAATCGATTCCTAGACTCTGCTTCAATTTTGGAATTCTCTTCGGTTTATTTGTAACATCTGACTTGGAACGGAGCTCAATAGCAGTTTTTCCATCGTGAATGTCGCGCTTGTATTCGTTATATACCGTAGACATTTTTATGATTTTGAAAATATTGTGGCAAAGTATTTTACGGTGGTCGATTCGGTGGTAACGCTTGTAAAACTCTTTCTGTCTCCCCACAGTATCGATGGTAATAAAGTCGTGGATATTATTCTTGTAAATATCCGTTGTGTGCGCATATGTTATTTCTGATTGGAGTGCGACTACGATTGGAGGCTAATAGGCTTATGAATCATTTGGCCGACGATTTGTGCATGAATTTGGGAGGTACGAGTTCAAGTATGACTGGATATTTGGGGTTGAGTCAACTGAATCAGCTGAGTTGTGGGTGGAATTTATTAGTCGTATCTTGGAGTTTGCTCAACGAATATTGGTTGTGGATTTAAGAAATTCTTCTGATTTCTTTTGTTAAGCGATACACATGTCCTTACTAGACGTAATTTTATGCTCAATAATAATTTGATGTGGTTGATTGTTGGCTAATGAGAGAGATTTCTACGAAGCTCTAAATTCTGATATGTTTACTTGTACATGCGTATCACTGATCAAGTACTTAAGTCTTTTTTATTGGTATCTGTTGTGCAAAGTATTTAATTTATTTGAGATTAAAGAAAATAAAAATAGTTAATTATGTCAGAGAAGTCTTGAATTCTTGGAAAAGCTCGGAAGTTGTGAGAGGGCTCAGTTTTTCTAACGTTGTCGGCTTTCACGAAGACCCCGTAAAGACTCGCCTATATGCCCTTCCTCAGGACAAAATGAAAGGAAGCTGTTCAGAACATGAACGGCAGCCTTACTTAGTGTTTTGAAATGGGATGTCTAGCTAGTAAGCAACATTGCAGAACGCCCGTTCCTTCGTTCCAGTGTTCCTTCTTCGTTAAGAATCCAGAAAACTTCTAGTTAGTTAGTTGATTTTTATTTTCAATAAATATTTTACAATGTAACGATTAACCTAAGTCTTTAATGGTTTGGCCTGTGGCCGTCTACCAGGTTGACAAAATACATACTTAAATTTTAATCGCTCAGTAATCATATAAGACTTTCCATCCTTTTTCTCCATTTAAAATGCTCATTACTTCATCTTCGTCTACATCATGTTTTCCGAACATTGATAGTCGAAATTCTTTTAAAATCGGACAAACACCAAGATGTAAGATGTCTTCTCTCTTCTTTATGTTGCAGAGGTCACAAGGTATTGGTAAATCTGGTCTATGGGGTATAAAGTTTAGTTGAACGAGTTCCCCTCTTAGTTTGAAAATAGTGCTTATTTTGTCAACTGCGTGACTATCTAGGAAGTATGTTTTTTCATTTAGAAAATGGTTTAGTTTGCTGTAATAGTTCCTAAACACTGACTATTCAGCTTCTTCGACATATTGGTCATATGTATGTCTGCCAAAATTCTCCAAAACCAAGTTAAATTTTTCTCTTAAAAGATGAGGATGCTCGTTCACTTGAATAGACAGATTTAATCCGCATTCAGAAGCTGTTTTCATCCATTCCTCGCAAATGCCTCCGTTTGTTCTAATTATGCTTCTTAAAACTACGTTTAGTATTCTGCATTCATTCATTTCTAGTATTTTTAGGATATAGTTGAAGTGCATTTTGAGCGTGTACAAGAGCAAAGGAGGAGTTCCCGTTTCAAGATGTAGCATATAGTTCGGGGTATTTTTTGGTAATCGGAAAATCTTCTTCAGAAAGTAGCAAAGAAATTTTTCCCCAGCAGCGTAGCCTTTGTAACCCCCAGACTCGCCTATATGCCCTTCCTCAGGACAAAATGAAAGGAAGCTGTTCAGAACATGAACGGCAGCCTTACTTAGTGTTTTGAAATGGGATGTCTAGCTAGTAAGCAACATTGCAGAACGCCCGTTCCTTCGTTCCAGTGTTCCTTCTTCGTTAAGAATCCAGAAAACTTCTAGTTAGTTAGTTGATTTTTATTTTCAATAAATATTTTACAATGTAACGATTAACCTAAGTCTTTAATGGTTTGGCCTGTGGCCGTCTACCAGGTTGACAAAATACATACTTAAATTTTAATCGCTCAGTAATCATATAAGACTTTCCATCCTTTTTCTCCATTTAAAATGCTCATTACTTCATCTTCGTCTACATCATGTTTTCCGAACATTGATAGTCGAAATTCTTTTAAAATCGGACAAACACCAAGATGTAAGATGTCTTCTCTCTTCTTTATGTTGCAGAGGTCACAAGGTATTGGTAAATCTGGTCTATGGGGTATAAAGTTTAGTTGAACGAGTTCCCCTCTTAGTTTGAAAATAGTGCTTATTTTGTCAACTGCGTGACTATCTAGGAAGTATGTTTTTTCATTTAGAAAATGGTTTAGTTTGCTGTAATAGTTCCTAAACACTGACTATTCAGCTTCTTCGACATATTGGTCATATGTATGTCTGCCAAAATTCTCCAAAACCAAGTTAAATTTTTCTCTTAAAAGATGAGGATGCTCGTTCACTTGAATAGACAGATTTAATCCGCATTCAGAAGCTGTTTTCATCCATTCCTCGCAAATGCCTCCGTTTGTTCTAATTATGCTTCTTAAAACTACGTTTAGTATTCTGCATTCATTCATTTCTAGTATTTTTAGGATATAGTTGAAGTGCATTTTGAGCGTGTACAAGAGCAAAGGAGGAGTTCCCGTTTCAAGATGTAGCATATAGTTCGGGGTATTTTTTGGTAATCGGAAAATCTTCTTCAGAAAGTAGCAAAGAAATTTTTCCCCAGCAGCGTAGCCTTTGTAACCCCATGCCTGAGCTCCGTAAAGCATTATCGATGCTGCGATTCAGTGGAACAAAGTTTGTTTTGCACTTTGCGATACATATTTATTTTTGAAGCAACGTTCCCAAATCGAACAGATAGCTCTTTTAGCAACAGCTAATTTTTCCTTAAAGTGTGGTTTGAAAATTATATAAGGATACCAGGTATCCAGAAAACTTCTAAGCAGGTCACTTAACATTAATTTAGAGGAAGATTGGAAGCTTTCAATATCAAAGCAAAGCAATTTTAAGAGGCTTATTCGGACTTCAAAGACCGCTAATTACAAAGCTTTTGCGAATAGATCAAAACAATCGCTGAAACTAGTAGGCTGGTCAAAGTCCTAAAAAGCAGAAAATCTAATAGGCTGGAACCACTCAGAAAATCTGACGATACCTATACCTTCGTCTCATGCTTTAGCCTTCCCATGTAACCTAATCGAAACAACTAGCTCTTATCAACAAAGTTAGTAGTGAGTTGAATTATACAATACGCTATAGCTGCTATATCTCCTCGGTTGTGGTGACGGATGAGGCCAATAATCACGCTGTTAATTCCTTTGATTGCTTCAAGTCGCCTGGCACCGATGGTATTTACCCAATTATGTTACAAAAAGATATAGACCAGCTGCTGGTATACATACCGAATCCCTTTCGAACAGTGAGAGTTCCTATCAAAAATCAAATAGGAGGACTATTCGTTCGCCAAGAGTTTCAGACCTATGAGCCTGACTTCGTTCATGCTGAAAGCATCAAAAGAATGGTCGAGATCTATGTTCGCAAAACCGCCTTGCGAGTACATCCTCTGTCGGATCACTGCTCAACGCAATCAATAGTTCTAATGTCTACACAGAAGCATACGCGGTTGGATCGTGTTTAGCAACTATCTGCCCTAAAGCGCAAGCAGCCATAGATGTGATCAACGACTGGTGCACTAGTAATAGGCTTTCAGTCAATCCTCTCAAAACTGAGGTTGTACTCTTTACGAGACTCATCTAGTGCTTAAAGGAATCACCATCTAATTCTTGAAAGAAGCGAAGTTATCTGGGATAACAAACTTCTCTGGACTAAACGTGTTACGTCGAAGGCATTTAAGGCGCTGTCGGCCTTCTGGCGTGCAGAGGAACTATCGGCAAGACATGGGGTCTATCACCGAAAAGTGTCCTTTGGATCTTCATGGCTATGATAAGGTCAATTACGAATATATCCTATGCGTCGGTTATCTGGTGGAATAAGAGCTTGCAAAAATACGTGGTTGCTGCTCTTACCAGATTTCAAAAAACGGTTTGTCTCGGATACATGGGGCTCTCCCGAGCACTCCTGGCTCTGATCTAGACTCATTGATGATTTTCCCTTCCCATGATATGAATATCAAGAGCTGCGCTCTTAAAGCCATCTTCCGCCTTAAAAAAAGTGGTCTTTGGTATAACACGCACTAAAGTCCTATGACTCCGGTCTTATGGACATGCCTTCCGATGCAATGACAGCGGAAATCCTGTTGCGGAAAAAATGAAATCAACATTCCTTGTGCCCAGGACTGTCTTCGGCCGGAATCTGAACAAGGAAAAGAATGCAGCCGGGTCTTTACGGGCGACTCCAATAGGATGTAGTGCTGGTGTAATTCTGGAGGACGACAACGATAGATTTCACTTCACTTGCATCTGTTTTCCACGCAGAAATTTACGCAATCCTGAAGCCAACGAACTATATTGAGGAGAACTGGTGGAGGGGGCGAAGCATTTGCATCTGTAGTGACAGCCTAGCTGCTATAGAGTAGAAGTTTTTGTAGAGTGTAGTGTGAAAAGGAGGAACTTTTACAAGATTCATTGAAAACCTACGCAAATTTTGGGTATTGGAGTTTGGACTCTGCAAGTAGCCACCTCTCATAAAAAAATATTTTTGAAACTTTATATAGGTACAAATGTTTTATAGGCAGAGTTCCCAATGTTCTGAATAAAACCATAGAACGAGCAAAACGTCTCTCATTATAGACTTTCCTTACAGCACACTTTTGTAAAACAAGTAGTGGCTGGTTATTTCTTCAATACAGAACTTTATGCTCTAGTTTCAATATATATATTTTTCACAAATCGTCATTGGTAATTCGTAGTTGTCCACACAAATCTGTTTATGATTTCCGTTCCTTGGTTGAGAAATTTACAGCGCACTTAAAATTTCCGGAATGTTGCCACTACTTTCCTTAACCCTAAATTAAATTAAAAATGAAACTTTAAAATCGTCTGTTATCTAGTCCGAAATCCGCTACCTACCATCTGAAACTGAGTTGATGACGGAGAGTGTGCACTGTAGAAATCCATAACCTGAAGACGTATACATTCATATCGTATTAAATCGCAGGAGGCTACGGCATTGGAGTTGAAGTTTCTATTCACAATTACGGTGGGTGTTCAAGTGCTCTCCTCGTCTATTTGACCAGTGTTTCACATTTTCTGCCTTATACCTTAAGTTAAAGGAATTTAGTATTTAAAGAATCTCCTTCTTCTGGGTTCAGAAGAAAATTTTCGCGTTCTAATATCCGATCGCCGTCCGAATTTCATTAGTCCATATTTGATGGTTTGGTTTCTGTTTGAAAACAATGAGAGGTTTGCAATGTGAGACGCTATAAAACAGGCAAATCAAAAGGTTCATCAATTGTCCTCTTTACTTGGGTATCTATAAATAACTTTCCAGATAGTTTACAAGATATCAGATAAGACATACCTGTAGTACTGCAAGTTGTTTGCCTGCAAATGTTCTTTTTTTCGATACCGGTCGAAAGATGCTTCTTCTGCGAGTGTCTGTATTTCTTCCCACAGCTAATTCCTAACTACAACTTCAATTTTGGGAAGATTTGGACGGAAAAGTTCTCGAGTTTTTTAAAATTATCTTTTATTATGAAAACCCGATCTGCTCAGAAGGAATTAGTGACAGTTAGAATGCCTAACTCCACATATATTTGATGTGTCTTGATGACGGCTTGTGTTTTATTTTTACTGATTGAAGAACAAACTTCTAAGATTTTTGGAATTGAGTAGCCAAATATAAGTCGTTCAATAAACAGAAAATTTCGTGAAAAAATATTCATTGAGCTGCTAATGGCACAGTCAACCAACTCATTCCAATAGATAAGCTCCAAAGTTATAAAACATCTTCGGAATATAATATACATATGTGTGCGCAAGTATGCAATAAACATAAATTCATACAGCACTTTTCCAACTGGGTAGGTAATCTGGCCTCGGAGTAGTAGATACACCCAGCTATGCCAGAGTCCCAGAGCACATCCTTAATCCTTATCCTTTGCAGCGATGCAGGGCAGCGGAGAACCAAGCTCTCTTTCCTCATCTTTTGGGTGGTTAATGTATGACTCACTGCCAATCCAACTGGAAAACAAGAAGTGTAATGAATATTTCCACACGAATAATATGTAAATACATCCAACACAATGCTCTTCATCATCTGGTCCATTGAATTTTTCAATTTTAACTAAAATTTTTGATTTATTTCGCAATAACAATGAATCATTAGTTGGCGGTTGGTGGTGGTAAGGTACTCGTACTAGAGAGTTGAAATACGGATAGGAATACCAATCGGCAAATCCACAAAAGTAGCAAAGTGGAAAAGCGAAATTAATTTGAAGGACTTTATACTCAGGCGCTCTTGGAACACTTAATACAAATCCACGCCACAACGCCACTACACGACTACACCACTTCATCATACATCAGGCAATTACGGACCAAAATCAATTTGACTTGATTCCATTTACGGAACAAAGCACAGGACACATTTTCATTACCGGCTTAAGGACATTTTCCACAGATAATCACACTTGAAACGCACAATGGAGATGTAATTTCTTCAGATACATTTACAGAATTTGTGTAGGTTCCTTCTGGAAGAACACATATTCTGAACAACAGACAAGACTTTTTGACAAAAAGATATGACAGTAGTTGTGGGTTGACGTGGCTTTTTATTGCCTTTATGTGGATAGAAGGAAGTGGCGTGCATTTCTTAGTTTTATAGGGCAATCATAGCTATGGTCTTTGTTAATGGAACGTTAAGAAGTTTTTTGCGGTTGTCGAGTGGAAATGATCTATGTAGGCTGAGTTATCCGTATGTACCGCCTATCCGAGCATAACTCTCAATGAGGATATGAGGAATTTGTTTTGAGATTTTATTTTATTGTTGTAGTTGTTGTTGAATATGGTTCAGATACTTTATTGCCTTTTTGAAGGGAATGTGATTTTGTAAGTAGTTTCGTGGCACAAACGCACATATTATTTTTTAGATGAAATAGGAAACATTATAAACGTATAAATACAATCGAGATACGAGAAAGCTATTTTGAGTTAGTGCAATTAAAATACCAATTTCAGCTTTCATAAGCTCAGTGAGGCTGCTAGCTTCGGACTGTTAGGTGTTTGCCAATGGTTTTTATTATTGACCTAAACCTCCAGTGGTTCAGGGACAGCCAACAGCCTCGAATATGTACGGATATAATGTTGAGGATCGGATCCTATGATGACGACAAACTCGTCCAAGAAGCGAATGGAATGGGTTTGGCAAAAAGAGGATGAACAATTTCGAGATCAACTACTCGGACTGGTACAAAGTGGAAAACAACGGTTATTTGTGATTTGGTGGATGGATGTGGATTTGCTATTCGGGGGTATCTTTGGCTAAAAGTCTTTGCTTTTAGCTCTGAGCATTAAGCGAATGTCTCATAACAAACCGTATTGAGATCAAATCCGGAAATATAATAAAAATCTGATTTGCGTTCATGCACCTTCAAAAGATAAGAATAAAAGAACCACAGACGAATTCTATGACCTCCTAGATCGAAGATATGCTTAGTGGCCCAGTTCTGACACCTAAATTGTGCTAGACGACCCTAACACAAGGCCGGGTGAGGGATCCGCATTTGAGCTGGTAATCAGAAAACCAAGTTTGCATAATACCACCCCCGCGAACTTATTAGGGGTTTTTAGAAATCTTAAAGGGGCGTAGCCCTCCAGTTTTCAGTAAGTTATTAATTATCAAACAGGTTGATCACATTGCGATCAACGCCAGACGCTTCTCCAGCATTCTATCGTAGATAGCCGAACTTATTAAGAAGCCAACAACGACTTGAATCATTACCTTGTTGCATCCAGGGAGTGAATGCGGGCATCTATAATACAACAGAGTCAAGTAAGACCACTTGAGTTCGACGTCGAAAACGATGATAAGCAAAATAAACCATAAAACGAAGATGATAGTGAATTTCGACCCCATTACATAGACGAAGTTAGGTTAGCAATATCAAAGCTAAAGTCTGATAAAGCTGCTGATGCAAGTGGACTACGTGCCCACTATATAATGTGAGACTCCTACTCTATTCATGAACAATTTAGTTGATTCATACCAGTTCGATTCCACCAAATTGATCAAATAAATATTCACATAACGGCAGATCTTGAAAAACACCTAGGAATTTCATATGACAGCGTGCATTTGGACAAGCTATACAACGCAATGTCTAGTTTTGACATATTTGTCAAACTCCTTAGGTTGTGTAGAATTTTTGGTATTCCATCAAGGTTGGTAAAGAATAAGTCGAGAACTTCAATGTCAAGAAAGACTTTAGACAAGACGCTCCACTGTTACGTGTGTCATGTAAATTTTTTTGGTGAATTACATCTTACTTCGAGGAAGCTAACGATTTGGTATATCTTGACAGCAATAACATCAGCGTACAGATCAGACTTTTGCAAATCGATGTTTATTTGGGCTCAGAAAGTAATAGAGTAGCAGGGACTTCTATCGAAAGACCAAACTAGCTTTGTACAAAACCACTACCTTTGTCGAAAGTGTATGAAGGAGCACTTGGCGGTTTCGAGAGAAAGATTCTGCGCATGATTTTCCATTTCATTTGTATCGACGGGGAATGGGGGAAAATATGCAACAATCAACTTATGGGCTATACAACCTCTTAGATAACTGGTCAATGTTGAAGGAATGGACACAACAGCTCCGGCCCAAAAAGTCTTTAATTCTAACCCGCAAATGGGTCCCTTTCCAGGCCGTTTAGCATTATTTTTTTCGTTAGATTTTATTCCATTAAATGAGTTCATATTAACAATTAACAACTTTGAATTAAAAACTAAAATTTTATAAAAAGTTCATTTTGGATATTTACTCAACAGACATGTTTTCAAGTGTTCTTCATACTAATATTCTCTGAGGAATAGAATAGAAGAAGAACAGAAAACATTGCGGCTGTTCGCCAAAATATGGCCAAGAGTACAGGAACGTCTATTCCCCATTGTGGTTACTATGCACTATGCAAAGTATTCTGATTTAAGAATTGCATCTACATACTATATTTTCAAAATCCAATTGACTCAACGTTTCAAGACTCAACAGACCACACACTGCGAAGAGATTGCAGCACAAGCTGCTACAGCTTTATTCATGGTAATGTCTACGGAAACAAGTAAAATTGTGGCACTTTGAATGAGAAATACCGACATGTCTTTCATGGGAATGAGATGCATCCTAAACGTGACACTGTTTGGCTTAAATTTTAAACTGGAGGCATCACTGTACCATTTTTCTTTAAAGAATCTGCTGAAAATATGAAAACACTCCATGGCGAATAGTGTCGGGGAATTATAACCCATATCCCAGTTTTTGTGCCTCAAATGGATGGTATGAATGTGAAAGGTATGTATAGATAGTTCCAGTAGGACTGTGCTACTTGCTACACATCACTTGAAATAATGTCATTATTGCATGAGACATTCCCTAACCAGCCGAATGGGATATTAAGTTTCATTTGCTTTAGTGCTTTAGAACATAATACATGGATACAACAATAAACTTGATAACGATGTTGAAGAGGTCACAATGGGGTGCATTGTCCGGTTGCACAGAAGCGACGAAGTAAGGAAAGACCTCGTGAAAAACTTGCGTGAGTAGAAATATCAGCCAACTTGGTCTACGAGATTCGACGGAATTATGTCAAGAAACCAGAAAACTGTAAGATACAGACCTATCGATAAGTAAAACTAACTCTCGATTGTAAAAATGTAGTTCTCTACCGAAAAGTGTTAAATTTATACTTTCAGGCTTCCGATCTACTGAAGGTCACTTTGAGACACCAGCCTCCTGAATCTCTGGCATGGAGGTTATACTTTGTTTCAACAAGCGATTGATTGATCCCTGAACCTGAGATATGGCTCTTCCTCGACGACAATCCTAGCAGAAACATTCTATTCTTTTTCTCTATATGGGTGGGCTAATGTAAAGTTTCATACCTCTTTGAATAACATACACTTTTAAGTATAGTATACCTCATAAAGTTCGTCCACCATTCGGCTTTTTATTTTAAAAGGTATAAAAGATATATATCAATATTAGGTTCGCCTTTCTGTTAAATACTTGGCATTCGGTGTACAACTATCAGACAAATTTTATTAAACTGCAACCATTAATACTATACTGGCTGCCTTTTTACTGGTGCAAAACAGGTGTTGAACAACCCTTAACAGCACTATGCACGAAACAATTTAAAATCTCCTCATGCTATCTTTGTGAAGATTCAAAGATATTTTGTTTCTTTTATGTTCCATAGTTCTGGCAAATCTACAGAGCTAGGCCATATGATTTAATAACAAATTTTCGGATGACGTTGATTTTATACTGAAATATATCTTTTTTCTTTTTTTTGTCCTTGTCCTTAATGTTTTGCCAACTGTAGTGCAAACTATGCTGAAAGTACGTGGTGCAACGTGCTGGTGGAGTTACACAATGGGTACGATCTTGGACTACTACGCAAGATGGTCTGCGTTCAAAACGCGAATAACATCAAGAAGTAGAATAAATAAGCCATATTTTGGAAGGCGTCGTTCGGTGTTGAGAAAGAAAATCGTAGATACCTTCTCACTGTGTACAAAATGACAAAGCGAACAACACAGCGAGTGGTAGATATTACGCCAAATGCAGCTTTCACGTGGTGTGACCTTTTTTGGAGAATGCTACGTACATATGTTAAGCTACTTGAGAGTAAGGTTACTCTATATTTCATCACTGTTCGTTATTGAAGGATTTTTAAAGGTTTTCCTTGAGATAGTCTTATAAATTGTTTAATGCGTTTGCCTGACTTTTCCTTGCAGGTAATAAAATTGCTAGATAAAACCAATTTCTTTGCCTTCCCTTAAATACACGAGTAGCTTAGTCTGAATTCGAAAAATACTCTAATGGTATCATTAAAAGAGTCAAACCAGCAATAGATAACTTTCATCTTTGACTTGTTTGCGCTAGCATAATATCTATTTGATGATGGCAAATAGATCCATCTAATGAAATGGTGAAATTGTATTTGTGCTGGTAAGAGTGTGTTTCCTGTTTTGCTCGAAAAGTAGCTGCTGGCAGTTAAGCATCTCTATACAAATTATTTCGTAGTATTAACAAAACATTCTGCGTAATACGAGTATATAAAACCCACATTTTCTAACAACTGACAAATACAAGCATTGATATAGTCGTACATATCATCTTAATTCAGTATTCCCCAAGAATTTCATTTCCTGTACCAAACGCAAATTCATCTATTATTCATTGACAATCCCCAATTTCCGTTATTTCCAACTCTCACTACGTTTTGACAACAATCCCACTATCCCACTAGCCACAAATGTCAGACATAAAACCACCAAGTGTCAGTCTAGTGATAGGGAAATATTTGACCATAGCACCCTCGCAAGTGCCACATTACAAGAGACACTCTACAAAAATCAAAAAAGTGGGCGTGATAAGCAATACACTCCAGTTTCTTCAATTCAAAAAAAAGAGCAGACCGAAGAAATCTCTGCAGAAAGCGCACGTCAAAGTAATACTCAGTTGCGGTTTTGTCTATAACTATAAAATTTCCCATTCGCAACTAAACACAGTTTCATGATAAAAGATGAGATGCAGTGCTTGAGCTAGAAAATGCGAAAAAGAGTGCAGAGCAAACAGTTCCAATAGATATTGAAAACCATTCACATCGCACACTGGCGTTCATCTCGTACTAGTGCCAATGCCACTGTCAATGCACACAAGACTTGAAGTTGAAGCTCAATGGGTCAAATATTTGACCAAAGTGTCCGGAACAATAGTACGTTCAATCTATCATCACATATCCGTGTATGTTACATGTGACAAGGGTACGACTGTGAGTTGATAAAACATTTACTACCATCTTTGACACTGACTCTTAGTCTCTGTAACGTCACAATGTCGAATTGGATAGCAGATAACAGATTAAGTAATCATAGGTCATAAATTAAATGTTGTTGGTATTGGAATTTGGACTCATAAAATTTATTTCCATTGCGTCAAATTCTGGATTGAAGTTTGGAGGGGTGAAAAGATACGAGTACAACTTTTAATTGTTTGTATATCTTTGTTGGCTTTTGTTTTGTTCCATGTTGTATCTACGTAAAAATATTGTATGCGAAAGTGTCGGTTTGCATCTGCTAATGAAGTGGGTGTTTTCCTGGCTTTCAAGGGGTGTGGGCATAGGCAAAACCATAACCAAATTTCATCTCATTCGCATGGCCTTAGAGAAACAATTTTTAATGAGCTATTATGTGCAATGGCTTAAGGTGTGTGCGCCGTAGCATGGCGCTCTTAAGTGCATGTTGCTTCTTACGTCAAGGAAATTGTCATGTATTTTTTTTTTGTCTTCTATAAAAAGTTCTTACTCAAGTGAAAGAGGAAGTTTTCGATGAGTTGCAAGTAGGTTTCTGATAAGGTTAGGATAAAGGAACTGGTTTCAATTTAAATTTCGAGCAGACTTAAATATGTGGAAATCTTTGAAAGTCGGTATTGCGTGTAATAGTATACATTAAGCTTAAACCGTTTTCAAAAAAAAAGTAGTTTAATAATCCGGAGAGAACAAAATTTAGAGAGCTGGGATATGTAGTATAAAAGCTCTTTGCAAGAAGATTTTGATTATTAGATATTGTGGTTATCATACAGAATATCCTGTTCTTTCCTAAGGCCAAATTTTGATTGCGGTTTTGGTTAAAAATTTATATGATAATTTATAGAAGCCATAGACTATTTTATATTTGGGGCCTTAAGAGGCAGATGATATCTTTTTAAGCTACTTGATTACGCCAAGAGCTGGGCATCTGTCGTTTCTGATGAAAAGTTATCGACGACGCGACATGGAATTGCAATACCAAATTGCAAGCCATAAAAGTCATTTTTCGTGATCCAGTGATCCGCCCGGGGACATGCTTATGCTTGCACTCAGTCATTGTGAGTTGTAGGTATGAATTTGCTGGCTATGATGTTTCCTATTGTTGTAAGGGCATAACACCTACAACAATTTGATTCGATTGCGATTTCTGTGTTTGTCTTTTTTATAATGATTTGGGAATTTAAGTAATCTACTATGGCTTTGTTTACGGATAAAGAGTATCAATCCAAAAGAAAAGGTATAGTAGAGCTGTAAAGAGGCTGTCGGGGTTAGTGAAATGTTTTTTTAGCGAGCCAAGAAAGACTATAACGTCTTTCTTAAATGTGTGAAATTTCTGAGACAAAAAATACTATGCCCCAAAGGAAGTAAAAATGTTTGGTCTTTCATCAAAAATATTAGAAATTCTCTTTAGATAAGGCCAATCTGCTTACTTCATGTTTTGCGGCCAGCTCAACATTTCTATTGTGTGTCTTATCACCGCCTGTACCTGAGTACATTGAATCTTCAATGGGACGAATCCACTATCGAAATCGTGTAGTAGCATGAGTGCTTAACGATCTTAACATTCACAAATCCGCCGGTCCAATTGGTATATTTACCTTTTTTCTGAAGAGGAGTCCTCCCTCGCTGGCGAAACCACTACGTAAGCTTTTTCATCAATCTCTTTAGGACTTTTTCCGAACAGATGGAAAACAGCATTTGCCCAGCTCGTCCCTAAAAAAGTCAAATCTTTTTCTCCCTCCTCGTACAGACACATTGCACTTACGTCCCTTTCTCCGAAGTTCATGAAACTCTGATAAACTGTTAGCTCAGGAAATATTTCGACACACGATAACTTCACAATGACTGGTAGTACGATTTTCGTAGCAATCGGTCCACTCGTGATCTAACACTTGATATTTCCAAGACATTTGACAGAGTTTGGCATCAGGCTCTTTTTCCGAAAATGTGTGCTTTTTAGACTGAAGACTCTCTGAAGAAGAAGACTGAAGCCTTGGATGGTTTCAGGTCTAATATTCACAAAATAAATGCTGGACTATCCCAGGTGTCAGATCTGCCTCTGACACTTTTTTAAAATTACATCAACGATCTCTTGTCTGTCACCTCTAATCCAATATATTTTCCTTTGCTGACGGCAGTACCCTTTGTTTTTCATATTCGTTTCCTGACTCTGGCTGTAGAACCGAAACGTCAGCTTATGTTAAGCTCATTAAATTCTGATATTAAGAGCATAACTACTTGGGAAACCACTTATGGAGTAGAATGAAATGCTTCCAAAACACAATGCTGTGTGCTGTCGTTAAAAACTTTCCATTCTCCATATGTGTGTCAAAGATAACAAACGTAAGAATGACCACATGTTCGGTGTCGTCAAAAGAAATATTTTACCCTCTCTGATCTGGTCTCAATATATAGATGCCTTATATATTATCCGTCCAAAATTGGAGTACAATGCCCACATCTGGTCGGTTGCGTCTAAAGCATCTCTGCACCTGCTAGATAGGATTCAAACGTGCGATAATATTCATAGGTGATACTAATATCACTCAGACAATCGAGCACCGACGTAATGTCTCGTGTCTCACTCTATTTTATCGCTATTTCTACCACCCATCAAACTTATAACTGTAATACCCGTCTCACTATGCTCAAGCCCATTTTCGGACGTACCTACTTTTAAATATCGTGATTCTTTCCTAAACCGTAAAACTCACTTATGAAATGCCCTGCCTAGGTCTTTATTTCCTAGTCATTATAACGTTCAAACATTTAAAACCAAAGTTCGTCTATGATTTATCCTCGCCCGCACTTTATGCAAGCATTAAAAAGGTTCTCAAACCCTTTGAGCGTGCGCAAGTTATAAACAATAAATAAATAAATAAATAAATAAATAAATAAAGATCTTAGCACATAATTGAGAGCGGCCTTTTATGAATTTATGTTAAATACGTTAGCAGATGTACATATAATACATACATACATACATACATACATACAAATAGTATTTATGCTTATGTTATGAATGACTCTGGAGAATTCGACTCAAAATAGCATCTAATCAAAGCATTTGTTTACTAATATTGAATAAGAAATAGTGCCTATATAGAGGAAGGATTTGAGAATTGTATTTAAGAGCGGGTCCCGAATACGATTAAAAATGCGAATAACACATTCATGGATACTTCCACAGTTTTTCGAATCTGTTCCTACAGTACACAGAACGTTAGCAATCGCATGATTAACTGTTCGTTGATCGAGTAGTTAATTTTGGAAACGATTGGAAATACCTGGAATTAATTATACGATGAAATCTTCTTTATAACACTTATCTGTCTGCTTTGCATAGGGTAGTGAACCTTCATTAGATGAGCCAAAGTAAGAATCCTTAGCCAGCAGAGAAAACATTACGTTAAATACTTTAAAAATAAAGATCGTTAACCCATTTAGGCTCTTTCACTCAACTTAACATTCTGGATCCGAAGTATCATTTTTGCTAACTGCAGCACTCGACCACTCTCAGAAACAGAATTGGAAAATTAAAATCTGCAGTCGGCGTGCTAATAGACGGTAAAAACAATATTTGCAGCTATTAGATTTCGCTATAATTACATTAAGACCGCAACTTCAAATGTACGCGCCGTTTAATGGTCAAACTGTACTTAACAAGCGCCTGCCTGCCTAGGTGAAAAGTAACCTCCTTGACCGTAAAAATGCGCTGCTACTGCAAAAAAGATTACGGTGCCTTGAACTCCGTTCATATGTAGGCAGACACGCCAAGCTTCAGTGCGATACTGTCTTTAGTTTTGTTTTGACAGCTGATTGTTGTTGACAAAAACGATTTTCGTTCTCTCATAAAACATTATTTTTTGAGAGGCAAAACGGGGAAGGAAGCAAAAGAAAAATTGGATAAATATTATGGGGCTAATGCTCCGTCAGATTACACCATCAAATATTGGTTTCGAGAGTTTCGTGGTGGCCGCAACACCACTACCGATCAAGTCCGCAGCGATAGGCCCTCCTATGCGGTTACAGAGGATAATGTCAAAAAAATACATGAAATGGTGTTGGCTGACCGGAATGTGAAAGTGCGCGAGCTAGCAGATACCACAAAGATTAGTACTGAGCGCATAAGCCATATTTTGGGCAATATTCTGCATGTAAAAAAGTTATCCTGCCGCTGGGTGCCGCGCATACTCACTCCTGACCAAAAACACGAACGCGAGAGCACTTCGGCGTCGATTGTTAATTGTTGATGAAACTTGGATCCACTATTACACACCAGAGAACAGAATGAGTGTCCGGCAATGGACTGAAGCCGGCACGAGTGCTCCGAAGCATCCGAGGGAGCCTCGATGGGTCGGAAAGGTTATGGCGTCGGTTTTCAGGGGTTGTCATGGTATACTCTTCGTGGACTACCTCGAAAGAGGAAAAATCATCAACAGGGAGTATTACTGTGCATTATTGGATCGGTTGAAGGCCGAAATCGCTGCAAAACGGCCTCACATGAAGCGAAAAAAAATTTGTTTTTGCAAGATAATGCACCGGCGCACAAGAGCATCGCAACCACGGCTAAAATCAATGACTTCGCCCGATTTGGCTCCCTCGGACTATTATCTCTTCCCAACCTCAAAAGATGGCTCATCAATAAAAAATTCAGCTCACGCGAGGAAATCATTGACGCCACGGAGGAGTATCAAACTACAATAAAAGGGGACTATATAAAATAAAAAAAAAAAAAACACATACACATTTTTTTTTTTTTCATTCCCAAGGATGCTACTTTTCGCCCCAGCAAACGCAGTGTTAAATAGTTAAGGGGAAATCAAGGACACTTGGGATGAGTTGAGAAGACATTGTGGAAAACCAACGAAATATGTTGTGTATTGCCGAATAAATATGCCTCACGAGGTGCCACAGGAATTAAGTTAGTAAGTAAATTTTAAAGTTAACGGCCTCGCCACACTGAATGCATCGGTTCCACTAGATCACCAAAATCAAGCAGTGTTGGGCGCGGTAAGTACCTAGGTGACGGACTGCAAGGGACCTCAGTACTGATCCCGCGTGCTGTTGGCAATCGAAACACATGGAGTACAATGGACCAGTTTTGTGTCTGAGTGCTACCGCTCCCAAAAAAGATGTTGCGAAATATATGCATTTATCCGCATATAATTTGCAACATCGCGAGTAAAAAATTTTCATCCGCATATAATTCGCAACATCTTTACTTTTAAAAAAGAAAAAGTAAATGTTACGGAGCTATCATCAATATCATATGCCTTAGTCCCAAATGGTTAATTTGAAAAAATTAATAGTCTTCTGTTTTCTTCCACCCCAGCAGTTAACGAAAACATACACATCACGGACAATGCACTGCATGAGCTAGAGTCACAACTCAGAACATATATTAAATGGACATAGATTGCATATGATGAACTCTTTGAATTTCAAGGATTAGCAAGGGCCCGGTCGTCGCTCATGGCCGAAAAATTAAATTGGATTATGTTCGATAGTCAAGCGTGAATCAAATCAACCATATCCAAATATGTTCTTTTCTAACCTATTTGCCAAATCAACGAGTTTTCGCCATTCTTCTTGCTATCGATGAGGTTGTGAGATCCCTTCTGGTATTTGACGTTTTGAAGTTTCAAATAAATATTTGTTGTTGGTATCGGCCTTCGACAAATACAAAAGATATTTTTCCGATTGAAATATTTCAAATTTTTTGATAAATATGCGCCGAAATTCAGTTCGAAATCTTTACACTATCTATGAACCCAATTAATAAAAATTTTTCGATTATAGCGCTTAAGAGTTTAAGGGATTAATAGTTGATCTTTCACCAAAGATGTTTTATACGTATTAAAAATGCTAGTATACCAAAAAAAGGGCCACCAAATAAGAGCAACTTATATTCCTGCTGACTGCTGACAGTTTCCACCAAAAATAAGTCGAACAGAAGTTTTGTCGGAGTCCTCTTGTTGTGAGTTACACCGTGATAAATAACCTGGTTAGCACAACAACCTGACTTCCAAAGGTCATCGTATGTTAGGCCCTTATGACAAC
The DNA here is from genome assembly GCA_907269105.1 of Volucella inanis. Lineage (NCBI taxonomy): Eukaryota > Metazoa > Arthropoda > Insecta > Diptera > Syrphidae > Volucella > Volucella inanis. The sequence goes on along the minus strand of OU026157.1, from coordinate 101,319,243 downwards.
ACTGTTGTCTCCCATTAGAATGAAATACTACATCGCCCTTGAAAAAAAAAAAAAAAAAAACACATTCACATATTGTCAATGATACAATCAGCAAGTTATGATAGTTAAGCCACTCTGATGACCTCCGTCAGCGCCATGACCAGAACTTTAACGGCTGGTTAATGATACTTCTAACAACAACATTTAACGGTTACACTCAACTCGCACGAGATGGTTTATCTACTAAGTCCTGGACTAACAACCGATAACAATCAAGCCACCACCTGCTACCTATCGTGTTTAATTCCAATTATCAAAACGAACTTTGCCAAGAGTTTATCCCGCTAAAACCCCACTATCCTTTCTCGAAATGGTGCTTTCATGTTTGAATGACATTAAAGCGTCCATGTTGGATGAGAGGCTCACCGGATTAAAGGTTTACCACGCTTGAGGTAGAAGGGATCGTAAACGGGCTGAGGGATAATTGATATAACTTGTTGACGGTGAAATATTAACCATAATTATCATCTACAAGTACACATATTTGCTTTTGTGTTGAAATTTTTTTCCGTACCACAGAAAACACAGAAAATACATAAAACTTTTTCTAACACCAAAAGAGGCATCGCGTTCTACAAAGGGATGACAGACGTAACTTCTTCACACATGAAGCACGTTTTTAGTAACTTAATTAAAACAGTAAATGAGAGGTATGTTTATTATTATTATTATAATTTTTTTTTTTTTTTTTTTTTTTGTTATGAAAAAGTTGGCATAAATCACCTTCCTGTCGTCTATATTTGAATTTCACATCAAGACTGTAGCCCATCCTTAAGTGTACCACACCTAATAGAGTAATTCATTCACAGGAAAAAAAAAAAAAATAAAAAATGCGAAGAACACAAGTAGGTGTAGGTGAATACCACCCCTCGTGCATTTATATACATCTAGGCTCGAGGGCTTTGAAATCCCCAAGTGTCAGATGCGAAGGCTTCACTCTCAGTAGTCAGTACCTGTAAGCCTAGCCACCCCTAAATAAAATAAGAAAGAACAGAGAATTAAACCCAACGCAAACCACTAGATAACACCAGTTACCACCCATCAACCACAATCTGCGGTATTTAAATTCCAGCAGAGCATAGAAGTAAAGCACGGTCTCTACTCTACTCTCAACTAGAAAAGAGGTGTACAAACGATAGACTCCCACCTACCATGTAGACGTACATGTAAATATCCTTAAGTACGTAATTGTTATCCTGGGGCACGTTAACTACCATAACGTGCATATGTGAAGCCCATTATAAGTGTACTCATTTTAAATTGTTATTTATTGCGCTTAACTCATTGTGTTGCTCTTCCGCTTTGAATTCGTTTTGGGATTTAAACAGAGGCCAGGACGAGGAGGACTATGAGGAGGATTGCTGCCAGGACTACTACTCGTATGACTACTACTACGAATGTGGTGCAAGTATATCAGCCAGCCGTATTGTCTGTCTGTCTGCGGGTGAATTTAGTTATATATTTTTTTCCATTGTTACTCGTACTCGTCCTTTGTTTTGCTTTTGAAGTACGTGGGTGTTTTCGACACTTATTTTCGCTCATAAATAATACAGAGCATTCCATGTAGCATGATGTATGGGCTCTTTAATGCTACAATCGTGTATAGTGCCGCCAAGGGCTTGGAGAGCATTAACGACTTACGCGCAAAACGTAAGAAAAAAAAAAATCGCGCCGGTACTGCTGCCTAAAGAGAGAGATACGAATTTAATAGTCCTTCTATTGTCCTCGTGAGATATGGTTATTATTTTCGAATTTAGAGCCCACAAAATGTTTCTGGAGTGATTACTGCGTGATGGAGAAGGTATATCCAAAGGTACGAATACGAAAACTGCTTTCGCCGCTTACGCTAAGCAAAACGCGATTTGATAATCTGTAAGCAAGCCAATACAAAAAGAATGAAAACTTAGAAACACCTCTTTTATTGACTCTTAGAGAGGTACTTGCTGAATCTTAAACGTGGAAAGCGAGTCTATTTAGTATTTTGTGGAATCTAGAACGTAAATAACCACCTGACGGTAGCGAATATTATTCCTTTATTCACCCTGCCGGAATATGGTTGTGTTTACACTCGTATGTAAGGAAACTGCTTTTGAGAAAGTATACCATACAGTTCATTGACTGACTAAGGCTGTTCGATTTCATCGCTACATCGTGGTTGAGTTGATTCTAGTAAAGGACGTCCTATAGTTAGACATCTTATTTCGTAGCGTTGACAATCTCAGTACTCCAACACTAGAGGAATTTACTTATATGAAATAGGTCAAATATCATTGTAGTACCGTATGGTCCATTCAGTAGAATTTTGGGTCCAATGTACCCCTTCTGCTGTTGATCGTCCAGCAAAATTGATATGTATTTTATGTATGGAACCATCTCCTCTAGATTCTGTTCAGAGCAACCGAGCCCAAACAACTATTTAAGTCACCATATCCCAAGGTTTTTTTAATTTCATATTTGTGGAGAAATAAATTTTTTTCTTATCTGTACATCTAGCCTTGGATGCCAGAAAGGCTTGCAATTATCTGACAAAGGTAGTTTGTGACATCAGATACATAATAACTTTTTCTATTTGTCGGTATTGGACAGTAATTCGAATCCCGAGGCTTATGGAAGTCTCTTGCGAAAGCATTGAATCTCTTGTCGGTTTGTGACTAAACCAAGTATTCTCCGAAAAAATCCTTATTTCGAGCCAGGGAAGTCTGCTTTGAATAGGGAAGATTTAATGATTCTCCTCATAATCACTTTGTTTTTGTAATAATAAGAGGCTTATCAGTAATCTTATCTTTGAATGTGACTTCTCGTGTGAATTAAGTCCACTTGAGTTTTAACCTTACAACTTGTCAGATCTAAGTTTTACACCCTTACACATTATGGGGAATATACGTAAGTTGCCATATATTCCTATCACTTATGCTGATAACAGGCTTCTTGAAGCCGATGAAGGGCACAAAAAGCGGAAAACATATGTATTGTCCATAATGCTTTTGAAGATTTTTACAAGGCCAATGCAGAAAAATCGATTAAGGGATAAATTTAAGCCATGTACTAAAGTACATGCGAAAATTGTGCACGCCTGAAATAAGTACCTTGTTTTTCCCGGCGATTTCTGTAACGCCCACGATACTGCTCTTCATTTTTAAATCCTTCTTCTATTTGAAAGTCTGTAATTTTAACTCTGAGTGATATATACTTTCTGATCTATCTCCACATGTCTGCTAATAGACCGAGAATTTTGGCTTAGTCGTGCGTAACACTCTTTAGTGGTGATTTTTCAGGCAATATTCTGGAATCTGGCCTTTAACATGCTGAGACTGCACGGTTTCGGCGATATACATACATTCCATTGTGTATTGCATTCATTTTCTCCAGAATTGAAAGTAGCTGAGTTCTTAAGCACCTTTTTTGTGAGCTGAGGAGGGTCTTCATGTTACAAATTCAAGTCATCTTCTGCATTCCTTAACCCAATAAAATTTTAGTCCATATGTGAAAGGTTGATTTTCGTTATGAAGCCATTACGTATTCCTGTTTACGACAAGTGATGTAGAGCCTAATAACTTTGAAATAAATTGACTTTGGAGACTCTTTTCCGATATTCAGTCAACAGAAATCATACAGTAGATGCTATTCCTACGAGGTATACTACAAGTCATTTCCAAACAAAGCTTCCACAGTCGTTCTGCAGCTGCCTTGCATGTTAGAATTGAGGACTCTTTCGGTCGTTGCAATGGTGCTCATTCGCTCACCATGGCACAGCAATTTCATACGTTAGATCCGTGGACGTCTCGTCGTTGACTGAATGCGCTTTATAGCCTGTAAAGTTTGTGGTTGAATCTTTTCCCCTAATTATCGTCATTACAAATCGGAATTAAATCACACACAGTATCTTTCCCTCGAAACCGAAAAATAATTATTTAACCATAGAACAGGACAGGGGCTGGGGTGATAAGGGTCTTTTATAAAACCAGTTTCTTTTTACGAAAGAGAACTATGTTGTAGGGAGAACAAACTCACCAAAATTGGAACCACTTTACCTTTTTTTACCAGAAAAGGGTAACATCGGTATACCAATCACTACGTGCAAACTAACAAAAGAACAAACCTTAGGTAGACTGTTTAATCAACATATCTAGTGACCAAACAGATCTGACCGAAGCTGAATCTGAATCGTTCTAAGAGTTTTATCTTTCAAAATAGGAAACATCTCAGAGCTATTACAGATGTCATCACTGGACACTGCCTTCTATGTAAGCATGCAAAAAGGCTGGGCGTCTTTACGAATGATTTCTGCAGAAGCTGCATGGACGAGGAGGAAAAGGAGGCAATCCTCCACCTACTCGGTTCGCTCCCAAAAAGGAAACTTTACTTCTACAATGACTTAAGCGGAATAGATAACAAAAACGTTAGCAGTCTCCTTTGCTTCATCATAAGATTAAATTGGTTCTAAGTGTAATGGATTGGTGTTTCCAGCCGCTTCTACCTAAAGTAACCTAGAAAAGGTATACGATGATGGCATCATTAGGTCGAGAGAAAAATTAACGCTAATTAGATCAGCAATATATCCAATAGTCTCAATTTTTCCAGTTTAGTGGCGTCTTATTTAGCACTTAGCTATAACCATATCGTGGATATATTTTACTTACAAAATTCTGTATGATACATGTCTGTTGCTTATCGCAAGGCAATATATCTAATTGATGACTTGATAATTTAGATTACCAAAAAATAACCGTATGAATTTAAAAACATTCAAAGCAAAGAAAATGCAAAGCCGATTAGTCTGGGTCCTTTTCTAAAAGTTTTATTGTGCTGACTTCACCTTACAGTCGTTTATATTTCCCTTTCCTATGTAGTATTGAAGTCGCCAGATATAACACTTGGGGCATTTTCCGTAAGTCCTTTTTATTAGTTTGCAGTAGCACATCCTGATCCCGATTTCTTTTATATTTCTGCCGATATATTTTACTTTAAGTAAGGACTACCTATTTTCTTCTCTAGCCTACACCTCAAGTTCCTAGATACTATTGGATTGGAAACTTGAGAATCCTAGCCAGATTTGTTAAAAATGATATACCATACTCAACGGGGACATAGGAAAAATGAATATTAATGTTGATGGATGATTAAGTATTATAATGAATGTAACAAACTTCCAATTCCCTGCATAAATTATAATCAAGTTCCCCATTCTTATTCATCTGCGATACAGACTGTCTGTCCTTGGAGTAAGCAGTAACCACTTTCAGTTAAAAATAAGAACAAATGTACTTCATCCGAATGAGTACATCCAAACAGCTACATTATACTCGTTAATCCACAAATACATTTAAATACTCACTGTGTATATCTATATGTATATCTCTCCAAATGCAAAACTCATCCTTTAGCATGTATTCGTAATTTATTTTCGTCTATTTTGTGTCTCATCCTCATCCTCACCGTCGGCAGCAAGTCATCCACAATTGAATTCGAATAGATTCTACTCGACATCTACTTTTATGTATGAATATCTCCCACTACATATCTACCTCCTGAGGTTTTTATTTTGTCTTTCTGCCAGGAACATCGACCAATTCTAACCGCATCACCTCAGCCAAGCACAAAATTAATCCGTAGGCAAATCTGTCACGTTAATTGAAAACAATTTTCGGCTTCAGAGCTCACACACTCATTTACCGTCAGTACTTCGCCAACGCCAATGCCAGTGCCAATGAAAGCACACGGGCATAAGGCTTGTCACCATCGCACACAGTTGCGTGAGGATTGAATGAGTGTTTCTCTGGGTCCCCACTCCTTCCTGGCTTATCAGTCTTAATAACACCATCGACTGTATTCTTCTTCTTCCTTATCCCCCGTCTATGCATCCACCCCGATTTCATTGATTTTGTTATTGTGGCCAATTGCTGACTCCTGCGGTAGCTTTGAATTATATTATTCGGTCACAAGACTGACTAACCGTTGGTGTGGGACATTAAAAATACAAAACCAAGACTGACTGATCGGTGATATCATTATCCTTTCACAGTGGCTTCTGATTGTAAATACTTACTACCTGGAGTGCGGTTATTATTTTTGCAATCCATCTTGCCTAGGTACGATTTTGCGCGGTTAGGTGGTTTGGGTATATTTGTATCTGTAAGAGAGAGGATATGATGGCGACTTTTAAAATCGACTTGATGGCTGTTGAACTCAAATTACAGTTTTCGTTTTGAATCATTTAATTCGGTACCATCATGGTTAAAATGCATCAACCTGACCCCGCTTTTCATCTCGAGCCTCGTACTGCTCGTGTCACTTTGGCGCGCCATTGATCCACCCTAATGAAGTAATTTATTCCACGCGTGCAATTTATCGGTGAAGGAAATAAGTGAAATGTCCTTCCTTGTTCGCTCCTCCAGTTGAGGGTGGAAGTTTCGGTCATGGGTCTGCTTCTAGTGGCGATGTCCTCTTTTTCCGGAATTTGAATTTGGGTTGGTTTGGGTTGCACGAAAATAAGATCCCTCATGTTTCGCATGAGTGAATCTCTTTATTGTGCCATTGGTACTTTTGCCTTGCTTTTTGTGGGTAAGGAGGAAATTTGTCCTTATACATGGGACACGTAGTCCGTTTAGGAGTATTTAGAATAGACCTTGTTTGCATAATTTCGTTTTACCATAACTTTGGCCAACCTTAAATACTTGGGAGGGAAAACAATTCACATGATTATGTTGATGAAAAGAATCGAACAAAGAATTGTCCTTAAAACAGATTGCTATCCGTACATAGAGTCTCCGAAGAATGGCTCAGGCTGTAATGAGGACTGATTGGGCACGTAAATTGGGAGGTTTCATTGATTGCCCCAAGTGAGCTGATTTGTTTAGGTATTCGTATTAAACTAACATTTTCATTCATTCGAGTAGCTATTCAAATAGAAAGACTGAAACATAGTTGAATTGCAGGGCGCCGTTCTCTGTGGCATCCGGATCTGTAATCTATTTAGTATGGAAAAGACACTGGAACTGATTCAGCACTGATGTATTATAGTAAAGAAATAAAAATGCCGCCCAAGCTTTTTTATATCTTGTAATGTCAACAGATCAAATTCCAAGTCAAGTTCTAAGTAAATCTGAATAATTTGTGCAAATATATCTTACACAACGAGAAACATAGGTGTCCTTTAAACCTTTAATCCGGCTTTTCAAAGCTCACACCTGCTAATGTGATGTGTTCCTTTTGCAGTAGAAAGCTGGTATGAATGATCTCCTCAGTGCGCTCAATTCAAATCTTTTTGGAATTTCAAAGATCTTTTTGTGACTTAAAGAAAGGTGCTAACTAAGGAACTGCCATGAAAGTTGTTCTTGACTTGATGGAAGTTCGTTTCTCTTACTAAAGTCTCATTGTTAATGCTCCGAGCTTATCAGAAAGATTTAACAGTGTTCCTTCTATTCAGGGAAACCTTTATAGACTTTTGTTGAGGTAACTGAGTAGATTATTTATGACCATCGACTTAGTGTTCACCATATAGAGGGCACCAATTTATCTCAGTAACATCACGGTGATGTTGCAAGAAATGGCTGTTTCTTGCAAAAATTGCTTAAATATACAAAATAGGTAGATGTTCAAAACCCCTGCGAGATTAGGCATTATTGTCAAAAACTCTGTCAGGATAGGGGAAAACGTAGATTATGATACAAATGTCTCTTCTACTCGCTTACCAAGCTTTGTTTTCGCTAAAGGGCCTGACAGTTAATCATTTCAGTAGGAAATAATGTTCTAATGTTCTAATCCGTTTGATTCGAGCCCTGAGATTTACCTGAAAGACCAATTACTTCGCTCGCTTTAGAATTTATTTTCTAGCTAGGATTTATTTGCCTAACCTCTTCTCTTATATAAATATTGGTTTGTTGCCACATTTGACAACAGTGTGGATGTGCGGTACGATGAATCTTTGGTGCCAAGTCGTTTAAAGTCTCTGGTTTGTTGGCATATGTCAAAAGAAAAAGTTTAAAGGTGTTAAATCGTACAAGCGGGGCAACCAATTGACAGGGCCGTCATTTTTGGTAATAAGTTTATCACCGGACTTCGTCCTGAATAAGCCGATTATGGCACGCATTGCGTGGCAAGTGGCACCGTCTGGTTGGACCACATATATTATATCCCAACCCGTTAGAAGAGAGGCGTAGCGGGAAGATTTCTAACAGCAGCTATTGCATGCGAACAAATTTACTGTATGACGTGAACTTCATGATGGAGATATTATTGGGTCATAATTCTTCCGAGATTATCACGGCGAGTCGATTACAGTCAATTGACACCGCCGTCGCCCCATGTTAATCAATTTTTTGGGGATAAGCTGGAGTTAGAGACATTTTTTCCCTTGGCGTTGATCAAATCTATTGGTCGCTTAGGACCAAGTATGGCCATAATGGTCTAGATGTCTCACTGGCTGGCCCTATAGAGCTCTTGAAAGTATTTGGCGTAGGATATTGGCGATTTGATGTTATTAAGTGGCCCACTATTGCCAGCCCATCAGCGAAGCAGTTTACTGAAAATCTCCTATTAGTGGGATTGGAAGTTAGTGGTCTAATCGCTGCTTATCTGCCTTTGTATATTGAAATATTTGACGCGAGTAATGAATTCAGGCTGAATCAAGTATTGGCCTGATTAATAGCTGAGAAATTCACTTTGAGGACTATACATTATCTGAGTAGGATGAAGAAAAGTTTGCGCTTTGTAGGGATAAAACAACTCCGCTCATAAAAATATGTTCTTGTTTTTTATTTGCTTCAAAAATTTGTTTGAAGATACCCTGCTATGACACCCAAACTGTCGAACAAAATGTTTCGGTACAACTACAAATCCTTTATGTAGGCGAACCATAAAGTGCTCTGTGTTAGGAAGTGCTATGTGTCTTGTTTCTATATGGATTATAATCGATTCTGATGCCGGGGGCTTAAATCCGTGTATTCTATACTATTAAATTCGGTACTTTTCTGATCTTTTTTGAAGATAGCAATCTCTGAGCATATTTTCAGCAAGAAAAATTGTTTTAACGCTTGCTTAACATGTCTCCACGTACACCTATACTAATTTTGTTAGATTGCACAAAAGTGCCTTCTAACGAAGTGCCAAAATCACTTAGAAGACATTAATTCCCTTCCTTGCTTTTCATTTCTATATCATTTCTAGCTAGACTGCTCAGAAGGAACCAGGTTAGGTATCCAGAAGTTGATGTCAGCAAAGAGGCATCATTTCTCATTAAAAAAAAACCACCAGCTGGGAGAGCTAGCTTCAGTCTAGTATTCGGTGTTCAAAACTAACAAACTCAGCGCTCAGTGAGTGTTGTTCTTCATTTGATTAAAGATTCAAGTAAGGTGTACACTCCTATTGTCGCTCACTTTGGAAAAGAATCGTTACCCTATTTCAAAATCTCTACGAATAAGATGACAATTGATATATTAAAGTTTTCACTCTAGTAGTCTTCTGCTCTTTTTCTGTTATCATTTCCTAGAATGCTGTGATTTGGTCATCTGTATCGTTTCGAATTGACTTTGTGAGTTTCAACAACAGGTCTCGTATGTTGCCTTATTTCAAAGCAGCACTGTTTGTGTCTTATGCTCAGCTAATTCCTTACTTCTCGGTCTTTGGCGTGGTATTATGGATGAGTTACTTTAGAAATCGTAAGCTCAGAATACTGGTATGCATGTTACTAGGTTGAGTGAAAAGTAACCTCATTGACCGCCAGAATGCGCTGCTACCGCAAAAAAAGTTATAGTGCCTTGAAATCCGTTCATATTTAGGCACATGCCAAATTTCAGTGCGATACTGTCTTTCGTTTTGTTTTGACAGCTGATTGTTGTTGACGTGTTTGGCATTGGTTTGAGTATGGACAAAAACTATTTTCGTTCTTTCATAAAACATTATTTTTTGAGAGGCAAAACGTTGGATAAATATTATGGGGCTAATGCTCCGTCAGATTACACCGTCAAATGTTGGTTTCGAGAGTTTCGTGGTGGCCGCAACTCCGCTACCGATCAAGTTCGCAGCGGCAGGCCCTCCTATGCGGTTACAGAGGACAATGTCAAAAAAATACATGAAATGGTGTTGGCAGATACCACAAAGATTAGTACTGAGCACACACGCCATATTTTGGGCAATATTCTGCATATGAAAAAGTTATCCTGCCGCTGGGTGCCGCACATACTTACTCCTGACCAAAAACACGAACGCGAGAGCATTTCGAAAGAGTGTTTGGACTTGCTGATGCGGAATCGGGCGGAATTTTGGCGACGATTGGTAACTGTTGAACACCAGAGAACAGAATGAGTGCCCGGCAATGGACTGAAGCCGGCACGAGTGCTCCAAAGCGGCCGAGGGAGGCTCGATGGGTCGGAAAGGTTATAGCGTCGGTTTTCTGGGATTGTCATGGCATAATCTTCGTAGACTACCTTGAAAAAGGTAAAACCATCAACAGCGAGTATTACTGTGCATTATTGCAGCGATTGAAGGTCCAAATCGCTGCAAAACGGCCTCACATGGAGCGAAAAAAAATTTTATTTTTGCAAGACAATGCACCGGCGCACAAGAGCAACGCAACCATGGCTTAAATCAATGACTTACGGCTCCAATTGCTGTCGCATCCACCGTATTCGCCCGATTTGGCTCCCTCGGACTATTATCTCTTCCCAAGCCTCAAAAGATGGCTCATCAATAAAAAATTCAGCTCAGGCGAGAAAATCATTGACGCCACGGAGGAGTATTTTGCAGATCTCCCGGAAAATTACTTTTCGGACGGGATTAAAAGTTGTAAAATTACTAGAATAAGTGTATCAAACTAAAAGGGGACTATATTGAATAAAATAAAAAAACATTTAAAATTTTTTTTTTTTTTCATTCCCAAGGAGGTTACCTTTCATCCCACCTAGTATACCAAAGTCAAGTTAAATGAATATAGCCCTGTTGCATGACTCCAGTATTTTTATACTCCAGGGGCTTCTAATCACATCTGTATCACGCTTGTTCAGTTTTCTCGGATAGCTTTGACTGATTTTAGTCAATCTATACTCCAAACCTTTCATTAGAGCATTTGTGATCCAAAGTCGCATTCAATAAGAGCTTTCTTTTTTAGTTTTTAGCCAATTGTATAGCACACCAATCCTGCTTATTTACTCTGAAGTGAGTACTGAAATAATTGTAGAGCTTGCACTCAATCTCCTTTCGCAAGAAGAGCCATTCGAATGCACTGCACATCTTCCGGTAATATGTTACTAGTAGGTGTATGAGTATATGCTTTCACTTACCCTTTTTAACCTGATTCCTTTTGCATGCCTGCATCCAAAGTCCTACAAAAACATAGCAACAACCTCAAAGCAGGTCATTCATTAAAATTCAATGCCTTTTCACTGTATATCCAAACCATCTCTTGACAATTTACATTAACTCCTACACGAAGATCTCATTAGTCTGTCTAATTAACTGAAGATGTCAACACAAATTTTACTTTTCTCCTGCTCTAAAGTCACCAAACCAACTAAAAGGAGATAAAGAGAACAAAATTAAATAAAAACTCCATGCGTCAGGGGGACTATTTAAATGCCTCGTGTCGAGGCGTCCTTTTGTTGGACGGACTATTATTCTACTGTCAGTACATACAACACTGACTGTGAGAGTCTATTCATGAGCAACAATCACTCTCCGGCATTGTTCTCACAAATCATCTCGCGCGCATAAAGTGCAACAGATGCACCTAAAAGTTGCAATTGCCGCTGCTTTGTACTTGCCCTCGTGTCGTACTACTTAATTCTGTTGCGGCAGACGCTGTTGTTGCTGCACCTAAGAACTTCGCTTGAAAAGGGTAAATTCAACAGAACAACAAAAATTGTGTAAAAAATATAAATAACATGATTTTAACGAGCAATAAATTTAAATTTTTACTTTTTGTATTTTGCCTTATTTCTCTGATGCCAATCCTGGGGTGAAAAAAAACGAAAATGTGCTGAAACCATTTAGTGAAGGTCTTTAGCCCGTGGCCCTTTTGCGAATCACACCATTCGGTGTCGGATAGATTTGTTTCATTAATATTATATTTTTATTTTTGAAATACGATCCAATTATAAGTAAAAAAATTCAAAATTATTTCAAAACAGCGTGTTGTAATGGAGTTTTCATTCGCAGCATGTTGCATGCTATGAGTCCATGCGACGGGCACAAGGTTCATGATGTACTTCTCGAGTGTACAACTCATTTCAACTCGCTATTGCTGTCACTCTGTGCTAAAGAACAGTGGAAATACCATACAGGGTAGCAGCGTAATGGTTTTGAATATTTTTACTTCATACGGAACCGGTAAAACTGAAGTTTGTCTCTGTGTGCGGCTTTTTGTTAGATTCTTTATTTTTGGAAAAGCCAGTGAGTGTTCGGTTGGTTTATCTGCATGTTGTCCTGTAAAGTTACGACGCTGACACTTGTCAATTAAATCCTAGGTTTCCACATGATCAAATTTAATTTAAATTTCAATTTGTTTTAGCAAACATATAAGTAAGAATTACTCTTCTACAATACTATAACAATTGGTATGGATAAGTCTACAACAATTCATGCTTAATCGGGGTGTTGAGATATTTGATACGGAAAATAACTTAACACAGATTGTAAATAAGCCCATAGTCATACCGCCAAAACCTTGGACTTGTTTTTAACATCCACCCAGAAAAATGCATTATCCCCTCTAGGCTCGTCCGACCAACGCTATCTCGTACACCGACCACTCAGTTACAGAAAAGATTTCTTCAAGAACCTTATAGCAATACGAGAAAGCCAATTGGAGTGTACTTAATAGCTTCCTTATGAATTTTAACCGGTTGTTTTGTTTCCTCGACAACGACGTATATCCCACTGCTGATATGATCGATGACACTATTCTCCTTGGAATGAAATCCCTTTGCCAGCTGTTTGGACAAGGTCAATCTGCTTGCTGCACACTTTGCGATTAGCTCAACACTCCCAGATTGCGCTTTGTCTACGCCTACACTTGAGTGTGGCGATTCTTCAATGTGACAAATCCACTTTCGCACTCGTGTAGTAGTAGGAGTTCTTAGAGATCTTAACATTCACAAATCCGCTGGTTCAAGTGGTATATCTCCCTTTCTTGTGAAAAGGTGTTCACTGACAAAACCACTGCGTAAGCTTCTTTATCAATCCTACTCTTTTGGACTCTTTCCGGGCAAATGAAAACAGAATTTGTCCAGCCCGTCCTTAAAAAAGGCGAATCTTTTTCTCTCTTCTCCTACAGACCCATTAAACTTGAAGGTTTGGCTTCAGGCTCTTTTGTCGCAAACGCGTGCTTTTGGAAATGATGGCTCTCTTCTTCAATGGATTAGAAACTACCTTTCGGAACGTTAAATTCCAGATGGTTTCAAGTCTGATATTCACAAAATAATTTTTGGTTTATCCCAGATAAAAAAAAATGCCTCTGACATTATTTTTAATTTTCATTAACGGTCTCTTGCCTGCTAATATACTACTAATCCAATATATTATTTTGTTGACGACAGTACTTTCTGCTTTTCATATTCGTTCCCTGACTCACTTCCCTGATCCTCGGATTTTAAATGACCTCATATTCGGTTTCGTCAAAAATGCTGCGAAATGTCTACTATCAGTTAGACTATAGACACCCTTGAACACTGACGTAATATCTCGTGTCTCACTCTGTTTTGTGGCTATTTCCAACACCAGTGCTCAATAGAAATCGCTAGCGTCCTTTTAAATCGTCAGCCATAGCACCCTTCACTCTATGAATGCTCATCGGTACACACTCAAGTCGATGTACTCCGAAATATCGTTATTCGTTCCTAAACCGTACACCTCGCTTATGAAACGCCCAGCTCTTTACTTCTTTATTTCCTAGTCATTACAACTTTCATATATATAAAACCAACGTTCATCGGTACCGACCTTTCTTTCCTCCCTGATTTTCATTCGCCCGCGCTGAGTGCAAGTATTTTAAGGGTACCTAAATCCCCTAAGCCCGTCCAAATTGTAAACAAATAAATGAAATAAATAAATAAATAAATTAAAAAAAATTAATAAGTAAATAAAGATCTAAACACATAATTGTGAGCGACTTTTTCTGAAATATGTTAGCGGAGGTACATATAATACATACATTTGGTACATACAATATAATTTAGCTTAATAAGTGTTCAACTCGGATCATTTATGCTTTTGCAATGGATGACTCTGGAGAATTCAACTCAAAATAGCATCTAATCAAAGCATTTGTTTGCTAATTTTGAATAGGAAATAGCGCCTATATGGAGGAAGTATTTAAGAATTGTATTAAAGAGAGAGTCTTGAGTATGAATGAACAATGAATGTGCCCATAACACATTCATGGACATTTTGACAGTTTTTCGAATCTGTTCCTACACTACACAGAGCGTTAGCAATCGCATGGTCAACTCATCGTAAATCAGGTAGATAATTCTGGAAACCATAATTATGGAAATGGAAATGATCATACATGCAAAGCCCATGAACGTCCCTGACCATTCTGTAGAAAGCGACTGTTAGTTTATTCTGTGACTCAGAGTCCAACTTAGGATAAACTATGTATAATAAGCACCAGTACGGTTTTAAAGAGTTGCAACCTTGTATTTTTTGACGAGAAACCTTAAAATAACCAGTGTTTCCTAAGTCCTGCAAAAATTCGAATAACAGTGTCTTTTATGTGATCTACAGGAAAAACTGAATGGTTCATCCATTCCTAAATTTATCACAATATCCACAAATTGAAGTTGAGTATTGTTTAGAAAAATTGGGTGTAGTTGTTCAGTATTAAAGTGTTTTCGGATATTACAAATAGTTGAGCTTTATTGGCATTGATAATAAGCCCATTGTTTTGCGACCAGACCACATAGTATGCAAATGAGATCTTTAACCAAGCCAATCGGTTTTGACAAATAAATTTACCCATCATTGGTGCAAAAATGTGCAGGAGCATTTGAGGAATGATGAACATCATAGATATATCTGTGCTACAAAGTTTTTATGAAGAACTCTTAAGAGGAGTTGGGTCTTTTTTTTTGTGACAACCGCTAACATGCGTTCAAAAAGAAAACACAGCTTATGGTGATCGAGCTTACAATGATACGCGGTTTACAACGAAATGCAATTTATTAAAACTGAGTACTAGACTGACTTACCATTCTCTAATACAGCTCGACAAGAACAAAGTTTTCTCGGTCGACTGGAGTACCTTATGACCCAGGAATTGTTATACTGGTCAGAAATTTGAGCTATTATATTGTGATGTGAAGAATCAAAATCATGTTCGTCGCGCATAAATGAACGGGAATAACTCCGAGAACACGGCTTTGGTAATTCCAAGTCGATCTCAGAAATTGAGCGTATCAGAAACAGCACACAAGCTTGTGGATAAGGACTTAGGTCATAAAGCCTAAATGGTTCTTTAACGTAAGAGTTTAGGTCTACTGAGCATCAGCAGCATCGTTACTTCGCCTGACATACTCGTAGATCCATAAATTAGCCGAAAAACTATTTTGAGTGATGAGGCACATTTTTATTTTTAAAAAATTTGTTATAAAGCAGAATTGCCGAATTTGGGACTCAGAAGATTTAAGAATAATTATCCACAAGCCTTCCTATCCATAACGTGTTTCTATTTGTTGCAGGTTTTAAGCACGACGCATTTTGAGCCTGGTGTGGCTGTTACGGTAAATGTATTGAGGTGTCAAACAAATACGGCGCTACATGCCTCATATGTGGCCAAACCGAACGAAACTTGTGCGAGTTATTATTCAAATTTGTGATCAAAATTGGCTCTTTGAATTGTGTGGCTTGACACCGTGCGACTTCTTTTTTTGAGGCCATGTAAAGAAGAAGGTTTATGCCAACGCTCAATGCCGACATCCGTGCTTTCCTGATAAATTAAAATGAAACCTCTGATTGAAAAACCTAAGCAGGTAGTACTTTGTCCTGAAGAACCTTGTCGCCCCAAAAATAAGAAAATCAGTAATAGCTATAAAAGTAATAATAATGAATAAGCTTAGACTATTCAAGGAAAATGGTTGCAAACCTGCATCATACCAGCCGAGATTGAGAGGATCCAGACGACAAGGAAGATACAGCACACTTTCTTTTTCACTGTCTAAGCTTATTCAAGCAGATCTTGATTAATTTAGTAAACGGTACTTCTTTGTAATTTCATTAGGACTTTCTGCATTCTTGGTTACGGCTTCCTTTGACCATTACTACAGGTGACATGGCTCTCTAAGTTGAAGGTACACTAAGCGAATGCTTTTCGATGTCTTTAAGAAGTCAGCTTTTGTCTTTCAGTAGAAAACACTGCAGGCAGCTGACTGGTGTCCTTACTTGCTAAACACTCAAGTGTACTCGGCATAAGTGATAAAAGATTTTGTTTCGCTTCCCCTGAAAGTAAGTGTCCGGATTACGTTCGCATCAGGCTGCAGGTACTCAGCCTTTAATGTGGTGGATGCTAATACTTAAGGCACTCTTTCGCTGAAGCGCTAACTCATCTTTCTGCGAATGACAGACGTCTAGTAAAGAGTGTACAAGTTTATTTAGATTTATTTGGATAATTCTAAGAATTTACTGCATAAACATAATTTGCATGAAAAGGTATTACTAACTCTATAATTATGCAGCTAATACTCTGCATCTGCTGGAGTTTCAACGATATCTTTTGATATGGAACTTCCCCACACAACAATGCAACTACTTAAGAATATTTTTAGGTGGAAAAATTTACAATTTACGAAGAAAAGAGATGTCATCTACCGACACGGTACATCTTTGGTAACCGTATCTTCTGGGATCAGTGACATGGGACTCATACTATTCCTGAGATGGAAAATCTTTTGGTGACTATACCATGGTCAAACAACATAAGCAAATTCTACACTGATTGAGCCTAAAATTTAATCGAAATTACCAATGAAAATAGAACTGAACGGGAAAAGCCAGGTTTAGAAAATATGTGTAGATATCAAAAGCAATTTACCTGTATTATTTTATGCTTAAAGAGCATGCAATTGCTACTAGACCGATCTAACAACTACAAATATAATAATTTATATATAGGAGCTAACATACTTATTTGTTTTTAATCCTACAAAAATATTTTTCTCTTTTTTTTTACAGGTAGTCATCATATCATCGTTCTCGTAGAAAAATAAAGTGCGGAACACTTCAAAAAGATCCAGATCTTTCATTAAGGATTTTGTAGGTAACTCTATTTGTTTTTCATCGCCTTAAAGATTTCGCAAATTGAAATCATGAATCGTCTAACATAATCTACATTACCTGCACTAGAGTGTGTGCTATGAAATCTAAGTTTATTATGTGTTCTGGCGTGATCTATTGTACCTTATTGGTGAAGTTAAGGTTTCATTTATTTACGTTAAGTAGCTCTGTCAAACAGAGCGCGTTTTAAGGTCGTGTTCCAACTCCACGTTGCATTCTATTGAAATTATAGAAACTGTCACACAGAACATTTCACACATTTCAATGCGTTCTGGATATTGGTCCTTTTTGTGAAACAATGTAATTATTAATTGAATTTGGCATAAATACCCATTTTTATATGACCAGAGTGATAAAAACTATAAATACTTTAAAAACATTGCTTCAGAGGCCGAAATATAGGAAACTATTGGGAACAATTTGAACGAAATGTCATTTTGATAGGTTATGCAAAGCATTACATTATCAATGTATTACAATGATAACTGCTATTTGTTTGACGTTTTCCATTACGGCGGTTTTAAGGCGACGTAAAATAATTTTGCCGCAGTGTTTAATATTCTTAATTTCCAGTTGCGCACACCAAGTTGGCTGTGGTGCCGTTTCACCTTAGCGTGTCAGCTAAAAAAAAATCTTTCTTTACGACAATATTTCTACAGAATAGGTTCAAAGACATTCCGGTCCGGATCTATGGTGTTCATTCGCTTAATAAGTCCTAGCCTTCGGAAACGGTAAAATACAGCCCTAATTTCGTGTAGGCAAACAGGATCGAAAATCACTAGGAAAATATTTCTCTTGAAGCAATCAAGGGTATGTTCGTCAATACGTCATATAATAGGATTGGTACGATAAGTGTTTTGTGAAGTGTATTCTTGACAATTTTTTGATTTTCTTCTTAGTCGAAAGAAACGGCGATTGGCTAAGGTGATTTTTGGCTTAATCTTTACGATAGAGTCATTTTTTGGAGTTATAGCCGGGGTAGCTAAGACTTTTACAACCTGAGAGGAAAACTCTGAACTGTTGATGAATGTTGGACGTTTTTTCTTGACGACGGCATATATACACGACTACTTTGTTGTACCTTCAATATGATTACTTCAATATCATCGGCGTATACTAGCATTTGCACAGACTTTTTGGCCTGTGAATTTTGTATATTTCTATCAAGTATGATGTTGAAGAACTCACATGGCGCGCCTCACCTTGGTAAATACTTTGCCCCAATGGTGTCATTATAAACCTTTATGGACCAGCGTTTTCCACTATCATCCTATACAAACAAACGACATACGTTTGTCTATAAATACTGGCGTATATGGGATTCAAGCACTCGCACAGTGCTCTAGATAAAATTGATCTGAAGGAGTCTGATTCCCACCTTCATTTGGCGAGGCTTTGAGGGTTTCCCTTCTAGAGAATTAAAAAAATGAGTTTCCATTCACGCGGTTTACTTCTATCCGACCATATTTTATAGAGATGTTGCTGTATGCTCCTTTCCAAGTCAATCAATTCTTGATGCTATCTAAATTACTTTATAATTGGAATTGAAATATCTGACTAGCGAATTCTTACCATCCACAATTCTATGCCACAATATTCCCCTTTCATAAAATATTAACATGAACTGTTTACATCTACGATATTTATTCTACTTCTATCTACTATTTTCCAAGAAAAAATCATGGGTGACCGCTCAATAGCTTAGTAGTACTAAACGATGCGACTAGAAAAGCGACAAAATAAGTTTGGTCAGTCCTGTACATAACCTTAAAAGTTACCATAGAACCTACTTTTCGAGTACGTAACCTGAAATACATTAAAATCCTAAAGTGATGGCCCCATTTCGACCTTGGATTTGACTTACCAGATTTTTTTTTGGATTCAACGCCGAACCATCTGATTTGGAAGAATACACTACGACTTGAACCACGGCCACCCTTAAGTCTCTCCTTACTCTCAGTTATTACATTTCCAGGCAAAGGCGTTATGGAGCGTAGTAACTGCTAATGTTTTTTTTTATGAATTTTGACATTTTTTGAAGAGTTCTATGAACTATGTATAAGAGAGGCTTTTTTTTAGAAGAGGAGAAGATGTTTTAAACAATCAGTATAGGGTTTGAAGATCTGTGAGCGAACATGCAAAGATGACATACGAAGGCAAATTTATTCACATATAAGTACTTTTATTTATATCCTTATTCTTTCGAATGTTCTAAATATCCTAAGAAATCACGCAGCCATTACTATACTCAACAGATATCTGGGGAATAAATAAAGGAAAAATGTTAGTAGGATTTAATCTTGTAGGGTTTTAACGTCCATAACACTAGTGGCTTGTTCTGATCTTAGATCGAATTACGGGTATTCCAGCTTTGGAATTGGAGGCATTGTCAACTAAAAAGCTGTCTCTCTATTCCTACTGCTAGTATTAAGAACCTCTAGTATTTTTTAAACGGCAAAAAATCTTTTTGAAAACCTCTTCACAACAAGATTGCAAGGTGCAAAAGCAAACTTCTACTTAAAATTCTGATCTTTGCTAAAAGCATTGCTTGAAGAATGTGATTAGATATTACTAATTAGAAATTCACAAATGTTCCTCTATCAAACAGTCAGATGATCAGCAGAGCACTTCAAACCGCGCCCTCCGCAGAACTATTTCGATCATATCGAACATTTCGTTCGATCTAACAACGCAATTTTACTACATACTCATACCTTCTTGAGGGATGTAGGGACTCAATAACTCATGCGCGGAGTACTCCAACGTTGGTTGTCCACGTAAGGCGTCTCGCAGTCTGGGAGACTGATTCCCTTGATTCAGAAGAATTCGGTACCATCGTTTACCATAAGTGGTAAAGGCTCGTTATAAGTCTGTGTGGTATGATCCGATTCTCATCCGAAATCCGATGATTATGATCCGATTACTATTGCACCTGATTTCTGGTTTTCCGGCCTTTGGGATAAATGAGACGATATGTGACGTGTTTCATATCCTACATAGGTTTATACTCGTAATTCGGTTGTATCTACTGCTGAGTCCGCCGCAGGTCCGTATCATGGTGTCTCCCGATAGCCATAGATAGCCCCATCAACTTTTTTGCCTTTTATGTATGTATAATACCTTTTTTTCCAAAAAACATTTTTTTACATTATTCCAGAGTTTATCAACGTTTTCCTGGATTGTGCTTCTAATTTTTTCTACCTCTAATGCAAGGTAATCCTTGCACTGTTGGCGTCCTTGAAGATCTCTGAGCTTGTCGGTAATAAACCTGTTAATTTGAGCAGACTACTGTTGACGGATGCAGTACAAAGGCATAGAAAAGCTAAAATCCTCGTCTATTTCGGGCCTAAAGGGTTTTCCAATAGGGACGCTCGAAATTTGTTAGATTATAGCTGTCATGATCTCAATGCAACATATGTCAAATTTATTGTGAATTTTTCAGTATTTTCAGTATTTCAACGCAAAAGATTATAGCGTTGATCAACGTCTGTTAATATTATTATTATTTTTTTTTTTCAAAATCAGTGCTTTGTTCGAGGATTTAGAAAGATACCAATCCACAAAAGATACACCAGTAAAAAATGCATTCCGAAAACGTCACTGTTTGGTGCGTATTTAGTTCTGCCAAATGCGTTATTCTCCCAAAATTAAACTGGCATTGCCGGAACTGTCAACGGCGATCACTACAGATCGATAGTAAACAGCTGCTTGTGGCCCTAACTATAGGTAGATTTTTTTTTCTCCGTGGGTAGGTAAAAACCTTCATAGGCACCATAAGCATGCGCTTATAAGAGCACCACCATACCACCACAGCAGGCACCATAAGCACGAGCACCTACTGCCTACCACAGTGGCATAGCAGCGCCTATCATAAGTATGCGCTCATGATAGTGTGAGATTCTTACTCACTAAAAAACCTACGACTAAGTTTCCTTAAGAAATAGCTCAAGCTTCTGTAGTTAATCGCGTTTGGTAGGTAGCTTTCCAGTGAAGGCACCTACTATTACCGTTATTTCATACCGTTTCTCCTTAAGGCGCTAAGTCGAACGGTCTTGTTTTTTGAAGTCGCCGCACAAGATTTGTCTTGTCCAATCTCCGTACTAATATTTTCGTATTATTTCCTGGTTGCAATGATGCACAAGACAAGTGCGAAGCTTACGACCAAAGCTTGTTACTTCGTCTTTCACGGTTGCAATTCCCAGATGGAGCATTTACGATTGCTCTAAGCGCTTTGTTCTGGAAAGTTTGTAGAACAGACATATAGTATTGTTTGGTTTGGTACAACCCTATAGTTGTATACTATAAGTCCACGAAGGTTTTAGCTCTTGCTTATATACATAAAAGCAGCTTGTTATATGTGCTTAGTTTAGAGTATCTTCCGATAAGCCAATTCATTCTCTTAGCCTGATTTCGAGCTCTTCACGTTTCTTTTTTAACATACGTGTGATTTCCACTTCAGTTTTGCATCTAGGGTTATTCCCAAATATTTTGCCTCGTTTGCATACGGTATTTGAACCAAGTTGGTGAATAAAGGTTAGTCGTTTATCTTTCTGTACGTGAAATTGACGTGTGTTGACTTAGTCTCGTTTGGCATGATTCGCCAGTTCTTCGTCCACTCAAATATTTTGTTCAGAGCTCATTGAGTTTTGCAGTCGAGGATTCAACTGTTTTTTCTACGGCGAGGATCGCCGTGTCATCTGCGAACGTGGCTACCACAGTCTCTTCATCTAGAGTTATGTCTTTGGTGTACAGTAAAAATAGGTATGGCCCCAGAACGCTTCCTTGTGGAACGCCAGCTTGAATTTCCGTGAATTCAGTCTATTTTCAAGATAAGATTCGAGTATTCTATTCATTTCTCTGGGTAAAATTTGTTGTAGCTTATACTTCCAGCCCTCGTGCCATACCTTGTCGAAGGCTTGCGCTACATCGAAAAAAACGCTTAAACATATCTTTTTTCCCTCTAGCGCGTTTTCAATTACATTTGTTATCTGATAGACCTGATCTATTGTGGAATGTTTGACCCTAAAGCCGAACTGGTGATCCGGGATCAATCGTCTTTCTTCAGTTATCGGTTTAAAACGAATATCGGCAGGAGCGAAATGGTTCTGTATGATTTTTTGTTGTTTGGACTTTTCCCCGGTTTTAGAACCATTATGACTTCTGCGACTTTCCATTGGCCTGCAATATATAAAAATCTCATGGAAGCATTTATAATGTGGAGGAGCTTGACAAACGCTTTTAGAGGACTTTTACTTTTAATCAAATCGTATCCGGGAGCCTTATTATTTTTTAGGTTTCTTATTGTTTGAAGTAGTTCAGACAGTGATACGGATTTTATATTGTACTATAGTTATCGGATCCTGTTCTGATATTAAGTTCTTGGGCCAAATGACGTCCTTCTAATTCGCTCTCCCTTGTCTCTTTTTACCCATTTCTGAGTCGACTTCACGGCTTTCCAGAGCGAATAATTGGTGAATATAGGTAGATGATATGGATACCGAAGCCATATGTGGTTTCAACAGGACAGCACTGCATGGAAATATACATAGATATTCTATAGAAACAATTTAAGCGCATGGTTATCTCGCGCTGCGATGATGTGAATTTGGCACCGTGATCACGCGATTAAACGCCTTTAGACTTCTTCCTTGGTGGTTATCTTGAATCGCAGATCTCTATGAATAAGTGCAAACAATTAATGGATGGATATATGGATTCCGATTGAGCGGGTGATCGTTATATGAATGATGAGGTTGGATATTTTGAATGTCAGTGAGAACCAAATGATCTTGTGGTAGATGTTATGCTTTAACAGAGTATCTCTAATGACTAGGCGTTTGCTCTCCAAGTCCTTAATCTCCCATCACTTGCTTAGGCATACTACTGTAGTCCCCATGCTTTACGGTGGTAATTTTGTTTACTCTGGTTGGAGTCTGGTAGATTTCACCAGTCCTCATACCTTCCATCCATGGATTAGAACAAGACAGGGTTATTTGCTGCTCATTGGTATTCCCGAGTGCCGGTCCAATTAGTCCCTCTCAACCCTAAGAAATTTTTCTTATATTGTAAATTTCCTGAATTGATTCGAGGAGGTTTTGTGACGTTACACAAATCAATCGTCCATATACTAAAGCAGAGATCACCATCAAAGTATCCGTCCTTACACAACGGATAAAACACTTATGGCGGTGTGCTTGCAAACAAATTAAATTCTTCCGTCTCCTAAATCACTGTAGCGTGTTTCAGACAATGGCTCCTGTAGAAGCTGCTAAAGAAAGAAAGTAAACAACATCGTTCACCACATACGAGTATCTTCAGACAAAAATATATACCAGCGTTTAGAATTAAAGATTTTTTCCGGCAATACGGAACTTTTTTTCCTTAGATGATCAGTAAGGTAGAAGCTTAACTAGACATTAAGTAGATCTCTGATCTTTCGATGGTTACTCTCCAGATGGAATCACTAAAATGACGTAATGACGTAATGTGGATTGCCATTTTTTTTTTTTTTTTTTTGCAAATGGCATCAAGTGTCATTGTGCTTTAACATTTACGAATAAGTTGTAGACAGATAGAGAATATTTCGACAATAAGCAATGGAGCGATATACACATGTAGAGCGCGGAATTATTGTTATTGATTATTTCATCAATTCCCAGTCTGTTGCTTTTCCATGAGCGCGAGCAATTACGCGTTTGGCTGAGTGTCTCGTGCAAACTCGGTCCACTGGAGATGTCGCAAGAAGTGGTCGGTGCCGTGTTACTCGTTCGAATGAGAATATTACTGCTGTGACCGAAGACGTTCGAGAGAGTCCACAAAAGTTGACAAGACAACGATGCACACAATTTGGAATCAGCAGACGTTCATTGCGTTGAATTTTGGTGAAAAACCTGCAGATGTTGCCTTATAAACTACAAATCGTTGATCAATTTCTGCCTATTGACCTACTGAGGTAAACTTACTCCCATGCTTTGTTAAATCTGGTGCAAGAAGCGGATGATGTCGTATCCAAAAATCATAACGCCGCAAGTTGCTGAATTAAGTCTCGAGCATTATTGATTCTAGCAGGACGAAGCAACCGCTCACACAGCTCGGGCACCGATGAAGATTTTAAATCACCAATTTCTGATCTGATCTGACAGCCCTGGACTTTTTCCTTAATGGCTGTTTGAAATCCCACGTTAACCGCAATAAATAACAAACCTTGCAAGTCTCAAAGACCAACTTTGAAGAAGAAATAACTAATTTGGAGCCAGATGTTTCGAAAATAATTCAAAATGCCGTAAAACAGCCACAAATGTGCTTCAACTTAGGAGATTGTCATTTGACCGATATTATTTTTTCAACTTAATGATATCAATTTTACACTTTAAAGATAAGTTTTTGTAAAAACAGAGCTCAGGCAGCGAATTTACATTATGAAATTACTTTTGCTTCATCTTGTACGTGAAATGCAACTGCTTTGGATGCGAAGAGGTGACTTTCTTTAATGTTGGAAAAATACAATTTGATTGACTTGTCATGTTATTTTATGCTGATTTTGCTTAGCTATGGCACCGTTTATTTTAGCATTAAAATTTAAAACATGTCTCGTGCTCATTTAGTTCCCAAAGCTGTCCAACTCTAAACATTCATGTTATTTTACAGTACACAATTATTATCCAGATGTTATAGCTAGTAGTCGTCAAT
Source organism: Volucella inanis (assembly GCA_907269105.1). NCBI lineage: Eukaryota > Metazoa > Arthropoda > Insecta > Diptera > Syrphidae > Volucella > Volucella inanis. The sequence continues at coordinate 101,294,253 of OU026157.1, read as the reverse complement.
CTGTGACAATTAATATTCCGATGCATTAATATTGTGTTATGGTTTTAATGCTACTTTTTACTTCATAAAATGAGGATGCCACTAATAAATGTATAATAGGGCAGAACATTTCGCAGTTGTCTAGGAGCAACCGTAAGTAGAGATGAAAAGGACTTAATTTCGAAGTTGCTTGCTATTGACCCAATTCAAGTATTAAGCGGTTAAATACTACTGTGATTATCTGTGACATCAAAATATTCTCTGGTTTTAGTTTATTTTTCATCCGAAGCACCCTATGGAATTTATTTATATCACTTATTGGCCTGATGCTTTAATTTCTGAATAAACAGCAGGAGCAATCAAAAGTTACATATTGCAGCCAAAATCAACTGAAGCCAAGTGAAATTAAATGGATGTCATGTTGACGGCACGTGCTGGAGTGACTGTGAGATGAGCCGGAACCAGACAGACCCTCTTATTGGGGAGCGTCTTTCCACCGAATACAAATTGTTTCAAATCACTGACTTATTGTTTTCTTTTCCCAGTTGTCTTTGTCTTAAGTAATTTATAGTCGGCGAGCGACAGCCAACAACCGATAAATTAGGTTTTGAAATATTTTTTGCAAAAAATTGAAATCATCAGGACGAGGACTAGTTAAGCCCCTGATAGTCATGGTACCTATTCTCTACGTTCCAATCATATCCTCCTCCGACAATTCATTCAGCATCTTCGCTAAAGAGGTAAGCAACGGTTTGGCATTAAAGGGAAACCACCAAATGAGAAATTGCTTCAAAAACATTGGAAAAAAAAGAAAAAAGAAATAGAATCAAAAACGGGCTCATGAAATAACGAAACAAAATTGAAAATTTATCACCGGACGTGACCAAATGAATGCTTGACTGCCAACTCCCTACTGCTCCCGCTAGAGATTGAGGGAGGATAGGGAGACTTTGATAAAGGTGGCGGCTCGTTAAAGAGCCAGAGGGCTGGAATAAACCATCCTAAACCGTACCGAATATAAAGTACGGATACAAACCATTCCATCTGTATGAAATATCTGTAGTCTCCTAATCTGCACAGGAATAAAAGAGTGAGTGCGCCTTTTTACGGGTTCCAACGTACAGCAGTTAATGTATCCTAATGTGGTCAATTGCGTCCTTTTGTGGAGCATTGAATTGGAAATTGGAAAGATTTTGTGCGCTTTGATGGTGGATGCGATGGTACTGCAGAATATGGAGACGATCGAGTAGTAGAGTTATGGCAATAATGGTCATGGCAATTGCCATCCATGACCAGTATGCCAGATACAAGATACAATAGATACGGATACAAGTATGAGTACCAGTTCTCATACCAGTGCCTTTGTACAAAAGTATGTATATCTCTAAGGCATCAGAAAAAGGGAATTATGTTGGAGAGTTCAAACGATGGAATTATCCATAAATTCATGAGGCAATGAGACTCGAATGCGGAGAAGAATGGATTTTTTATTATTTTTTATTATGCAGCATTCAATCATTATTTACTATGGATCCTTTTGTATTAATTGTATTTTTTGGTTTAGGAATGTGCCAGAGGGAAAACTAAGTCCAGGGATGGAGTTGCTTAGTTAGACTTTGATGTTAATGTGAAGAAATAAATGGCACACTGATGATTGCCGCTTCTTATTGTAAAATTTTGCCCTTTTGATGATGAATTGATTTATCGGAGTTTTTATTTTATTTTGTAAATTTTCATTATAACCATTTTAATAAGAAGACATTATCTGAAATTCTTAGACACCCAAGAAAATTCATTTTAATCATAGCAGATTGTGATTCTTTTTTTAAATTCATAACCTTGTCTCTAGGAAACAGTCAATAGTTGCGATGTTCGCCTGATACTAGCCACTCCATACTTTTAATATTGCTTCACGGTTGCTGGTCTAAATTAGATTAAAAAAAAAAAAACAAAGCACAGTGTTTGTTGATATTCTATACAGTGATCATCAAGCTTAAGTCAACATGTATTATTTGCCTTTTTTTAAGTTGTAAAACATTAATAAACAAAAGTTATTATTATTACTATCAAGGGAACTATACAAATTAATTTGTAGGGTCCGGGATTTAACGCCGGGGTGCTATGCCAATGTGGCGCGTTTTGTCGGAGTACTGAGTACCCATGTGGTTCCCCACTTACGTACTTGCCGCGCCCGACACTGCTTGATTTCGGTGACCTAGTGGGAACCGATGCTTTCAGTTTGGAGAGGTCGTTGACAAAAACAAAAGTTGTGCTTTCAGATTTTTGCAACCGATTGTGCTTAAATTTATTTCTGCAGTAGAATCTTTTCATCTCCTCGATCAAACCCTCTCTAGTGTTCCCTCCATGTTCTTCCTCTTTATCATGCATGCCCTCTTTATCAAAGGAGTGGTTTTATTATGTTGGTCGGCTGAAACTCAGCTCATTAGATGTGACATCTTTGATAGTTTGCTGGTAACAGAGCAATGCCAATGATCTTCTGTGCTTGATGCTGGTGGCATAGGACTTTTCGAGAGGTTTAGGTAGACTTGATTAGAAATGTTCTAGCAGTCCCTTATGAATTCTTTCGGCTACATATGGTCTTTTAAGCACGGAATATTTCACGTTTGTAGCCGCAGGCAGCCGTCCTTTTTGAGTTTTCTATAGTAAACAACACCAAAACCATATATATCCAAGATTTCTTCTGGCTAGTAGCGATAACTTGTGGAATCGAGCCCGTTAAAGAATGGTGCCAGTAGCACACTACGAGGACACAAGCGTTGCCGTTGGTTCGTCTGGAGTTTCTATATTACTAATTGTTTTTCGACTTCCTTGCTTAGTGCGCAAAAATCTTTAAACGAACTTAGTTGAAAATGTTTTAAAATAACTCAAGAAAAGTGACCGTTAAATTGAGTAGGGTTATCGCCGTCGACGCTACCGAGTGGTGTACATTGAGTTATGTCAAGGAAGAGTTTATAAACCACTCATAAAGTTCATCAAAATGTGTTTTAGCAGGTCCCACATTTCAGTCATGTTTAAAATTATTTATGAGTTAGTCATAAAACCAAAGTTACTGGAAGTCGCCTCCCATAAAGCATCAATTTTCACTTGATCGGCGGAATTAAATAGCGTTTGTTCCGTGTACAATTCCCCATGTTGTTTTTATTGGAAACATGTGAACTTGAGATTTTCTCTAATATTGATGAATACTATATAACGGCCGCTAAACAACAAAAAGAGGTGATAGGAAGGCAAAACGACCAAATACAGGAACTTATGAGTGTCTTATTTGCAAATCTGAAAGCTACTCGTACAGATCTTAACATTCTTAAATTGAGAAACTTAAATGAAGAAAATAATTGCTACCAATTATCACTTATGTGATTTTCTTATATTTTTACGAACTTCTTTTCATAGATCTAAAACCAGTAGAAACAACGTTTTCCTATACGTTTCACTATACGTTTAGTGCTTGTACTCTTACGAAATGTGTCGCTTTCAAAAGCAATTCGAATAAACTAGATGAAACTTAAACCACTTATACCGGAAAGTCATTCTAAAGATCTTGAATAAAAATAAGGTCACATTCAAGAAAACATAATTCTGTTACCTAATGTTATGTAAAAGAGCCGGATGATAATATGTTATACCAGGAAGCGCACTATGAATAGATCTATCATATTTCTTCTTAAACTCCGTTTTAATTGATTTCAAGAATATTCAGTAGTACTGACTACTGCACAAACGTTTTGAAGCGATGGCAAAGATGATAACAACAATTCTTTTTTATTCATTCCTTGCTGAAACTCTTATGGTAGTGTAAAGGAAGAAATTACTTTAATCGGAAAGCCACATATTCGTATGTTTTCAATAATGTTTCTTGAATATTATTTAGACTTCGTCTTGGTGAAATCCATAATATGACTTCTTAAGTGTTGCAATATACGCAAATGGGGATCTGCTTTTCTGGTAGGTTCTTTGCTCCAGCACTCAGATTCTCTAATGGTATACGAGTATTCGCTTCAGTACATTATGTTGTATTATTTTCTAAGTGCGTAATGAGTTGTGACTGTTCCTTAGTATTTTAAGATGCTTGTATTCTCTTTGGAGTATGTCTTAAGAAATCCTTATTGTGGAATAATGCTTTTCGTATAATATATATTACTAGAATTTGCCTTTTGAGAGTCATGGCTTTGAGAAGAGACTTTATTCTTCTTCTATTCCTTTTATTCTTATCTAGTAGACTTCATAGAGAGAAACTTTTATTGGTACTCATATACGAACTAAAGTACACAGAGGTGACAGATATCATGTCTTAATTGGCCTTGGGTTAGATTTCACTAATATTTACCGATTGCTTGTTGCGGCAAGTAATGACCACTACACACTTTCCGCATTTAATCTTTCCAAAGTTGCTTATGTTGTAAAGTAAGTCGTAGCGCTTTGTGATCATTGTTTTCTCGACAGTTTTTCGTTAGATACTATAGGTGTTCACACTGAAGCTTACTCATTATTATTCCGCGCCTTATTTTTTTATGTAAGTCAGCTGAAGAAGGTTTCGCAGCCACCTATTAATAACTTCCTTCTGAGTAGAGAAGATTTCTTTCTTTGTGAAATTTGTAGTGAAAAGCGAGCCAATGAAGTTTGTCGCAATGAAAGCCTTCCCTTATCAATTTTGGTTTTACTTTTTAATTAGTCAACTATACATTAAGTTACCAATAACTTTAAGTTGTTGGTTCGTTAATTGGAAAGGTGCCTCCACATTTTCGATTGCCTGTTTGATATGTCATAGAATATTTGAATACATTGCTCTTATATTTGTAAATTTCGTTGAGTCTGACTGTGCTTCACGAACTTTTTTGAACTTCAAATCAGTCATCCCGCCTTCTTTCTTGTCACTTGTGACAGTCCGCCCCTGTATAAAGTCTGCCATCCATTAGGGTGCTCCCATTACTTTACAAACCCCAAGTACAGACAATTCTGCAGACAACATCAATAAAAGAAGAAAAAAAAAGTTGGATAAAGGAAAAATTTTTAACACTTGGTTGCCCAGCCGCCTTCTATGTAACCGCCGCGCGCAGTTGTCTCTAACTTGGTCTTCGTCTTCATCGTCGTCCTCTTCGTCGTCCTTGTCGTCGTCCTCGTCGTCGCCCTCGTCGTCGTCTTCGTCGTTGTCGCCGTCATCGTCATCATCGTTCGACACTGTCGCCGTTGGCTATGACCATGATTAAATTCTGTTGCTCGCTTGAATTCCCTCCTTAAATGTCAAGATGCCTTTGATCGATGGCGAATGATTGAGCGGAATAAATCATTCACAAAATTGAAAAGATGGAGAATTCCACCATCGCGTACATACACATGGACATATGGACACATAAACCCAAAACAGTCATGCATTTCAAATCCCAGTTATGGTTTCTCATAGTCATGGCGGTGTCCTTCTTCGACCGGCATATCATTTTTTGAAATTGAATAGTGTACAGGCGGTCGGTTGGTTGGCTGGCTAGCACAAATAGTTGGACGGACAACAATCATTATGACCTTCATCGTCATTATCATCAGCGAAATAATGAGGACAACCGCTGGATCTCTAGGCATAATGGTCTCCCGCAGTTGATTGAAATTGGTATTATAAAGTCAAATCGATAGATGAACAGCAAGCATGAAAAAAAAAAAAAAATAATAAAATGAATCAGTTCAACTAGCGCCAAGTATTGCACATGGGATCCATCCATAAAAGAAAGAACCTCAGGACAACTTCAACTCAACTCTAGAGTGGAATGAAGTATAAAAGGAAATTTGAAGGCTATCAAATCCTGATAGATATTGACTTATTGTGATGAGGGTGGACTTGAAAAGATTGCCCCAGAATAGATATTACGTTGATATGAGATATGAGTATCCTTCAGTCTACTATACCATCTCTATCCATCACCATCTTCCTAACCTTCCTACTTATCTCCGGTTTTTTTTTCTCTAATTTTTTCGCCTCTCATAGTTCGACAAGGTGACTGGATAGAAAGATTATTGGTGTTGAAAAATATACCAAGAGGAAGGCACCTTCCGGCTCATTGGTGCGACGAAACTTAACATTGGTGATATGCATCTAAGCAGTTTTTGATCATTTCTGATGAGTAATTTAATTTTTTTTTTTTTTTTTTAGTCAGACAACCCACTACGGCTTAATGTCGGATTATTGCATTTCGATACGAAAATTGATGTAGAGCTGAGCCAGTAGATCTGGACCTCTGTGTCGAATGCGACTTTGAAAATATTTACTAGAGTTTGAAGATTTCGGATGTTAAATTGATGTCTAGCTTTGCAACTTCGGGTAAATGGTGTTAGGTTGGGGAAATCCGATTTGGAAGACGGAAATTTATGGCCGGGCTTAGGGTGTTGCTTTTGTGAGAAATTCCAATGGCAATTATGACATTATATGTTGGCACCTCTACTGCGCTACTGTGGATTAATTTAAGCTCTCCAAACGGGAGTTTTGTTCTGTGTATCGATTCTAAAAGAGGAATTGCGTATGTAAATTTGAATTTCATGGCGCACATGAGATTATGTGAGAAATTTGTATTCCCATAAGCTTCATAAGGCGAGGTGTTATAGTAATTGATTATAAGAGGATTGAGGAGGCCAAAGTGACAGTCTATAAAAAAAAATTAAAAGGTTTTGAAACAGAACGCCCATCCTAAATGACTGAGAAGGTTTATTACGGAAACGTGTTTTGAAGAGAAAGTTATTGCTTTAGGTGTTTTCGATTTGTTCACACTTTTTAGGAAACTATTGAACAAATTTGTATCCAGATGCTTAGGTTAAGAGTTTCCGTTCTCTGTTTCTCTGTTCAGCCGTTATTATTTCCCGTTCTTAGATTAGCTTACCCTTAAGTACATGTCTAGTCAATGATTTTAGATTCAGTCCTTCTGAAAATCTAAGTTTTAAAGATCGGTGAGTTTTAAAGACCTGCTTCAATAAATTCTTCTGATGTGTTTAATATCAATATTTTCTTGATGACCCTCACTCTGAAAAGCCAAAATTCTTGTGGTTAAGCGACGAGGACCAGGATTTAAATAAAGATAGAACTCGAAGTTGGTACCCGTTAGGCTAGCATATAACGCAAGGTTATGAATGTGAATAGAATTGTAAAGAATGAGACTGCTCTGAATTCCGGATTTCTCATCCTAAACAAATGAATATGAAAAGCTTTTTTAGCAACGCAGGAGACCTATATGGATTCTCTTAAAGAACGTTAGGTCGATTTCCTACTACTCGGCGAAAAAAGTCTTAAGCAGTTGCCCAGTTGAATCTTAATTGAAATAATAGAGACATTCATTGCCACACATACTGAAAGTGGCCTTTACACTGAAATTTGGAAAAGACGAAAAAACGCGCTTGCGTTTTGACTTTCTTTATATTGAAGGGTATAGAGAGAATAGATGAGTTCCATATAGTACTTGTGGGTGGCCGTGACTCGAGTGTTAGTGTATTGCTTTCACAATTGGACGATTTGGTGTTCAATACCAAACGTGCCCGAAAGTCATTCTTTTTTTCAGGCAACTAAAATCTCGTGGGATGTTGCTTAAATACAACATCAAGTCAATTTACACAAATAATTTAGTCTCCTCATTAAATGTTGGATGCCATCCATGGAGAGAAATAACCACTAAGCCCAAACATTTTCTTCTCTCTCTCTATCAAATTTTCCGAAAAAACTTAACACGTGCTCCGGCATTTTAAGAGTGGTCACACTAAAAGAAAAAAAGAAAAACAAAAAAATTAAAAAAAAATTGTTGTGCCAATGCACCCTTTGTCCCAATATATGTTATATATTTGGATATTGCTGTGCGACTGCACTTCAAAATCCGGTTGGCTGACAAAAGGACCTCAAACTTGGCATTTTCAATGACATGGCACATGACATGTTAGTGTCTGCTTTCACTAACTGCTATGCACAGGCATATGCGGGTGACCTCGTTGTACTGTCAGATCATGCTTCAAGATTGCCCGCTCTAAATCGCAGCCAAAAACTTAAGGACACTACCATTCGTTTCTCCAATAGATAGCCAACTTTAATATTTGGGTGCCACCTTGGATAACAAACTTTTTGGACTAAATATTTACGTCGAAAATCGCACGTCGGCATTGTGGAATTCTAGAAAAGCTATCGATAAGACATGGGGGTTGTCGCCGAGTAGGATCCTCTTAAATATATTTTAGACTATGATAAGATCAATATGCATCGGTTGTCTGGTGCAACAAGCTTTAATGAGAAGTCGTCACTTCTACTTTTACTAGTCTTCTAAGGATTATCTATCTCGGCTTCAATTGCTAGGCAAAACCAGTTTTTCAGTAGCCGTACCTGTGGTAAGATCACATACGTTGTCGGTTAGGGGATAATTTCAGATGGTAAGACCCTGCAGGTTGGTGGCAGATCAAGCAAATTATTGACGACGTCTGTGTGAGATCAGGGTCTTTTCCAACAACGCTGGTACTCGACGCTGTTGTTACAATGACTAGGAAATAGAGAACTCGGAATGGCATTCCACAAGCGAGCTGTTCGGTTTAGGAACAAATCACAGCGACAGTAGTAGACAGCATTGTGTTTCGGAAGTATTAAATTCCACTCTGTTGACAGTTCCCCAATTGGTTATCCTGTTAATATCGTTATTTAATGTGCTTAGCATACGCTGCCATTACCGTTTTACAGCTGCAAAGCAAAGACTTGAGTTCGGGAACGAATATGAAAAGCAGAGAGTACTGTCGTCAGTAAAGGAATATATTGGATTAGAAATGGCAGGCAGCAGATCATTTATAAAAACTAAAAAGAAATTCAAAGACAGAACTGGGTCCGGGGCTACACCAGCATTTATTTTGTGAATATCAGACTTGAAACCATCCAAGACAACTTAAATTTCACGTATCGAAAGGTAGTTTCTAATCCATTGAAAAAAAAGAGTCATCGATATCAAATGAATGGATTTTCGATAAAAGAGCCCGATCCTAAACTCTGTTAAATGCCTTAGAAATATCATGTGCATCTATCTTGCTTACTCCAGATTGATGTACGCTTTGGTTCCACTTTTCGGTGAGACATGCCATCAAATTCAAATCACCAGTTGACCTGTTGCTACGAAAATCCTATTGCCGGTTATTGAGAAGGTTTCGTGTTTCGAGATATTTCCCGAGGTCAGCGTTTCCATGACTTTGGAAGAAAGGGACATAAGTGTAATGGGTCTATAGGAGGAGAGAGACGAAGATTCGCCTTTTTTAGGGATGGACTGAATAAATGCTGTTTCAAATCTAAGATTTTGCCAGCGCAGAAGAACACCTCCTCAGAAGAAGGAGGTTAAGATCTTTAAATATTCTTGGTATTCTTTAAGCACTTGTTGCGAAAGTGGATTAGTCCAATTAAAGATTCGACGCACAAGGCACCATCTGGAAGTGTTGAGCTGGCCGCAAAATATGTAGCAAGTAGATTGGCCGTGTTTAAAGAGATGACATTGTAAATGAGCATTTGGATGGAAATTGAGGCCCTATGGTGGAAAGGTACACTATCTATATAGCTTGAGAGTCTGAAAGGCATATAGTGTTAATGCATTTGACAAGAGTGTATTCGTTTTGAATAATCCCTTTTACTAGGTTATCGAAGGTCCACTGTTTTATACTAATTTCGGGTCACACATCAACTCAGTGCGTAGGCAATTAGCACCTGACAATATGAATCTTATCGTTTATCTAGGTTATCGAAGGTCCACTGTTTTATACTCATTTCGGGTCACTCATCAACTCAGTGTGTAGGCAATTAATATCTGACAATGTGAATTTTATAGATTTTGGTTAGGTTGATGTTATATTCGGCGTGAATGCTAGCTATTACACTCATTTGGCCTATTTTTAATGCAACACAGCCATTTATATCTGCAACTACGAGTCGTATTTTTAATTATGACGATACTAATCACATCTATGTTTGAAAATGCAATCAGGCCGTTAGAAGAGTCTTAAATTTTCGTGAGATTTACTTCTTAAAATTATCAGTGCTTTTAACCAACGTAGTTCAAAAATAATGGTATCTTTTACAGTAGTTGTTATAGCGGAAGTGCATTCTCCTTGTACCAGTATTCCAATCAAGTAATGAATTTGAAATGTAGTTCAGAGAATGGTGGCAGTACCCAATTGAGATTTTTTATGAGGGGTGAGAGCCGATTGAGTGTGTATCTGTCGGACGGAAGAAACCTCGCCTTGTAAGTTGTTATCCATTTTCAACCCGTCTGTATATATTTCTTTAACAGCAGTTAAGTCTGATATTCAGAACACTTAACTGAAACAATTACTCTATAACCTCAGAGATAGTACTACCGGAAGAATGTAAATATGACTTTTGTGTATTGTAAACTGAGCTGAAACGGCTATACACGATCAGTGTATAAGCTGTACACTTTATTTCGGATACAAGATATTTCTATTGCGAAGGTGAATTGATGTCTTCTAGTGCCATGTGTCATACGATTAAATAATGGAGTATGTAGTATCTTGCAAGTTCAAGGAAACACTACACGTTCAGTTTTAGATGGGTTAGTGTCTAAAGTTGAGAGAAAAATCAGCAAGTGCTATAACTTTGTAGCCGCAACCTCAAAGGTTTTGAGTATATAAGGATAGCTATTGACCTATAAGCTTTTAAGTTGCATCTAGCGTATAACCACCCCAAAATGGCCTCGGAATTCTCATATTAGGAAGCACCTTTCACAAAACGAGAACTCCTGCCCATACTTCTATATATTGCCTGGTTCCAGACATGTCCCACAACGTTCGATATTTTGAAAATTAATTAATTTTTCCCTCATATGTCAGTGACTAACGAGAAAATTAATTTCTACCTCTAATGATCGGTTTCTAACAATGACTTATGAGGTTGTCTTTCTATACCGTCAATACCAGTAGATACAAGAGTATACAACAGTTGCCTGGAGGAAACAAACCAAACAGCAAAACTAAAATCAGCACATAATTATGAACAAATAGGCGTCCTTCGCTTCTCTAGTTCTCAGTTCACCTAGACCTTCCACCTCGTCCAATCAACCTGCATGTGAATTTTCGAATTTACACCACAATTAAACCGAAGCCGCTCTGATCGAATACTCCCGTAATGTTAATGACCTACAACACATAATAGCCCGAAGGTAAAGTAAGGCATGGGAACCTTATAAGGGGTAATCAAATTGCCGCACGATGTTATACGACTACACAGAAACATCGACACATATCCGAACTACTACACAGATTGGGATAAACAAAAGCGAAACGAATGAGATGCATATTTCAAATCGAAAGCTAAGACTAAGCCTAAGCCCTCTATCCAATTTCCATTAGTCAAGAGGAAGAAGCAAAATTTGAATATGATAATCCTGGGCGAGGTCTTCTACAAGTACTTTTAAGGGAAATCGCAAGAGAAAATCCTTGCCGGCCCGTCAGCATCAATCAAATTTTGTGGAATACGAATATGATCATAGGGAGGGCACAGGAACACAGTTTGACCTTAAAGCCTGGCACCCATGTCAAAGTTTCAATCTGTAGCTTATCCCAATGTGTCCCCTGGAGTGAACTGAATATGTCACTTGCTTTCCTGGCTTTTTTTGAATTTTGGGTTAGTTGTTCGTCGGTATGTTCATGTTTGTTCCTAAGGGATGGTGTTGTATTTTTTTTTTGTTATGGAAGCCACATATTGAAAGTATATCCAGCTATAAATAACGATAAAGCCAGTCTGTGGTCTGTGTGGATGTTTCATTGAAACGGATATCCTTACCTCCCAGCAAAAAAAAAAAAAAAATGCTAGTCCTTTGGGCATGGTCACGATGATATGCGTTTGTCGGAGTATTCGTCTTCGAAAAGGTTCCGTCACGTTGGGAGGATTCGAGTGACTTAGTTGGAAAAGATTCCATCTAAATAAATATGGTGAATATTTTATTAAGGCCGAAGTGATTTAATATTTGGTAAGTAGTGGTTAAAAACAAATACAATCTGTCAAGTCAAAAGCAGAATGTGAGGTGTGGGTTATTTAAATGTCAAACTCAAATTTAATTTACGATTATAAGACAGTGAACTTTTCTAAAAAAAAAAAAAAAAAAACAGATTATAGAAGACTTCTTAGGTGAATTTTTCTTTCTACGTATGCCAAGAATGCGTCACCCAATTTCAAAAATGCAATGAAATGCGAAGATTGCTGTGGTTATGGCTTCCTTAGGGAATGCGTACTACACTATACCCTGATCATTTTTAATTTGAATGTCATAGGTACGAGTAGATTACCTATTGCACCCGTGTCCCTTCGCCATTGGATATCAGTTGGTATTAGCATCAATCCATTAGTAGTAAGTATGATTCCATTTTATGTATCCAGTATCATATTGGATACAATCCTCCTCAAGAACCACGTACCTCCGGCCAGGAGAGTATCATAATGAGTATTCATACGGGTATTACGATAAAAGATTTGAAGGCTTAAAGGGGCAGAATGCTATTGAAAATTTCGATGGACCGATGGAACAAAGTAAGAAAGGGTAAATTGATTACGCAATTTTGGAATCACCCATGAATTTTATAACACCGCTTTGATTGCTATCTAGCTCAGGGTATTGTAATTTGTGGCGGATGAATCCATTACTTTACTATAAGTTCGAGAGATATTGCTCACATTAATTGATAAAACGTTTCATACCATTTTTAGCTACATTGAAGATGTGGGTTGACATTAATACACATATCTAGGCGATGGCATTCCTAAATAATTTCTGGATGTTTAAGCTTATTTTGGGCTACTGTACCCTCTAAGTTCACAGAGGAGCGGTGTGATTCCAGGAATATGAGACGCAGGGAGCGTCATAAATGATAAAATTTTCGATAAAAGGTCCTGATGTCAAACTGTGTAAAATGCTTTTGAAATATCAAGCGTATTTATCTTCCTTTCGCTGGATTAGTGTAGACTGTTTTCCCTCTTTTCGGTTCCACATGAGGGCAAATAACTAGAGGAAATGCTACTACAGAGATCACACTATCGATCATTGAGAAGTTTACATGTTTTGTGATATTTCATGAGTTGGGCGTAATTCCGATTGTCTGTAGGAGAAGAGAGAAAAATATTCGCCGATTTTAGGGACGGGCTGGACAAATGCTGATTTCTAGATTGGTTAATAAGTTTGCAGTGAGACATATCATATAGACCAGGGGTTTTCTGTATAGTCTTATGTATTAAAGTACTCTTGCTACTACACCAGCGTGAAAGTGGACTTAACCTATTAGTGATCCGACGGCCTCGTAAAAGCTGGAATGTAATTATAAATGAGCTTTGAGATAAAGGATGAGACAAAACTTCTAATGTTTTTGACGAACAACCAGCATCTTTGGGACATTGTAATATTTATACCATTCGTTTTTGGTTTGGTATTATACGACAGAAAAAGAACAAATGATCCAACGAGTCTAGAGGGGATTATACGATCATTGATTCTTTGTTTAGCTCCTTAAATTGGTTGTTAGTCAGAGTGATTTTCACTAGACAAATGCTTCGGATTGCTAGAGACAAATACATCATTTGTTGGTTGATGAGATCTCTATTTATTTTGTAATGATGATGCAATTGTATAAGTAGCTGTCATTTTACCTCTGAAATTACAATGAATTGTCATCGGAAGACTAGGTGGGCTTATAATCAGAAGTGCTCTTTAGAGGATTTGCATTCTTTAATCCCTTATAAGAATTTGCATATTATTCTTTTCCGGAAGCACTCAAATACGAAACTGGTCCGTTGTATTCCATGTCCACCGGCTGCTAATAGCATGCGGGATAAGCTCCGAGATCTCATACGTTTTTGAAATCTAGGCACTTGCCGCGCCCAAACTTGCATGATTTCGGTGATCTAGTGGAAACCGATGTTTTGAGTGCGGCTGGCTGATCATCGTTATCCTTATTTTACATCCTGCAGATATACCATATGTTTAAGTATGGTAGTTCTTGGTTTCAATCAGTGATTTGTCTGATTGTCTGTCAACAGTCCGAATATTTTTATTTAAAATTGCAAGTTGCGCAGTGTTAAAGATATTGTATGACGATGCATCAAGCATTTTCTTAATTTGTACTGAAATTGCCGATTTATATCATTGCGTTTGGAGTTTTTCAAAAAATAAAAATATTTTCATATAACTAGTGTCTGCATGACACCGTCATAACGCACCTTCTAAGACTTAGCGAAGGGTAAATATTTCTTTCAATGCTAACTTTTCTGGACTTAAGCCAGACGATATGCAAGTATGCAGATTGAGCAGTGTATTGACAGGGATTTTAAATCATTTACACAGAACGCCAGAAAGGTGATTGATATAAATAATTCGTCTGAAAATCATCAGCCTTGCTATCCATATTTTTAAATGTCCGATTTAGTGTTGGCATCATTACATTTATGTTTGTGATCTACCGCAACACAAATATGACTTGAATTGGATTGGATTGAAGCAGAGGAACACCTGGTATCTGTGAAGGTAGTAATATAGGTTAACTGACAACTTGCTTGGAACAATTGTTAGCAAAGATTGTTTAGGAATATTGAAACGGGACGGGCTATGAGGGATTTGTAATGAAAATCATTGAAAAGAGGATTCTGGATAAATAGACCCTCGATTACCTGCTAACTTATTGGCATTAAGGTGCTTTGTTGTATATATCATTCCTAGCAAATCCATCAGAATACACACATTTTCTCCGATACGAAAAGGCGCCTACTTCTCTTATGAATTTCATTTGAATTTCGAAGAATGAATCTCTTGATTTTTATAGACTTAATAAATTCTCGAAAATCTTATTTTTCTGGTTCAAAATACTTATCACCAAGAAAGTATGCTAAAAGGTGGACTAAAAGTTTTGACTGAATTGAAAGAACTGAGAAACTAAAGTTAGACGTGAGTACCAGAAGTACTCATGCTATAATGGCACATTGGACATTTCTTGCTGGGAGAAATGTTAAGTTGGAGCAAAAAGAGACAAATTGAAATAATATTTGCTTTCTTAGTATAGAAATGTTAATAAAAAATCAATTAAATTAAACATTTGGTATTCCGCGTCCGTATTATAGTTGGTTATACTATGTATATGTGACCCGAAATTTAACTGCAGAAAAGAACGAGAAAAGAAAATTGTTCCTCAAAGGTAATATTGAAGCATACGATACGCATATCAAGTTAGCCTTTGTCAAGTTTCGCGATCCGGATGAATATTTGATCTTTTGGCAACAGATCCTATAGAGTGATATTGTTACATAGCCTTTTTTAAGCTAGACGTGGTGCTTGCTGTACCACACATTAAATAACTACCACTTAAGACATTTATGAAGTATTAATACGATATGTGAAACAGCATTACTTATAAGATGTCCTAAAAGTGTAGTCTTAGGGTATAACCATAAAATATTTTTGGCAGTAACACCTAGGTTGGCAAATGAAGCATATACTCGTATGTATTGTAGTTTGGAACATCTGAAGGTAATTTTGGTGAAGTAACTTAGCAAATTTTCTACATCTTCGTTGGTGGATGTACAATATTTTAGGCTCAATCGCACATTATCGATCTCACTATACTTCATAGATTTTACACTACGTGCTAGAGGTAACATTTTTTACCAAGTATGTCTCTCCAATTGCCTTTTAATTTTTGTTTGTTGTCTGTTGTGGTTATAACCAGCATCTCGTTCCCCCTAAAATACAGTTTTCAATTCTCCGCTTTGTGTATCGAGCCCGACTGAGAGTATTTTGGAAATTCATCTTTTCGGAATTTTTATTATTCACTTGTGTGTTGACTGGTTAGCGTTTCAAATAAACGGCATAGTCAGTGTAGGTATGTATATGAGGATTTTTGTTTGCATTCCGTCGAACTCGTAATTAAGATATTATTGTAGAAGGCTCAAGAGACATAATTGCCTGTCTGTAAATCGAACCGGTTTGACTCGTTGGTTATGCTTTACTAAGGTTATAAAAAGTGGTTTTCTGTCAATCGTTTCACAATTTTTTGCCTTGCCAAGATATTTCTTACCCATACTAGTAAGAGTATGAATGTATAATATTATCTGCTGTAGAGAAGTTTTTTCCGAACCTAGTTTAAGACTCAATGAATAGGTTATTTGTCTACCTAGCCAATCAATCAAAAATGATTCAAGGGAAGAAGAAGTATGCCTCTGTCGTTGGCAGGATCACTAACTCATTCTTACTGCTTACGTTTAGAGTACGCGATCTTTATTTCAGATGTTTCCATGTCTAGTTTTGAGGATTTTTTTTTACCATAATTTTACAATCCAGAAGCTTCACCTTTCGTAAGGCAACGCTTTCTGTAGTTGGTACTGTTTTCTTTTTGGCTTCTTACATCCATATGTAAGATAGGTTAAGCATTTATTAAGTTAAATCTAAATGTGTAAAAACTGCCGCACATTCCCAATCGTATCATATTCGCTTCTTTTGTAGTATCCTTGTAGGTTGAGCTTGATACCAGCGTTGAGTAAGTCTGGTCCGCGGTTGGAATAGGTCTCATAATCTCTTACCGCACTTAGTTCCAAGTTTATGCGGGATTAGCATCAGGATCCAAGTCGTTCACTTCATTAGACCTTTGGGAGGAAAAGCAGCTAAATGGCGGGTGGTTTTGAAGAGTTTTTTTACAAAATTTTAATACTTAAACTTATTGAACTTTGTAATATCTACGGGTATGACTTAAAAGAATTATTGCGTTTAAATTCTAGATCAGAACTTTATTAATATGATATAGTTCCTTCCTAGTATCTTTCGATTACATTGATATGTTCAAGCTCGTAGTTTATCTCAAAAACATATTTTTATTTTCCAAATGACGACCAACAAAGTCCGATAGCATGTCTGGAGTAGCAACGAATCATCTACAATTATATGGACATTTGTATTTTCTTTTTCTTATCTGGTCAAGAGAATTAGGATCGAGACTGGCTGGGGGTGCGCGTAATCATGTTAACATATATTATTATATTACCCATGTGCCTGTTTATAGGTATATCTTCACATTACTGAAGATATTTTTCTCGTTTACTCATAGGTTCACCTAAGCAGGGACACTATTGTCGCAAAACTATATACAATATATTGTTAAAATAGTAATAACATCGGCAAGCCAACCCTTAATCTTTTACATTTTCTTTTTCATTTTGTTGATTTCATTCAATTTGCAGTAAATTATTTTCAAACATGATGAGACGACGCGACCCAGGCTTTAAGGTAAAAACTACGCAAAAAATATACGATTTTGTATATTCTCAGCAGACTAGGAAAAGCTATCGGCAGATGCACGATGTCAGTGAAACACTCAACTAAAAAAAGAAACTTTAACAAAGCAACATTAGTTTTTTTTGTTCCTAAACTCTGAGTTACACTACCTGTTTCAGTTGTTTAAATGTGTAGATTATATTACTTTTTGTTAAGGTGGCATATGTTTGCCTATGGTAAATTTCTTTTGGGAGAGCTGACTCAGATTTTCTCTGTCAGAACAGAACACTCAGGCGAAGAACTAGTCAGTTGTACTCCTTATATGTTTTTTTTTTTTTTCCTGAAATTCAGAAGTCTTTTTCCGTGTAAAGTACGGAAAGCTTGATGCAAGCGTAGGCCGGAGACGCACAGAGCTAGTCCCCAGCGGTGTTACAGCAAGTGTCGGAGGCTCTTGTGTCACTTATTTCTAGCACACCTAGGTGCTTAGCAAAGCATATTGCTCCTCCTAGACGCAAGTAAGTTGCCTTCGGCCTTTTCTGTGTATTGAAGGACACAGCAAGCTCATCGAGATCTTATTTCCCGTGATCCCATTGTGACCTGGGACCTAAAAAAAAACTCAGTCAATTCAATCTTTCGACCGCGCGTTCTTCCGACTTGCATTTTCGGACTAGCTTGGGAATCGTAAGAGAGCTCGGTAGAGAGAGCAAAGCTGCGCAGATCCATCTTTCACAAAGTTCATTGCCTTCAGGATTGTGTATATCTTGCCTTGGGAGCTAGACACAACCAACGACGAACGAAATCAAACATTATTGTCCCCCCAAAAAGACATCACTGCAGCAGCCTAGATCAATTTTAGTGTCATCCGTGAAGATTCGATTAAATTTTCTTGACCGGAATTCAGTTCAGGTGTTGGACCGCATATCCATGAAGCCAGAGTTAAGGGACATTCGGCAAACAACCATAGTTTTAAATCACGTCTGGGACTGCCTGCTTTTTACAGTAGACATTCACTACGGATAATCATTGTTTACCCCTGCGATCACATATTTGTCACAGTTTGTTATACTTGTTGTTATACTCAGCTCACTTGTAGTTTCGGTAAAAGAACCTAGTTGTAAGGCGGTTCTAAGCGATTCTAGAGCATAAGATTTTTTGAGTGTTTTCCACTGGTTTCGCCAAGTGCTTCGATCTTTTCGCAAGAGTATTTATGAGAAGCACTTTTCGAATTGATCTGTACAGATTCTAGCCCATAGCTGACCCTGACTCAACACTGCTATAAAACTCTGAATAACACTTGATTATAGGTGCGTGAATACGGAACGTTTGACTAACAGATGGCTTAAGTACTACACATGGTTTGTGTCAATGATAGCAAATATTAGGAAATATTAGCTTTAGGAACTCAGAAATAGATTGAAACTCTATTTTAAAAACCAAGTTGTCTAAGATGTTTGATGCTGAAACATGTACCAAGCAGTGCTTCCTCATACGTCAGATTCTCGTTAAGCAAATAGTAAAGCTCTCACAAGTGAAGCATTTCAATAAAGTTATACAATTTAAAGTTCTCGTCAAAAAAAAAAACAAGAAAGTATTGACCAGCCGGTTGTTAAAAAGTGCTTACCAAGAAGCTATGGTAAACCAAAGGTTTATTGTTTCTTCTTTTTAATTTTAACTCACAACATGAGTAGAGACTGATGACTTCAAAGCAATATGGACAGCAATTTTTTTACTGGCGACAGTAATGATGAAAAGACTTGCTTGACTACGATTAGCGTTAAATATTGCCACCCTTTACGGAAATGAAAAACGTAGCATAAATTGGAAAGTTTATTGATCTTAAAATATGAAAAATTTGGGAGCCATACATAAAATAGAAGTAGAAAGACGTATCACTGGGAAACCAAAATTTGATACAAGAAAAAGTATCAGCATCAGTATGTGACTACTTTGAAGTTGAAGTTATGTTAATATTTCAAATTAACTTTGTTAAAACTTTTCCTGTTAATTGCTGTATATTCTTTAGTTGGATGTATAACTCTTCCACTCGTCAGACCTCACATAGTGTTAACCACAAGATTTTGTGCTTCTTTCGTCCTTTAATCTAATTGACAAAACTACTTTCTGGATAAAAGATTGAAACTAATATAATCATCTCTCTAGTTCAGTTTGTCCGCACTGTAAATATTTTAAGTATATCCTTATCTCCTAACCGCACCCTAATTACAAAGATGACTTTCCCTTGTCAATTATTTGACAAGATCCAAAGAATATTATTTATTAAGTTTTGCCATTCACTTATTTAATACACTTATTCAATTTAATAATGTTTGGCTGTAAGTTTGATATTTTCTACTGCCGACACCATGAAATTTGAATATTTTTTGTGTGCATGTATTTGAAAATACAGTCATGCTAAGAGCTACTGATTGCTCTTCTGAAGTTAAGTGGTTCTCAATTTCCAATCTAGTTCACAATAGACATTTTCATCAAACACAGTATAAAAACTTATAAAAGTGTAATTGCGTGGATGAATATGAAGAGTATTTGTAATCTATTTGCATTTGTATCTATTTGCGATCAATTCTCCAAGTTGTACAAGCAGTGCTTAAAGTATAATACAATGGATTTCTTATTGAAAAGTGTATTACCATCTAACAATCATCTAAAAAGCGTCAGATAATATAGCAATACATTGGGGTTCAACTCCCAGGCCATACACCAAAAAAGATAAAACAATTATTTCCGATGTTACCGATCTGTTGGCAGGTAATGGCAAATTTAAGAAAGCAACACCCCTCATTACTTCGCCTTTCGGAGTTTCAAATAACCGTAGGTCCCTTTTTTGAGTGCAAAATGACAAAACAGTAATTACAGTGGAGGCAGAGTATTGGTGCACACCAGACTGATGCGGCAAAAATTAAATTTAATTGTATTTAACTTAATACCTCAATAAGAGTACTTTAACTTAGATTTGGTTACTGAATTCTAGACTTAAAACTAACATTTTACTTAAAATTAAAGATAAAAGCTAAAGGGTGGTAGGGGTTGAAGAAATTTAGAATGTGAGGCATAGGTGGAAAAAAGAATGTTTTTGAGGAACAGTTTGCCAAGGTAGTAGTTGGAGAGAGGCATAACATCCTAAACTTTACGAATCATTCTAGACATTGGCTTCAGGTTTCTGTAATTCGTTCTGTAAACATTGAGCCAAAAAAGTAGCACAGATTCAAGATTACGTCAAAAGAGCTAAGTTGAAGTAAAGCAGGATAACCAATATTATCATCTTAGATCTGATGAATAAAAAAAATATCAGCGTAGAGAATAGGGTTGTAAATTTGTAAGTTTCAACCGATCAATGAATGGTGGTCAACGTAGGTATGGGAAGTATAAAGATTTTTAAATCATCTGCATAATCAGCTGTGGCTACCTTGCGGAACATCAGTAGAGGCTTTAATTGGGTCAGAAAATATGGACCTAAATAGGATATATTAACTTCGTTCTGTTGAGTAGGATTGAACCCACTTATTTGGAAGCCAAGAGCCTTTAATTTTTAAAGGATTGTATCATGAGAAATTTTATCAAAGCCTTTGCTGAAATCGATGTCAATCAGTCGTGTCAACTTAATTTCTACATAAAGTACTTGAGACGAATTACATTAGGTAGGTGTGTGTAGTCCGTGCTGGTTTTATAAAAAATATTTTTGCAATGGAAAAATATTATGTCATAAAAAATTACCATACCTAGGCATGGTCAGATCCGGCATTCTCACGTTTAATGGACTTAAACTGCATTGATAAATATATACTCGTATAGGAGCGGGGCTATTGCATTTACAGCTTTTATAACAAACTGCAAGATATAGTGCATCACATCCTTACTGTTTAATTAAAGCATTCTTGAATCATTTATGACATTTTTTAACAAAGTCAATATCCTATTTATGAACCTCTTCCTTTTTCTATTTTCCCACCAAAGTTTATTTCATATCCCATCGAAACGTATCCAGGTAATACACCCTATAAAATAATCGATAAAACACATCCATAAAAGGTAACCCCCTTAAAATAGTCCAACGTATGTATAGACTCTCTGTTGGTTTTGTATTGTTAAAAATTCCATAGGAATCTCCAAAACCGACAGTTACTAAGACTAAAAAGGACAAAATAACTTCCTTTCAATTTTCATATTAAAAACCGACAAAAATAAACTGCGATATCGTATTATAGTATCTACAGCTATGGTATATGGGGGTCTTTCAGCAAATGGTTCCTTCCATAACGAAGACCATTAAATATGTCCGTCCATTGGAGATTTTCTGCTCCTTTTTTGCCATCATCTCAGCCTAGTCTACTAGGAAGATGCGATAGAGGTGAACTTTTGTGTTGAACGCCTCTGTACATATTTGTGTTGCTACCTTTCTTATGCTCGTTTCCTTCCTGGTACTTTAGTTTTTCGGACAGACGAACTAAAGAGAAAAAGAGAAAAAAAAAAAAAAAAGAATATAAGAAAAAATAGAAAAAAAAAATCGAAAAAAGAAAAATCTAAGATGATTCTGGCATTATCTAGAACGTGAATGCTCCATCTTCCTCTGATTTAGGAAGAAGAATGATGCAAGGTTGGCAAAAGCTTAAGCGATAACGACAACGAACCTTCTGAAGAGAAAGAATGAACCAAACGATGGTGATGATGTTGATGATGCTGATGAATGCGATGAAGATTGTAAGATACACCTTTCTCGTCCATCTATGTGTATGGGGTAACTCGTGTTCGTATCCGCCTGCAGTTGGAAGTAGCTTCCATCCATCCTAGTCATAGAGTGACTATCCTTTAGATCCTTATTCGTATGTACGGTCGATCATATGAAATAAATGAAAAGAAAGATACTTTCGGAGAGATAATGCGATGACTGCTATACTATAGAAGATACTTTCAGATACCTCGTAGCTTCTATTGTGTATGCAGAGATTCCCGAATGGAATGAGGTCGTAACTGAGAACAACGTAGATTTCTGAATTTCTGCGGCAATGTGTAATTAATCTTATCCTTTTCTTCATACCTTCGATTTTGTTTGGGTGCTTCTTATGTTTGAGATGCTACTGCTTCTGCACCGCTTCTGTATGAATGGCGGAGAGTACTCCCGGTATCTTCCATCTACACATTCTGCAATGCTCTCCACAACTGTAATGCAAGTCTCAAGATTGTGATCATTTTTGAATAAAAAAAAAAAAGCTTCCAGCTTCCATTTCCAATCACTAAAAGGAAGACATAAGAGTATAAGCGCTGAATGTGGAGTTGAAAATCTATGTGTTCGTGGCTCGTAATCTGAAATCGAAACTCGTACGCTTGGTTCATCGGTTTCTCAGTTTGTCGGGGATTTTGTTGGCGGTGTGGTTTGCTTTGCTTAGCTTACTTACTGCTTACCTCTATATCGTTTCGAAATCAGAAATCAAGAATCACATGGAATTATTAATCGAATCGCTGCTGGGGCGCACCCATCATGAACTCGTTGCGGTGAGTCAGAAATACTAAGATACTCAGAACAATAGGTATAAGCGCAAGATTAAGAAGAAGGTTGGTAACCATGCAATTACAAAGAGCACTGGGGCTGTTCCTTCTCCGCATTTGAAATCAAAAGACGCCACTAAAAATATAATTAATTATATGATCAGGGTCTCTTAGGATCTAACAGAGTTTTCATAGTCTTCCAGACTTTTTAGAGGTATTCAATCACTTCTTCGTGGTAATCGTATAATTGTGGAATCTACGGATACAAATCACTTGGTTATAATCAGATGCTTCGCTTTATGGGTGGCTGCTAATTCGTGTGTATTGCTTAGAGATAAAGTGCTCGAGATAGTGTTCTTTCATTTTGTTCATTATACTTTAGGATGTAACATTTTGACGGCATATAGAAGGTGGTTTCGTACACTCATGTAGTTTAATTACATTACTAAGACGGCTTTAATGGGGCAATGAAGCTGTGTGATTGACACTTAGATACGAGTACAGGAAAAACATTGAATATACACAGAGCAAAGAAAAATAAGGTTTAATACACAGATATTTCGGAGGTACTTTTTTATATTGAATATATAATATATCGGATCGTTTAGAGCCGGAATTTCACACAACTTAGATGTAGACAATAAAATAAAAATTAAATTGAGTAAGTGAATAATGAAGTTTTGACCTTAATTACCACTTTTGGAGCTTTAATTTTTTGGTTTATTTATACCATCTATCATCAATGATCTCCGGAGAAAAGCCTTTTTATGACCTCTGGCTTTCGTATTTTTTTTTTTTCTAATGGAATTCATGATTGATGTTTATTTTGAGAATTCCAAATTATCTGAAGTGTATCTAGTGGTGTAATAGACCGTGCTGAGCTCTTCAATACTTTAATGCCATACTGAACATGGTAGGTATCTGATTAAACTTAGACAGTCACGACTGAGTTAATATACCAATTGACTACAATTTGTATTAGAGGTATACATATTTACTCGTATATCAATCTATAAAAGTTTTATTGAAATATTTTATGTACGTGTACATATTTAATCTTCGCCAGATTTGGCAAGCGGACTTGCGGTGGACTACGTTTACTAAAGTATCATTCATGGTATGCGTCGGTTGACTGACATATCCTATATTGTTTTGTATTTAAGTTTTGTGTAGAATATCAGAGTTTCTCTTAGAGAATTTAACCCTATCGACACCGATCGGTTGCTTAGCACTCTTAACCAAACCATTTAATACATCTTTATCGAAAATCCTCGAATTTTGAACCAAATCAGAGGAGATATTATTCATAAGAGTTACGTTAAAGATTTTCTGACCTTAAACATTGGCAAAAGTCCTCTTCTTATTATTAATAATAATATTGTTAGCTAATAAGAATTCTGAGAGTCACTCACCTCTCACATTTCTATCTGTTATGCCTCACACCGTGTCATGAGTGTTAGCACATTGATCAGAGCTTTCCCGCAGGTATTGCAATACTTACTAGTCTCTTGGATTCGAAAAAAAACTCCAAATCACGTTTTAGAATCCTGTGATGCACTGATAAACAGATTACTATTCAATATATTTGGAAATCTAAATAAGGATATACCAAAAGCTGACCCTCTTATCATTCATTAAGTCATTTAGAAACGGAATGTGATAATGTGCTCCAAGGTAGATATTTTTGCCAAGACTTAGTTCAAACATATGCTTTCAAATCTTCCCCCTAAATTTCAACATGTTTTCTTACCTCGCTGTTTGAGAATCAGAATTTGTTGCATTTCAGATGATGTTCCTGTAGAGATTAATCTGAAAACTGCATCATATTTTTTTTTTCTTGAATTCTATGCTAAAGGCGTCCAGTTTTTCATAAAAACCTAGGGCATGTGCCTCTCTCAAGAACCTGGCCTAAGTTCAACAAGCTCAAGTTCAATTTAAATTCATTCAACAAGTTTGTCTAGAGGGCATAATCTATTACTAGATGCATTGAAATTTTAAAACTAATGTGGTGTATAGATAGATTCAAAAACTCGTCAGAATAGCTTTCTAGACGAATTCAGTGAATTCATCGTTGAATTTTCTCGGTCAAGTTGTCTCTTTAAAAGTAAACCTGTTATTCCAGAGTTTACTGAACATTTATTAAACTCAAACTGATAACTGATAATGTTCCGCAAAGTTCATGCTCCAAAATTTTATTTAGTTAAGGTAGACTGTACCCAATAGCCCCCCGAAAGCTCAGAATGCCTTGATTACGTCCTTTTCTGTTTATCAAACTAACACTGCTTATGAATTACTACTCGCCTATAAGGTAAGCTTATTTAAAGCGAGCTGTGGTGGTTCGGGAATTGTTTTTTAGCCGTAAAACATTGAGCAATATCATGAGTATACGCAACAACTTAGATGCCCTCGTTCTCTTTATTTAGAAATAGTTGGCAGAGTACAAAACTTCTCTCTGAGGCATGCTTAAATATAAATTTGTTGCTGGCTGAGGAAAGAAACCTGAGCCTGATGTTCCGTAATTTTTTTTTACGTCACACGATTCGCATTAAACCGAAAGACACTTAACTTCTTTAGTAACATAGAGAGGAGCATACATTTTCTATAGGTTCTTGTTTACAGTGACAACCGGGTTCATGTTGCTTTTGATATCACACGATTTTATTGTTTTCACATCTAATGAAAAGGCGTTTAGATCATGGACATCTTTTTATTTAAAAATGATCCTATTTATATTTATTTAATTTTGGATAATTTGGATTTTCTATTTCTATTGAATGTATAGATTATGGCACTTTTGAAAACTTAACATTTTCTCTGAATATTTCGGTGGCCAGGTAACTAGCTTATAGGAAGAAAGGCAATAGGTTTTTAGCCATCCATCGACTTCAAGTACACCCATACTTTTGACTAATATTGGTGATGCACATTCAAATCTGCGAGTATCTTGGTTTATGAGTACTTGCACACTACACACTAGTATAGCCCAAGTATGCATATTTTTCCCAATTAGACTTGTCATCAGGCCGCTACATATTTGGCTTAAAATTTTTAATTTAACTATAGATTTCCCAGCATGCTTTGTCTGAAGCCCAGAAACTCGAATATAATATATTCAGTAGAAAGAGGCTGAATGTTTATCATTAAACTGTTTGTTGTATTGAAATGAAAATCACTGACTATTGTGAGTCACTTGCAGTCCATTGTGTTGCTTTTTTTAGTGTACCTTGCTTTCATGTAAATGTCTTCTATTTCAATTCCTGTTTTGCCATATTTCTTAGCCCACACAGAATTCCTTCACCCAATCAATATAACCTAAATGGCATGATAAGGGTCAGGTTTTGTGGATTAGTAGGCCACACTGTACAAATACTTAAACTCCGATAAATAAACCGACAAACTCACATCCGCAAACCCATGTCTTCCTCATTCTTAACACTAACCGGGTCCTCTTAATGGTTGCAATTCAATTCAAAATTCATAGATATCAATAGAAGCTCCTTTACTGCCTCGACCGGGTTGATGTAGTGGGGCCAAAACTAAAAGCCCAAAACTGAAAACTCAAAACCCAACACCTCAAAAGTTTCGCCGGATGTTTACCGTCTCATAATACACACAGCAAACTGAAGAACTGTGAAACTGAAGTGAAGTGACTGACTCTTGAAATTAGATCGAAACCGCAAATAGTTGAAAAGGAGAGGTTGGCTGGTCGGTTCGGTTGGTTCAGATGGTTGCCTCGGATGGTTGGTTGGTTTAGATGGTCGGAATATGTGGACGGCAAACAACAATTCGTGCGGTTTCTCTCTGGCTCTGTGTAGCCAGTGTAATTTCAGTTAAGTTCTTCCATCATTACCATGAAACCCATACATAACATTGTGGTTGGACACATGTTCAAAACAAAATCCATAAACTGAGCATGCCATATGATAAACAATATACAAATATACATCTACAAGCAACTACTGCATATATCTTCGTAGTTTAACCCCAAAAGCGGATGAATAATGTTAAATTTTCATAACAATTCGCAAAATTTACCCCTCCAATCCCTGTCTCATGATCCTTTAGATGGATTTGATTCCAATTAAAGTTATCCATCTTCAGTTTGGAAAGAGGCAAAGGGCTAAGTCGTCGTCATCATCATCGAACGTTAGTGTGTGAAATGTCAAATGGTCATGGCTTTGGATTAATTCAACCTTAACACGTCATGTGTTGTGACTCTATCGCATGAAGAGTTGCATGAGTATATGGAACTTCTTTGACTTCTTCGTGTGGCGGGGTATAGACTCCAAGTGGTTAATTTATATCGGAAAGTACAGATAGGAGAAGTGGTAAGATGTTCGCTTTACATTTAAAGTATTTAAATGCATGCTCGTATCCCCTACTTTCGGTGGGTACCTCCCTCTGAAAGGGTATAATTATAGCCGTTCCATGTCGGATTTTTAAATTTTATAGATTTTCTTCAAGAAAGTCGATCTGATTTAATGAATTTCTATTTTAGAAAAGTCTCTAATTAGTTTCCACCCTCCCCCTTACCACCTTTTTCTACTTACTGGTAAGGTTATTTATATTTTAAAGCCGGTTTCAGTAATTAATGTGAGTTAAAGTATTTTAAATCATTTTATTGATCTATTCTTAGATATTTTTGTGCGCTGTCCGAAAGGGTTAATTTTCATTTCATTCAGTACGATGGCTAGTCAGCTGGGTAATGGTAATATGGAACAATCAGGTGTAATAATTCGTAGAAAATTTTTTAATACGACCAAATGTCGTTGTTGAGAACTTAATTTTTTCGTTGTAAGTAACACTTAACACAAAATTGGTCATCGTTATGTGATACAATACTTTTATTTGAAAGGACTCAGCCCAACATCGCAGTGGTCGACCAAATGAGGTGACGACTCCAGAAATGGTGAAGAAAATCCACAAAGCGGTACTGATGATGATCGTCGACTGAAAGTGCGCGAGCTGGCAGACCTTGTAGACATTTTAAAAAGTGCGGTCGCATATTATTTAAAAATTTGGACATCAAAAAGCTGTGTTCAAGATGGGTGCTGCGTTTGCTCACACTCGAGCAAAAACAGTGTCCTTATTGCTATGGCCAAAATTAATGAATTAAAGTTTGAATTGCTACCTCATGCATACTATTCGCAACATTTAGCCCCTTGGATTATTTTCTGTTCCCAAACTTGAAAAAAAGGCTCAGTGTTCAATGATTTTCCAACGATGAAGAAGTGATGTCGGCTGTTAACGGCTATTTTGAGGAGCAAGACAGTTTTTATTATATTGTAAAAAGGGTATCGAACTTTTTAGACATCGCTGGGAAAAGTGTGTAGAGCTGAAAGGTGATTATGTTGAAAAATAAATAAATTTTTTTCCAAAATTTTTGTGTTTTCTTTGTTGGGTCGGGTACTTCTGGAACCGCCCTCGTATTTTTATAAAATTTGCTATTTAAATTGGGTGTACTAAAGATAAGCGTTAAAGTTTATACAATTCGACAATTGAAGCATGACTAACAAATTTATTTTTTATCAAAATATTGAGTGCAACCTTGGTTTTGCTCAATCATTCTCAATATTCTATGTTCAGAGCATCATTATATTATTTGTCTATCCCTTTAAAAGGAATTGCTCACTTATAGGCTTTTCTCTGTCAAATATCTGAGATTCTTTACTAAAATGTTTTTAAAAAAGTAAAAAAAATAAAATCTCACCAACAACTGTGATATTGGGTGCTGTTTAGATTGTTCCATTCTTCTTTGCAATAATTACCATATGTGAAAGTTAGACTCTTATGTCCTCAGCTGTTTACCTTTATCTATCTGGTACTATAGTTTTGCATCCATTCCAATCCTTTGTAGTAATTATTCTCCAATGTGCCGGTACACCGAAAATAATGGGTTCAACAATACTGACTGTGTCTTATCTCCGTTTTTTGTCGGAGTCTCTAGAGAGAGTGCCGCTCCAATCTGGACCTCTTGTAAGCAAATCAGCATTAAATCGACCAATGACTAGCAGATAGAAAAACCACTGTCTGCGGCTTTCTATACTGTGGAGATGTCATTACCAAAATACCTAAAACTTCTGTGTACTATATAGAAGTAACTTTCGAAAATGGTATATGTCAACTGGACATAACCAGGAAGCTGCCTTAATAGAATTCACCAGGAACCGACTGCTTTCTTTTATGAGATTTATTCAAGCAACTGGAGATTCCATTGATCAAAAAAAAGAAGTTGAATATCTAGACGTTACTGTCTTATATATTAAAACACATGACTAAAACATTCGGAAAAAGTAGAACACTGTGTTTTACTGCGGTGTATGTACCCAAATCGTATATTGATCAACCATCATAAATGTATATGGTATTAATCTGTTTGGATCAATAGCCAAAGGCAGTAGATATATATTAGACACTACCATATGCACAATCCCTGAGATCGTAGTCTACGACAAAAATGGAAGTCTCCACACATTGTAATATAGTAAGAGGCACTTAGAGCTATCTTGTTATTCGTCATAGGGAGGCATAACAACATAGCAGAATACAAATTCAGTAAATTTCTAAAAATAGCTAGATACGAGATCATAGAGAAATTCAACTTTGTCAAATTTTTGCTATTAAGATACGTATGAAGGAAGAACGAATAGACTGCTGAGTGCTACAACTTACCTTCTCTAAACACACCATGAAACAATATATGTGGATATGATTCGAAAACCCCTAAATGTTACTGAACCGTAAGTTGTTCGTGAACAGTGGACCTTATTTACGTAGATATTGCCAGATGCTGATACTCGAAGATGTAAAGCTGGAAAAAAAAGCAACCTAGACAGGACTACCATATATTAGCAAGCATTGAGTTTAGTCCTTAGATTTTTTTGAGCCACCCATAAACACCTTTATTTCCTCGAAGAAGACGTCTTCGACGTTATAATGCTTATTGTGAAATTAAGATTATTGAGTTATTTTATTTACATTTTTGCTATACAAAATTTTTATATTACAATTCATTGTTTTATAAATATGAAATAGTTATTTACAATCGATTGTCCAAATGAAAAGAGTTGAAGGTACCAAACAATTTACTATTAATGAGGAGTTACAAAAATGGTTGCAGAACAAGAATATGAATTTATTTGAATATACAATGAGGAATAGTCATTACTAAATGAAATATTACTTTTAGGAGAGTAACGGAAAGACATCATCCATTTTTTTAATTTTTTTAAGAAATATATTATATTTTTCGCTCCCTTTCATCTTACAGTATTTGAAAGTAAGTTAAATTAACGGGGCGTGATGGCATAGTAAAATCGACCAAAGTATGTTTTAAAAATCGTAGGAACAGATAAAAAATTTCCAGCATTTACTCAATGCTTCTAATCAAATATAATAGAAACCAGAGCTCTGAAACAATATTTTTAGATCTTTGTAGGAGTAAAGATGCCTTCAAGTAAGAATTTTGAGATTTTGTTAAAATATGCAACATCTCAGCAAGAAAAACCGTATTGCACCATTTAACTGAAAAGACCGTTATAAACAAGTTTTAAAGTTGGTTGAGGACAATAAAGGCTTATATGATATTGCTATCTAATTACTTTGTTATGATTATATCAACTCAGGTTAGTATCTTAAAAAACTCCAAAATATTTAGAATTGAGGGTGCAGTAAACTTTAAAACAGTTATTAGAATTTGAACAAAAGTTTGAAATTTTAAGAGAATTATGACTATCATCGTTGTTATATTAGAGAAAAAATGTGGCAATTGGAGAAAGATAAAATATCGGCAAGTCATTAAATATTTTATTTTTAACATTAAATAGCATAAATTTGTTTTTATCGCTGATAATATGTATTTGTCTTACAAACCATTTTCTCAGTAATTTGAAGTCATAATTTATATCCCAATAAACAGTAAGCTAATTTTTATTTGAGTATGAAGGAGCAGTATCAGTGGCAAATGCTGTAATTTTGCCTTGGAAAGCTAGAGAAAATAGGGAATCCACGTATATTGAGAATAAGATTGGGCCTTAAACTGAAACCTGAGGCACACCGTATTCAATGTTTTTGGAGAGCTTTAAATTTGCCCGATCTTTATCATTTAATATTTTTGAAAATTCCTATAATAAGGATATAGGATGATAATTACTTAAAATAGTTTTAAAACTTTTTTTTGTACTGGTATTACTATTGCCGTTTTTAATCCTTGGGAAAAAATTTCTAAATGAATACTTCTGTTAAAAATAAAACACAAAACGTCAGAAATTAAAAACTTGAGATGTTGCCAAAAGAATTAGAATTTGGAGTTTTAAGAGATAAGATTATTTTTGAATCTGAAGAGCAGTGAATGGCTTGCAGAAAAAACTTTCTGCTTGACTGGCCATAGCTATTGATTCGTGATTATTTTAAAAATTGAAATTATTTTTAGTTGAGCTCTGAAAACTATAAGTGTTGTAAGGTGCAAAACAAATAATTAAATATATTAGCAATTTCCATAAACCAACTAGTTAACTTGTTAAAATTTAAAACTACATATGACCATACATGACTTGCTATTAACTTTCTGCAGGAATAAGCGTCATAAAATCATAAACGTAGTATTGTTTAAGTCTAAAATAATTTGAGTCTTTTCAAACACGAACAAAGAGTCTATGTTTTTTTCTGATTTTTTCAAATTGCTGTAGAGTTATCCATGGCTTAAAACTCTTAGTTGATGTATTTTTTTAGGAAATAATCTTACCAAAAAGTTCTATAAACAGTTGATACTGGACATGGAAAAATGCAACCCATTTGAATAATAATTAAACGGTTGTCAGTTAATTCTAAATCATATGAAGCAGTTTTAAACGAGTGGACTGATCCAAAATCCAGAGATCCAAAACCAAACTCAGAAAGAGTTGTCAAGTAGTGATCTACATCTGTAGAGTCCGACAAAATATTAAAATTGAATTTAATTATTAATTAATTCTATTATTTATTACACGTTTGTATCTAAAAAAAACTTAAAAAATTCTTCTCTAAAGGCTTTTGCTTTATGTGATCTATAAACACATAAAAAACAATAGCAAGTACCAGTAAATTCGCAGCTAAAACTTTATTATGTCAGCGCTTTGCAAATCATATTTTTTATTATATTTTTTTTTGCTACTATGCCACTTCAAAAAAATACTCCAACACCACCAGCTGCATAAGAATCATTGCACGCTGCATCGAATAAAAAATTAGGAACACTGAAATCATAAATTTTATCTTAAAAAATCTGAATTTCAGAAACAAAAATAAGATCTGTTAAATGGACTCAAGAAGAAAGATGAGTGGAAAATGCATCAAAATTCTTTCTCAAACTGCGAGTGTTCTGATGAATTACAAAAAACCCAGAATATGGTATTACGGTCGATAAAATAACGATTTCAATTTTCTGAAAAAGAAGAGTATATTTGAGATATAATTAGAGTAAATCATGTTTAATGATAATTATTTTGAAGTGACATATTTTTCAAAAGAGGAAATAATCAATAATCATAATAATAATCAATTATTATGAACCATCCTCATTGTTTTCAAGGAAGTACGGCTCGATCGCTTTAGCTGTTAGTAATTTCAAGGATGTAGTAAATCATTTACGGGTTTTCACTTCATAGTTCGCCGATTATATTAGTAGAATAGTAGCGTTATTGTAAGACGCACTGATATCAGAAAAAAGATTAATCTATATTCGACACAAGGTCGCACTGTAATGATCTTTTACAAGTTCTATGAGCAAAGGAGATGGAGGGAACATAGGCTTCCCAGAAAGAAAGAGAAAGAAGCACATAAGAGGATGATCAAGGCCATATATGTTAGGTATTCTGCAGAATTGTTCGGAAGTTTTTCCAAAATATGAAATGAGCATAACATATCTGGTATCGCTTAGAAGTATTTAGAGATATGGATTGGAATGTATTAGTAGAGTTAAAATCGGTTCTGATAATTTGGAACATTCCGCCGCTGAACAGAATGAACCATTTAACGTGAATAACAAATACCTTTATCCGACCAAAAAAAGGGTTTGGATAAGGATATTTTAATTCAAGATCAATAGGTCTGCAGAAGCGTTCGGGCTACCTGCTGCGAAGATTGGCTTTCTAAGAATGGTTGGATTAATAATCTTTTCGGAGTGTTATTTAAGGGCTTGTATATTAAGTCCATTATCTGCTGGTAATTTATTGATTTTAATTTCGTATATGAAAGCATTTGAAGAGACGAATTATACAACTGAAAAATGTTTATGGCGAATGACAAAGAAAACGGTCACCGTTTCATAAAACTAGGTAATAGTCGATCAATTGAGAAGTGTTGGTTGATGCCTAGGCGCAAATTTATATATTTTTTTCTTATTAGATTTACTTCGAATTTTAAAAGCACCTTCGAGTGTCCTTCTATTCAGTTGAAATTTATTCATATAGAAAGCTGATGTTGATGTTTTAGCTGACAAAGCCACGAAAAATCTTGTCGAACTGATATCTTTTTTCAGAATTCATCTAAATTGTATTTATAGGTTTCTCTTTTTAAGTTTTATCTCGCATAAAACTGCACAAACTAACGTGCCAGTAATAGTCATTGGATAACCCTTTACACAGGTCTTGAATACTAGTTAACATCTTCATAAACTAATATCATTCGAGTCGGTATTTAAACAACTTTACGTTCAGGCTACTGTATCTATACCAGCCTACAACTCCATCCACGCTAGATACTTCATAATTCTTACACTAACTAATTTCTATGTAAATTAGATGATTTAATGTTCTTTGCCGGTTCAACTATACTGAAATCCTCAGTGGTTGCTGGTTGGTGCTCGTCGAAAGCCACAAAATCACAATGAAAATGATGCATTCAAAGTAAGAGAAAAGCAGAAATGGTTAAAACGACAACACACACACGTTTAACTCTTTGGGACAATAAAACTTGGAGAGCAGATAAAGCCACCTTCAAACCCTTAATATCGTAGTCGTTCGGTTGGAGTTTTTATTTTCCTTTATTGGACTATAAATCCGCTTTTAAGTAGACCATAAACAGTGCGGGAGCGCATTCCACACCAAAATGAACCTACTGTGTCGCTGAGGAGTCTTTCAGATACAGATATAAATATACAAACAGATCCGCTGACTCTTTGTGGATGCTATGAAACACTATCCGCTTGAAGGCAGGAAACTTTTCAAGCTCACGATGACGATGTGCCAATCAGTAAATTTTGTTAAATAGGGTTAGAGGGATAAGAAAGAGGTCTTCAATCAAAGTAATTCCTTCAGGTTTTGTCATTAAACTGATTCTTCCATCATCAACACTCTTTCAGAAGTCGTTTCCAAAATGTCGGATAGTCAGAATCAGTTGGATGGCATGGCATCTTAATACCCTATACAACCTGATTTACCTGTAACAAGTACATCGATGTGCAGATACTCCGCGCAGGGTATCCGTACCGACTATACATCATGTTCTTTGTGTATACAGAGCATCGATCTGGAATAGGGTACTGTTGCTTTGGAGAAGGTGGGCGTTGGTGTTAGCTTGATGCATCAGTGTAATCGGATGCAAGCAGTGTCAGTTTAAAAATAATTTTTTGACAAGAGACGTGCCTTAGGATTTGTGTCTTCCAAAGTGACAGTAGCAAAGAAGTAGAGGAAAGAAGAAGACCAACCTGGCACTATTTGTCTCTCGGAAAGAATTTTTTTTCAAAGCTGCTTCTGTTTCTGTCTAAATTGCATTAGAACGTTGACATATTGTTGGTGGTGTTGGAAAGTGGGACTGTAAATGGAAATGAAGGAACTCATTTCAACTTTTCTTATTTGGGAAGAACATCTGACATATGGTGACAACATGTTGTTTTGCCCCTATGGCTGCTGCTGTTGAGGTTGTTACTGCTTCTCAAAGTAGGTTTTTGTTATTGAATTAGGTACTTAAGATAAGAAGTGTGTGGGTATATTTTGTGTAAAAATGTAACTTGTGAGGTTAACACACTTAGACTTTTGCCTGACAGTTGTTTAGAAAATATTTTGGGTTTATCTTTGGGGTGGGGATTGGGCTGTTTCTTAGCATTTTATTGTCACAAGAAAATTGCTCGCAATTAGAAACGCTAAGGAATAAATAGACCATTATACTTGTGAACATCTACATATATGTATGAAAAGCTCATAAGCGAGATCCTAGCCTAATCATTAAGCCATCTTGTTATATTTTGATATGAAATCAAGACAAAACGATGTTTTGAGAAAATTACATGGGTCGAAGAATTCAGTGTAAGTATCTGAATAGATTGTGCAGTTTTTTTGTTTGCCAAATTATAAAAATTGGCGCCAGTTTCTTTCGAATTTGTTATATTGTATTGTATTTTAAGGGGAGGTGAGCTGTTACGTATTCAACGCGATTTGGGGCTTAATGCTCTCGGGGCCTTTTTACTTTTTAACGGGTAAGTGTTACATTTTCAGGAAAATGGGACAGAGGGAGAAAAAAAGATTTTTGGGCTCAGTGGTTATTTCGCTCCATGGGATGCATACAACATTTAATTGGGACATTTAATTATTAGTGTAATTGAATTTGCTGTTGTATTCAAGGCAACCACTCATTCCACTCCAACCTGAAAAAAAGAACGTCTTCCGAGCGCGGCTAGCATTGAATCCTGAATCATCCGATTTAGAAGCCAATACACTACCACTTGAGCCACGGCACCAACTTGGGTGAGTAAAGGGATGGGGCGTATTTCTTTCATTTTCTAAGAATTTGCATGAAGCAGATATTGAAGACGCTTGAACCTTCTCCCATTGGCGTTGCAACGTTTGTGTCTGGGTCATAAATAAATAAATAAATAAAATAAATATTTCTTATATCATTATTTTAAAGGTATGATGTGGTATTTTATGCTTGTCGATTTACGATACTGAGCCAAAACCTGCTGAAGTCTAATGTATATTTTTATTCACCGCGCGATTAATGTTGAGCTTAGGAATCTCTGAGGTAAGGTTTACGAAGTTCGATTGTACGGCGGGTTTCATCACTCCTGTTTATTTATTAATGATTGCATTATGAATTTTTTTTTTTTTTTTTTTTCGTGGGTAGGTAAAAACCATTATAGGCACCATAAACACGGGCTCCATCACATCACCATAGCAGGCACAAACAACTGCTGTCAACCACAGTAGCATAGCAGCGCTTATCATAATCACGGACTAATGGTAGTATGAGATTTCTACTCACTAAAAAACCTCATATCTTCTTCCAGACGACTAAGTTTCCTTAACAAGTAATTCCATCTTCTGTAAAATGTTCACTCTTTTTTTAGGTAGCCTTCCAGCGAAGGCATCTACTATTTCCGTTAATTCATACGGTTTGTCCTTACTGTGCTATGTCGAACGGTCTTATTCTACGTAGTCGACGCACAAGGTTGCTCTCGTGCAATGTCCGGATTATTTCTGAGTTGCAGTGATGCACGAGACGAGTACGAAAATTTTGAGCAGAGCTTGCTACTTCGTCTTTTACGGTAGCAAACCCTACGTCACTGTGGATATTGAGATACCGTGGAGCATTCACGATTGCTCTAAGCACTTTGTTCTGAAACTTTTGTAAAATGCATGTGTAACTTGGTTTAGTACAACCCCAAAATTATTTAAGCACTTGCTTATATGAAAGCAGTTTGTTATATAAGCTTAGTTTGGAGATTCTTCTAACAAGCCAATACATTTCTCTAAGCCTAACACCGAGTTCTTCACGTTTTTTTTTTTTTTTTTTCACGTGCGATTTCCACTTCAGCTTTGCGTCTAGAGTTATTTCTAAATATTTTTCCTTGTTTGCATACGGATTTTTTATGAAATTAATAAATAAAGGTAAATTATATACCTTTCTATTAGTAAAATTGACATGAGTCGACTTGATCTCGTTTAGCACGATTTTCCAAGTCTTTGTCCACTCAAACAACTTGTTTAGGGCTCATTGGAGTTTTATCGTCGAAGATCCTACCATTTGGCCTGAATACTTCTGTCTCTTCATCTTGAGGTATATCTCTTGTGGACAGTAGGAATAAGTATGGACCAAGATCACTTCTTTGTGGTACACCAGCGTGAATTTCATTGAATTCCGAGTATCTAGACCCATGTCTAACCCGAAACACCCGGTTTTAAGGTATGAATTTACTATTTTGCATAATTTGTCAGGTAAGATTTGCCTTAGATTATACCTCAGGCCCTTGTGCCATACCTTGTAGGCACAGCTTGTGACACATCGAGAGCATATTTGCTTTTTTCCTAAGGCGTTTTCAATTTCATTTGTGATACAATATACCTGATCTATTGTTGAATGCTTGACCCTAAAGCCGAACTGGTGGTCCAGAATAAATCGTCTCCCTTCACTTAACGTTTCAACCGATTAAGCAAAACAATTTCGAATACTTTTGAAGTTATCGACAGGAAAGAAATTGGTCTAAACGATATTCTGTCGTTAAGATTTTTTCCCTGGTTTCGGAACCATTATAACTTCGGTGACTCCATTGGCTGGGACCGTTTAACAGTCTTATTGAATAAAATAAAGTAAAATAAATAAAAAAAATAAACATAAATAAAATAAATAACAGTCTATATATATAATAAAATGAAGTAACTTGACTAGCGTTTTTTCGGGAAGCTCTTTTAGATTCTTGCTCGTAATCAGATTGTATCCTGGAGTTTAATTATTTTTCAAATTTGCTATTATTTGCCGAAGCTTAATCAGTGATACGTATTTTATTCTATATTTGTTAGGACCTGTGCTGACATCGTGTTTTTCAGTAAGTTGTCGTCCTTCGAATGGTTGGAAAGTTTCTTCCAAGTGTTCGGCAAATAAGTTTGCTTCCTCTACGTCTCCTTTTGCCTATTCGCCGTTGGCTTTCCGTATTGGCGGAGATTTTTAGAGCAAATGGTGATCTGAACAGAGGTCATAGCATTCTACAGTATTCGTGAGGTATATAGGTACCTCGCCAATATGTTGGTTAGCCCGTCGAAGGGAAGACCAAAGCACGTTTTAGACTTGCATTGTACAGTAGTCTGCCTTTTTTTTTAGATGTATCTTGAGCCCCAATACGTATGTTTCGTGTTGAAGTCGCCACCGAGGATAAAATTTGACCCAAGTAGACAGGAGAGAAGATCAAGGTCGTTGTTTGCCATCCTATATTTTGGAGGCAAATAATAGGATGCTACTTTTTACACAGTCAAAGTGATTTATTTTTATCGAAATTGAGCTTATCTGCATCGATTCGAGCTCTATTATCACGTTCTCGGTGTGCTTAATGCAATCTTTGATATAAAGAGAGGATCCGCCTCTCGCATTTTCCGTACGCGTGGAAGCCAGAGTAGCTTCTTCTATTAGGTCTAGCTAACTTTTTAAAGTGGGTTTCCGAAAGCAAACATATGTCAATATGTTTTTTTAAAACAAAACCTTTAAGTTCTTCGATTTCTTTCAGAAGAACATTTGCGTTCCATATTATTTTCTTAATTAACGGTTTTTTATTCATTTCTTTTGGGGTTTAGACTCGAGCTTGCTTAATTTGCAAACAAGAGTTCATTTCTTTGCTTTGTTCTTCAAATCTGCCTAGAATTACTGTGAGTTTTTGACATACCGGATCTTCCGTGACAGAGTCTAGCTTATTTGATTGTCTTATTTGCATTAAACACATCGGTTTTAGGGTGTCTCGTCATCCGGTCTATTTGAACGGATATCATGAGATTTGTTTGCCTCTTTTGGATTTCTTTGGCAATCTCGTTACCTCGGTAGTTTGCTGGGTGATTTTCCGTACAGTTTGCGCAAATCGTAGGTGTATGTCTTGGGTCTTTTTGACCATACGTATGAGGTATCGCTTTGTTACTCTTGCACATGGGCTTTATTTTTACTTTGATAACTAAAATTGTTTTGATTTTATAGATATCATCAACTTTCTCGTTTGTATCGAAGGAAAGGATGAAGATATATGGAGTCCGCGTTTGACTACGGTATTTCTGTCGCTATCTGTTTGTTGTTTCTTCTTCTTAATTAAATTCACTGCGTCAAGAATCTTGAATGCATGTCTTTTAATACGTCTTCCTTACTGCATGATGAGTGAATACCTTTTGCGCAGACTCGCAGCGGTTTTTCAAACCTATTTTGGTAAGTATACTATTGGACTTTTTCGGTATTTAGTGTAAGAGAAAGTGCCCGATAGGCGTAGGAGTTATCGACGTTGATTTTCCATACGTTTTTCGGTAGTGAGATTATTTTATAATTTCCACGTGGGTGGAGGGCGTGGTTTCGCTTTTTCCTTATTTACTGTGATGGGCTTATCTTCATCTTTCATTATTGTTATTTCAGGTAATGAAACAGCTTTTCGTTTCTTTCCCGGATGTTTTTTGAGTATCCAGTCTGTTTCGCTTGTTCTTGTTCTTCTTCGTCTGTGTTTTAGCCCGAGTTTTTCCGATAAACGGGCGGATCAGACTCAATTTTGGATTTTGTCTTTTCGTCCAGTTCTTTTTTAAGTTCCGTGTGGAGTGATTACATTTTTTGAAGTCTAGCAGAAAGATCCGAATTTTCTTCCTCTAGGCATTGTAGCTTGCGCGAATTGTCGTTATTGGCCAAGACTATTGAATTTTTTTGGCTTCGGCTTTCGCACGATTTTATTGTCGATCCTGATGTTGATACCCTTCAACTTTATTCTTTTCCCTACCCGAAGGGCTAATTTATGAATTGCCACTTTTTTAAAATACGTGAAATGGTGTGGGGCCACTGAGAGCTTCCTGCAGGTGAAGAATTAGTTTTCATAGCACTGAGGATACTTATGCATGCGAGCCTCTGAATATGATGCATATCATAATGTAGATCCAATGGGCTATGTTCGTTGCTATACTGTAGTTCTCATCAACGATGCATCTACTAGCCCATGTAGCTTTAGTATCTTTGGTAATATTGTGAGTTGCAATTTAGTTTTTTATCTAGAAATACTCTTACTTTAAATACGATCTATAATTGTATCGTCTAGAGAAATATGATCAACACTCAGCTTTCTTTTACGACTAAACCGGACTAGTACAGTCTTTCCAAGATTGATTAAATGAATTTCAACGCCAAGTTTCTCTGGGTATTTACCTTTCACCATGGTGACTAAGTAATCTGCATTACCATTCACTTTGTAGGCTTAATTTTGTAGTTTCACTAGTAAGTCGTCGAAGACAAGTCACCACAGAAGGGGTGAAAGAACACCTCCTTGGGGAAAGCTTTCGACTGCTAGGACAGCTATTGATATTTTTCGGGAAGTAGTGGTTATTTGATGGCGTTTGAGCGTCGCTCTTACTCATCGGCGGGTAGGGTGATCAATACCTCCAAGTTCCATGACTTTAGAAATAGAACCGTGCCGGTAGTATCGAAAACACATCTGGTGTCTAGAAAAGCACATAATGCGACAGCTTTCCGTCGGTAAGCCTCTTTTATCTGTAATACTGGATTTAATAGGGCCTCCTATAGAGATTGTTCTTTCCTGTAGGCGTATAAATTTGGAACTATATCTAGTTACTTGCTGATATGAACATCTACATTTTTTGATGAAAAAATTTAACGAATAATATAGAACGGTAAGGTTTAGGTAGCTCAAAAAGTTTGTTTACCCTCCAGGTTTGTCTACAACCATAGCTGTTAAGACGGAAAACAAACCTTTTCGAAGCAAAGCTGGAAAGATTCCATCAGTTTCTGGCTCCTTGGAAGCATTTAATAAGCCTATAACTCATATAACTTTGATTTATAATTTTACCACAGCTGGTTCTGCTATTGTGCTGATATAAATTAGAATCAGAATCAACTTTTAGTGTATATAAAATAAGGGTAAAACCTGGGAAGTGTGCGCTAAGCATCTTGACTATTTGATATGAGTTAGATAAAGATTTTTTCTTTTCTATCAGAATTGTTGTCCTCTCTTTATATAAATCCTAAAATTGGCAATAACGATCTTTACCCTTTACTTGTAGATAGGGCAAATTGGGTGAAGTAGAGGTATGTACTCGTTTGTTCATCAACACTATAGTTGATTACGCTATGAAAATCTTCAACGAAAACATATTCAACTGTTTAACGCACACTATTCCTTACGTGTGATATAAAAATTCTTCGTTCTATAAAAAGGAATTACGTGCACTTCGCTACAAGAGAAATAAGTTACTAATTTTATTCTATTTGAAATTCGCTATAACTGAATGAAATCTACCCTCATTTTTGGCCCTAACAAATTCTTTCACTTAATTAATATGAAAAAACATATCCGATAGCTATCCGGCATGTCTCAAAACCTCTATTGTCTCGTCGTCGAGCTGAAAAATCAGTCATATCAATGCGGGAGTTGAGTAATATTTCTGATGCAGAACTCATTGAATCCATATAAAATATAACATTTTGATTTCTTAATTACTAAAACTAAATCAGTGCTTGGTTAATTACAGACATTTTTACGTTATCTTTGTTAGACCAGTTCTCGAGTATGTTGGCTAGGTATACTCGTATGGTCTTTCTACTTTGAAAACCACATTCTACATTTAAAAAATGTCCGACGCAGATTAATAAAATAAATGCTTAGGCTCTTAAGAACTAACCACTATATCCTGCCCCACTAGGGTTACCGACTCAAAGTGGTCGGCCTATTTCATTTGAAAATTTAGGAAAAACCACCAGCTCTTATCCGGCAACATCGATTGTCTCATACTTCTTTTAATACTATGCCACGCAAT
This sequence comes from Volucella inanis, assembly GCA_907269105.1. Taxonomy (NCBI): domain Eukaryota; kingdom Metazoa; phylum Arthropoda; class Insecta; order Diptera; family Syrphidae; genus Volucella; species Volucella inanis. The sequence continues at coordinate 101,252,762 of OU026157.1, read as the reverse complement.
TTTAAGATTTATCCTTAAATATGTTTTAAAGAACAATTGTATTGAACGCTACGTGAAGCTAAGAAGAAATACTCTCAGAAACTGCCTCAATAATAATCATATAGGTTGGCCCATAAAATTGACCATCTAGTATTAGTAAATCAAAGTATGCGCAATGCTCTAGTTCTAGATATGTGTTGTTGCGGGAATGAAATCTGTCTTGAGCACACCTACCGCCCTTCGGTGATACTTGTTTAATACATAAGTTAGGGACATTGCAAATACCTAAGGTGACTTTTTCAAACTAGGCTAGTAGAAAGCGGCTCATAGAAAATACTTTAAACCACAAATTGGTAACGTGCGTTACCTTTATTCATGATCATCTTTATGCTTTTGCTTCTAATAAACAAATTGATAGAGGCTTACTCTATCACAATCCATCAACAAAAAATTGCTGCTGATAAACTACAACTTCTAGCCTTTAATAATATCCCAACCGCCAATCTTGTTTGTTGTGACATCTTCCTCAAAGCAATCTGTTCTCGTTAAATACAGTTAATGGCCTGCCAGATTCAATCCGAAAATATCTTTATCTTTAAATCTTAATTGATTTAAATCTCTCTCCAGAGTCGGTTAGCACGACACGCCCTCTTATCTTTGTCGAAAAATTATGACGCAAAACACCCATATTGACTGTCAAAAATTAATTACACACTTAATCTCGACTAATAATCCTCCTCCATAACCGATTCCTAACTTGCTCACGATTCCATCTAGTCAACCCATAAAAACGCGTTGGTAGTACGAGTAATCCTTGTTTTACAAGCCATAACAAAATTTTCCTAGTACTCGGTGCGGTGTATACTGAAAGCCTGGCCTGTTAAAAACAGATGTTCCCTGGAAGGAAAACAAAAAAAAAAAAAAAAAAAAAAAAAAAAAAAAAACTATCACGGCCATCAAAACGAAATTACACGGCACACGACAGTAAATTTGAAGACGATAGACCGACGATTAGGGCTGGGAGGGATCTTCAAAGTTTTAACTTTAAACTCATTAAGTCATTAAACTTCGGCCCAAAAATATGCGGATGAGCCCATAAATGAGAGTTGCAGATAGATACAAAAAGGCACCCGGCAGCCCGCTGCATTACGAATACCATATATAAGAGGGTAATCCGTTTGACGGCGAAACTTTTTACTGTTCACTCTTGTCGGTTCTTACTGTTACTGACGATGGCGACCGACAAAAGCCGTCATTAGGCAATTACAGTTAGTGGTTAGCAAACAATTGTTGATCGTAAATATATTTTTTTAAAGCCCATAAATGACTTCTAAAACTGCTTTTGCTAGGTTACGGTACGTTTTTGACAAACAAGAGAGAGAAAAAACCATCCACTCCTTTGTTATGTTCCGCCACTGTCATTGTAATTTTAGCTGCCCAATCCGGTAACAAACAAAGTGCATCCAATATACACGCACAGTGTGTGAGCTGACGGGAAACGAGGTGCACAAAATATGACCTCCTAGGTGGAGTGTGTCAAATTGACACTAACCACGTTGCTGTCAGAAAACTCTTTGGGTCGTGGTCTTGGTTATGGTCAAATGTGGATTATTTACGGTCGTTGAGTGAATAAAAAGGTACACAGGTGACTCGATAAGAATTTGTTAATTGGACAAGGGGGTCAGATGTTGTAAAACAGAAAGGTGCGAACACGGTGTAATGAGTAAATGACCAAACTGCAAAGTTCTTGAAGTCAATTCGGGATTTTGAGATAACCTGACCGAAACGCGCTTAATGAAATATCTACAGTCTCTTGCGATTGTAGTCGTTCGACGTCAAAATGACAACGCCTCGTGCTATTGTGAATCTTAAGGTGTAGAATATGCAACGTGGTGTATGGCAACGAATCAATATACTTATTTTCTATTACAAACATTATGCTCTTCATGTAGACCCACGTTAGTACAAAAGTTCCCTCAGTATGCTTTTCGGCATTGAAACCACCGTGTACAAGTACGATAGTTTCTCTCCAGGTGTTTGTAGAAGCCAGTGGGGCAGATGGACCTAAAAATTGGCATAAATTCACAGGCCCAATGTAATTATATAATAGTATATATACATATATTACAATTGTTATCAAATGTCCCATAACCAAAAATAAAACACATAAGAACTTTTAAAAATGTGTTATTTTTTGAACTATGTTAGAAATAATGTGAAGCCTTGTTTTCAATATCATCCCTATTTTCGGCGTTTTCATTGTCACAAGACAACACAAGTTGGGGACTTCAATAAACTTAATACTTCTTAGGTAAGTATTGAAGTTTGTTTTTTTACCAGTAGCTTTCTTTTGCTTGTAATATAAGGGTCCGAGCTTAACAAAAAACAGTTGAATGTATCTAAATAAGTTTGTTCTCGACTGCACTTCTGCGAGTAATGTTGTCTTTAGTTTTTGAGTTTTTTTTTCTATCTACTTGTGCTTCTTCACTTAACTGTACAGGCAACATAGATAAATTATTTGTATAATGTAGGTGACATATTATACCAGAGGTACATGGCTTTACGATATAGTTATATTGTTAAATATCTGGCAGTATTATAAGAAAAGATTCATATGACAATGCAAAACTACAATATCATAATTGTGTGCATTCCTTTAATTAATCCAGTGTCCAATTCAGTTATATCAATCGAGATCTAAGCTTTTTGAAAAAAAAAAAAGAATTTGGCCGTGTTCCCATCATTCAAATTGCCAATTTTTCTTTAAATTCCTTATGTATTCACGCTATATTTTTCACAACAATTATTTTGTCGTTTCCTTTAGTTTGGGCTTTTTAAGAGGTCCATGTTGAACATATAGCTCAAATTCTATGTGTTCTGTCTTTACTGGTAATCTGATCATTTCTTCGATCCGATTGCACCACATACGTAACATTTTTGTGTTGACGATTTATCTGTAAGCGCGTTACATACTTCAGCGTCAACCATTGTAAAGATCAAGTTAAGACTTACTACCAGCAATTTTCCTTCCAACATCGTTTACTAACTTTTTAATCTGATCGTCTACTCATCTTTTCTCTGCTCTTAGAATTTCAATTTTACGTACTCAATTTCTATTGGTCGGTAGTAGCTTGTAGAAGATGGACTCGGATTTTACCATGGAATTTAAGCCTCGCAAGAAAGTAGGAGTGTAACAATGCGAGTAATAAAAACGGCCGTATCAGAAGCTTGAAGACAATGAAAGGCCTTTTCATTAGAGCTTTGCCTCGACTCCATATACAACAAAAGATTTCCTAGTTCAGAGATTTCCCGGAAATGAATAAGAGTTTTTTGAGTTCGAAGGAGTCGCTGCGTAGTGAAAAAAGCTTGTAAAACTACTTCAACTGATGTGCTTCTTAATTTGAAATATCTAGTGTGAAAAATTGTACGATGGAAATTTTTACAAAGTGCTCTCCCTGATTACATTGTATTGATTTCTAGATAATTTTGCTTCTATGACAACAGCTAGAGCATCTTCATCCGTCATTAATTTAATTTGTGATTCCGTTGACCTTTTATAAGCCTTTATGTATTTGGGTGCACGATATGGACTTTTAGACATTAATATATATCCTAAAACAACTTTGATGCCTGATATTGTCCTGATAATTGCATGGCAAAATTTAGCACAGAAAGTGTCGATTCTTGAACTTGCTGAGTTTTTTGTCGACCAAGTTTTTTCTCAGAGGCATTTAAAATTAATATGGACATGTCCAGCTATCTTTTGTTTTGTCTTAAGAATCAATCACTTGTCTTACTGGCTTTGCACCTCACTATTCGGTCAATCAGATATTGGTTGTCAAGAGGTTTCGTTCGAATAGTCAACCCTTCCGTTAAAAAATTTAACTCATCTGTTATTTCAAGCATCCAGAGTTTTTTGAAATATTAACAAGTTCTTACCTCGTTATAAATAATATGTCGTTCCTAAGGAAAAAAAAGAAATAATAAGTACCGGAAACAAAAAACGTCGTTATTTTCCTCCAATCATAACATTGGCAAATTAAGGCTACCTACAGATCATTCCATTTTTCGATGGCAATTGCAGGCTCCAGTCTCTCCACTATAGCTGACTGTATTCTCGATAAAGTTACAGCCCTATCTTTTAGGTAAAAAGTAAACTTTAAGAACTAAAACCAATCACATTGTCAAACATATAACTGAAAATAGAATTATAACTATATATGTACATGTAGCATGTAGAGCAACTTTTGGAGCTGCCTCTATTGTACCTTGCAGTTGAGGATTGATCCTAACTATAACGAAAGGAGAAACTACCATAGTGCGCTTACTATGATACTTCCGATTCTAACAACTTCTGCAGTTGCTAGCACAAAAAATTTTAGATAATGATAGCATTACATGAGTATGAGTATGTGAAATGAACGAAATATTCGGCAATCATTTTTTAAACTATCTGTAACTTGTGTAGTACCTAATGCCTATGCAAACTTAAAGATCCAGGAAGATGAAATAAAGTATCTTTCTATTCTTTATATTTTAATGAGGACATACCATTTCTCTTCTCATTTCTAAAAAATCTACTGAAACTGAACTAAATAAAATGCTATATGTCCACTCTTACTGGTATCTGGTCACAGGTAATACAGAAACCGTATGTTCCTTAATGAAAAGTTATTCTTTCTCGTTGTGCTGGTGACATAAAAATTTCTAACACTTAAAATACTTCTTGCCACAAGACATTTTATTGCGCTACGAGCATTTTTTGGTGTCATTCACCCTTGTTTAATTGTATTGAGGACGTTCTTGACATTTATTATAGTTTAACGCCCCATTACAATTGTACTTAGAACTATGGGATCATTGCCTCTAAATCATGCCACGCCATCGTCCGGTGTAAGATCAATGGTAATAGAACATGTGTATCAATCAATTTTTCTAGAATGAAGGCTCTAAAAGCTTTTGTAATTGAGCGCCTTAACAGTAATATTAGCATGAAATGTTCTTTACATCTTTGCATGGGAATTTCTAATGCCTTTTGATATTTTTTATCTTTTTCCGAATCGTGAAACTGCATCTATCCGTCTCATGATATTTGGAATAACTGGGTTATATCAATTGCCATCGCTTCTTTGCTGTGAAGATGCCTTAATTCTAAATTTATTTTCCTTTCTTCGCTGCCGTCACGTTAAATAACATTTCGAAACATCGAATTCTATGCTTTGTTCGTTGACCCTCCACTTTCTCTCATAGTTAAAAGTGTGCTCGTTACAATAACATTCTATGGCTATCCGTATACAATGGTCCGGATTTGATTGAATACTTTTTCACGAAATCCCTGACCTCTCAGTGACTTCCATTGAGTCATTGTTCGTAATCGGAGTCGTGATACCAACGCAACTGTTAAGCCCGACGCTCTCTTTCGCTCTCTTCGACAAAATGGATAAATGGAGAAAACTCCTATCGTCTTTGTCCAAAATACCCGATCCTCCCTTCGTCACTCCCTCTAAGCATATGACAGAAGTGATAGAATGCATTTATTTTCTAGCGGGAGCCGTCACTCAAGCGTCATTTTAGAGGATTAAAGTAGTTTCATGGACTTTCTGTCTTTTGTGTTTTATTTTTTATTTTTTATTTTTTTTTTTTTTTTGCGTCATTTTATTGGATCGGGACTTTAGTTGGTGCTGTTCCCGGGCAGACACATGAAAAATAGTCATCTCTGGCCCAGCTCACGTTCTCTGTTTTAGGAAATGCGCGCACGGAAATCCTCTCTACTTATAGGTGATGCCATGTCAAGTGATTGTGATCTCCATAGAAAGGGGGAAAAAAAAGACAGCTCTTTGGTGGGATTCAAATAAAATGAATCATGAGATTTTAAAATGTAAGAAGAACACGTGTGGATGCTTTACTTTGAGGACATTGGAAAAGCCAACGTCTTTCATGTCACGTTGCATCCATTAGGTTTATTTCAAGGTGTAAGACATTTAAGCAGAATGCGTAATGGCTAAGTATAAGATTTGTTAAGTGATTTTTCAAGCACATTTGCATGTACTTGTTCATATTTTAGTAGAAAGGATCTTATTTTTAAGCAAGATCAGTTGAGGTCTTCACTTTGAAGAAAAATGTATGCAAAGTGTCTTTCCTTTGTCGAGGTTAGCATGGATCCCACAACATCAGTCTTACGATTGTTTCTAATACAGTATAAGGCGCCTTTCATTGGCGATAAATCTAATTGCTTTCAGGCAACTTTATATCGCCTACCCCCAACAGGTTAAAGTTAAATTCCCAAAATTTTATTGAATAAGATATCTAGAATCTTAGCATAATCGTTAGACAAAGACATCTCGTTATGTTTGAGATGCGGCATGTTGTAGTAGTAGTTCTCGTTTGCTATAACATTCAGGATTTCACCCAGATAGTAGATACCTTAGGAAAAATGTTAAAGTGGTTCTATTTTGTTTTTTATAAGTTTGGTTTGAACTGATGCCTACTAAATCGTCCTTACAGATGGGCTGTACTACGCATGTTAAATAAGTGATCTTCCGTCAACACGGTGATCTTCTCGATGATCGTTTCTCTTCATGCTTGATCCACTCATTCTTAGTAGTAATATTTGGTCTGCAAGAAGAAGACTTCATGCAGATACTATACACTTCGGTGTTCTCTATGTTCTCTTACGGAACCTACTGCTAAACGGGTGGCTTACATAGTCAGAGGACGCGTAATGTTGTGTGTCAACTAACACGGGTGACATCATTTAAGAAATATCAGGCAAACAGTATTCCTCTTACATTCTCTAACATACCTTACGCATACTCCTTGTTTTTTAACACGCATCTGTGGTCTTAGAATCAATCCAGCCAAAACAGAGCTAGTTCTCTTGACAGAAGAATCAAGTTGCTATCTTTAATCGTATCCAAACTAGAACACAAAGTTTCTTTATTTTCGAGGTTGAAAGAACGGATTAATTGAAGAGGTACTTCATGAGAGAAATCTCATGAAACAAGAGAATAGGCTCAAGCTCAAACACTGGGCCTGCTCGCACACTAAATTTTTCAAGCCAGTTCTCACTGACGACATAGATTTCTATTGATCTCTATTTAAAAAAAAAGACTAGCATCAACTTGGTAGAAAAAACGTAACGGGTAACCCCAATAGGCACCATTGGTGCGTTAAAATTCCTTTCAATGGAAGTTTTTTAAATTCTGATATCTTCGCTGCAAACTCTGTCTTTAGACTGGCTGACACTGAGCAATGAAAAAAAATATATCTGATATATAAATCTACTTATGGCGCGGCGAACTGTAACCGCTCATATCAAACGACCGTTACTTTACTGAAATGGATTCAGCATTGACTTCAATCACCTTATCCCAGGGTAGAGGGATCGCAAATCATTCTCAATTAGCCAACATTGATCTTCTCAGACAGTTCTACATATCTATTGTATATTAGCGTTGGCGCTGAAGTCTACTCTGAAGATCTTTACATACCATATATGCGTATCAATCTTTCCTTAGCCTGAATTGAATACCCTTGGCAGACTTTACAATATATTATACACATACATCCAGGGAGCGGTCAGATTCCAAGTTTCAGATACAATAAAATCGAAGGTGGCTAAACCAATTGACACATTCCCAAGCGCAATCTAAGAGCAGTTATAATTATACTCATGAGACATATAAACTTTTAAGATCTTTGCTCGATCCCAAGCGATCGAAAGAACTGATCAAGCTTAATTAAAAGAGATATTGAAGAGATAAAGAGGAAGAACAACCCTAATTTCCAAGATCTAAATAATCTCTGCTCTACAAAGATCGTCGACCTTGGCGAATTTATAGACAAATCTGTATGGTTCGAGGAGCGACCAGGGTATCGCCCTTCCATGCTTTTCCATTAATATCACAGACAAAGTTGCCCAAAAATAGAATATTTTCATGTCTTTCACGGATACAGAAAGCTCGGGTTGACCCCCTATTCCTCTTAACCTTCTGCGATCGAATCAAAATTATCAGGACTTAACAGATGATCTGAAATTCACGGATCGTTTTCATAATTACGTTGCACAAATACGGACTCTATGACTGAATTCTCGCAAACGTATGACTTTTAAGCCACTGCAAGTGGGGGCCCTCTATCTGTTTTGTTTTTAGTGTAACTACAGAGCTTTATAACCGATATTTTATTCTTATAAACATTACATAAATCTCATGACTGTTACAATGTATCAATAAAACTTTTGACCCAACTTAATATATCAATCGTATTCCAAAGAATTGGAATTTGAGCTCTTTCATCTGCTCGGACTGAGCTTCACAAAAAAGCAGAATGTTCCAAACAAACGTTTTAAAAACTATTATCCCAGACTTGATTACCTTTACAGTCAAATCAGGTCCATTATATTCAGTGGTGTGCACTTAAACTGAGGTAACGATGAACAAGGAGCAAGACGGAGGCTAATCTCTAAAGAAAGTAAACCTACGAAATGCAAAATGCATACTTAGCCAAGTTTCAGTTGAGTAATAATTCAAAACTGCTAAACATCTCACAGATTACCCCAATGACTTTTCATCACGCTACAGGCTTTTTCCAGATTTATTGCAATTATTAATTTTTTATTAGTTAAGTAAGGAAATCAATTATTCTGGGTTAAAGTTCAGCACATATGGTAATCTTCATCTGATCCAGAGGGGAACCAGCCGATTACCAAAGTCTAAAAATACAGAGCTACTTCATGCACCCCATCCGCGTCAATCGGCCTTTCCACGACTAATAAGTCTATCGGTTTTTGAATGTAAGCTAATTTTCAGTAAACCAGGAAAACAAATACTTAAAGAAGCAATTAGGTAGACAAGTCAACAAATAAAAGCTAAACAACACTTGAGGTGATTTGGAGAGGTACTCTCTGTGATTTCCCATTGCCATGCAACAATAATTCGTATCGTACTTCTAACTTCAAATTATTATTACATTGAACTTCCAGAGAGACAATTCAGATTGTTGTTAAAGATTAGTGATGACATAACGCAGGTTTTTAATACAGAACCACTCATGTGGTTCCTTCCAGATTTGCAGTGTCACCACACAATGACACCACGTCAATGAGCTTGAAATTCTTGATATTCTTATAATTTATCAAAGAATTTAATCAATTTGTTTGAAATTGTGCAAGTCTTTTCATTGCGTGCGAGGATAAATCTCTGTTCGGTATTATTCTTTTTACAATTAAATACGAAACCATAAATCCAGGCTTAGGCCCAGTTCCACTTTCACTTACAACTATGGCTCCAAATGGACCAAATAATTTACCATCAAACCGCAATTAACAGAAAATTATTCACTTAACATTTTAAAAATATGAACAATGTCCAGAATGTTACCGGCCAACCGGCTAAACGGTCAGGCCACCGATTATCCTATATCTTGCACATGCATGCATATTACCACGCAGTTTCTTTTTTTTTTTTTTGTATACATATGAATTAAAACATAAATGCGTGTCCTCAGGACCTGAGCAACACTCACTCGACTCACAGTACTTACAATATGCAAATAATGACTCAATGTCAATAAAAACTGAATCAACTTAATGATAAATTCATGTTCGAATGTGTGAAAATGATGACTTTATTTGTTGTCCGACATAAATTTTGTTGGCACCTAAAGTGTATCCAGTGTCCAATGGCCAGTGTCCAATATTCAGGGCCCTATGTCCCATGTGCATTGTCTCCATTGTCCATTGGGCCATGTCCCGCTTTCATATTCCTCCTTCCTGTCTTATCATCAGTATGAGTAAATTAAATTGAATTTCTAGGTTGTGATTTATTGCAATCATGTGGACGTTGCCAATTTGCAAAATTGTTTTAATGATTCGTTTTAATCGCATTGCAATTGCTACTGTCAATTTCAACCGGGTAACGAGTAATGAAGGTAATTTTTTTATCATTTTACTTCTCATGGCTTACTTTATAGTAACTATACGGTTATACGACGAGTGTATATGTACTTTTTATACTTTTGTATGGAGATCTTTTGGAATTCTTTAGTGACTGGAGTGTTATATAATTCCGTAAGGATTATCTAGTATTACAGGTTAAAAGATTATTGTAACTATGATACCTATAAGTGTCACACATTAAGGATTGACTTCTAGAACTCATGTGCTTCTTCTGCAAAAGGAATCAATTCGATGGAGTTAAGTGCCGTCAGAAAATGATGGATTTTGCTGTTTAATTGCTTTCGATATGTATAAGAGACCGAGCGAATTTAATAGCTTGATTGTCTTTAGACAGATTGATGAAATACATAAGGGCAGCCAAAAAACGATGTATTTTACTATTTAATTACTTTCAATATGTATCAGAGACTGAGAGAATTTTAAAGCTTAGTTATCTTTAAACAGATTGATGAAATCTGAAAAAATATCCATGATTGTGTTCAACTTATTTGAGTAGCTTAAGGATAAATCGTGATCCGTTCTCACCCGCTGATTAAATCAACAGTGTAGGGTGTCAGTTGCATCTAACACATGGGCTGAAAAGTCAGTGCCGTTTTATAGTAAAACACAACATTTTTGCAAAATTCAACTTTATTTATCAATATAGTTGCCTTCGAGGGCGATACACTGATTGAAACGATTTTTCAATCTTTCGATACCAGTTTTGTAGTACGATTTCGGATAAGCCTCAAAATAGGCCTCTGTTTCGGCGATTACTTCTTCATCGGTCTTAAATCTCTTTCCAGCGAGCATTCTTTTGAGGTCTGCGAACAGGAAAGAGTCGCTGGGGGCCAAATCTGGAGAATATGGTGGGTGGGGAAGCAATTCGTAGCCGAATTCATTGAATTTTGCCATCGTTTTAATCGACTTCTGACACGGCGCATTGACTTGATGAAATGATGATGATGAATCTTTTTCTTCAAATGCGGCCGTTTTTCTACGATTTCGTCCTTCAAACGCTCCACTAACGCAATGTAATAGTCGCTGTTGATAGTCTGCCCCTTTTGGAGATAGTCGATGAAAATTATTCCATGTGTATCCCAAAATACGGAAGCCATAACCTTGCCAGCCGACTGTTGAGTTTTTGGTCGTTTTGGACGAGGTTCGTCGCCTGCTCGCCACTCAGCTGACTGCCGACTTGACTCTGGTGTGAAGTGATGGAGCCAAGTTTCATCCATTGTCACATACCTCTGAATCATCAACACGTTGTTGTTTTTGGTTGACTGTGAGCAAACGCGGAACCCACTTTGAACACAGCTTTCGCATGTCCAAATATTCGTGTATGATATATACAACACGCTCTTTTGATATCTTCAGAGGCTCAGCTATCTCGATCAACTTCACCTTACGGTCATTTGTAATCATTTTGTGGACTTTTTTGATATTTTCATCTGAAACAGCCTCTTTTGGACATCCACTGCGTGCATCATCTTCGGTGCTTGTATGAACACTTTTAAATTTTACAATCCACTTGCGAATGGTTCGTTCAGCTGGTGCAGAGTCCGGGTAACACTTATCAAGCCATTTCTTTGCATCGGCTGCATTTTTTCCCATCAAAAAGCAATGATAAATCAACGCACGAATTTGCTTTGAATCCATTTTTTTCACAATACCACAAGTTGCTTCACTCACAACGCTATATCTCGAGAACTAATCGTCCGATAGCTGTCAAATTTATACAGGTATCTTTTGAAGATTGGTACTAACTGAAAATGGTATGGATTCAAGTGATGCCCTCTCTTACAAACTTCATGACCCGAACATGAGGTGGACATGAGGTGTGACACATTATAGTAAGTTCATAATGAATTCATGGTGTAAAGATCGGACCAATAAGCCAGAAATATAGCAATACGAGTCGTGATCAAAAAGTAAGGGGACTTCATATTTTTACATATAAAAAAGGATTTATTTATTCAACAATATTAATGTTGTCCCCTTCAAAGTAATCCCCCGCAGATATAATAATCTTGTGCCAACGCTTTTTCCAATCCTCGAAGCACTTCTCATAATCACTTTTTGGTATAGCCCTGAGCTCTTTTAAAGATGCCGTTTTTATTTCTTCAATCGATGCAAATCTCTGTCCTTTCATACCTCTCTTCAGCGAAAAGTCCCATGGACCCAAATTCGATTAATATGGTGGCATGATTGTCATGTTGTTTTTGGCCAAAAAATCTCTCACAATGAGTGAGCAGGTGCATTATCGTGATGCAAAAGCCATGAATTGTTTTTCCAAACAGCGCATAACTTCAAGTTAATACTTCTTATACCTTGAGGTAAAAATTCCTGATGCACTACGCCACGGTAATCGAAAAAAAACAATGATCATTTGGTCTTGGCTCTCCTGTCTGCTTCCATTGGGAATGATTGGGCTTTGGTTTCGACGTCATAACTATATTAACATGATTCGTCAACATTTATGACCCTTTTGAGAAAGTCAGGGTGATCATTGACGTCATCCTAGAGCTCCTGAGCGATGCTCATGCGATGGTTTTTCTGATCAAAATTAAGAAGTTTCCGAACAAACTTCGCTAACACACGTCTCATGACTAAAACAGCCGAAAAAATTGCATGACAGGAGCCGACCGATATGCCAACATCCTCAGTAACTTCTCTAATGGTAATTCGTCGATTTTCCAAAACAATTTTCTTCACAGCTTCGTCGCTATCACCTTTTAATGACGTGCTGGTTCGTCCAGAGGGAGGTTCATCATTTGCATCTTCTCGACTAACTTGGAAGAACTTGTACCACTTGTAAACATTTATTTTACTCAGACTCAGTGTATGCCACTGTCAACATGTGTTTTTTAGAGCACTTGATTCCATTTTTTACACAAAATTTGATGCAAATTTTTTGCTCCACTTTTTATAATGGTTATTTCGCTCCATGGGTGGCATCTAACATTTGATTAAATTATTAGTGTAAGTTGGCTTGTTTTTGATATCTAGTCAACTACTTATCTTATTTGATTTTTGTTAATTGTCATCTGCACTAGCAATCTTTAAGATTTGGCTATTGCAATTCCCACTTTATATATTGATAAGGCGAATGGATTTTTTTAACTTTCTAGTTCTAGTAACTTCAACACTTTTTTCTGCCTAACAAACTTCGCCATTATTCATCGGTGAGTTAAGTATTACTTTTAGGATCCCCAGAGCTGACTGTGACTTTTTCATAGGATGACGAAAGGGCTCTTGCATTCTTATCCTTTTTACACCATTATATCATAAGGATTTCCAAACCTTCTAATATATTTTGCGGGCATGGAAACGTTTGATGGCAATGTTTCGTTTTGCCGTGTTAATACTCATATTCCTTTCGATTTTGACGTCGATATTCTTATCCAGTAGGCCGCTTGCTTTATATGACATTGGCGCATATCAATTTCATGTATATATAGATCTATTCAAGTGAATAGAGAGATACGCATTTGATGACACGATTTTTTTATAAACAAAATGACAATGACCGTTATCGTATTACAAGAAAACGGGACTCAACTTTTTTAGGGTTCAAAGGTCAGAAAAAAGGATCTTTTCCCCTCCTTCATACAACGACAAGGAACATTTTCCTAAATCAGGGATAAACCATTAGAATTTATATTTCCTTGGTCACCTTAATTTACTTCCTGTTAATTTAAAAGTTTCCCACCCGGTTTCCGCCATTGCCATCATTACCGCCGTAATCTCCTACAATTAATCATGACTTTCATTCTTTGTTATATTTTCTTCGTTTTGTTCCTTTCGAGGGATACGTAGAAGGGGAACAAAGAAGAATACGCTAAATTTTGAGACGGCAAAGAAATAAGAAATTAAAAAAAAAAACACATAAAATGAACGCACCATAGAAACGCGCCCATTCGGAGGATTATTCAGCGGATTTATTTCTTTTATTCGCTGTTATAAAAGAAAAAGCTCGCCTTTTTGGCTTTCATATCTATCTCCCCTCTGACACCTCGTCAAACTCCGTGGGCGTTCGAAAATCGCGTTATAAATCGATGATTAATGTGTTTTATTCGCCGCCACTTTTGATCGACTTTGCGGAGGATTAATTATAACGATGATGCCTCTTCCCTTGCTCCCGCCTTTAAATTGAACTACGTTATTTATAAAATTTTCCATGAATCTCCAAGTCGAATTATTCCCAACTTAGCGCTTTAAAGTATAGTCTTTGTCGTGTGAGGGTTGGTGAACTCATGGGGGAGGGATTGATATAATGTGATGAAATCCATGGCTCTGCCGGAAATTAAATCTTTTTGAGTCCACGCGGCTGTACGTTACCGAAGCGCACGCAGCAATTCCAGATGTCGGTTTCAAGAGTAAGAGTGTATGGGGCAGGGGTCCTTAATTGAATTTTTATTCAACAGATGAAATAGCACGACAAAGTCCGCACTAATGGAGCCTATCTACCATAATGAGGCATTAAAAAATTGATGGCCAAGTTGGTGGTATACGATACGTTTAGGTGTCTGGCGTACCCTCAGGTGTACTCACATCCAATCGTACAATCAATCGCCATAAACAATTACATTCAAGCTGTCGTATTTTTTTATTTTTGTTTTTTTAAGAAGAGAAAATCCGCGTATATCCATTATTCTTGGAGAAAAAGGTTACTCCAAGCATTAGTATCCATTAGAGAACCTGGAATGCTGCATAACTGAGTGCAGTCGTTACTATATAGGGTTGGGGTGGGAGGTAGTGTTCTCTTCCTTTCTTCTGACATTTTTTACGGCACATAGGTACTGATACTACGGGCAGGTAACATACCGAGTATGTTTAAAAATGACTCACATGTTAGCAACGGCTATTATAGCAGTCGAATCGTGGATAGTGTATGGGGCAGATACATATGTATGTACTCAGCTCAAGGTTTTTTGGGAGATACTCGTACCCAACATGAATACAAAGCAGGTTTTCTTGTAATAAATGGATAGGATAGATACCTATTCGTATTTGTATCTGCAAGGTGCGAGTGCTCGAAGGTTTCAAACCAAATGAGAGTGTTTGAAAACCAGAATGTGGGTATTTACACATCTTACATTGATTGACTGGTGGTTGTAAGAATGGTACAATGGGCAATCATATGTCGTGCCATGATATCGAAAGAAGATGCAAGTTATACGCGAGTCAATTGTTTAAGATTCATTGGTTCATAAGGGCAAATTGGCACCTAAATGACAGATGGGACTGAAGGAAGGCTTCAGAAATCGACAGAAACGAGACCTTGTAGAATTAGAAAAAAAAAGTTGGGCCCATATTTTCTTCCAAAATTTCTGGAACAAACTGTTCTATAATTCGGATCCATATGTTAGCGGGTTGACTATTTGAGTATCAGCAGAGTATTTGTGCTTAAATTCTTAAATCTTTTCCTTCACTAGAACTGGAGTAATGTGCCCGGAAGCGAATCATACTTGTAGATAATTGCTCATGTAAAGCTGATCAGGGTCTTCGGAGCGGTTAGACCGACTTAAAAATTGAGCAAATAGCTTCGCAATTATTTGAGGATCATCAGATAATGTGTTCACAAGACAGAGTTTTGAGACCGTTGTTACGCGAAAACGTCAAGGATAGATGTGGGTGGTGGAAATCTAGATTAGAAAGAAGGTGAAACTATGTAATTATTCGCATTAGAAAAAAAAATATATAAGATCAAACTTTCTTCCAAAAATGTTGGTGATAGCACTTAATTGGAAAAGACCAGAGTCCTTAAGACAGTCGATGAAGAGAACTTCTTTTATTGTGTTTGATCACTCTGAACCCACAAGTAGATTTAAATCACCCAAAATAACTGTCAAGTCGCTAGAATCGCCATTTTTATATAAAAAGTCAAAAGTATCTACAGCTAACTGGTAACTAACACACTAAAAGCTGCTCATAATCTATGAAGAGCTCTGTATGCGTACGTAGTAAACGTACTATATTGCGATTCGAAAGGTACCTTGGATGCAATTCATGTAGACTTGCACATGTTATAATGTGAATTTATTGAAGGAATTGCTCCAGCTTACCTTAGTAAGCCTCCAGACTTTAAGCCGATAAGCGATTTCCATTATTGTAATGGACATATAATCCAAAATCTTTATAAAGCATTAAAATGTTCATATGCCCCAACTGACGATGTTAAGACGTTATCATAGAGACTTTTGCTATCTCTTGCATGGTCAAGAATAAATTCATTGACCTGAATAAGAAAAGAAGACATCTACATTACGATAGTTGGATAGAATCGTATCAAAGAGATAACAAAGATATACCGAAGTGTTTTGGTGATTTTAGAATTGGTGTTCATAGATTTTAGTGCCTTGAATGCAACAGAATTATTTATGAAGTTAGACATATCCCGAAATTGTTTACACTTGCATAAGCTCTGCCGCCCTAAGAGCAACTAAAACTTGTAATTGCTCATTTCCGTATAGTAATGTAATGTTGTGACGTCTTCTTCGTCAGACAAAATAAAGGCTAAATTCGCTCTGAGTTTATTAATGTTGATTCATCTATCTTTGTGACAAACGACAACGACAGAGATCGTATGAAGTGCGAAGTTATGAGTTGTTGATGCTGTAAGAAATGATGTCGATGTGCATTGAGAAGATTATGCTGCTTATGTTGTTGGTTTTTGGTTGTGAGTCGCTTTCGCTGCGGATAATGTAACCAAAGTAAAGGTAAACAAAAATAAACGGATGAACGTAATCTTAGGAACGAGTGTGCAAAACAGTGACCTGCACATAACTCGTAAATTCTATATTTATATTTTCCACCCTTACACCACTTCAGATACAATTACTTATCATACTTTATCGAAATTGAAATTGCATTCAAATGTTTTCCGTGTTTTAAATTAAGTAAGCTTTAGGTAGTCAACTACAACATAAGTTCGTGAACATCAAAATTGATTTACCAATTAACTACTAGAAAATTGTTTATGATTGAAAGCTTTGGCAGCATGGTGGTAAGATTCGCCCTTTTATTTAATATTGTACAAAAAATTAAGTTAAGTTAATGCTAGTAATGAATATATGCCTCAATATTTGAGTGTTTGTTATCATAATGCAAAACTAATACTGCGTCAAGTCACAAGGATGTGTTATCATCTGAAACTTATGATATTTTCCAAAATGATCGCTGTAAGTCTACTAAAGATCGCTGTAGTGGAGTACTTGCAGCTATTCAGTTAACGCAAAAAGATTCTATTACCGAATTTAGTTGCGGACCAAATCTGCCTTTCAACAAAAGTCGAAAATATAAGATTTATTTATATTGTTACATATATAAAGTCAGGTAATAGATTAGACACTTATGTTCTGAAACTACTAGTCTATGTGCTCTACATAGTTGATATTGAAGACATAATTTGGTCATTCTCTGAACCCAACAAAAAGAAGCTTTTATTAATTATATGCTTTCAAATAATTTATATCAAAAAAGTACAATTGCTAACTTGCGAAACAAATTATTAGATCTTATTTTTATAAACGTAAACGAAAAAAATAACTAGATGCATCATAGACAAACGATGACTAAAATTAATTTTTTCTTGTAATTAAAGGAAAGGACTTGATTAGCTCTCTAGAGTTCTTAATAATTTCAAGAGCCTTAGAGTGTATCTTTATTCTACCAACATGGATATATATCTTTTTTTATGTATTCTTTATTCTCATTTTATAACACAGCTTATATGCACATACACTTTTATTCAAAACTTAGCTTAAAAAAATAAAAGAAAATAAGTAAGAGATATTTTTATTTTATGAAGGACAAAATAGAGCTAATGCCACTTCAATGTCTACCTGATATGTTTTGTGAAGTAAACTGATGCAAAGTACACGTCAACAAGACATGACATCGCTATACTCCTGAAAAACGTGAAACAAACGATCTTTATGGTGCAATAATTCTTCAGTTTGCGGAGGCTTATTCCATAGGAGGTTTCATTAAAAGAAACTCGAAAGATTTCTTCGACCCTCGTACCCTTTTAGCCCTTTTATTGCACAAGTTAGGTCTATACTTAAATACGCCGATATTGTCTGGAACCCAAACAATCTAAGATATTTAAATTATATTAAAAGGGTTCAAAGACGGATTTTGAATCATCTTATGAAGCTAGGTGTCAATTACTTCATGACATCTTATTTTTTAGAGATATTTTGTTTTCCCATATAAACAGCCCCACACTTTTGTCTTCGTTGCAAATTTATCCTCCGGACAGAGATCGTCGCATATTTTACCCATTAGGGCATAGAACAAACAATAGTCAAAATTAACAAATTTCAAGATCATTAAAATTCTCGCAATTTAATTAAATTTTCACATTCAAAAAGCCCACTCCAAAAATATTAGATATTCAAAATATGCTTTAAAATTCATTTTTTTATTTTTATTATTATTAATTTTTTTAATTAACTTTAATTCTTAAATTATTGATTTTAAATTCTTCGTCATTATTTGTACTAAACTTACAGTACAAATATTTATTCGGAAGAAATTTTGATCTGTCAAGTGTTAAAAGTTGTGTAGTAGTCGCTTGATATCCACTTCCTCTATGTGTTTTCCAGCCTTATAAGAAAAACTCATGCTGATGCCAGAGAAATGTTCAGATCCTATAAAATAGAAAGTACCTGCACGGTAGGCCGTATAGATAGAGTAACATTGTTTTATGAAATGTTTCAATAGAGGACGGTTCGAAGGTGTAAAGAGATGGGTTTTCCATAAGTTGAGGTTTTGTTTATGTTAACATTTTTTTTCTCCTATGAGTATTAAAAAATATACTATCAATTCACGGATAGGTCCAACAGGAGAAGTTGTTTACTGGTGATTACATTATAAGTAACAAAGCTTAGTGAGCACTCTATCTGATCGGTCCTTGGCATGGTTGATTTGATAACGATGTTAAGAAAATAAGGAAAAAATCTAAAAGGAATGAATCATTGTTCTAAATCGAAATAATTTTTAAGACTCTTCATCGATGCCAAAGTAGCAACTACTGTGAAGAGTATACGGGGATAAGGAAATCTGGAGGTCAACTTTCATTAAACAACCATTAAAAAACATTTTTACTTATCGAAGTTGTATTAGGAGTGAACGATATTCTTTTTCGTTGGAACTTGTCGCTTGAGACATAAGTTTTGGATGCTCTTAGAATGAGAGTTTTTTTTATCTAGGCCTGCAAGTTTCGAGTGACTATTTTAGTTACATTCTACGCAATGTATCCATATACCAGTATTTAAAGCAGATGGATACTGCCTCGCTGATTCTGTTCTATAATTTGAGTTCGGAGTTCCTTCATTGATGAGGAACGTTTTCGGTTTTCGGCATTCTGTTAATCATTATTAGGTTTTATGAGAGAAAATGATTGCAAAACTTTCTGAAGTTAGATTACTTCCAAATCATTGTCCTATGGCATTGTTGTTCAAGTGGTTCAATAATAGCTACCTATTAGATGAGATTAACTGATCTTATAGGAGATTCGGCGTTTAAATAACTTGTTACATGTTTGAGTATCGTATTACTACCTTGTAGCTAAGCGTTGAAATCTAATAGGAGCGGAATCATGATGTCACCTTAAGGCGTTTAGTTGTACAATAGAGCATAACTTAGCTCTGCGTTCTATGACACGCGGGTTCTTTTGTTCTGCTAGTGTTAGATTTAGCCCTAAGCCGAAGTCAGAACAGAATCGTGGTTTGGTTAAGTGAACTCACCAGCATCTCACCATCTCATATCACTTACCATTTAAATGTGCGCTATTCATCTTCCACCACATTAGATTAAGTTAGTTAAAATTTGGTGGTTGGTACGGTATCTGCAGCCGGAAGCACTCTGTACTTCATCGCACTAAGGTCAGTGTGATGACGTATGAGGAAATTAGAACTAATATCTCAGCTTGAAGGACGCTGCAGCAGTTTGGCGAGCGACGTGAGCATCTTAAATTCAACTGATACTTGCTCTGTTTTTTCTACCTTGCCGTTCGTCCTCTTTACTTTACGGTCATGGTAAAAAGTTTGCAAAAAGTGCCGCTGAAGATGTGATGTATGTACGTGATGCAGGACTTCCCAAAGGTACAAAGTGCTAGGCTGCAAAAGCTGTTTTATTTTAACAAATACGTCTCCTACAAGACCTTGTTATATTCATTGCTATGTAATGTCATACAGCAGTACAATTTGTTCAAAATTGTCTCAATAACTGTTTTAACTGTAATATTAATGTGAAATCGGGCTCCTTAGCCCTTAGCTGTGATTAAAATGTTGTGAAAGAGCTCTCTACTCCAGGCCCTGGTTTTTTCAAGTACGATCCAGGAACATCTAAACCATATATACCAGGCTGACTTAGGCCATTTTTTTATATCTGTTTTTCAGAAATCTTGTCAATATTAACTTAGACGATATCAGCTATCATAAAAAAAAACAGTTGGAATCCTTTTTTATTTGTCAGAAGCATAATAAAAATGCACCTTTAACTTTAATTTCCTATTCTACATACATACGAGTACATACGGGTATGTTACACATTCGATATTACTCATATTTCTAACCATAAAGTCATCAGCCAACTGTTGCACTCTCTAATCGAGTACTAAAGCGCAATCTCAAATTACAAATCAAATTGAACCGTTATTAATTTTAGCCCTTCATTCGCTCCTCAACCAATCAACTGTAAAGCCCCATCTATGGATATATCCGTATCTCGAGTTACACAATTAAAACCAATCAACCCATCAACCCCAGGTATTGTCTCTGAACTCTTTAAACACCACAAAGAACGTACATAATACGAGTTATCCCGATTTATTTTCCACCAGCAATGTGAAAAAAAAGAAATAAAATAAAAATAAATCATAGGAATCATATGACTAACTGTAGTCCCATCCGCAAACACTTATGAAATACTGATTTTTGCACCCCTTCATGTCGGCATCGCTATCCCCCCTCTGGTCTTCTGATCAGATTACAAAAACTATTAAGTTTCCTAGTCAACAACAACGGAATCCAGTCGCAGAAACAATTGTGCTCATGCAAAAAGTCATATGGGAAGGATGGTACTTGCTGTAGTGCTCCTCTATAGATCTGGAGCGGTAGTGACTCTGACTAGTGAATAGAAAAAAAGAAAACAAAAATGTGAAAGAACAAGAGAAACCACACTACCAACATTCAGAATTGCCGGCAACTTTATTGATACAATATCCTGTTTCAGGTTGCAAAAGTATTCAAGTGCCAATACGATACCTACTCGCAACACTACCTTGCGCCGCACTATCATCATCTTCACTTATCGGTAAGAACCGACTACTCTACGCCACTGTTCAATATTCGTCATCTCTTTTCTCACTTTTGCTGGGCTATAGAACCCGCCAAGTTGTAGGTAGTCCATACCATAACCCATAATGTGTTCTCGGAGGGAGGACGGTGATTCTTGATTTTTTTTTTTTTTTTGTTATTTGTTTTTTGTTTTGTGTTTTAACTTTATGGGAACTCAGATTACAATAATCTTTCGAGACGACGACAACGATGAAAGGGAGTTACTCCTGAAACTGGTAGTTCGACTCAATTGCTCCCAAATCGCGAGGCAATATATCACAACTCAACAAGGAGCTACTTAACTCGGCATAGGGAACAAAAAAGCTCAAAAAAAAAAAAAAAAAAAAAAAAAAAAATGGCAACAAACTGAAGCTCGATGGGAACACAAGAGAACCCAGCGAACGATTCCAAACGTGTATACCGGGTAATTTTTGAAATTTGATATTCTGACAAAGTATAGCGATAACGGAATATGCGCTCCGTCACGTTGTAGCACGACTTAGTTTTCCCATCCTTCAGCTCTGAACGATGATGTCCTCCTTCTCCACCTTCTTCCTCATCATTATAATTCCAGCCTGCCTCTCACTTTCCGTAGCGCTGCTTTGGGGCGAGGACTTTTTTATTTTTATTTTTTATTTATTTTTTTTTTTTTTCAAAACCATAGAACGTCACGTTATGAGAAATGGTGTTCTCGAAAGTGGCACCACACAGTTACAGTTGGTCCCCATATAGCCCTAAACAGGGGAGAGCTCATGCTTAGGAGATACACTTGAGTTGAATGTAAACACACTTAAAAAATGTTTCAATGAAAAAACAACAAAACTGAACAACAAAAACTGAATCTGGTGTTGAAAAAAAAAGATGAAAACGGTTCGTTGAGTTTAAAAGTTTTTTTCTGTGTTTGCCTCTTGATATAATCATTTGACGGCTCACATAAACATTATTCGAGTTGTACAGCATATCGCACATACAGACACTGGCACGGCCTACGCAAGCCATGAACTGGAAACAGTTCTGCCCTTCACTACTCATGGCGTAGATAAATGAACCTATCAGGGCTGAGATAGGCAACTGGAATCACTGTCAACACGAAGTTTGACACTTAATGAGTGCTTCACGAGAAGAACAAACGTTTGTCATTTATTTTCCTCCTCAATGTTGGTCGTCTGGTCGTCATCTTATTTTTTTGTTGAAAAATCCGTTTCCGTCACTCAGCGTGTTGATAAGATATGAAATTTTCTTTTTGTCTATGGACCTCATTGAAAATAACAAGTGTTTTGTGTCAGCGACAGAGTAAAGTAATTATGAAAATGGATTGTGTTTACACAAGTAGCAGCGTCTTTCGTCAGATAGACCACCACCTTCCGGTGTGATTGGTCATCAGACCTTTGCAAACCTCTGAAGCTGAGAAGTTAACCTCTGCTTATCCTTAAGTAGCTACTTCTCACTTTGCCCAGACAATTGCTGCGTCGAGTGGTAAAACGTTTTTATAGCCAAGTCAAATTAATTTACCAGAGTACAAGCCCCTACTCTGTTTAAACAGAGTGCAGATAAAAATAAGAGCTCCTGAAAGAAAAGAACATGATTCATTTTGGTTCCAGGGGCTGATGGATTTTAAGCTAGCGAACAATGTATATACTAGGTTATCGAGGTTAATGTTTGTTATATTATTCTGAGAAACTGTTGTTGAAAAAGCAGCTCACTACAAGAGTTGATCGATTAAATGGAATCAAAATTTTCCTATCGAATTCTTACAGAGAAAACCTAAGAATTTGAAAACCTCAAATATAACTTCACCCAAATCAGGAAAGAGACCTAGATTTTAGCGGAGATGGCGAGGAAATTGTCCACAGAAAAATATATTAATTCCGTTCATTGAAATCCTATCATGCCTCGAGGGTAACAATAATCAAGTTCAGTGCCTGGAACGCGTTTCAATTTTTCAAGTTCATCCCTAATAGCCTAATAGGTTCAAATGCAATTCCAAAAGATAGTTAGAAGTAAAGAAGCAGAAAAAATTAAAGAAAAATACTAGATCTAGCCTTTATAGATTCACTATGCTCCCTGTCTTAGAATCTTATGAAGCAGTTGCAGTTATTATATTGTAGTATATTGTAGAGTATATGTTTTACGAAGAAGGCACTGATTTATACCTTTGATCTCCATCCTTGATAACATCCTCAGTTGCGTCGACAAGGATGTGAGCACAGAGTAGTCCCTAATTGTATTATGCGGCTATGAAACGATTATCAACCAGGTGACTTTAAGTTTATAATCTCAACCAAAAAATTTTTTTAACCTAATTTAGGAGAGTCGAAACTATGTTACTACCCACTGGACAATATAAATCGATGTACATATGTCGTTCCTTAGGAAAGTAGCATTGTTCTCTCGTTTCTTGCCATAAACTCTTTTCCAGAGTCGAAGACAGTATCTTTAGTCATGCACTCAGCACTCGGATCTCGAGTCATATGCTAAGAAATAAACTCTTATTTAAACATTGCGCTATACTCATTTTTTGGTCACACAAATAAAATCAGCAACTTTACTGTAGGACTGAATGATGAAAGATTTTTACAAAAAAAATTCTTCAAATCCTAAATCCTAAATGTTTCAAACTGAATTCAAAATATAATTTCGAGTACTAAGGAATCACTGTTTTTGAATATATCTTTTTCTATTCACATTGCAGGTAAACTTCACAACTGAATAAATTGTTTACCATCTCTTGGTTAAGGTATTCTTTTATATTATAATCATATTACTGTTTTTATTAATATACGAAATATGTACTATGTTTTTATCCAACCTTTCGTCAATTTCAACACACATACTGATAAGGTGTGAGTTTTGGACACAAAACCTTTTACAGTTAGAAATACAGTTCTCAGATTAACCCTGAAAAACTAAGGCTTGTGAGATAATCTGAAAATCGAACTACGTAACTTGACATCCACAACTGAAACAAAGTGAATCTAGAAGTTATGGCCTAACCGTAGCATGAGTATGACAAAGGGATAAGTGTAGAAACAGCGCTCCAAGGCTTTGGCGTCACCGTGGAAAAAACTGTAAAAGACGAGCAACACACTTTTTTAACCTCAATGACCCTTTCACTAATAATTTAATAAAAATACTAAATTTAAACAACCTAAGCGTGACTAGTATTATATAAAGTGTGAGCCAAAAGCTAGTGTGGAAGTTTTCATTTTATGAAATACACATTTATTACGAAAACAATACATAATTTTATTGATTAATAAAACTTGATCTATGGCAATTTAAATAAAACAACATTATATATATGACCACCACAACTACTGTTGCAAGCGGTCGTCCGAAAATCAAAATCATAGATGACTTTTTGATGAAAAAGTAGTTTTAGTTTGGAGGCTATGTTTCAGATTCTGAATTATCGCTGAGATATTGGCAAAGGCCTTACTCTTCAAATAACCCAATAGGAAGAAATCTAAATGGGTGAAATTGCATGACCTTGGAGGTTACTAAATTTCTCCTCTTACCGAAATAATGCAATCTTCAAATTTCGTGTGCAATAAATTGATGGGCGGTAGCACCATCCTGTTGTAACCAGAGGTCGTCCAGACCTAATTCATTTAATTTTGAAAAAAAAAATATAGCCGGTCAACATGTTGCGGTAACTTTGCCGCTAACACATAGTCCGTACTTTTTTGGGATGCATTGATTTTTCGTGAATCTCGACAATTTTATTACTAACGCAACCATCCATCCAAAAATGGGCTTTATTAGAAAAGATCAGATTCGACGACAAATAGTCCTGGCGATCCAACATCTAGTTAACAAACCGACAACGCCGTAGACATAGCTCACAGTGATGATGTTTTGGCGTGTACGTGTTGGTGGGAATGCTGGCCGCATGCTGATATAGTGTTTGACTTGATACCAAACCAGTATCATTGCACGAATCACTAGGGCGATTATGTTGAACAAAAAAAATTCACGAATTTTACGAAATGTTACTTTTACAGATCACCCATTTTTGTAATAAACGACTCCATGACTAAAATTGCCAAAGATTGTATGACAACTGTCAAAAAGATCAACCACATTGAATTCAGTAAATGACAGTAGTTGACAACCTACATCCACATCATCTGTTGAAAATCTTCTCTTTCTTATTTTTTTAACAGTTAAAAATGTAATGCGTACATTTACATATAATGTTATACAAGAAATTTTTTCACAGCCATCTACATAGCTTCCGCGACGCTTGCAGCATTGCCTAAATTTTCAGACCATTCCACAGACCTGTTTATTTTGGGTCAACTTATTGCTAGGGCTAAGATTTCTTGATGTTTATTGATTCAATTGGGTAATCCAATTATTTTTGTTTTTGTCTATTCTTTAAGCCTCTGTAGTTTTTTAGACCTGGTTTTCCAACAACCTTCGTTAAATAAAACACAACCAGCTGATTTTTTCAGTCTGAAGTTTTTTAAGTATCGGTTTTTTTCCTAACATTTTAATTTCCGTCGCTTTCATTTTACTTTTACACTTCTCGTAAATCTTCCCACATTGCGATGCGCTACATCGATTCCTTCCAGACAGATGTCAGGAGTAAAATTTGCGTGCTCGCAAATACATCAATCTGTCCATTAATGAGTACGAATTGGCGAACGGAAAAGAAGTTATCCCAGATTCGTTAATGTGCTGTTTCCCCGGGGTTATGTGTGGTGTTGTAGGTAACTAAACTTAAATTTACAAGAGTTGCTAGCTAGCGGCAGGGATTATTTTTGTCTCACCAAACCCTACCATAAAATTTGACCGATCAGATGTGGAACTCCCTGTATTAACGAAATCGTAATTAGTACTGATAATTAGCGAGCTATGTTAATAGATTTCAACTAGTACAACAGATATTTCAAAAGGTTCCCCCATTTTTAAGAAAAGTTAATTATATTTTGTATATAAGAGGTTGGGCAAAAGCTGAGTTGATGCAAAGTTGTGCTCATTTTATGGTATTTTGAATTGTTGCTCGCAAAACATTTGGCTATAAATTGGTGATTTCTTATTCAGTGTTCACTTTTAATACTTGCAAGGCATGTGGTATGTTGTGGGAAACGCGAGATTTCAAAAACCGCTAGGGAACCGGCCGACCTTTTAAAACTCAACCCAAAACGGGAGATCACACGATCTGGAAATTGGTGTCTCAAAATCTCGATCGTTGCACAAGCTTGGTGAGTGGTTACTCTGTACTGCTGGAATCAACAATGCTCGAATTCTAATTCCGCAACTTGCGGTAATAAAAAAACATCTGTCATTCCGGTTACGATGGTACCGTCGGCGTCCTCACAAAAATACGGTCGTCAATGAAATCTTTCGGATTTCTGATTCTGAAACAACACCATCACATGATGAAGAAGAAGAGTACACAAACTCACCAACTTTGAAAATCTTAACAAAGATTATTTGCAATCGATGACCATCTTACGTGCAGAGAATTCTGAAATGAAGAAAAAAATTCGATCGCTTGAAAGCAGGCTACAATTGCAACAAAAACATTTTTTTTTACAGAACTGCATTGACATCGTTGGTGTTCCCAATGCCGATAATGTTAATGCCATTGGGAGTCAAAGTAGCGGAAAAGCAAATCAGAAAATGTTACGTAAAGAAAATGTGAAACAAGGAGAAAATAGTCAATGGAAAAAATTCTTGGGTTGCAAATAATTTGGTCCTTTTTTGCAACGCTCACACCGCTCACTTAAACACCAGATATTGAAGGATAAATAGCCAAGAGACAGAATTTAAATTTTTCTGTTCTTGGGAATGGCAATGATCGAAAAAGCAAGAATTCCAGAACATCAGAAGCTTATACTTTTTCGCATGTTTCCTCGATTACCTGTTACTGCAGAAGTCAAATAAAAAACTTAAGAACTAGATCACAACTAGACTAATTCATAAAGTAAAGAATAAACATAAAAAAACGAGTTCAGTGTAGAACTCTGAACCGATATCTAAAAAAAATTATAAAAGAAAGTGTCACATTCCCTAAAACAACAAATAAACGTATGTTTCGATGAATTTTACAGGGCTAGACTTAGGAGAGCTAAGGTTAATTCAAAAAAGGAATGAAAGGTAGTCAACAATGTTTTAAATAAATTACCAAACTCTAAAAATCTCGTATCCTTTCGTTTGTATTGTTCTGTTATCATAGATAAACAAACTATTGCTGACGCCTTTAACAACAAACAAACGTTTCAATTTCCACGAATTCAACCAGTAGCGGTGTTCAACAGAAAGTTTCCCGAAAAGGCACCTTTTTCTTTGAGTTAATGACTGTATTAGAGCTTTTAAAGACAATTAACACATTTAAAAAAACTGTTTCACGTGTAGAGTTGGTGGCACTTCAAATAGTTTGCTCAAAATAGGCCATTTCTAGAAGCCCTGAAGTGTACCGATGTTATACCTCTTCATTAAAAAGGCCCCATCGAGGATATCTGCAACTACAGATCTATTTCTCTTCTTCAAATTAAATCCAAAGGGATGAATATTGCTTTCGCAGATGATTCCGGTTGTGCTTATGGAGCTGACAGTTCAATTAATATGATAGCTGATATAAATTGAGACTTAGACCTTCGTAGAATATGGTTTGTAAAATACAATTTGGTCATTCGTTTTTTAACTTGGCATCATGTAACGGCCTTGGATGTTTTGTTAAATGCACCTGAGTGTCTAAAGTTTTAACTTCAAAAGTGATCCTGTGGATTTTCTGATACCACAAGCACCTGTAATAGCCAACTAAGTTGTAGCCATCAATGCTTTAAAATTGAGAAAGTCGACAAATTCAAATACCTTGGGCTTGTCATTGACTCCTGAATGTCCTTCTCCAGCCACACAGATGCTCTCAAAAAATACCTTCGATCATTCCTCAGACATTTCTACTACTTGAGTACAATTTTTTTCTATGAAATAAGGCAATTTAATTTTCAGAGTTTTTGACAACCACAACTTGCGCAGTAATGAATTATTTTCCCTATTTCCGGACCACAGGCTATCGAATTTCCCGATTTTTTAACTCACTTCCATTGTCTTTGAGATAAATAAATCAACTAAATACCTTTTTAAAGGCGATCAAAAACCGCCTTCTCGATTAAGATGTTGTGAGTTTATAATATTTGTTTGATGTTTAGACATACTTGTAACTCTTCAGATTTTCTGGTGAATAGATTTCTTATTTATTATATTATTTTTTTCTCCTTCAAAATTACTTCTTGTATTACTGAGATAAGTGTGTTAATATAATTTTCTCTTCTTTTACTACTTACATTAACTTTATAGGTCACCCCACCTACGTTTTTTTTTTTTTTTTCAAGTTATTTTTAGCTTATACGGGTATGGCATTTATACTATTTTACCCTTTAAAATAAAAATGTCATCATATCTTTTCGCTTTGTAAAATAATGTTTGTTTGTTTGATTTTTTTTTTTAGAACTTTATGTGCGAGTTTAGAGTTTAGAGTGAAAAAAAAATGTGGACTGTGAACTAAAGGGTGTCTCAAAATTCATTTATTTGATAAAAAGCACTGGTTTTTAATTAAAAATTGTACATTTTTTATTGATTCATAAAATATACAGTATAGGGTTACGTACGAAGTAGCATATCGAGTAAATGGCCTCCAAGGCTTTGCTGGCACATACGCACTCTTATATCGAACTAAGTTTCATTGATATAACGCTCCTTCAGGGCGTGGAGGTCGTGGGCTTGTTGGCATATATCTTAGTCTCGAAAAAAACCCAAAGGAAAAAGTCCAAAAGCGTTAAATCGCATGATATTGGCGGTCAATTCTGATCATTTAAACGGGAAATTATACGACCCGGAAATGACTCATGCAGTAATTGAATTTTCCCTTGGGCTATATGGCCCATTGAATCCACATGTCAACTACATCCATATCTTAGTCATAAAAAGCTACTCGCTATAGTGAGCACCATTAAATGTTATTGTGGCATTTAAAAAAAACAAAAAAAAGGTCCAGTGACCCCTTTAGCCCAAAATCTGGACCAAGCATTTGCTTCTCAACCATCATCCTCTAATTTTCTTTGCCCTAGATTCGATAGTTTTGACGATTACAAAACCATCAAGTTGAAAATGAGCTTCGTTGCTGAAGAAGTTTCAAAAATCAGCATCCATTTGTTGTTGTTCCCCATTCAATGAACTATCTACCCTGTGCGTGGTCAGTAGGCTTCAGTTCATATGTCAATTGCATGGAGATGCATATCTTTCATAAGAATATGCTGTAGAAAGCATGTCGAAATGTCCAATTCTTGACCACTGTCCGGAATCGACGACTCTTAGTAACACTCTCACGAATTGCTTTGATATTTTGTGTTTATTTTTTTTTTATTATTTTTTTTTTTTTTTTTTTGTTGGTATTGTTTCAAGTTGATAGCTGCTCAGCCAAGGTATTGAAAACATAACTATATCTGACAATGGTCCAGAGTAACTTACTTTTTGGGAATGCTGTAGGTTTGGCTTATGTATCCCCATTAGCCATAGATCAAGGTTTCCCATGAGAAAACCTTGACATTTCGGCGACATTTTGGCGACACCGAATATGTTGTCATTGAAACGTAAGTTGTCATTGATACTTATACCGAGAATGGAAATTTTTTCGTTTTTGAGCTTGCAAGTGCCATTCTTGAACTATGGCTGGGCGTTATGTTTTGAAAGCATTAAATTCTACTCTATTAGTGGTTCTCCAATTAGGTATGATGTTAATATCAGAATTTAATAAGCTTAACATACGCTGGTGTTCCCGTTCTACAGCCAAAAAGCAGGGACGTGAGTTCGGAAACGAATATGGAAAGCAGGGAGTATTGTCGTCATCAAAATAATATACATATTGTATTAGAAGTAGCAGACAAGAGAATATCAGACTTGAAACCATCCAAGACAACTTGAATTGAACGTTCCGATATGTAACTTCTAATCCACTGAAGAGAGAGAGAGAAAAGCACGCATTTTCGACAAAAGAGTCTGATATCAGACTCTGTCAAATGCCGATTATTGAGAAGTTCTCTTGTTTAGAGATGTTTCATGAGCTAACTGTTCATTAGCGTTTCCATGACATTGGAAAGCAAGGCACATAAGTCCAATGGGTCTGTAGGAGAAGAGAAAAGATCATTCGCCTTTCTTAGGGACGGAAAGCATCCCAAAGAGCAGGATTGATGAAAAAGCTTACGTAGTGCTTTTGCCAGAAGAAGGGCTAAAAAAGTTTAAAAGAACAGCAAATACTCCTATAGACATAAAAGAGAACCAAATGGTTTTCTACCCTCAGACCTCCATATTAAAAATAATACAGCACATAGAGCAATTAAACTCAAAGAAGTCTGAGAAGCTCAACATAGCTCTTCTACTTTCAATCCTTTATATAAACATAATAACACGATGGGCATATGGGCAGGAACCTTAACTCAATAACATTCGCAGATGGTTTTATGACACACTGATTGATGTTTTTATGATTGCCCAAAAATCCTAAACAAGGTGTTCCAGTTTAGCAGTATAATCCTTTAAGGGCATATTTCTGAAGTTCCGCCGAACAAAAAATGGAGGGAAGGGTCTATTCTCACTCCATTTTAAGTTACAGCCCATCAAAATGGGTGACCTCTACTTTGGAAGTTTGACCACTTTAAAAGCTGTAACCTCACAGGTAATAAAATAGTTTTAGACATTTCGAAATTATAAATAAGTAGTGCTTATATAGAATTAAAATGGTTAAAGTGGTTACACCTCCAGTACATTGCTTTTTGGCCATTATTTTCCGACAAAAAATGGCTTTTGCTACAAAATCTGTTGTTCGTACGTAAAAAAGTTTTGCAGGGATAAGAATTTCATAAAATTTCAGAAATTTGATTAAGTATACTGCAAGTTTTCATAGCTTTGAGTTTAACGAGCCATAACTTCTTTGTTGTTGCACAGATCTAAACAACGCATTTAAGACTTGTATGCACTACTAAATTATCTTTTCGAAGTATCTAAAACTATTTTTTTAACTGTACCAGTTTAGAAGCTATAATGTTTAAAGTGGTTACATATCCCAATTAGAGGTTAACCACTTTGATGGGCTGTTAATTGAAATGGAATAAGAATAAACACCCCCCCCTTCCCTGCTATACAATTTTTTGTTCGGCGGAATGGGTTATACTGTTTAATTTGGACACATAAGTATATTCCAAGAGGAACTACTTGACATGCGTGAACTGTGTCATCAATTCAAATTATACGCAAATATAAATCCAATGTATAACATTATCAAGCTCATGTGCAGGTAAGCTGCTATTAAAGGTGTTGCCTCGGTTACTACAGTCTCAAAACTTTTACAAAAATCTCATAATAAGATAACCTTGCTTGATGGTTCGATCTAGGTGTCCCTAATTGGGTTCAGGGGCGCTGCAACAACTTCCAATAGGAACGAGTTGAGGAAGTGGCCAGCTAGGGCTCGGCTCTTTACACTTGTTTACAATACCCCTCTGCCCAGTGATTTCCTCAAAAATTATTCCAACACTCAATTTAAGATAGACCGTTCATAAAACAAATAACTTATTCTTGGAAGCAGCGTCAAAGTGACCGTAGCAAACGATCAAAATCAGTCAATTCTACGGCGTTCTCAAGAATTGGGCATCGCTCAGACCACATTATGGCGTATTTTGCGTAAGTATCTTGGTTTACATCCATACAAGATCAAGCTGACTCAAGAATTGAAGCCAATGGACCATTTGAAGCGACATACGTTCTCCGATTGGGTTCCGGCTTTTTTGGCTCAATGGGTTCGTCAATAAGCAAAATATGCGTTATTGGTCGTGTGAAAACCCACATTTGCTTCATGAATCACCACTTCATTCACAAAAAATAACTGTTTGGTGCGGTTTGCATGCCAGCGGCGTTATTGTGCCATATTTTTTCGTCGACGATAACGATCGTCACGTTACTGTGAATGGTCAGTGTTATCGCGCCATGATCACCGATTATTTTTGACCCGAATTGGAAGATATGGACTTGGACGACATGTGGTTTCAACAGGATGCTGCCACAAGCCACACAGCACACGATCGTCACGTTAGTGTGAATGGTCAGCGTTATCGCGCCATGATCACCGATTATTTTTGACCCGAATTGGAAGATATGGACTTGGACGACATGTGGTTTTTAGAGGATGGTGCCACAAGCCACACAGCACATAGGTCCATCGACCGCTGCAAACGTGCCCGCGGTGGCCATATGAACGAAGTCGAGTTCCATTCCTAAATGTTTTGATTGTACTTCAAGCCAATAATAAAGTTTTTGAAATATCTCAAATGGTTTGCCTTTAATTTAAAAAAAAAAAGTTGTCAAGTCGTTATTAGAAAACCCTATATCTCAGACTTCTTAGTAATGTTCCTCAACAGCTAGGGCATGTGAGTTGTGTTATCAAAACAACAATTTGAGCTTTTTGGTTTCTGTCATATAACCTAGTTTTCTGGTCTAGATAGCATTTTCAGGTTCCAAGAAACAATGCTCATTGGTGTATAACAACTCAGATTGCTCATCGCTTATCCGAAGCCTAGGATCGATCTCGATATCTGTGTACCATTCCCCTGAAATTATAACCTAATCGGATTCCAGCTCATCTTCGACTCATTGCGCCGACCAGTTCAAACAGCTCAAAAAAATATTATCTACTCTTCACACATATAAATAGATACTTTATAACTTTCATTTCTTCCGAAGCTAACTCAATCTAATTTCCAATTGTTGTACTTTGTATTGACAACATTGACGTCACGGGAAAGGACGATGATAAAAAATGACTCCCCCACAGGGTACAAAGAGGATCCTAATCAAATAATGTTGGTCATCCTTTTAACTGGAACCACAATTCCAAGTCCCTTTTCATTTTAAAGAGTAGAAGAGAGACCATTTCAAATTATAATGCAAATTTCGAAAGCATAACTCCCTTCGGAAGATGTCCAATTATCCGGAAATATATTTTCAACCCTCACCAATGAATGCTACCTACAAAAGCATTTCATTACATGTATCCCAAAGCTTAAAGGTGGTGGACTGGAATGCCACCAATGTCCTTACATTACTTTAGACCAGCAGTTTAGAAACTCCTCCAGATAATAATAACAAAAGCTGGTAAGGATTTTACTTAAGAAGGGCGGAGGGAAAGGGGCAGGGAGTAATAATGGAAGAAGAACTATTGATGAAAAGCATTAGACCAGAAAAATGGGGAGAATCTTTGTAAAATCTAAATTGGGGTTGCTACGGTTTCAACCTCTAAATAATATTCTTACACAATCGGCCAACAAGTAACCACATGAGGTCGAACCAAAATATATTATATAAAAAAGAAGCAAAAAAAAAGAAAAAAAACAAAACACCTCTCCAGACAATTATTGTTGAAATTGGAACACCAAAGGAGATGCCAGAGACCAGATGACGAGGTGAAAGTGTGTCTGGGGCTGGTCCTTAGTTAGTAGAAAACAGCCATGTAGTGGTTTTAGGCACACTCTATGTTTCAGGGTTAGCCTTCTTTTCTTTATCGCTGGTATTCTGCTCTGTCCTTCGACCTTCGGCCGCCATCTAATGTCCATCTATGTAATTTCTCCCCTATTACAAAATAGTCAATTAGAAACTTTTATTGCATTTTACGTTGCCTTCAGAAGGAAGTCCTTTTGACCCATACTCTCGATTTTTTTATTTCGGAACTTTTTTGTGCAATTTTCACTTCTGTCCGAAACAGTCGTTGTTACGAGCTCGGAAATGGGGTTTTAATCTGGTGCTCCAGAGAACAAGTGCTCGTATACAGCGACAATAACAACAATGTCAACAAAAAAGAAGAAAATGCAATTGTCCTGATGTTGGCCTGAGCGATACGAATATCAAACGAAATTTGTCTGTTTAGAGGGTAAAGGTTTTGTGATTGTGTTTGTGTTTGTTTTTGTGTTTGACGTCCGGCTTTCGCAAGGACCCCAGAGGGAAACAGGAAGTCGTCTGTAGCCCCCTTTATTACGTCGGTTGTTAGATTTGTAATTTTCTGGTATTTATTCCGGTGTGGTTGACGTTTTTAATGAATCCGCATTCATGTTGGGATGTTGTGTAGTATGTGTGTGTATTTGGAATGTCGGCAAGGCCGGGATTGCTTTGTTCACAATGAAACCGAATTGCAAATTGAATGTGATGTGCTCCTGCCGCCAGACTGTCCATAGTTAGGGTTGTCGAGTGAAAGTGATGGACTCTGATAGCGAAATGTGTCTGATGGACAGCAAACAGGAGTGAGATTTGTTTGGCAGCAATTTAACAAAGAGGAATTTAATTTTTGTGGATTGAGTGGCATGGCATATCTGGTTGGATGTCGGGTGAGTGATAATATTTGGAAGAGGAGATAATCCTATGGGCTAACGCCTCTGTAAGTAGTCTGTGAGATTGACAGGTAAACATATTAAAATCAAGCGGACTAATTGGGATTTTAAAGTTACTCATAATGTTATGAAAATGAAATAGTAGAAAATAAAAAGTCAGCTTTCTGTGGCTAGATTCATGCTTCAGCTCAGGAATAGACTATTGCAGTTTGAAGTAATAAACTCTGTCTTTACTGCGGTGAATTAGATCTTTCGCCAAAGAAGTGTATAATTACATATAGCTCTCTATCTAAATGATCAAAATCATGATATTTGTTTGTATTACCCATGCCTATTTTTCTTCATGTTTTTCATACTTCATCCAAAATCAACGATCAATGCTCATGCACAATTAGAAGTGCAGTGTAATATGCCTAGTAAGGCATCTACAGCGCGGTCCACAAAATTGTAAAACTTAAAAAAATAATTTTTTTTCAATACAGTTTTATTTATTTCATTTAACACTATTTAAACTTATAAAAATCGTACTTTAATATTGTGTGTGAAGCTCGTCATTTAAGTGACATTCAATGAATCTACATCTAATGCTTTCAAACAAAACACGTAAAACTTCGTCCATTAATAAGTCCCACTCCTGTTTAACTCGCGAAATTAACTGGGCTCTGTTTCTTGGATTTGAATTCTGAAAAACTGACTGCTGAATTCTAGACAGAAAATTCTCTATTGGGTTTAAGTTTGGAGAATTTTAACATTTATGGTTTTCGTCAGTAATCATAAGTTCCTATTTTCCAAGCATGATTATTCCTACACCAATCATTACTCAGGGAAACAATGATTCTGCGGAGTGTAGTTTCAGGGTCGATATTGGGTAAATCTAGTTTATTAACTACGAAAATAATAACAGATTTGCTGTGATAAAGACAATATATTGAAAATGGCTAAAAAATTAATATATAATATAATTCCTACTGTAGTGTTAATTTTTTGCCCGACTGTCCAACAGGCACAGAAAACAAGGGCATTTGGTGTGACTACCTTGCTGGTCCAATAAAAAATTTGCCATTTTTAAATCTAAACAAACAAACCATTGATGTTGAACAAAAATTGACATCTCCATATTTTTCCTTAAGTATCGTTGAATGACCTACCGAAATCGAAGCTAATTTGTTTCCATTATACTGCAAAACACATTTCAGACTGCTTTTTGAGCTATCTTTGAAGAGTTGTCAATCTTCAGAGGCCGATATACTAAGAAATACTAATATGGTAGAATATCTCGCTCTCAAGTTTGGTACAATTTCATTGACACGTCAACCTGAAGACAGCGTTTTTACTAAAGTCATGATGCAAGAATATCGTCTGATTGTTTCGATAAATTTAAATCTCGAGTTAAGTCGTTTAGTTCGCTTTGAGAGAAACCCTGAAGTGTAGAACTGCATCCTTCAAATTCACTTTCGCTTGCTCGAGACCTGTGTATCTAACATTTCAGTATTATAACTGTTTACGTTTGATAACACATGCGTCTTATTTTCACGGCACAAAAGTAGCAACAGTCGAAGTGGTGTTTTGGCTACTTTCCGGCCTTCTTTACGAAGTAACTTCACGCATGTTTTACAAAATTTGTCTGGCACCCAATATTGGTCCTTATTGAATTTACTTCAAAAACTACAGCGGTAGAAAAAAAAAAAGGTTTTTGTTCCCCTGTGTTATTTTTCAGCCTTGCTGAAGAATACTTAGTACCGGTGTTATCATTCTAGAATCACTTTTTCTGTTTGAGGAACAGTTCAACTGGTTATTCATCGGTAAAAAGTATCCGGCCCAGTTGTTTGCGACCTGACTTGTTGTCTTCAAAAATATCCCTGTTTTATCAGTCGAGCACAAAATTGTTTGCGGTCAGTAATATTTTTTTTTTTTCGGTTAAGAGAGGCTCAACAGGTCTTACGTATACGTTTTGACTCCAAGGACGAATTTTTATATATCTTAGTGCAGTCTATCAGTTCACTTTCTTGTTGTGACCAGTGTTGTTTTCGGAAACATTCAGGTATTTAGTTTTTTCATATAGCATATTTTTTTCTATATTTGCTTTAAACAGCGTATGTTAAATCCATTAAATTCCGATATTAACAACATAACCAATTGGGGAACTATCAACCGAGTGGAATTTAATGCATCTAAACCTCAATGCTGTCTGCTGTCATTAAAGCGAAATTCAAATACCCAACCTTTATCCATGAATGACACTTAAATCGCCGAAACCAATAAACTTTCCATTCTCGTTATGTGTGTAAGTGACAACTTACGTTTCCTCAAGCGATGTAAGAAATGTTTTACCCCCTCTGATCTGTCCACAATATATAAGGCATTCATACGCCCAAAATTGGAGTACAATGCCCACATCTAGTCAGGTGCTACTAAAACATCTCTACACCTGCTAGATAGGATTCAAAACCGTACGATAATTGGTGATACTAATATCAGTCGTTCAATTGACACCCTCGAATATCGACGTAATGCTCCTGTCTCACTTTGTTTTCTCGCTATTTTTACCACCAGTGCTCCATTGAAATCGCCAGTAACATTCCGCCCATTCAAACACCCGTCTCGTTATGAATGCTCATCAGTATACCCTCAA
The DNA here is from genome assembly GCA_907269105.1 of Volucella inanis. Classification (NCBI taxonomy): domain Eukaryota; kingdom Metazoa; phylum Arthropoda; class Insecta; order Diptera; family Syrphidae; genus Volucella; species Volucella inanis. The sequence continues at coordinate 101,215,487 of OU026157.1, read as the reverse complement.
GCCCATTTTCGGACGTAGTCTTAAATATCGTGATTCTTTCCTAAGCCGTACAACTCGCTTATGGAATGCTCTGCCGACCTTCGTCTTTCCTGGTCGTTATAATTTACAAACATTTAAAAACCATGTACATCGGTACCTGTCTTTTCTTCCTCCCTAAATTTCCTTCGCCCGTGCTGTGTACGAACATTTTAAGTATATATTACAAAAACCCCTTGAGCGTTCTGTAGTTCTGGAAACTTTGAACCTTTCAATTATCTCGGCATTCGGTAAACGTATTTTGCTTAGAGTTTGAATTTATATTCTCATTTGTGTTCTTTGGTCTAATTTCCGAAATAAAAGTATAAAATAATTAATAGAACCATAATGTGGCAGAAGCAGGGCGAACATTGTTAAACGGTTTAATTTGAAATTGAATTTTTATAACAAAAATGCTTTCGTTATATGAACTCGGAAATCAATAGCTGTGCTGCAATGCTTTGCATTATAAAACATCAATTGTGTCAAAATAAAACTACAATTTAACTTTTGGCAGAACATTACTCTTAATTTGAATTCCTAAATATTGTGTCGCTTTTTAAAGCTATAATTTTGAGCTCTCACCACTAAAAGAATTGTTTACAATGAATGTTCCGGTTGTATGCAATAAATAGCAAACACAACCAAAATTCATACAAACGGTACATTTTTCGTACACAGTATGGGAAGATTTGGACTTTGAACACAAAGAAATTAAGGTTTTGCTGCCCTATGTTGTCTAAATATGTATATCACTTTGTTCTTTTGCTAATGTATTAACATTCATTTATATGCTATCTCCTAAGTTATTTTTTATCTTCTTTTATTGTTTATGTATTGTAAATTTCAGAATAAATTAACTAAATTTATCTTCTTGTATAATGAATTGCACAGTCACCCCACACTTTAAAGTATTTTGTTTTTATATAAAGTGCTATTATCACTATTTATTATTATATAAATACTAAGGTCACTACTTATTCTTAGTTTTAATACTATTATAATAAATTAAGTCAATGCAAAGTCAATGAATAAAGAATAATAATAATAATAATAATAATAATAATAATAATAATTATAATTATAATAACATGTAATAATTTCTCAAATAGGTGTGCAGAAAGTTTTGGACCACTCTGTACATAACAGGTGTTCTCAAACTAATTCCCAGCTGACCCAGCACCGAATTTCAATGAAATTTTCCTGAAATTTATACCAGCAATGACATTATTTAAACTGAGGAACTAACTGCAGATAAATCAGTCACTTAACCAAGACTTCTAGTACGACTTTGATATTGAATGTTATGGTTTGATTGAATATTTTCTGATTGACCAGCTACATTCTACGAATGGACTACTGATTAGTGTCCTTGCCTATGATACAGCACCTATTGATGCCACCTTTTTTCGGGCTGATATAATGCCTTTTACGTAAAATCAAACTGGCAAAATCTCTTGGATTGCAAAATATACTAAATAGTACACTTGTTCACCTAATTTTTGTTTCTTAAAAAGTATTTAGTTAAGAATAGCTTTTAAATTATGAGTAAACTTAGGTAACTTTGTCTGTGCAAACAGATAAGAATCACATCTGACGAATTCATCTGCCTTACAATTCATCCGGCATCCGACAAAAGCTGATGTTGAACTGCGCCGTCATCCCACTAAAAGGTGAACAGCAGCCAGGATGGCTTTGGAATTTATAGAGACTGGTTACTTACGTTTGTTTTGGAACAAGCAGAAGAACAGTGGGTTTTGCTTTTATAGTATGTAGTAATTTATTTTTCTATAAAATGCAAAATCACTTTCAGAGTGAAGAGTAAAATTTTAATTCTGTTTACACTTATAATAGTCCTACATGGATGACTTATTGAGAGCATATTACAGAAGGTTCTTGAGAAAAAGAGGATATACTACTCCGTTGCGTCGTTCTCCATATAAAATATCTGAAATTAATATCTTGAATTAATTTTTCAGCAGGTATTTAACTAACTTAACGAGGGAGTTGATGTGTGATCATATATGTGTTGACATTGTTTAATGGGCCTTAGATATAGAAGTTTACAGCATACAGAATCACATCTACTATTGTAATTCCTTATGGTTACTCAATAGTACGAGATAAATAGAGCAATTGATTTATCATTACAATCACAATAAGCATTGTTGAGCAGTACAAAAGACTTGTATATGAACCTTAATGCATAGGTAGACCAAGTTTAAGCTACCTTTAATTTAGCAAGGTGATATTTGAAGTCAGTTAATATAACTTGGCATTACTGGGTTGGCCTATAGGATAGCCTTGATGCGTGGGAAGATTCTTCTATAAAGTATTTAGCTTGTGGAATGCTCTATTGACTTTCCTCTTATCTTTTTTTTATATCTTTTAAATAAATTCCTGTAGTTATTTGAGTCGACTACTTCTCTCGAAATTTTAGCTAGCTTGAATAGTTTTCTGTGATTATTTCTAAATAATCCTAGTTCCGAAGTAAGCCAATGTGGTTTCTCTTACCACTTAACTGAATTAAGAGAATATATGAATATATCATTTTATTGTATGCCACAATCGTTGACTAAGCAATAGCAGATTAGTTCAAATCTCGGTCAACACTGAAAGTGTAATTTCCTTTTCCCACATCACCACTCTTAAGACGAGCAATGATAGTGGAAATCGTCTTCCATTATAGACAAAAATATAAGACGCTAGTGAAGAGAGACAAGACCTTAGTCTACCCTGGACTTACGCGACAGAAATTAACTTTCCAATATAAAGTTCTTGACATAACTATCAGGCTACTGCAGTATATTTTAAGGATATATAAAAACATCTAGGAAACCTACTTTATAAGCAAAAGAGTAACACCTTAGTGTAAGTGTAAAGAATGATGAACTTCTAGGTTTTGTCTGGAGAAACCCTTGTAATATGAGGATTGTCTTTGAGTAATAATTTTTCCCATCCAGTTGGTTTGAAGATTACTAATTTGACTTTTGACTGTACGTTGACTGTTATGAGTTCTCCAGTTTTCTTTGCATATTGGAACATCATGGGTAGGGAAAACATTTTAATGTTCACTATTTGTTACCGTTAAACCTCATAATCTCTAAATTGGTATCGAATGGCAATATTTCGGGAAAAAAACCAATAATAAATATTTATTACTTATTACAGGAAAAATGAAAATTTTGAAAAATTTATACTATTACAATGAGCGAGAGAGAATCAGAAAAAAAAATTTCCTTACCCCTTCAAATCAAATCTCTCTAGCACAAAGGTAGACAAGATGAAGTACCTAAGTTTTTAAGTATATATTTATAAATATGGGTGGTTGAAAGGTGGTGAATGCCGCGAGAGGGGAGAAGTACCGTCTCACTTAGTCCCTTTCTCCTGTTTCCGGGCGGCAGCAGACGAATTGTTAGGATTGAATCAACGGTGGCTTCCACAGCTCCAGTTAGTTCGAACTAGTGTCAACTCTATATGAGACTTTAATAAGGGCTAACGGCAGCACTGGCATCCCCGAAGCAGGTTACTGGCTCCGAAACGGAACGGCCACTTTTATCCTAGGAGTCAGGTTGGGGGTTGTGCGTGGGGTTAACTGCACAACCACGTAAAAAAGCAATTGGTAGGCGGCGACTTATAGCCTCGGATAAGGACGGATTCACTGTTGACGACCCTGCAAAATGAACAAATGTCAACGACTTTCGGATCTGCAAGTGGAATGTTCGGACGGTAAACAGGCCGCGTGCAGCCGAACAATTAGCGAAGGCCCTAGACTGCTATAAAGCAGATATCACCGCCATCCAGGAAGTGCGGTAGTACGATGATTGTTAAAGGTAACGTAAGCAGCGCCTATTTGGATGGATGGGTGTTCGTTTGACACGTGATGGAACGCCTTATAATAATCTGTATCAAAAGTAAATTCGTTAACATCAGCCTTATATGCGCCCACGGCCCAACAGATTAAAATGATGATTCTACTAAAGAAAGTTTCTACGAACTCCTCGAAAAAACCTACGAGCAATGTCAAAATTGGAAAGGAGGACATCTTTGGTAGCACAATCGGAAGACATAGCCTACATGACACTACGCCTGGAGGCACTATTATGTAAGGCACTCCTCAAATATTTTAGATGTCCGAACATTCCGAGCGACCAACATAGACTCATATCACTACCTTGTTGCAGCCAAGGTGCGTCTATGGATATCTCAGATCCCCAAAAAACGGGGATGAGAGCAGATGATGAGCATCTACAATACGAGAAGGGAAGAACATCGGCTTCTCCGAAAAAAAAGAGTATGAACAACGCGCGATCGTGGAAATAAACATTTGCTACTCAAAGAATAACTATCGGAAGTTTAACCAAAAGGTAAAAAGACAGTGTTAGGATAATAATATCCGAACGAAAACCTGTACAGATGAACAAGGAAATCTTGAAACAGAATTACAGTCGATGCTGAGAATATGGAAAAACTATTTCTTTAGACTGCTTAGCAGAGAAAACTATTCGATATTGACGATGCACTTCAAGAACTCTGTCCACCCGAGCAAAATTAACTGAAGTCGAACAAGACTACCGGGCCAGACGGTCTTCCCACCGAACTATTCAAAGCAGCAGGAGATAACTTGGTAGAGAGCATACACCAACTTATTTACAAGATTTTGATCCTGATGAATGGAACCTCAGCATCATTTCACAAGTAATGAGACCCTCTAAATTGCTCCAACTATAGAGGTATCAGTCTCCTAAACATCGCATATAAAACCTCGTCTGCAGTATTGTGCGAGTATCTGAAACCATTTGTCAACGAACTGATTGGACCCTATCAGTGCGGTTTTAGGCCCGGTAAGTCCACAATTGACCACACACTATGGCAAATTCCGGAGAAAACCCAAGAAGTTCAGATCGATACTCACTCCCATCTGAAAACGACATCTCTTCAGACTTCAACGAATCATAACGCTTGTCAGTCGCTGTTTTTGTGGACTGAGAGATCAACCATATAGTAAGATCATCATCCGAACAACTAAGTACACTCTAACATATATAAGACCCTAGTAGTCCCAGTTCTGCTCTATGGTTACTAAGCATGGACCCTTTCTAAAGCAGATGAAGGTATTCTTGGTCATTTTGAGAGAAAACTTCTTCGTAAGATATTTGGTCCCGTATGCGTTGACGGGCTCTAGATGAGACGATTCAACGATGAACTGTAAAAGCTTTTCATTGACATCGACTTGGGCGTTTGAGATGACTGGAACGTGTACAGTGAATGAACATCAACGCTCCAGCCCGCAGAATCTTCTACTCTAAACGGAAGTGATAACGCGGCAGAGGAAGCGCTCGCCTTAGATTATTTTCTTATTAGATTATTTCATATTTTCTGTTGAGTTTAGGTTGGACCTTTTGGACTTTTTTTTTAATGGTTACAAAAAATATTGAATTAAATATTTAAAAAAAATTATACAAAAAAACCGTGTTCTTTTTTTTACAAATGAACAGATATATACCATATATAAAACAAAATGGAAAAATAAATATTTTTGTAACCCATTACCTAGTTCACCTTATAGGTGACTTTAGAAATTACTCAACTTTGACTGGCTTTATAAGCAAAACTATGTACTGTTTCAAAAGAAATAATTTTTGCGATTAGCAGATGCGCCAAACATTTGTTAATCTAGTGAAGTTAAGAATGTTACATAGACTCATCGGAAAATTGAATCATAAAAGCACTTTTGCCTAAATGGCAAATCATTTAACTTTTAAGCGGTTACATGGGTTTCGAATATAAAAAAAAAAAACTAATTTTCTCAAATTTTTTTTTTTTGTATATAATAAAAGATATATTTTATTAAAACTTTTAACCATATCAAAGAACAACATTTTAATAATATTTTATGAAATTTTCGTTAAAAAATTTCGAAAATGCTGCTGTTGGTATTTGGTTTTCGGAGACTTCTTAGAAATAGGTATCCTCGCGGTGGTCACAATAACATATGACAGCTTTACCTGAAATCGAAAAACCGAATATTTCTTATTAGTTTGTGAGTATAGCTCGTGATTGAACGAAGGATTTAAAAAAAAATTTGAATTTTTGGGTGAGTTGTATGTCGTTTAATCACTAGACAATCCTATCTAGAAGGAGTGTGCAAAAATCATGTCCACCAACTTCAAAAACCGACCACGCACCTGTCTGACCACGCCTACTGAAAGGAATTTCCAAGGACTCTCCTTCTCAGAGTCTTACTCCCATTGACTTGAAACTTTCAGAAGATATTCTTAATGTCTTGTACTGATAGACTAAAAAAAATTAATTTTTTTTAAAATTTCCAAACCTATGTAACCCATTAAGACACTTTAAACTGCATAGACGACTCAAATTTCGATGCTCCAAGAATATACCGGCGTAAGTCCGTACCTCTTTCTTTGATCTATATCGAGTAGTCTCTTAATAAATTGCCCAAACCTCTCTGTTTGAGAAGATGCAGGGTAGGTATTTTAAAAGTTATTTTCATAACGCAAGATTAAATTAAGGCTGCTCCGGTTAAGTTTTCATCTGTTAGCTGACTTAATTAAGAGCTCTCTTTTGCAGCGGATAATTCAGTCCTAAATGTTCATGATAATGAATGCGTTAATGCTTGTAATCGTTTCTACTACATATGTTCATTTTAGTTTCAGATTTTTCCTTTTATTAGTGAATTACCACCGGAATAAAAGTCAAACGGAAAGTTGGGCATGAATAGAAAACAGCAGATTCTCTGCCAATACATTCTTAAAAGTTGGGCTCCCAACTGCGGCTTATTCTATGAAGATCTATAAATAAGTGAGATCTATGATAATGTTCAATTTAACCGTACGTCATTATCTCAGGCCTCCTCTAATGCCTACGCATTTCTTTTTCTGAACTTTTTAGAGGCTTTTTCTCATATTTTCTAGTAGGGCTCCTGTTGCCTATGTCCTTGTTTATCTGTAAAATGAGGAAGGAATTGTGGATGCCGTCAGCTAGTCTTTTTTGATAGTTCTAGAAATTAATTTTTTTAATCTGCGATTCTATTTCATCCTACATCAAATGCCCGTTTCCATGAAGTATGATTCTTTTCTCTTATCCTTCCGTAAGCTTCCATCGTTTTGTTGCCCCTGACACTTTGATCGAAATAAAAGTTATTCCTGCAAAGATGTTTGTTCCTTGTTAGAACTTGGGATTCCAAATTCGGCAGGGTATTGTTCCACCATGATATATATGTACAATATATATGAGAAGAAATAGCTCAATGTATAAAAGGTACTGGTTCGTCGATAAGTTTGTTTTTATTGAGTTTACAACTTAATTCCTTACTTTATTAGATACATTGGATAGAATTAATTGCCCTCAGACCAGCTGGAAATAAAGTGATCGATTTAAAAGACGCTACTCATTATGCGGTTGTCTGATTCTAAATACACGTATGGTATATGAACCTCGTTTCCTAAATAAATGTTTATATACGAATAGGTGCCGACACTTGGAGAATCGTTCTCCGTGAGTTTTGTACTGATTTTAAGTATCTCCAAAGCTAAATTCAAACCGGATTAAATAAAAACTACCGATCCTTGAATTTTAGTTTAAACAAGTTGATCAGTAGTTTGCATTACAATTGTCTAATTTGTTCATTTGCAGAGCTCTTTTCTATGGAAAACTTCCTGCCAATCAGTTAGAGTTGGGAGAACTGCAGTTTCAGCTTAAATCGCTTGATAAAAACAAATTAAACCATTTCCAAGTTGTCAATAGAAACTTCCATTTATCTCTTTAAGACGCCATTTATCTGGGATAATATTTCTGCAATTGAATTCTTAGAAAAAAGGATAGGGAACAATTAAGAGAGGATAAAAAAAAACAAAACTGAACCTAGCACAGCGAGTGCCTTTGTCTTGAGTTCCCTTGTGGTTTCATTCAAAGATTTGCGTTCCCAACCCCTTCGGTCCAGTATCTTCGATATCCTTTTATCCTTGTGCAATTGCAATTCTGTTGTATTTTTCTTTTCCACTTTTCTTTTTATACGAGCACAGTTCAACACAAACGTTAACAAAAAATGAGGGATAACAAAAAAAAAAAAAAAAAAAACGGAAATAGAATCAGATAGAATGTGCAAGGCTCCTAGATTCTACTTCCTTTTACGACAAATCGAAGAATTCATCTCTTTGCATGCACAATGTGATAATGATTTGAAGTTTAGAGAGAAATGCAAACTTAAATTTAATTACACTCCAGGAAACTCCAAGACTCCAGAACTCTAGAACCCCAAAACTATAGGAACAGAAAGAATCGGACAAGAGGAAGCAAAAGCAGTAGCGACAAAAAGTAAAGGAAAATAAGAAAGGATATTTTAATTATTTTCTCCTATTTCGCTGGCTGGTTTTAATACAATTTTTTGCCTTCATCACAGCTCAGAGTTTTGAGAAATCCAAATCCAGCATAGATCTCACAGCACTCGTACCATATAGTATCCAATATCTGAGTATCTGGGATATCTGGATATCTTGATATCTATGTCTATGTATTTAACAACAATGTGCGGTCAGAGTGCGGATAAACTTTTCGATTGCATTTGCATAAATCGCTGAAGAAGGAAGAAAATTGCTTTGTGTGCACTCCTGGAGAAGAAAAATCTCCAGAAGAAGATGGAGATGAGGTCCTTCCCGGGGAAAACTATCATTATCCGTTTAAGATATATAAGTTAAGTATAAGGTATAAAGTTGAGGAGTATCTGAATCTGGTGGCTGTATTGAAAAACGGATGCTCTGTATGCGGCAGGATTTAACCTTCCTACATATGTACTCGTATATACTCGTATATATGTAGGTATATGGGACGGCTGAGGAGGACATCAACGATGATACTCGTAATGCTTGAATTAAGGACGAAGAGCGTGAAGAGAAAGTTTCTGTGGTTGCAATTGGAAGAAGTGCGATCGAAACCAGATTCAATAATTCAACTCATTGCTGCGGGTGTCCTGGCTGGTGATAGTGATTGTGGTATTTCTTTCGCCCTCACTTCCACTATCCCCCGTTTTCCTGGACTACTGATTGGTGGATAGTTTTTTCTAAATGATTTAAAGTTCTTTTGAACGTGCAAAATGTTTAAACTTTTGCCAGTACCGGATGAGATTGGAAAACTTGAAAAGTGGGTGTTTATTTGGGTGGTGGTAGATATTTAATTAAAGCGTTCTAGAGATGGTTTACCATGACTGTGGTACGGCGTGGGATGCGGTAGTATACGAATAGATAGAAATGCAATTGAAGAGGATACAAATGAAAAATTGCCTAGTGGGATTTAAAGTTTCGCAAATGTACGATGTACGGATACAATGTGCATTGAAATGAATCTAAGAATGTATGGCAAAGTTTCTCTTTCTTTCTTTTGGATGCTATGCAGAGCAATGAAATACTATTCTTGTGAAGTATTTGGGATAATGAATTAGAGAACAATTCTGAACTACTGAAACTGATAAGATGTTTCAAAACGGTTGTCGGAAAAACTGAGGCAATTGCACAGGAGGGAAGATGAACTAGAGTTTTTGAGTATGAATATGAAAAAGTTGCAATTCTGCCACTACTTTGAGGAAATTTTAATAGTTGAAAACTACATGGAATAGGAAATATCCTTACGGCTGATATCTATTCAAGTTTAGATATTTGCCAGCAAAATGCTGCTTTATATAGCGGCAGTCCAACTGTTTTCAATTAAGGCTTCTTCTAAGCAATGTACAAAAGATTCGATAACACTCGACTTGGAACTCATAACCAGAATGTTGTGTGAAACGACGACTTTTATAAAATGTAACTCAAAATGAATTATAAAAAGTTAGCAAAAAGGTATGTTATTTTTATTATATTTACATAATAAACAAAGGCTTTATAGGAAATGCTTGTTCTATCCACAGCACACTTATTGTTAATGTTTGCCAAAAGTGTAATAAGCCAAATATTTCTCATCTATTTGCTACGGACTCTCCTTTAGGTTGCTAAAAGTTGTCTTCGACAAGGATAATCTGATCATGTTTCAAGAGAAATAATCCTGGAAGGAGCGAGAAATAATCTCACACAGTCTAACACCTCCAGCTGTAATTCCTGTTACCCGCTGTGCTATTTTTTAGTTTTCTTTTGTGAATTGATAAGGGTGAATAGCGACTTCAATATGCCAAAAACAGGATACGTATCGCTTGACGATGATCCAAAGAGCCACATCATAAAACACTGACTGTTCCGAATTGGAGTTTAGTGTCAAGTGCTGTGGGGTGAACACTCTTGAGTAACTCAATCTCTCTTTTGAAGTTACTTTCTCTAAAATGCCTTGCTTGCTTGTGCAATAAAAAAGTCGAACGTGATGATAAGAAAATTCAGTGTGCAATATGTAAAGTACGTTACCACCTGTTTTGTGTAAAAGTGCAAAAAATTGATGCAGTGAATATGAAAAAGAATCACATCCCATATCGCTGTGTGATATGCACTTCACGAAGAAGAAGTTCATTGCGCTCTCTTCTTCAACAACAAGAACCATCGGACACCGTATGTACCATCGATGATGACAACTCAAATGCAGCCCAGCGTACCATAGAACCGGTTCTCTCGTCCAATTCCAATTGCACGCAACAGTTAGCCAAAAAGAAAATTCTTAGCTTTGGATGTACTCTACTATGAGATTCTTGCTCTGAAAGAAATGAAAAGTAACGCATTTTCCTTTATTAAACATCTCAAAGATGAAAATGATATGCTGTCTAAGAAAGTGACCATTCTTCAGATTACTGTCAACAATTTACATCAAAATCATCACGCAAAAGTGTAGACATTGTGGGAATTCCTAATGTTAATAAGGACAATGCCCTGAGCACTGCAGAGCTTCTGCAAGAGGGTTTGGATAATGGAATAAATTGCGATGATATAAAATCACGTTTCGTAAAACCAGTAAAGAGAAAGGTTCAAAGTAATGAAACGGAAATTCTTCCTAATATTCTGTGCGTGAAATTCAAAACAGTGGAATGAAGCAAAGAGTTATGAGATTAAAGCGATAGAAGGAGTTGTCGACTGTATTACTTGGCAAGCATCCTGAAAAACAACAAATCTATTTTAATGAAAGCCTTACACCGTAAATACGATTTATTTATAACAAAACTAAACAAACCAAAGTGGAAAAAATGTTTACATTTTTATGGATAAAAAATGGTGATTCGTTAATGAAAAAAAAAAGAAGCAGATAAGATTTTTAAAATTCGTTGTGTGCAGGATCTTGATAAATTAGCATAATCTTTTGTGAAATTTAATTTATGGCTTTTATAAATAATAGTTTACTTAATGATCCTCATATTCAATTAATTTCAATTCTCCTTTCTTTAATTTTAATTAAGATTCTTTTCAAAGTGTATTTCATGACAATCCTTATACAAACTTTTTTCTTATCCATCAAAACATCAGAAGTTTGCGTAAATATTTTGATCTGCTTGTTGCGCATTTAGAATCATTTGATAAAAAGCCTGATATCATTTTTATCTCAAAAATTTGTATTTACGACCATGAAAAGGACTTTTATAATAAGCCCGGTTAGAATTTTTACCCTAATAGCAAAAATTCATATGCTGTAGGTGGAGTTGACTTATGTATAAAGGAACATTTAAACTGTGAGTATGAGTACGAATGTTGTTCTTTCCTAAGCTCAGATATGATTAAGACTTCCTGTACTATAGAAGCTCAGAAATTATTTTTCCTGTGTTTTTATCGTTTCCATGATAAAAGTAGTCATGATTTCATTGGCGATTTAACTTCAGTTTTGAGTAGGGAGAATGCCCGTAATCCGTAGGTGATATTAACGTAGATATATTGAGTGCCTCTTTGGAAACAATGAGTTATAAGAGTTTAATGTCGGCTCATGGCTTAGAGTCTTGCATAAATGTACCAACAAGTGTTGTTGGCGCATCTGAAACTTTCATTGATCATATTTATGCTAGACTTGATCATGATACCGTCTTTTATCTCTTGTCAGCACTGTGTCTGATTTCAGAATCACCGATTACTGTATGACATGCCTCTTTCTTTTAAATATATATATATATATTTTTTTTTCATGGGAAGGTGAGAAATCTTCATAGACACTATAGGCCCAGAGCCTATAGTAGTGTGAGATTCTTACTCACTAAAAAACACCTCCCTTATGCAAACCACGACTGAGTTCACACTCAACAAGCAGTTCTTCTATCGCATTTTATTTTGTTTTTATAAGATATCCTGCAGGCGATTTTCCATTAAAAATTCCTGTGTACTTTAGGAAAATTTTGCGCTGCTAATCACCGCGCTAGATCGAGAGGCTTAGTCCTTTTCAGACGGCGCAATAAATTTGTCTCGTCGAGGATCTGTTGAACAGAAATATTCGTATGACCTTGCAATCGATTATTATGTTTTCGCGCAAACATTCTAACTACGTTCTGAACGTTTTCGACTCCTAAGTCTCTGTGGAGTCGGATATCATCGTTTCTAATGTACCACGGCGCATTAACAATACCTCGAAGAACTTTGTTTTGGAATGTCTGTAATACATTAATGTTACTATTTTTAGTACAACCCCAAAGTTGTACACCATATGTCCAGATCGGTTTTAGCACTTGCTTGTATAACAACAGTTTGTTCTCTAAGCTAAGCTTAGAATACTTTCAATAAGTCAGTAAATATCTCTATATTTGATTTCAAGCACTTCACGTTTTTTCTTGACGTGTGGTCTCCATTTTAGTTTAGCGTCGAGTGTCATACCGATATATTTGGCCTCGTTCGCGTAAGGAATTCGTACTGCGCTGATAAACACCGGTGGATTCTCAATTTTCTTGAGAGTAACGTTCACGTGGACAGACTTGTTTTCATTAAGCGCGATTCGCCAAGTCTTTGTCCAATTGTTAATCCGTGTAAGGGCACGTTGCAACTTGGCAGTTGCCAAACTGTTTTAGCCGTTGCCAAAATGGCAGTGTCATCAGCAAATGTGGCTAGAACAGTGTCATTCGTTTGCGGTATATAACGGGTAAGAAGCAAATAGAGCAGAGGGCCAAGTACACTTCCTAGCGGCACCAACGCCTTTATTGTCTTAAAAGTGGAATATTCGTTTCCGTGTCTTACACGGAAGAGTCGGTCTTCCAGATATGAACCTAAAATACAAGACAATTGCTGGGGTAGGCTTGTCGGAGTTTTTTTTTCTTCCGTGGGCAGGTAAAAACCTTCATAGACACCATAAGCACCCGCTCATAAGAGCACCACCACACCATCACAGCAGGTACCACAAGTACGAGTACCTACTACCTACCACTACACTACTATAAGACTACAACTAAGTTTCCTTAACAAGTAGCTCAAGCTTCTGTAGTTTATCGCGTTTGGTATGTAGCATTTCAGCGAAGGCACCTACTATTACCGTTATATCATACGGTTTCTCCTTAAGGCGCTAAGTCGAACGGTCTTGTTCTTTGAAGTCGCCGCACAAGATTTGTCTCGTCCAATCTCTGGATTATTTCCTGGTTGCAATGATGCACAAGACGAGTGCGAAGTTTACGAGAAAAGCTTGTTACTTCGTCTTTCACGGTTGCAATTCCCAGATCGCATGGAGCATTAACGATTTCTCTAAGCGCTTTGTTCTGGAACGTCTGTAGGACAGACATACTATATTGTTTGGCTTGGCACCACCCCATAGTTGTATAACATAAGTCCACGAAGGTTTTAGCACTTTCTTATATACATATAAGCAGCTTGTTATATGTGCTTAGTTTAGAGTATCTTCCGATAAGCCAATCCATTTCTCTTAGCCTGATATCGAGCTCTTCACGTTTCTTTTTTACGTGTGATTTCCACTTCAGTTTTGCATCTAGGGTTATTCCCAAATATTTTACTTCGTTTGCATACGGTATTTGAATTGAGTTGATGAATAGAGGCAAATTGTTTATCTTTCTGTACGTGAAATTGACGTGTGTTGACATAGTCTCGTTTAGCACGATTCGCCAGCTCTTCGTCCACTCAAATATTTTGTTCAGAGCTGGTTGAAGTTTTGCAGTCGAGGATTGAACTGTTTGTCCTGTGGTAAAGATCGCCGTATCATTCGCGAACGTGGCTACCACAGACTCTTCATCTAGAGGTATGTCTCTAGTGTACAGTAAGAATAGGTATGGCCCCTTGTGGAACGCCAGCTTGAATTTCTTTGAATTCAACCTCATATCTAAACCGAAACAGTCTATTTTCAAGACAAGATTCGAGTATTCTATTTATTTCTCTGGGTAAAATTTGTTGTACAATAGCTTGTGCTTCAAGCCCTCTTGCCATACCTGGTCGAAGGCTTGCAACACATCGAGAAAAACGCTTAAACATATCTTTTCTCCCTCTAGCGCGTTTTCAATTACATTTGTTATCCGATAGACCTGATCGATTGTGGAATGTTTGACCCTAAAGCCGAACTAGTGATCCGGGATTAATCGTCTTTCTTTAGTTATCGGTTTTAAACGTTTAAGCAGAAGAATTTCGAAGACTTTTAAAATTATCGACAGGAGCGAAATGGGTCTGTATGATTTTTTGTAGTTTGGACTTTTCCCCGGTTTTGGAACCATTATGACTTCTTCGACTTTCCATTAGCTTGGAACGTATAAAAGTCTCATGTAAGCATTTATAATGTGGAGGAGCTTGACAAACGCTTTTCGAGTTAGCTCCTTGAGAATTTCACTTGTAATCAAATCGTATCCTGGAGCCTTATTATTTTTTTAGGTTTTTTATTGTTTGGTATAGCTTAGACAGTGATACGGGTTTTATATTGTATTTGTCGGCTCCTGCTCTGAGATTGAGTTCTTGGGCCAATTGACGTCTTTCGAACGGTTTGAATGTTTCTTCCAATTGATCGAAAAACAAATTAGCTTTCTCTTTGTCTCCTTTTGGCCATTCGCCGTCGGCTGTTTTTATCGGTGCCAATTGCATAACAGGTTTCTTAGTCGACTTCACGACTCTCTAGAGCGAATAATTGAAACTCCTGGCCGCAGTCAAGCCTTCGAGGTAATTAGAAGTCTCACGGTTCTTATATTCTTGATAGGCGGTTCAAATAGGATGTATGCGGGGGCGCACGTGATTTTTGCCATCTCCTCCGTACATTCCTTTTTTCTCGTAGGAGGCCTTCTATATCGGACGCGTATATTTGCTTTCCGTGTTTTATTTCTCTTGTTCTAAGCAGCTCTTTGGATGATTTCCATGAATTTGTCAACTTCGTCTTCCATTTGCAACGGCGTCGTAAGTGGAACTCT
Source organism: Volucella inanis (assembly GCA_907269105.1). Taxonomy (NCBI): domain Eukaryota; kingdom Metazoa; phylum Arthropoda; class Insecta; order Diptera; family Syrphidae; genus Volucella; species Volucella inanis. The sequence continues at coordinate 101,200,189 of OU026157.1, read as the reverse complement.
TAAAGCAATATTTTCCTCGCAATTCAATCTAAAGCCATCCCAGTTTGTTTCCTTAATCGTCAATCTGGGCGGTCTTTCGGTTTTTGCTATGCTCCGGCCGATTTTAAGGATTAGTGGCGAGTGATCTGAGTAGAGATCATAGGATTCTTCTAAAGTCATGAGATATTTTGGGACCCCTTTTCGACCAGGTCAGGTATTTTATTTGTGTCGGTGGGCCAGTGGGTTGGCCCACGAAAAAAGTCCAAGCCACGTTTCATACTTGCTTGGTACAGTAGCCTGCCCTTCGTCGAAATGAATCTTGAACCCCAAAATTTATGCTTTGCGTTGAAATCACCACCGAGAATAAAGTTTGACCTAAGTTGGTAAAAAAGGCGATTGAGGTCGTCGTCTGCCATCTTATATCTCGGAGGGAAATAACAAGATGCTATATTATAGTCTATATGATTTATGTTTACGGAAACTGAACTTATTTGCATAGATTTTAAGTTCTATTGTCACGTTATCTGCATGCTTAATGCAGTCTTTAATATAAAGTGAGGATCCACCCCTCGCGTTTTCTGAGAGATGATGCGCGTGATAACCAGAGTAACCTCTTATCTTGGGTTTCTTTTTTAAGTGTGTTTCCGAAATCAGGCATATGTCAATATGTTCTTTCCATAGAAAAGATTCTAATTCGTCGATTTTTTCAGAAGGCCATTTGAGTTCCATGTTTAAATTTAAGTCAACTGTTTTATTTTCATTTTTGTTAGATTTTTTCCGAGCAACGAACTCGAAATGGCTTAGTTTTTCAAATAAGAGCTTATTTAGTTTTATTTGTTCATCTAGTTTTTCTAAAATGACTGCGAGAATTTGAGGTAGTAGATCTGTAGTGGCCGTATCTATTTTGTTGGATTTTGTTCATACCTCAGCGTATGAACTTGCGCGGACCGGTACAGGTTTTTTAATTGCACTTGATTCGGCAACGCTTTTTTGATCAGATTTATGCTTTTACGTTACCGGTTTCTTTATTTTGACTCTCTTAGCTGTCATGGCTTTATCGGTTCTAAACCTTTAGGTCCGGATGAATGAATTTCGTGAGACTTTTTCGCCTCTTTTGTATTTCTTTGGCAATTTCGCACCTTCAGTAATTATCTGGGTGATTTCCGTGCAATTGGCATAAACTGCTGGGATTTGCTTATTTGTCTTGCACTCTTCCGAGAAGAAGAAGGCGTCAGTAATCTTAAAATCTTGTGCTTGAATGTCTTCTATTAAGTGTTCTTTTTTGCACGACGGGTGACGTCCCCTAGCGAAGACTAGTAACGGTTTTTCAAACTTATTTTCATGAGTATACCATTGAATTGTATCGACAATGGGCGGTAAGAATCGGAGTCATCGACATTAATTTTCCACAAGTTATTACGAAGTGAAATTATATTGAACTTTCCTTTAAGTATTCCTTGGAGAAGGTCCCGTAACTTTCCGTAGTCTGCAATCCCGACCACATTTATTGCGGGTGGAGGGCGAGGTTTCGTTTGGGGTTTTGTCTTGGTTGATACATCTCTTGGTTGTAAAACTTCGGGAGATGAGCCTGCCTTACGTTTTTTGTTAGGCCTTTTCACGAGTACCGGACTGGTTTTGCGAGCAAGTTCTTCTTCGTGCGTCAGGTATTTCACTGACTTGCAATCTATGTATAGATAAGCGAGAGTTTTTTAGAACCTCTTTCTGTTTTCGAGGTGAATCTACTTCATTTTTAAGCTCGTAAAAGAGTCGTTGCATTTCATTGAGTTAAGCTCGGAGCTCTCCTGTTCGAAGCATTTACTTTTCACTGAGTCTTGATTAACCGGCGGACTTCGTTTTCCGGAAATATGCGATCTAGATGGTGGAGATTGGAGTATCTTTGATGTTTTTCTAATTTGGATTTTATAGCAATAAATGACTCTCCCCAGAATCCGTAGAGCCTCCTCCGAAGAGGGTAGATTTGGCAGTGAAACTGGATTGCCACCTAGGGTATTACTTCCGTTTGTTTTGTCCATTGCATTTTTTGTATGCTCACGCTCTCGGTATACAGAGAGTGCATTTTAGTCACCTTTTAATACAGGCATAACTACCTCGAGTATATTCTAATTCCCTTACCGAAGGGGTAAACTTAAAAAAAGGTGATCGTAAGGATGCTAATAATTACCGACCTATCTCTCTCCTATACTTTTAACACTTCCAGAGCTTACTCACTAAAATGCTTTCGAATTGAAAATGTTTCATCGTTCAAATATCTTGGCCTTCTCATAGACTCTAAAATGAATTGGAACACATATACCTCGTTATTAGAAACTTATCTTTCAAAATCTACATAGATAATGTATCATTTAAAGCGATTATGCTCCCAAATACTACTAAAAATAGTTTACTATACATTAGTACAATCTAAACCGCAATATGGCCTGCAGTGTTAGGGAGGTACTTATAAGTATAATTTGCATCCTTTGTTGATATCACAAAAACATGTTCTTAGAAATTTATTGAAAAAAAGACGTCGAGAACATACTTTTACATTTTTTGTTTTGACAAAAATACTGCCTTTGAAACATCTCTACTTTTACAAGGTCTTGAATATATTTTTCCTTATGAGTGGAAACTTGCCATATCCAGGTACTTTTATAGTATTTATGATCTGCGAAGTGTTGAAAGAAGGCATGCTTCTACTCCATCTCATAGTAAATATCAGTTTTTAAATTTGTATTCTTCGGTAGCCCCTAGATTGTTCAATAAACTTCCGTTTGAAACTCGGCATTTTATACAGTCCTTCTCGTTCATAAAAAAAATTAGGTAATGGCTTTTCACTTTTGACCATATTTAAATAAATAATTTGGTCCGGACTGTTACATAAAATTGTAATGTCTATTTATTTGCCACCCCACAATCATCTTAATATTTTTTACTTTGTATACAACAATAACATGTGCAACTCACTACATTCACCACTAGTGGACAAAAGATTCTCTTTAGTCCCACTATGGAATGTTAAGATATGCAACAATGTTTTATTCGTATTGTATTATGAAAAACACTTAATCTTGTTATTTTACCTAAGAAATGTTTTAATTTTCCGAAAATAAATATTATAGATTAAGTATAATTTCTTATAAGGTCATGTAAAGGACATTTGCTGCAATAAACTAACATTGAATTGAATTGAATTGAGTATTTTGGGTACGAACTGGTTTTTCTGCACCATTTTTCGCTATAAAAAATTGACAGTGATAAAATTCTAAAATGTCAGAACCCTTCTACAATAGATTCATTCAAATTTAGAAACAAGGTGTAGAAAGATTTTGATAAGGAACATATGCTATTCTACTCTGAAAGCACTCAAAAGATGTGATAGTAAGTTTCATCTATGAGACATGTAACCTAAACCAGCTTACAACCAGTCCCTTTTTCTGAAGCTAGAAGTGAGCTGAGTAATGCAATACATCGTAGCTGGTATATGGCATCGGTTGTGGTGACGTATGAGGCCATCAAATCCGTTGTTGCTTTCTTTAATGTCTCGCTGATAGCGAATACTGCCAAAAAGCAGCGTTCTATTTCCACTACTCTGTTCGATGATGCCGTGATCGAAGATTGGTGCGTTTTCAGTTTCGAGAAGAATAAAGTGGATTATCTTATATAGCATCACTTTCCTAAATGACAAACTTAATTGGTTAATTTATTATCTTTCAAAAACCTTCAAGGAGCTGTCGGATATCTGGTAATCCATGTACTTTTAAAAGCGTCTTCCACTTAAAACAACATGTATTCGAGTTGCCGACTGTTTTTTGTCTCAAATCCTATTAACATGCCGTCTGCTGCAATGATACCAGAATTCTTCTTCCTGCGAAAATACGAATTCGGCTTTCCCTGTAGGCAGAAATGGTTTTGACCAGAATCTGGGAGAGGTGAGGAATTATATTTTCACGGATGGCTTCAAAACTGATTATGAGGAATCGGAGGTAGCGAAATATAGCACCTTGATCAAAAGAATAACCACCGTGTGGCGCTCCCATTGTTCCGATTTCTGTTTTTTTTTTCATTAAGTTGGTACATCTGTTATTGACATTTCCTAAATCTTAGCGTCATAGCCTGACATTTACAAAATGTACGTAGCCAAGAGTACATCTATCTCTGTGTGTGTTGGCGATTTTTTACAATTTAAGAAATGGATTTAAATTTCCAACAACGAACTTGTATTAAATTTTTTCGTACTAAACGGATTTAATGGTGCGCGAACGTTGGAAATGTTGAAAAAGTGTTTCGGCAATGATTCTCTAATGAAAACGGTCTTTTACCAGTGGCACGAGCGGTTCAAAAGTGGTCGTGAGTCAATCGAAGATTATGAACGCAGTGGCAGACTATTGACACCGAAAACCGACCAAAACATTGATAAAATAAAAGAAATGTTGATCAATAACCGCAAATTAACCATCAGAGAGATAGTGGAGGACTTGGACATTGCCTATGGATCCAAGACATTTTGGTTAATAATTTGGGTTTCCGTCGTGTAACAGCAAAGTTGGTGCTAAAAGACTTAAATTTTATGCATAAAAGAGACCGTGCTGACGTCGCAAAAGAGATTATTTGCGAGGCTGAATCTGATCCCACATTCATCAAAAAGATCATTACTGGAAACGAGACGTGGGTTTATGAGTACGACACACAAACCACACATCAAACAAGTGAATGGCGTTCACCACATGAACCGAGACCAAAAAAAACCACGTCGTTTTCAATCAAAAAAGTTTTCATGGATTACAACGGTGAAGTTCATCATGAATTTTTGCCAGAAATTCAGACAGTAAACAAAGAGTATTATTTGGGCGTTATGAGACGTTTTCGTGAAACAATTCGCCGAAAGAGACCATGATAACGCACCGTCGAACAGTGCCATCATTATTCGTAATTTTTTGACGAAACATGCAACAAATACCATCCAATAGCCACCGAATTCACCTGATTTGGCTCCCTGTGATTTCTTTCTGTTCAATCGAGCTAAAAAACCACTACAGGGAACGCGTTTCAGCAGCCGAGAGGAAGTAATAGAAAAATCGCAGGAAGCACTGATGGACATACCGAAAACCGAATATAAAAAATGTTTCGAGGATTGGATCAATTGGATCCTTTGGACATTTGGACATTCATTTTTTCAGTTAACAAAACTAAGATAGGTAGTTGACTAGATTCAACAACAAGCCAACTTCCACTTATAATTTAGTCTCCCAATTAAAAGCACTGAGCCCAAAAATCTTTCTCTCTTTATCCCATTTTCCAAAAAACTTAACACATGCTGTGGCATTATAAATGTATACAAACTCACTCCATTAAAAAAAAAAAAACTGTTTTTTCAGTCAGTCCGAACCTTGGCTAACTGCCTTCAGTTACACACTCCAAGTCGGCTGACTTGAACTAGACTATGTCTAATAATCAGGGTTGCGGCCCTTTTTTTAGTGGGCAGTAATTAGTTTGGTTGCGACAAGTGGATTCAACTAGGATTATATCTACCAGCAAAGCCATTCTATTGGTAGATTTACCTTAAGTCGCGCATTCGTCTTGCAAAGTCCTGATTGATGGGTGAAAATAGATCCGCTCATTGTACAAGGCTACCTTCACCCCAACCAGTATTTGCATTTCACTATATTCATCACAATACTGCTGTCAATTAAATTTGAAATAGCGATCACTTTTCACGCTTGTTGCGTTCAACTTTATTGTTTTTAAAACTCGACATGCTCTCACATAGATGGACGCCGATAAATCCCTACCATTTCCATATCTATCACCTTTATTTAGCACCCTCACTGCATTGCATATTTCCCTTTGCGTGTAGTGTCCGTCAAACGTTGTCTTTTAATTCGCGACAAATTAAATGGCGTCCTGAATTCAATTGCCACCTTTCTCGCCAGTTTTTGTTCCCTTCTGATCAGAGACATGGTACACATAACTCTGAGTCGCTCGCATAATTTGTTTGTCCAGGACAGGAGCAAAGACCTTCACTTAGCCTGATGTGCAATCCATTTATCGACCCATTTATTCCTGTCGACTCTCTCGGTTTAGTGCCAAGTCTTCTTTGCCTTTTAATTCATTTTCACTGTTTGTGTTATGAATTTCCACGATTTTCTTGTTTTTCTTTCCTTTATGATTTGTTTTGTTTCCTCCTGTCAGTGTGTTCTTTTTCTCTCTCCCTTTCCGTGGATGTAACATTTCAACATACCACGGTGTTTATTGCTGGGTAAATAGTAAAATAAAAGAAAAGAGGAAACGGGCATGGAAAAGCAGGATATGGAATGGGGGAAAGGTAAGAAGAAAAACACGCAAAAAGGAAACAGCACGCACGTTTTAATGGCAGACTTCGTCATAACCATCAAGCAAGGCTCACTCACTTGTTAGCCACCACCGACTGTCATCGTCAGACCACCATCAACAACATCCTCTGACAGTCGTCGTTTTCGAGTTCTTCCTAGTCCCTGTCACCGCTTTGTTGACGACATTAACGGCCGATGGAGAATCTGATTCATTTTTTTGGGAAGGCCTCCAAGAAGAGAACGAGCTGGGTTATCATAATTACCAGGTGAGTGCGATAAGAGCATAAAATGGGATAATAATGGGTAAGAAAATTATCACGTTTTTCTCCAGCTCCTGGGCGCGAGCTGTGGCGGTTCAGTTCGCAACCATTACGTTTTTATTTGCATAGTAAGCAAAAGGAAAGTCGAACAACAACGCCAGCCCGAATAGTAGTGATTGTGTGGGCTCATTCATATATCCTAGGGGCGGAGGACGATGACGAGGACGAGGATGTACGCTATCCGCACGAGCAACGAAACAACGCTCCCTTCGGCTTCTTTTTCCGTTGGGTGTTCGGGTAGGTGAGTATGAGTGTGTGGTGGTTCAACTTAAAAACGCAAATTTGCTCCCGGGTTATATTTATATCCAGGTTCTCAAAATTGACAGGTGGAGAGCTAGGGGTGAGATAGGAGTTGGAGCTGGAATGATAGGGTAGTAAAATGGGTGGTTCTACCTTATACAATGTGAGACCACATCGTGTTTATCTTAATTACTACGGTTGGTAATGGCATCGACATCGGCCTCGGCGCTTTAGCTTCAATTCCAGCTTTGACTTCGGGAACCGGCTCCAGTTCCAGCTTTCATTCGGATGTAATGCACGAAATACTGGGTAATCATCAATGGCACCCCAATAGGACAAAGCGACGCTGGAGGGAACATTCAGTGGAACTTCGCACATTTTTCTTTTTCTTTTTTTCTTTCTCCGGTGCGTTCTTTCTCGTAACCGTATTCCACTTGATGGTTGGCGCTAAAGGAAAAATGATGGTTAATGGTGATTTGAAATGTCATTATGGATATGCGCCCGAAGTGGATCTGAGTTCAGGATCGCAGTCAGCCATCAGAGCAGTGTTGTCGACGACGCCGATATACTCGTACACCGATGTGCATCGTACACCGATGTTGATGCGAACATTAATGAAAATTAAATTTCACTGATTTTAATTGAATAATATCTAAGCAAAATACGGAATTATGTGCGCGCAGATGGGAAATGAGTTTTTAATTAAAACTCTGAAAGGGTATATATTGGCTTAGGCATAGAACACGATGACGGACAATTTACAAAACTCGTTAAGAAGTAAAAAGTAAGATCGTTTGGTTTGAAAAGTGGTAAAGTAAAGGTATCATAAGGAAGATAACGGCAATAGTGATTTGGTGGAAGGAGAATGAAAAATATTTTGGAATTCAGATTGTGACAGAAGGATGTAGGAAATCTAGAATTGTAAGCTTCTATGTGATCAAATAATTTGCGGAAGGTTAAGTAGCATATTACCTTCTATCTTAAATCAGTGCTTGATTTTCATATTTGTTTATTCAACTAGCTCTTCCGAAATATTGTAGCTTGTGCAGGATATTTATTTCCGAACTTAAAAGCATTTACGTTGCGTATGCGTATGATAGAAAAATCAGCATTTAGACAATGCTAAATCACCTTCTGGGATTAAGAAAAGTTATATAAGTGTACTGGTACTAATTCGAATCTTATACCCTTTCTACACCGCATCGAAAAAAGTTTGTAAGACCTCATTGAAGGTTTGTTTGAGAGTTGTAAGAGCTATGAAATTTTTGTGTAGAAAAAGACTTTTAATAAGATTTTTTTTTTTTTATCTTATTATTTGTCAATATTTTTTCAAATTTGAAAACCTCGTCCAAATGGTACGAGTTGGGCTGACTGGAGTGCAGATACTTTTTAGGAGTGTGCACTTGAATGGAAATTTATTCGAGATTCCTTGAATAATAATCTTCTGTGTGGCGCGGCTTGTTGTCTTTTGTAAAATGGTGTAATGCTAAGATCGAAAAGTTGATGATAGTGCTAGTGGGACTTGAAGTAGGGCACTTGATTTCTACCTACGAACACTTTTAGAGATAACTTTTTATTGAAATTTGAATTACGATAGATTTGTAGGATATTTCGAATTTATTTTATTAATTCTTTCATTTTTACTTTCTTTCAGGAGACTGCTCTATGAGGAGCTGTGAAGTAAAAGGTGAGTACAAGTTCGTGTTTAATAATAGGAGGATATCTGAATTAGTTTGCATCGATAGAAGTTTGAATTTCTATTGTTTAGATATTTAAAGATCACAACCTGCAAAAGCGCCATCTGAATACATAAAAAAATTCACATTTTTAGATATTTTTGTTTCAGTTTCGCACAGAAAGTGCCTCTAATATATTACACTCCAAACACAAAAGTCTATCGAATTTACGCCTGTCATTAATCGACTGAAAAGATGTACAGAATGTTGTTTTGGTTTACCATGTCAATTACATTATTTTTTCGCGTTACTCACTGCTTTTGATTCCGGGGGCCAAAAATGCCAGTAGAGCGGGACGAAAACTGTGCTCACCCCATTACGGAAGACGGCTTTTAAGATGTGGCCGCCGCCCGATCGTTAAGATCGTGCAACAAGATACAAGACGCTGTATTCCTTTAAATTCCTTTTTGGTCATCACCAAAAAGTCCTGCAATGCCGTTATCATTGTAACGCATTTTGGTGCGAGGCACAAACATGTATACCATATATAGTATGTGCCCATATGTATACCATACATATGTATACCAAAGAGAATGCAAAATAATGCCATAGCCATTTACGACGCTTTGACATTTTAACCGAAGAGGGGATTGTCCCGCTCATTCAAAGATCCAAAGCATTTAGGTGTTTTGCCAATTTATAGCGTTGTACATAGTTCATGATACCAGCATCAAAGAATCCATCAGACATCAGATTGACAATACTCAAAAATAAACACCAAATTATTTTGTCACGAAGAAAATAATTGAATGGACAATGAGCATACGGCTCATACGGTAGGTCAAGTATTGCGATCTAGCAGCTTACCCGCAGAAATGGAATGCAATCATTCAGAGTACCCTCAGTAACGTGAACAACCCTATATATACCGAAAAGCACCAAGTACCTAATTCTATGCCATTTCTTACATATGGAAGTTCAAATTAACTTCTATTATTGTGTTGATGCTCACAAGTGAGTGGAGTTATAAGATGACACACCTAACCAGGCATCGGGCTGAAAGAGCTGCCACCAAGGAGTTGTGCAAATACAGGCAACATCACGTCCTACCTTAATTTGTTCAATTGCAAACATATAGGAATGAAGAGCTATATAAGTGTATGTAGACCGTATGACTGTTCACGGGTGTCTACCCGGAGGATCTTCAGACGTCAATGTTAATTAGACTTCAGAAAAATGGCAGCGTCTTTCAAACTGAGATTTTTAAAATAACAATAGCTGCCAAAGACATCCGTTTAAGCATAAAATCACTGCAGAAAGTCACCGTTTTCATCGACAATGAAGAATGTAAGTACGTCACAACCAAAACAGGAATACAGAACCAACATTTATTTCAAAAGATCGATATTGGAGTAGGAATAAGCGCAAACATGGACTTAAATACCTTCGAATGTCCTGCGATTTGATTTGGGAAAAAAGTCGCTGAACAAGAACAAGATATGTAGATCTAGCTAAGTTTTGTCAATATTTTTTCAAATTTGAAACTTTGAAATTTTGTTTTTAAAACTACTATGTCAGCTGTTTTGCTAAATATACTGAATGTTTCAAAAGGTGTGTCTGCTTTAACAACCTCACAACTGCGAGTAGGTTTTAAAAAAGTTTTAATCAAAAACTTGCTTAACTAAGAGGTTTCGAAAAGTAAAAAAATGTGTATGTAAGCTTCTGTTTTCGATTAAGATTACGAGAGTTTTCTCAAAAGCTCGGTTTTTCTAATTCTGAATTAGAAGCCGCGATATGCTAAAATAACAAAAATATGCGAGATATCTTGAGTACCTTCAATGCCATAATATCCCGGGCGCAAAACTTCGGCAACAAAAGCTTTCTGCTTAAAAAGGAGAGCTGTGTGGAGAGGAATGAGGCAAGGCGTCATAGAAAAAGACGTCTAACATCTAGAAAGCAATCTGGTTACTTAGTCTGATGGCTTATTTGTCAAATTAAGATTTACGATTGTATAGTATCATCATCAGGTCATCAACTAAGTTAGTATTACGAAATTCTGCCCTACTAATCTACATGCTCAGCGTACATACGGAACTTAATGTATCTATGTAGTAGTTGACGCCCTCTCGTATTAATCAGCCTGCATGGGAACTTTGCAAATTAAAAATTACTCACGGAATTTACTTATTCTTCCAACTTGTCTCGCTTAGATACACAAATTTAAACAAATAAAAACAAACCAAATCTAAAACCAGAGCTGAAGCAAAGTTAACTTGTACGTTATGACACATTCCAACGAGTGATCTTAACTCCAATAACAAGTATCAGAAATGTTGACAAAAGAGCCATATTCGCTCATAATAGAAGAAACTGCGCAGAAATACCGTATGCCGGGCAAACTTGGTACCAACAGGGCAAACTGAAAGCACTGAAAGAAATAAGAATACTTCACCGAGAAAGAAATCCTTCATATTGCTGACAGGATCAGAAGAAATATTGATCTGAAATAGATCAGTAACCAAAATGAAGTACGGCCTCACCAAGCACCAAAGCTGATCTCCAATCTACTTCCATATACTAAGCTACGCTAATACGTATAAATTTTGGGGGATCTCTAGATTATACCAATAAAATGCAGAATAAAGCTTACTTGGAACTTCAGTCTTTTACAAAAGCCATAGATCTTGCTATCTAGCTTTGAATCTCTCATTGGCGGAAACCAATATTATGAGTCCATTATGCTGCATCAATGTGGTGTCATATCCAAAATGGAACTAATGTCAGAATGTGCTAAGCTTAAGAATTACAAAGATAAGCCTAATGATTAACTTCTTAAAATAAGAATGTGACGCAATTTTCTGCCGAAATTTGGCCTTACCCAACACTTCAATGTCATATTCTTAGAGACGAACATGGTTACTTTCGCTTTTGATTGACATAAAAGGCTGGATTATTTGGGTCAAGCAGTATAGCAATGTAGACCGAGGTACATGCAAGAGAGTTTTGCATCAGTAAGTGTTCAGTTCAAACGAGTCGAAAAGCAATAAAGGCACAATTATGACAAGGAATATTAGTCATAATATGTAATACTAAGACTATGCTGTGGTTTACTCATCAGCACTGTAAAAGAAGAATCAATTGAGAACCTAAAAAAGCGCAACATAACTAACATATATGGAAAGAAATGAGGCAAACGCTGAATTTCAAATCTTCTCAAAAAAGAACGAATCGAATGGTTGTAAGTTTGTGGGCGAAAGTTTTGTCTATTCACAGACTTTCTGACAAGGTCCTGTGAACTGCTGCGTCTAAGAGCATCTCCAGACAATTCGAATTGAGTATTTTGGGTACAAACCATTTTTCGCTATAAAAAATTGACAGTGATAATATTCTAAAATGTAAGAAACCTCCTACAATTGATTCTTCCCTTACCCGGAACATATCCTACTCTTCTCTGTAAACACTCAAAATATGGGATGTTTCATATATGAAACATGTAACCTAAACCAGCCTACAACCAGTCGCCTGGCTTTAATTCTTGCACAAGTTGAATTTTGTACACTTTTAGTCCGATATCCTCACGTAAAATACGCCAAGTTGTCGAATACGCCAAGCCAAGCTGCTGAGAACGACGACGAATCGATTCGTCACGGTCTTCGCGTACACTCTCAGCTACAGCTGCTATAGTCTTCACAACGTCCTGGATGTGGTATAACCGATCGAGTATCATCCACTGATGTAAACTAGGACTCAAATTTGCGAATGATATTGGCAATAGTGGTTTCAGTAAGTCGATTATGCGCACCGTAAGTTCCTCGAATCGCACGAAAAACATTTCTTACAGAACGCTGATTTTCGTAATATAGCTGAACAATTTGGAGACGCTGTTGTGGTGTGAGTCTTCTCATGATGACTTGTCAAACGATACTGAATAAAAATGACAAACCAGTTTGATAGGAGTCACGCGTGATCTGTCAAAAAAAGCCTATTGAAAATCAAACCTCACGATGAATCACCCCTTATATATATACTATGCATATGTATAAACAATACATTGATTGTCACGTCATTCTTCGTAGCCCCATTCTATGTGAGTATTCTTGCTTTTCGTCGTTAACTGTCCGTGTTTAAGAATTAAACTTTCCTTTGGTGTGCTATTGGTAGTAATAATAGGTTTTCGTTGACATAAATATGTATGAAAGTAACTTTTAATGACAGCTAGATGTTAAAAATGCCAAAGAAATTGCAATTTTTCAATTTGGATTGGTGGTGTAACTTCTTATCCATCTTTGCCCAGAGCATAATTAAGAAGCTTCAAGGCCTAAGTACGTTGTAAGTGCCAATTCTTTTGCCAAATAAATTGTAATTTTTTAATTTGGATTGGTGGTGTAACTTCTTATCCATCTTTGCCAAGAACATAAGTAAGAAGCTTCCAAGCCTAAGTAGGTTGTTAGTGCTGGAGGTGTTGTTTCTTTTTGTAATTGATCTGTGATCTTTTGTATTTGTTGCGTAAGCATAATTCGAATATAGGATAGCTTACATCATATCGAAATATGACTATTTGTCATCAGATTTTTATCAACGTGTTTTGTTATACCCTCTCAAGTGGGCAGAAGCAAATGAATTACCTTTATAGTTACTTCTTCTGCTTTAATGTCGAATCTATAAAATCATACACATCCGTTCTGTTTAAGGATATTCGTCGTTTTTTTTTTTATTCTTATTTAAAAATGACCTTCCGCCTTTACATCACTCTGATACTGATTCTCTTAACGGATGCACTATTGTGTACTCAAAAATACAACTACCCTCCTTTCAATGTTGACATAACCTACTTTTTCACCTAAAAACGAAGTGACATGTCCTTAAAGTGACACAGCACTCACTATCGGTACCACTAGCTCAGGCAGCACTACGGCAAACTTGAACCGATTTTTCCACCCAATGAGATAGCCCATCTCCTGCTAAGTTCTACCACTCATCCACTTCGGATACGAATACATTTGGTGTGGTAATGGAATAAAATTTTCTGTCTGCCTCCATTTACATTTGTTTTTATTTTATTTTTTTTTTTATTTCACGAATAGGTATCTACAACCCAAAAATCCATTCTCCCAACGAGAGTGTTATTTCTGTGGCGCGCTCTAAGATACTTGAAATATTCAATTGGTCTTGAGTTCCGTTCTAGAGGAGCTCAAAATTATTGGTCCCTTTTTTTCGCTCTCTAGATTTGATTGTTCTCTCTGGTTTTTGCCAATGTGCTATTCAGTGTTGAAGGTTGAAGGACTCCTGCCAAAACACTATACCGTTTTGAATTTTTATAAAAAATAAAAATGAAGAAATAAAAAGTGTTTTGTAGGTTTACTTTGGTTTTGAATTCGTCCAAATGGTACGAGTTGGGCTGACTGGAGTGCAGATACTTTTTAGGAGTGTGCACTTGAATGGAAATTTATTCGAGATTCCTTGAATAATAATCTTCTGTGTGGCGCGGCTTGTTGTCTTTTGTAAAATGGTGTAATGCTAAGATCGAAAAGTTGATGATAGTGCTAGTGGGACTTGAAGTAGGGCACTTGATTTCTACCTACGAACACTTTTAGAGATAACTTTTTATTGAAATTTGAATTACGATAGATTTGTAGGATATTTCGAATTTATTTTATTAATTCTTTCATTTTTACTTTCTTTCAGGAGACTGCTCTATGAGGAGCTGTGAAGTAAAAGGTGAGTACAAGTTCGTGTTTAATAATAGGAGGATATCTGAATTAGTTTGCATCGATAGAAGTTTGAATTTCTATTGTTTAGATATTTAAAGATCACAACCTGCAAAAGCGCCATCTGAATACATAAAAAAATTCACATTTTTAGATATTTTTGTTTCAGTTTCGCACAGAAAGTGCCTCTAATATATTACACTCCAAACACAAAAGTCTATCGAATTTACGCCTGTCATTAATCGACTGAAAAGATGTACAGAATGTTGTTTTGGTTGACCATGTCAATTACATTATTTTTTCGCGTTACTCACTGCTTTTGATTCCGGGGGCCAAAAATGCCAGTAGAGCGGGACGAAAACTGTGCTCACCCCATTACGGAAGACGGCTTTTAAGATGTGGCCGCCGCCCGATCGTTAAGATCGTGCAACAAGATACAAGACGCTGTATTCCTTTAAATTCCTTTTTGGTCATCACCAAAAAGTCCTGCAATGCCGTTATCATTGGAACGCATTTTGGTGCGAGGCACAAACATGTATACCATATATCGTATGTGCCCATATGTATACCATACATATGTATACCAAAGAGAATGCAAAATAATGCCATAGCCATTTACGACGCTTTGACATTTTAACCGAAGAGGGGATTGTCCCGCTCAGTCAAAGATCCAAAGCATTTAGGTGTTTTGCCAATTTATAGCGTTGTACATAGCATCAAAGAATCCATCAGACATCAGATTGACAATACTCAAAAATAAACACCAAATTATTTTGTCACGAAGAAAATAATTGAATGGACAATGAGCATACGGCTCATACGGTAGGTCAAGTATTGCGATCTAGCAGCTTACCCGCAGAAATGGAATGCAATCATTCAGAGTACCCTCAGTAACGTGAACAACCCTATATATACCGAAAAGCACCAAGTACCTAATTCTATGCCATTTCTTACATATGGAAGTTCAAATTAACTTCTATCATTGTGTTGATGCTCACAAGTGAGTGGAGTTATAAGATGACACACCTAACCAGGCATCGGGCTGAAAGAGCTGCCACCAAGGAGTTGTGCAAATTATGCGTTCATAATTCTGAAATACAGGCAACATCACGTCCTACCTTAATTTGTTCAATTGCAAACATATAGGAATGAAGAGCTATATAAGTGTATGTAGACCGTATGACTGTTCACGGGTGTCTACCCGGAGGATCTTCAGACGTCAATGTTAATTATACTTCAGAAAAATGGCAGCGTCTTTCAAACTGAGATTTTTAAAATAACAATAGCTGCCAAAGACATCCGTTTAAGCATAAAATCACTGCAGAAAGTCACCGTTTTCATCGACAATGAAGAATGTAAGTACGTCACAACCAAAACAGGAATACAGAACCAACATTTATTTCAAAAGATCGATATTGGAGTAGGAATAAACGCAAACATGGACTTAAATACCTTCGAATGTCCTGCGATTTGATTTGGGAAAAAAGTCGCTGAACAAGAACAAGATATGTAGATCTAGCTAAGTTTTACCCAACTTAGATCCTATAGAAATTCATAAAAGTTTTATAGTCTTATTTATTAGTTTTTAACACTATTTTTGAAGTTGTTATATGGAAAGCATGCAGACGAAATCCTTATAAAACACCATGTAAACGTATAAGGGATCTGATATTCCGGAAGTCTTAAACTACAAGGTGCGGAAAAAATAATGTTATAATGTTAATGTGCCATCATTTTCGGAAATAGCATCAAGTGTCGTTGTGCTTTGACTGATATCAGTTTGACAGTTGCAGACTGATAAAGAATTAGTTGACAATAGATGAAACATCGGAAGAACCCTGCATTATTGTTACTACTTTTTTGACCAATTTCCGGTCTGTTAACGCAGCGTGAATTTCGTCGTCGTTTTACTCGTTGTCATTCACCATCGTTCTGCGTATCGTTCGTTACGTTGCATTTTACGTTCGAGTAATACCGAGAGTATTACTGCTGTGGCTAAGGACGTCTGAAAGAGTTCAAAAACTTCGACGAGACAACGATGAACACGATTTGCTATTAGCAGACGTTCTTTGCGTCGAATTTTGATGAAATAACCGAAGATGTTACCTTATAAAATGCAAAACGTACGCCAATTGCTGCCTACTGACCGTCAAGTGAGGTTAACTAACTCCCATGCTCTGTTAAACCTGGTGTAAGAAGAGGATGATTTCTTATCCAAAATCATAATGAGCGACGAAGCTCAGTTTCACGTCAATGGTTATGTGAATATACAAAATTTGCGTTATTGGGGCACGAACAATCCACATGAAATGTACGAAGAGCCACTGCATACCCAAAATGAATGTATGGTGCGACCTTTTTAGTAAAAAATGATTGGCTCTTACTTTTTGAATATGCCGATGGCACCACCGTTACCGTAACTGGTGAGCGCTACAGACAGATGTTAAACGCAAGTTGCTGAAATGTTTCTCGAGCATTGTTTACAGCAAGGATGGAAATTTGGAATCACCAATCTCCAAGTCGTGTGATCTTCCGTTTTGGCGACTTGATCTGTCCGGCTAATAGCCAGATTTCAAATCTCACGTTTACCACAGCAAACCACAATCCCTGTAAAATTTAAAAGCCAGCTTTGAAAAAGAATCACCAATTGGGAGCCAGATGTTTTGCGAGCAACAAATAAAAATGCCGTAAAACTATCTTAAATGTGCATTAACTCAGGATGTGGCCATCATTTTTTTCATTTCTAACAAAATGGCAACCAATTCAGATTATAACTTTACATTTGCCCTACGTTGTACTTCGAGGGTAAAAGAGCTGCCCTCGGCCCGTTAAAAGAGACTTAGCTCTGAAAATTCTTTAGGCACTTACACCCAAATATGGTATGTCGGATGACTTATCCACTATCCTGACGACACTGCTGATTTGAGAAGGCTTTTCGGTTGCAGCCTTTGATTACATTTCGATTTTATATATGGTGTTGAGAATAATACAGTTAATTGGTTATTTGGTAAATTAAACAGCCCCGTCTTGCTGAAGCAAGATTAAATCGTCCAAAATGAACTTTATAAACTGGTTAGGTTAGATTAGGTGAGAGTGGCAGTTGGAGAACCAACCCATTAAGGCCTATTGGCCCGTTGTGCTGCAACGTGGATCTATGCTCCTCTAACTCATGGAACCAATTTGAGCTTATTATGAAGCTCAGAGGACTATTAACGTCTATGTTCTTTAGATCGTATAAGTCATTGTAGAAGAAAGCTCCGAGGTGGAGTTTTCTTCTCTAGGAGAGAGCTGGACATGGACAGAGAAAGTGGAGGATTGACTCCTCTTCTTTCTCGTCCATGCAGCTTTTACAGAAATAGTTTTTAAAACAGCCAAGCCTTCTTGCATGCTTGCCTATAAGGCAGTGTCCAGTGATGACACCTATGATGGCGCTGAGATGTTTCCTATTTAGAAGAATCAGACTCTTAGAGCGATTCAAATTTAGCTTTGGTGGGATCTGTTTAGTCGCTAGACATGTTGGCCCACCGGTCCATCTAAGGTCGAATCTTTTATTAGCGATTGGTATACCTATGTTACCCTTTTCAGGTAGATTAGGTAGACTGATTCCAATTTTGGTGACTTCGTCGGCCTTACAATTTGCTGGAATATCCCTGAAACTTGGCACCCAACAGGTTGAATTGTTTGGTTAAACTGCTCTGCTATCTCCGTAAGAGATGATCGGCATTCAAGAGCGAGCTTAGAATTTAGTGAGACCGAGTCCAAGAGCTGAGAACGAGTCCAAGATGCGGATATCCTTTGCAGATATCACATTTTTGTTCAGTTAGGACAGAGCTTCCTTAATCGCCAAAATCTCCGCCTGGAACACGATACAGTGATTAAGAACACAGAAGGGGAGGCTAAGATTAAGCTTATCTGAGAAAACACCGCCACCAACCTCGCGGTTGGTTTTATCGGATTTAGATCCATATGTACAGAAGTGGATAGATTTGTCTTCCATGAAAGCATCTTCCTCCCAGAAGGATCTAGAGAGAAAGATCGCATGAAAGTCTTTGTCAAACCGAAGTTTAGGAATAATGTAATCGATGTTCTTTATGTGGTTTCCCAATATATTAAGAATATTAGCGTAACCAAATAAATTATTTGTCCACTGTGTAGTCGCTTTAAAGCGAATAGCTACAGTCGCATCTACTTGCTTGCTGAACATGTCGAGGAGTGTCAAGTGAAACAGAATGTCTAAAGCCGCGGAGGAAGTGGATTGTAGAGTTCCACTTATGCATAGAAATGCTGTTCTTTGGATTCTGCTTACTTTGTTGCAATTGGTTGCAATGTCTAAGGCCGTCCACCAGACAACTACACTGTAGGTGAGTATCGGTCTTATGACCGAGATGTATAGCCAGTGGGTTATTCGAGGTTGAAGGCCCCATTTGTTTCCAATGGTCTTCTTGCAAGAGAATAAAGTTACTGTAGCTTTCTTGACCTTTTCTTGAATGTTAGGTACCGTTTATTGAGGGAGGGACTATAGTTGGTCCTGTAAAGGAGGACGAGATCAGGTTTGTGGGGGTTAACTCCCACTTCATACCGATCCGTCCAACGGGTTAATCTGCGGGTTATCTGCAGAAGTTCTTTGATGATATTAAGATACTTACCTGAGTCTATAGCAACGTTACCCGCATAGACAGTCACCCTGTTTCCTCCCGCTTTCAGGAAGGAAACCTTGCGACGTGCCTCTGCTGACACATCTTTTAGCAGAGGTTCCATCCAGTTTGGAGCTGATTATCCTGCTATTTAGCATAAGACTGATCGACTCCCCAAGTGAGTCGTCTACCTACAGATGTGACAGCATAGTCGTTATTGCGGATGTGTCGACGATGTTAAAGACGCCCTGTATGAAAGCAACCTAATGTACTCTCTCAACATATATAGGTATGTTGAGATATTTACAAACGTCTTGGATTAATTTTAGCTCGAATATGGATATCAATCAGGCGTTCTAGAGTTTTCAGAGGAAAAAATGATATACTTATAGGTCTGAGGTCCTTTGAGACATCAGCAGTGAAATGTGAACCAGTTCTACACAGCTCCTCATAATAATATCTGAGGACTTTTGTTGAGCAGTTAGTCTCTTGTAATCTGACCATGAATTTTGTTCACGGTTGCAGTAGTTCTGTCTTGGTTATTACTGGCCGCTAATAAGAAGCTACCTGGAAAGTGATTCCTCACTTGAGGTTGTTAAAGAGCCATCGGGTTCGGATCGGCCTCGGTTTTTTTTTTTTTTTTTTTTTTTTTTTTTTTTTTTTTTTTTTTTTAGGTTGTGTCCATTATATGTTGATCCCACGAGTAGCGGAGAAAGGATGGTTCATCTGTACAGAGATTCGCGGTATGCAAATAAGGCTAGCTAGGCCATAGGTCGCCAGGTATCCGGATAATCGGTTGACGACTGAGCTATTTTTAGACATGATGGGCCGTCAGCCAGGTTGATCATCGGCACGGGTCGTATGACACCTTGATTCAGCACATAGGGAAAGGGATTAGTCGGGAGGGTGGAGGCTTCATAGTCAAATGAAAAATCATTATCCTCATTATCCGATAATCAGTTTTCTAAAATATTTTAAAAAAACGAAGATCAGATAATAATCCTTTACACATTGAGATCTTACTCAAATTATAATTGAAGCTATTGCAGTAAGTAACAAAGTAAAACGCGAGACTGAATACAAGTGCCATAAGTGTGGTTCGATGCTGAGTGCCGCAGCGCCAACAACAAATCTTTTGGTCTTCTAAAACTTCTAAGAAAACATAACACAACTTTCTTTAAGAATTTGTATGCAGCAGCAAATAAAAATTGAAACAACTCTGTTGGTCTTAAGGGAATAGCTGGAGCAACAAAATATAGCTGTTTTAAAGTTGTCAAGATCGTCAGCAGAATTCTGGAAAGTAGCCAAAATTATCAACAAAAGAACCAATCAAATTTTGTCAGCATTGCAAGCATTTGAACTCCGAGACTACTTTTATAACCTACTTAACGCCCCACAATTCTCGCCACTTCCATGCTACGCATGGACTTCTTAGATTCCCCATTTACAATATATGGTATGAAGTTCAGAATGTTATACAGAAAGCAAAAGTGGGGAAAGCTCCAGGAGACGACCGCATTCCAGATGAATTCTACAAAAATCGTTCCATGGAATTCCTTGATGCCAAACAAGGGAATATAATAGAATATTTGAGAAGGCAAATGTTCCGACATGCTTCAAAAGAGCGATCCTCTATCCCCTACACAAAAATGGATCATATGATAGTCCTGAAAATTACAGCGGTATCTCCTTCTTGAATACATCAGTCATGTTGTTTAGCGTTCTGATCTTTAATAGACTTACGGAGTGGATTAATGAAAAAAAAAAATAAAATACTGAGCGAATTTCAAGCTGGGTTCAGGAGAAGTTATTCTACTACAGCTAGGCAAAATTGTCTATTGTCTATGTCTATTTAAGGCTATGTATAAAAACAATGTAGCTTATCTGTGGGATGGTGAGTTTGTATCAGAGGAATTCAGAACGCAATTGGGATTGAAACAAGAATGTGCTTTAAGCACACTAATTTTTATTCTGTTTATAATTGATATCGTGGAGGAAATCGGAGGAGGAATCCTGTTAGGAAATTTTTGCGGATGAGACAGTTTTCTTTCTAAATCTGATGAAGGAATGCAACTTATGATGAAATGTCTTGAAAGATACTGTAGACTCTGGAGTTTGTCCTTAAATTTAGAAAAAAATCTAAAATTAAGATCTGCAGGGATGGGGGTGGAAAATATCCACGTAACGAAAAATTGGAGTATCAAGGAGAAAATGTTGCAATAGTTCGGAAGTACAAATACTTAGGGATTTTAGTCATGGCGAACCTTAATATGAGAAGACCCTTTCAATGCAAACTGGTAGAAGCAAAAAGAGCCATTTCTTCCGTGTGGAGCCGCTGCATCAATATTGCTCTACGGTGCTCAAGTTTGGGGATATTGCCCATTTGAAGAAGTGGAAAAATTTCTGAGGTATTTCTCAAAACGGGTTTTTCGGTTGCCAGTTTGCACGGCCAACTATATGCTACATTTAGAAATAATAGTACCACCATTGTTCCCAGACACCATCAAGATGCACTTTGAATATGACGTAAAAGTAATGGAAATGGATGTAGTAAGACTGTCTAAACAAGTACTAAAGCACACGCTTTTTACAAAGTGGGAAGAGCCTGGATTTGATCCGGGTAAAAACTTCCGTATTCCATCGATACAAATATCAGTAACCTGAATAATATGTTAAGTATTATTCTTGCCGCACTTCTTATAAAAAATTTAAAATAGAAGCACAATTTTCACAATATCAAATATTATACAGCCAACTGAACTTTAACCTTTAGGAAAATACTTATTTTCAAAGCCGCTTTCCATTTAATATGATAAACGTAATACTTAAATAAAAGAGTGAAATTATCAATCTAAATTATATTCCATATCGACCGAATCTGACAATTCTTTGTGACCTTTGTAACCGACAGAAAAGAAAAGATATATACCACTTGATTGCCAGATGTCCCATGGTAAATAAGATACGAATGAGTTATTTTGAAGTAGCCTTGATGAAAATCTATGAAGTCCTGGACATTTTTAACAGAAAATTAGGTTAGGAAATATTATATAAATACGCGTCAACTGCACTGAATTACATAAAGAGGATAATTTATTGTATTTATTACTTAACGACTATTATTTATTTCAAAGAAAAAAAGATACTTAGCCTATATGATTTGGCTTTTTATAAGCCGTCTACTAGATTGACATTTAAAAATAACAAAATGTATTTGGTGATACTTATGCTTAATACGTACATACAATACATAAATTAAAAAAGATAGCGTTTGTAAATACTTAAAAACTTCCTTAGATTATGCAGTTCCTGTAGCATAATGCGTTCATTGTGTAGTTATAGAATAGGTACCAACCTCTGCCACCATTCAGTATATGGATTGCTTCCTCTATTCCAAGTGCTTGAGCGCCGAAGAAGTTTCTGTGGAATTTTTTAAGTACGGGGCATTTCGCAATGAAGTGCAATACATCCTCGCGTTCCCTGAGATTGCAGAACTCGCATAGAATTGGAAGCTCAGGACGGTGCGGTATAAAATAAAGATTTAAAAGTTCGCCTCTTAGTTTGAATATGGTACTCATTTTATCCACCGGGTAGCTGTTCAAAAAATACGTCCTTTTTTGCAGATAATCATTCATCTTGCTGTAGTAAGCTCTGTATTAAGATGATTGAGCTTCATTTACAAGTTTGTGGTAAATTCTGTGACTAGTTTTTCTGCTGCTAGCTTGGTTTGAAAATAAAGTTATAACCGCTTTCCGCTCCTAGTATTTCCCACTTTTGAACACTCATTGCATTAACTTTAAGAACATAATTCAAGTGCATTTCAAGAGTATTCAGGAACAGAGGTGCCGCTCCAGTCTCCAAGTGGGTGAACTACATGGGAGCTTAAAAATAATAAAATAATAACAAAATTAATATGGAAAATAACGGAGAAACTTTTCCACGACTTTGAAAGCTCGATAACCCCAGATTTGTGTTACATAGAGTAGGATGAAAGAGACTGTAGGGCAGAATATTTTCACTTTCGATGTGTGTGTTCTTAAAGCAGTTTCCCAAACAGCACAGATCGCCCTTTTCGATTCGGCAAGCTTAACCTTAAAATAAAAATGGTTGTCTTGAAACCTCTATTTCTCACTTCGAGCGTACCTTCCTATACCATCTCTTAAGACCTTTCTTTCATTTGTCTAGATTAACGGTTAAATTCCACGTTTTGCAGTAAGTATCTAGCTTGTTGTTCATTAACTTCATAGTATATATTGTATCGGCGAGAAAAACGATATCATCTGCAAACATCAGCGCCGGAATATTGGTTTCGCAGAGATCTATTTCACCCCTAACTTCATCCGTTATATCATTTATACATTGTACAGGATAATAAGCACACAATTTTGTTTGACACCCATTGAGACTTCAAATTCCTCCGATAGATGGACACTATCCCAGACACATGGCTTATTATTGCAGTACATAGCACTTAAAACATTAACGACATGTGACGAAATTCCGTAACCATATTGCTTATATATAAAATCCAAGAAAAAAACGTACAATTTTTTGCGTTTTATGTGAATATTTGGTCAATAGTGAAAAGTTTTTTCAAACATTAGCTTGAAGTTCTTTTAAAACTTTGTTATTTGCTACCCACTTCGTGATTCTATTGAAGAGCAAACTAGCAAACAACTTAGCAGATGTATTTAAGAAAGATATTCCTCTGTAGTTTGCTGGGTCATCGTAGTCACCTTTCTTTTGCATCGGAAATATGATTGCTTTCTGAAAGCATTCGGGAACATTGGCAGTTGAAAATATTTGACTGAATTTTTGTGTTAGAGCCAATAAGAGCAATTTTTGTAAAATTCAAACGGAATACGGTCAATTCCTGGCGCTTTATTCTTATTCTAGTTCTCGATTACAACTTCTAGTGCTGAGACGAAAAATGGTGAGTCCAGGGATTCATCCACGATCATAGGCGCTGGATACTCAGTGGACGGAGATATTTGCGGTGCATTCAGTAGAGTTTTAAACTGGTCTATTAATTGCCCCGCTTGTAGACCTTATGAAATTGAGTTGGTTTTTCCATTAACAAGCTTAACCGCTTTCCGAAATTCTCCGGATAATCTTAATCCATTTATCAAGGCTATATTTTTTTATCAAAAGATAATTTTTTTGCATAGGACATCTCTTTGAATTTTTTATTTGTAGCCGCATATAAAACTTTAAATGTAACAATTTAGAAAGCGAGAATAAAATTTGTCTAGCCCGCATGCACTCGGTATCAAACCACTTCTGTTTGCTGATTGTATGAATTGAACTCTTCAGCGGCTTTAGTAGTGCAGCTTTTTTTATTAATTCCGTCAGTTTCTCAATTCTAGGTACAGTATTTGTCTCTTGCAGTTTTTCGAGTTCTACGTTAAGCATACTATTATAGGATTCCCTATAATTATCTTCCCATATCAATTTAGGGAGAAGTTCTACTTGTGTTATATTTTCGACGGTTTGAGCGCCGAAAACATTAAATGTAACTTCTATAGACATATGGTCGGAGTAGGTTTTCATTGCAACTCGAACAATTTTTAAGGTGTGCTATTCAGTTTTCTGATAAAAAGCAATAATCAATTACTGAATTAGCTGTTCGTCGTATAAATGTATATTCCCCTTGTATATCTTCGCCACAACAGCCATTTAAGACTTTGCAGTTCCAACCGTCTGCTAATTCAAGAATTTTGTCACCTTTTAATTCACTGAATTCATCCTTGGAATTTCGATTAATATTGATTCGTGCTGAGACTGGATTCGTTCCACTAACAAAATTGTTTTGCGCTATATCGATCCTTCCATTAAAATTTCTAATTAATAACAGTTCAGTTAAGTTAAGATTGCTTAATAAATCTCTTAACTTATTGAAATTACATAGCCAGTTGCTATAGTTTAAATATATTGGCACTAAGTTCATCACGGTACTATTCATTTTTATCTCCAAAACATAACCTTGATCCATCATTTTATTTGTGATCGCTGCTCCGTTCAGCTGTTTGCGATAACCGAAAAGTTCACCTCCACTAGCCCTTCCAAAGCGGTTTGGTCTTACAAATACCTTTTTATCTAGTTTTGGAGCGTTTATTTGGTAACACTGACATTTCGATTGGGAGCTTGTTTTTGTTTATGATTTCAATTAATTCAAAAAGAATTAACCTTTGCTCCTTGCTAAATTCCACATTTTAATCCATAAGATACGTTCCATGTGAATACTTTGTCTCCTAAATGTAGTTTATCGTCCTTTAGTGTAATACTTTTAATTTCCAGATGTTTGTCGCCCTAGATCTTCAGTAGTGATATCAATTTGGCTCTTTGACGCATATTGTGAGGGAGGTCTTTACTAATACTGATTTTTGTGCCTTTCAGGTTTTTTGCGTTCTTTAGAACGTTGATAGCAGTAAATCGCGATTTTGTTTTGATGATTATAGTTGCAGTGCTTTGGTTGCGAATGAAAATTCTGTGTGCAGACATTGTGTCGGTGTTTACTTCGCCATTGTCAATCAATTCGGTACACAAGGACTTAGCTTTTTCAGATTGGCATTGGCCTCAGCGGGGAGATGAACAATTATGTTGGCCTCCTTGCTTTTTTGCATTAGCTTGTCGACTTGTGCTTCCAGGGTTCTGTTACGTTTTTTCAGATGTACAACTTTTTCAACAACTTCAGTTTCGCTTTTAAATTCGACAACTTTGCACATATCAATTGGAGATCGGCCTTAGTCGCTAGATCCTTTTTGACCTCTAAATTTTTTCCATCAAGGATACAATACTTATACAGATTATTGTCTCCTTCGGCATAAAATGTTTCCTTGGTTCGACGCTCCTCATTAATAACTTGGTCTGGGGACGTCTCTTGCAGTGCTCTTTTGCTCATAACTGAGGTTATTCTTGGTGGATTTTTGAACTTAGTATTAGAGAGTCTTAACCACTAGGACTTACTCAGATTTAATTTTTGAGTGATGAAGTATGATCCTGGATTGCACTTAAGTCCAAACAAAAGAACACTTTGACAGGTGACAAATATCAAAGCGCATATTATATGGGGACTTTTAATTAAGTACAAATTGTTAAATAATTATACTTATAAATTTTCAATCTGGTAAATGGCTTTTGCTCAAACCATATTAAACTTAGATTATCCAATTATACATGTAAAAAACTTAACTTAACTTTTATCTGATAACCGAAGGCGGATACAACCAGGAGAGTGTAAATAATGGTAAATCGTCACAATTTGTAATATTAGTATTAAATACGATACATTTTTTTTTATCACTGATAATGAGTTTATGAACTGAAAACCATTTCCTCAGTAAATAAAGATCATGAATTATCTCTAGGGATACATTTAAAAAACTTTTGTTTGAGTATGAAAGTGTAGTATCGTCTGCAAATGCAGTTCTGTACCTTTAATTGGTTGAATGATCAAGAAATTCACATAAATCAAGAACAAAATAGGAACTAGAGCTGATCCTTGTGGAACAACGGTCGCAATACTTTATGGAGAGATATAAAAATTTTTGATTCTCAAAATTCCCATTTGTATACTTGTATTAAAAATATAACATATGACGTCGGAGATATGAAATGGAATTTTATTTAGCAAAAATCTTGTGGTCCTGTCAAAAGATGTAGTGTTAGATGTTTTAAGAGAACAAATTAATTTATGTATCTCAAAAGGATTGAATAGTTCACAGAAAAAACTCTCTGTTTGACTTTCTAGATCTAATAAGTCACTCCTGGGATGGAAATTATTATTGGTAAAATTCTGAAAAGAACTTATATTACAAAAGAATTCGTTAAATGAATTAGCGATTTCCAGTGTATTAGATATAGTTGAGTTGATCACGTTTAAGACAATATCCGCTTCAAGAGTTTTTCTATTAAAAATTTCATCAACAACATGCCATTGTTTTTTGAGATTATCAATCTTAAGCTCTTTTTTATTTTGTTTAGTTTTTTTTTTAATTGTCCAAATAATAGAATTATTCGAATGTTTTTTAACCAAAAAACTAAATTTGTGTTTCCTTTTGATTTTGTTCAGAAGAGTGAAAGTCATCCATGGCTTTATATATTGATTGATGCTATTTCTGCGTCTTGTACTCTGTTTGATGTTCGCAATATGAGATTGTAGCTTTCTTAAGAAAATGTCAAGGGCAGATGAAGGATCAATTATAGAAAAAACTTCATCCCAAAATTTAAAATTCAAACGATTTTTAGGAACATTATAGTTGATTTTGTTAAAATAAAATTTAGCACTGTTGAAGGACTGAATACTTGTTAAGCGATGATCTGGTACCTGAAGGTTAACTGGCATAGTTTTGAAGAGGGTTTTATTATTGCGGTGGACCTTAATAAATATGTGATCTAAACACGAAGTAGGTTGAGTCAGCAAAGAATCGAAACCGAATGCACATAACGTCGTCAAGAAATGGTCAATATCAGTTGAGTTAGACAATATATTAATATTAAAATCACTGACTAGAAATATATTTTTACAATTTTGAAGCTTCAAAAACTCATAAAACTCTTCCAAAACTCTAACCAAACATCCGCGAAGTCTGTAAATACAAATAAAACAATATCAAGAACCAGAAAGGACACAATTTAATGTGATTATGCCAGCATAATCAATAAAATATTTTTTAATTTGTATGCCTGCTATACCATTTTTAACAAATACTCCAACACCGCCAGCTGCGTACAAATCATTACATGTTGCGTCAAATGAAAAAAATGGAATACTAAAATCAGAAATTTTATTCTCAAAAATCCAGATTTCCGAAACAAAAATTAAATCTGGTAAATGGTCTAGAGATGAGAGAAAAGTGAAAAATGTGTCAAAATTCTTTCTCAAACTGCGAATATTCTGGTGGATTACTGAGAAACCAGGAAATTGTTTCTTGAATGATTTATTATATATATCTTGCATTTGTTCTTACGTTTGAGTTCAATTGCTTTATTTAACAAAGATTGGTTACACTTTGTAAGACAATCATTCATAAAGATCTTGATGCTGGTGTCAGATTTTTTGCTATCTCCACTGCCATTTCAAATGTTCTCTCTGTGCAAACGCATTTTCCTCATTGAATCAATTTTTCGTCCTAGAGGCAAAAACTGAACGCACACGGTGATAATTTTTTTGTTATGTCCCACTTTACAACACATGAGACAATTGCATTGCAAGTGGATCGAACATCAGTAACTTCAAACAATTTATTGCACTTCTCCACAACGTTAGAAGAATCAATATCAGGAAGGACAATGATATCCACGGCACATTGCTTCTCTTTTTGCTCTTGGAAGTTTATTTTACTTTCCAGTGATATCACTTTTTAGGAAGAGAATCATTGCTTGCTTCCAAAAATTGAATTTGAAATGGAATCAGATTTTGTTCAAAGCCTTTTATCAAGGTGGTGTTGTAAATGTGTGAAAGTCTCACTATGTTGCCAGCTTATTCATTGTTTGGGTTTAGCCTCTATGAATGGCTTGCATTGTGTTAAGCGGCCCGGAACAGTTCGTTTCTTTAAAGCAAATATTGCTTTCACATTTGTAAACATAAAGGGTGATACTACTACCCCATATTTTTGTAACTGAAACGAAATTTGCACCTTTTGTTACTGCAAGAACAAAATTCTATGTATGATAATATCTAAATAAATAAACTCAACTCATACATACATATATTTACCCTATTTAATATAGAATATTTTGGCTGATAACTCATAATCCAGTGCTTGATAATGATTAGATACTTGCGTATTATTTATTTGGTAACATAAACCATGTTACAGTCATCTACCTGTCATGTTATTAACCCAGTTTTACGCAAACTTTTCATTTGAATATTATCTACCTATTCTCTAACACAATTTGCTTTAAAATCCAAATAAACGAAAATAAATAAATAACCCCAATTTCCTCTATTCACATGCTTTCATGAATTATATTTTCTGCACCAGCAACGCCTGGCCACCCTTCCAACATTTTTTCCCTACAGTCTATCTTCAACACAGTAATATTCCGTATAACTGAACAGAAGGACATCACATTTTGGTTCACAGTATTTTAATTTCATTCTTCTCAGCACCTCCTACTCTTGCTCCCACCACCCTACATCGACACAGCTGTTGAATTTCCCTACAATACCCATTAATGTGTGTATCTGTGTATATCCGTGGTCCAAGAACACACCAAAAATCAGCATATACTCGTATCTAATAGATATCATGTTGAACTTTCAATGGAGATTCACATGAAGGTCCTCGGGGCGTACATATGCACATACATAAACTCATAGTCGTTCGTATCCATATAACCCACACCAACAATTTTCGTATCGCTTTGGTGATTCCAGGAAGTATATTAATTCCCTGGCAACGACATACATATAACATATTTGCCAGTCGTAAATAAAATACACAAATACGAACACATACAATACGGAGCGCAAAGTTTGCTATTGAAATTTTCATTTCGCTGAGGGTGGAGATGTTGGCGGTTTTTTGCAGAGTCGTCGGAGCTGGGTGGTTAAAAACTGAAGGAGTAGATACGGATTCATCATAATCATAAAACATTATTTTATTCCCGATAAAAACGATTTGATTCGTAACTATGTAATATAGATTTGCAGCAAGTTGAATTATTGCCTAAAATGAAAATTTCATTAGCGAATAGCGAATATTATGGAGGAAGAACCGCGTATCTACAGTAAAGTAAGCAGGAGCAACCCTTATCTAAACTTTATGGTTTACTTGGTGAGGGGAACATCTGATAACAATATGCTGATTGAAGTTGGGTGGGAGTGGTGAAACAGTTATTAAATTACCCTTTGCCGAATTGATGGTTTGAAGTGACGACTTTATGATGAGAAGAGGTACGATACTTTCATATGTAAACCTTCAATCACAGGTCATGAAAGAACTATTCTAGAACGGGTACTGTCTCCTTTGATTTTTTTTTTTTTTTTTTTTTTTTTGTTTCTTAATAGTTTGTCAAAAAATAAAGAGATGAAAAATCAAATAGCAAGAACAACATGGCAATCATGGAAAAATCACTGGCACAACATTTTTTACAAGAAAACGAAATTAATTGCCACCCTATGCTCCTTCATAATTTACTTCAACTACTTAGTTGCAGAGTAACTTTAGAGAGTTTTTTATTTCCGTTTAATGTTGTGTGCAAAGTTCCTTGAAACTAACTAACTGTGTTGAGATTTTTTTATTTGGGGAAAAAACACCCTTCAGTGTGTTTGTCTTCAAAGAAAGTAACTCGAAGAGTTGAAACTTTTCGTAGAAAAAATCAATCTTTTGGCTGTTGTTTTTTTTTTTTTTTTTTTTTTTTTTAATTTTATGTCCTATTTCTTTCAAGATGGAACTTATTTGACGATATCTTGTAAATAAGGCCATATAAAAAAATAAACAAAAAACGTCGTTTCGATGTAATTAGGTAGAAAGACTGTTCTACGGTTTGCAAATTCAGAGCATTTGCAATTATAAGATCTAATCAAAACTTTGCAAATCTTAGGGTTAGCCAATCGAGTTAGGCATAAGATGCTTGACTTACCTTTCATGGAATCTACATATCTGCCCACGTGCCTTCATAGGCTATATTTCAGTTGGGTACAGTCTAGCATTCTTTGGTCTACCTTACATTTTTTTTTAATAATCCCGCGCGCGCATTAAGGGGATATGAATACCCTTTTACTGGCTTTTCTCCAGGGCGCGGGCGGGTGGTGCAGTTGTTTGAAACTCAGGTGTTTTAGGTTTCGATATTTTTTCCAGAGGTGGTTGTCAAACTGGAGCCAGTGCATCCTCAACCAGTGCGTCTTAATACATTCTAATTTAAGATACATTAAGATTTTTTATATAACTACATACAAATTCTATGAAAAGACTTTTTCAGAGAATTGCCTTGCACGGGATTTAAACCCGCGCCCCTCTGCTTGAGGAGTCTATGCATATACCACTACACCACGGCCACCCCCTATTGTGTGTAACTATTCTAGAAATCGACATCACGTCCCATTCAATTAATGTTCTAACGAATATGACTTTCAGATTTGTACACAAAACTTCAATATTTCTGAATTGACAAATTGTATAGTTATAACTGTCGATACAATTCAACACTCAATAATAAGTCCAAATTGGTCAATTGAGTGACTCGCGAAGACACATCTAGCAAGCTATGGCCAATGGTAAGACTTGCTTTATTTTTTATATCTTCCAGACAGAGTACGCTAATTTTATGCAGGTCCTCTTTTAATTGCGTGTGCCACTTTAGATAAGATGTCCATGTGCTATTCATAAACAAGACATTTTAAGAACTGCACTAGGAGCCTTTAGACCAGATTCATGTCAGTTGACCAATTAGTTCTTCGTTGTCCTTTATCCTTCACCCTTCGTCAGGGCAGACGGAGTTAAAGACCACACGGAGTATTTCCGGAAAAAAAATAGCTAAGAGTGATTTCATCCGTTCCTGAAAGTGTCCATGTCACTTTTACTACGCCATATTAGAAGACAGGGATTACGAGGATCTAATCTACTTCATTGCTTAAGGTTTTGCTGTCCAATTAAGTTCCGAGGCCATAAGAACAACAGTTGGCAATATTTATTCTTCGGTTGCTTCCTGGAATAATGTCATCACTACAGAGCTTAGATAGATAAAAAAAAAAAGTTTACTAGAAATTACACTTTGTGCTGCTTATGCATCAGTATGCGAAAAATTGGACAGATTTTCGTAATATTATATGTAATATAATATGATTAAGAGTTGTGCAGAATTCTTGCAAGAACAAAGTTAATAAATTCGCATGATAGCCTGACGTCCCATATATATCGCTTTTTTCGGTGATGTTTCACCTGACTTTAACAGAGAAGCGGGAGCCATTGACAGAGAAATAGGAGAGTTCTCGGTTGACATTCCGCATAACCGAGCGAGTTTGGCAGGGATGGCAAGACTAGACATCGATGAAGAGGTGGTACATAAGTATCCATTTGATATTCTTCGGTCTTCTCAAAATTCTGTCGCAGAGTAAATATTTGTTCGATGGCGGACTTACCAGATCCAAAGGTATCAGGCTTTTAACGATCGGTTTTAAATGTTCACCTAAAACGGCGACGAAGATCTTGCGTTTTTTTCAAACTAGCTCGTTTTCCTTCGGGGAGACTTGTGTTCAATTTTCTTCTATCTGCTGTAGGTGCCAAAGGAAGCGCTCAACTCGACACGCCTCCTCAATGCCTCATATTTGGGTGATAGTGCCCACTGTCATCCATCGTCGAACCTTAGGTTTTTTTTTATTACCTTGTGAATACTGGCACATTTAAGATGGCCTTCTTGCTTCATTGCCACTGGTTCGCAGAGGTTGATGCAGGTGATAAGGGATTGTTGAATAGGTGGAGGGAATCACAAAGACTCTGGCGATTTCTTGGTCTTGTACCCGTCAAACCTTCTCAGAGTATTTTTCCTGCCTTTGAAATCCACGGAGTTCTTTCGCAATACGATCAGTAAATATGGCTTGCTGGTTTTTGATCAGCATTCGATACACTACAAGTTACATCTACCCTGATATTCTTACTCAAGAATAATTTCGATAAGTATAGTACATATATGGTACACTTGCTTCTTTGCTTCTCTACAACTGATCTTATAAGAATGCGAACAAGTTCATACAAGTTCATACAATTGAATTAATTGATATTAATATAAGACTTTGAGAGAAGAGCAGATCGAACAGTTAACTAAAGTATATTTCAGTAGAGTCCTTGAAGCTCTCAGAGTTAGCCTTGTTCCCCTGATGCTTTGCACCTTCCGCCTTTATTAATAAGAATACAATGTCTTGTTCTATTTTGCTTACCTTTGAAACTTCATTGATATCATGACTTTATTCGTTTCTTGCCTTTTTAAGCCATCTGTTGTACTCGAGAAATGTAAAGTTAACAACACGGATGTACTCTTGATGATTATATGTTTGAAAGTCTGTCGTCTGGTTTTACTGTTCCAAGTAGTTGCCGGCCTTGTATTATGAGTTCTTGCCTTTTGGCCTCATATATTTTCCCTCTGCTATGACGTAGTAGGTATAACCTTTTCGAATCGGAAACTTATATACTTTTTCCTGTATGACAACTGTTTGTCCGTTTTTTTTTTTTTTTTTCACTAAGCAGGTCACTTTGCCTTCTAAATCTAAAGTTAGGAAGGAATCGAGACATACGAGTAATTCGTTAACCTTTTAGGAGAAACTCTTATGGTAGGCCATCTGGCTTATATTTTACAAATCTCATAGCTAGCTATGTAAGGAGTTTTTCTTTCCTGAAGAAAGTTGCCTAAGAGTATTCGTATTTCCCGAAAGACATTTGATTTATCCAATACAGGGAAAATATGGTATATCACAAATATTTTTGTTTGTGAGTCTTTTGATTTTTACAGAAGGTAAACAATAATCGCAAACGAAAAAGACATTTCGCCGATACTTATGGATTGAAGAATCTCGGTGCTATATTAATCAGCAGACACTGTGATACCACTCAGAGCCATGAGGCAAGTTCGAAATTAAGGGTTTACTTTCTTCAAAATTAGGCTGCTTGGCCTGTACCTCAGATCAGCACAAATATATAAATGTGTTAAGGAACCTGGTCTTAGAAAATGTATTGTAATGGAGCCCCAAATTCATGGCCCATTTCTCAACTTAAGTAGTCCTTAAAAATGAAGTTAACATCTGAGTGTAAAATCACTTCCCTTTGAGGTAAATAAATGTTGATGGCTTCAGCGAAAGGTATAGAAACAAATATAGAATATAAATAGTTTTGCACAGAGTGGTGCTATGGGGTTAGTACAGGCATTTTAATAAGTCAAAAAGGTAAACTTAAACTAATGCTTACCTAACAGCCTACAATTAACTTCTTCATATAAACGTGGTTAAGATTTAGATTTCGATTTTAGAAGGTTACCTAATTTTTCTACCCGAAATCCATATTTTCATGTCAGAAAAACGTCAGCTAAAAACGTATTCGACCCTTGGTGCACGATAATTAAAATGATATTAATTTTCATAACACAATTTCAACGCATTCGAATACCAATCAACTTCAGTCTTGTATACCGTACAGTACTGTGTACAGTAATGTATAGAGTGCACAAT
Source organism: Volucella inanis (assembly GCA_907269105.1). Taxonomy (NCBI): domain Eukaryota; kingdom Metazoa; phylum Arthropoda; class Insecta; order Diptera; family Syrphidae; genus Volucella; species Volucella inanis. The sequence goes on along the minus strand of OU026157.1, from coordinate 101,166,134 downwards.
GACAGGTTGCAAATTAAAACCTTGTTAGTTTAGCTCCAAGTACTCTTACCACCAATTTACCACATCAATAGCATGGGAGCATCAAGATGATTGGAAGGGAATTATGCACCTCGTACATCCTCTTCTTTGCTTTTGTTTGAATAAAAAATTCATTGGTGAACGAGCGGTTTGATTAGAATGGGTGGAAAGGTTGTGCAGAAAACACTGCCGGAAGAGGTTTATTTCGCGTGTTAAGGAAGGAGCAACTGTTTTGGTTGGAACTACCTAATTACCTCAAGAAGATCTTTCTTTCTATAGCAAATAGTTTAACTGTAGGCTGAATGGTGTCTTTTAGTCTGCACCGTCGCAGGCAGTCCTAAAAAACTATCACTTCACAAATCTTTGTGAATTTGATTTAATGAAGGCAAAGTCATTAAATCTTAATTATCTCTTCTATTGTTCAACATAAGTGGACACAAAAAATTCTTTATCAATACCGGATCTATTTTCAAGATATTTTTATAGAATTATTTTTACTAGCAGTACTAAGTGAGTGTATTTTAGAATTTAAGTTTTTTTTGCGCGCACACAAGGGGCTTTACGCGGACTGTTTGATGACTACCCGGATTGGATGACAGGTGACGCTTCTGAGCCAAAATGCATTATCATTTAGGATAACCTATTTTAGTCCGCCTGTCAAAATTTGTCAAAAATTTTTTTTTTTTTTTTTAATTTTATGTCCTATTTCTTTCAAGATGGAACTTATTTGACGATATCTTGTAAATAAGGCCATATAAAAAAATAAACAAAAAACGTCGTTTCGATGTAATTAGGTAGAAGACTGTTCTACGGTTTGCAAATTCAGAGCATTTGCAATTATAAGATCTAATCAAAACTTTGCAAATCTTAGGGTTAGCCAATCGAGTTAGGCATAAGATGCTTGACTTACCTTTCATGGAATCTACATATCTGCCCACGTGCCTTCATAGGCTATATTTCAGTTGGGTACAGTCTAGCATTCTTTGGTCTACCTTACATTTTTTTTTAATAATCCCGCGCGCGCATTAAGGGCATATGAATACCCTTTTACTGGCTTTTCTCCAGGGCGCGGGCGGGTGGTGCAGTTGTTTGAAACTCAGGTGTTTTAGGTTTCGATATTTTTTCCAGAGGTGGTTGTCAAACTGGAGCCAGTGCATCCTCAACCAGTGCGTCTTAATACATTCTAATTTAAGATACATTAAGATTTTTTATATAACTACATACAAATTCTATGAAAAGACTTTTTCAGAGAATTGCCTTGCACGGGACTTAAACCCGCGCCCCTCTGCTTGAGGAGTCTATGCATATACCACTACACCACGGCCACCCCCTATTGTGTGTAACTATTCTAGAAATCGACATCACGTCCCATTCAATTAATGTTCTAACGAATATGACTTTCAGATTTGTACACAAAACTTCAATATTTCTGAATTGACAAATTGTATAGTTATAACTGTCGATACAATTCAACACTCAATAATAAGTCCAAATTGGTCAATTGAGTGACTCGCGAAGACACATCTAGCAAGCTATGGCCAATGGTAAGACTTGCTTTATTTTTTATATCTTCCAGACAGAGTACGCTAATTTTATGCAGGTCCTCTTTTAATTGCGTGTGCCACTTTAGATAAGATGTCCATGTGCTATTCATAAACAAGACATTTTAAGAACTGCACTAGGAGCCTTTAGACCAGATTCATGTCAGTTGACCAATTAGTTCTTCGTTGTCCTTTATCCTTCACCTTTCGTCAGGGCAGACGGAGTTAAAGACCACACGGAGTATTTCCGGAAAAAAAATAGCTAAGAGTGATTTCATCCGTTCCTGAAAGTGTCCATGTCACTTTTACTACGCCATATTAGAAGACAGGGATTATGAGGATCTAATCTACTTCATTGCTTAAGGTTTTGCTGTCCAATTAAGTTCCGAGGCCATAAGAACAACAGTTGGCAATATTTATTCTTCGGTTGCTTCCTGGAATAATGTCATCACTACAGAGCTTAGATAGATAAAAAAAAAAAGTTTACTAGAAATTACACTTTGTGCTGCTTATGCATCAGTATGCGAAAAATTGGACAGATTTTCGTAATATTATATGTAATATAATATGATTAAGAGTTGTGCAGAATTCTTGCAAGAACAAAGTTAATAAATTCGCATGATAGCCTGACGTCCCATATATATCGCTTTTTTCGGTGATGTTTCACCTGACTTTAACAGAGAAGCGGGAGCCATTGACAGAGAAATAGGAGAGTTCTCGGTTGACATTCCGCATAACCGAGCGAGTTTGGCAGGGATGGCAAGACTAGACATCGATGAAGAGGTGGTACATAAGTATCCATTTGATATTCTTCGGTCTTCTCAAAATTCTGTCGCAGAGTAAATATTTGTTCGATGGCGGACTTACCAGATCCAAAGGTATCAGGCTTTTAACGATCGGTTTTAAATGTTCACCTAAAACGGCGACGAAGATCTTGCGTTTTTTTTCAAACTAGCTCGTTTTCCTTCGGGGAGACTTGTGTTCAATTTTCTTCTATCTGCTGTAGGTGCCAAAGGAAGCGCTCAACTCGACACGCCTCCTCAATGCCTCATATTTGGGTGATAGTGCCCACTGTCATCCATCGTCGAACCTTAGGTTTTTTTTTATTACCTTGTGAATACTGGCACATTTAAGATGGCCTTCTTGCTTCATTGCCACTGGTTCGCAGAGGTTGATGCAGGTGATAAGGGATTGTTGAATAGGTGGAGGGAATCACAAAGACTCTGGCGATTTCTTGGTCTTGTACCCGTCAAACCTTCTCAGAGTATTTTTCCTGCCTTTGAAATCCACGGAGTTCTTTCGCAATACGATCAGTAAATATGGCTTGCTGGTTTTTGATCAGCATTCGATACACTACAAGTTACATCTACCCTGATATTCTTACTCAAGAATAATTTCGATAAGTATAGTACATATATGGTACAGTTGCTTCTTTGCTTCTCTACAACTGATCTTATAAGAATGCGAACAAGTTCATACAAGTTCATACAATTGAATTAATTGATATTAATATAAGACTTTGAGAGAAGAGCAGATCGAACAGTTAACTAAAGTATATTTCAGTAGAGTCCTTGAAGCTCTCAGAGTTAGCCTTGTTCCCCTGATGCTTTGCACCTTCCGCCTTTATTAATAAGAATACAATGTCTTGTTCTATTTTGCTTACCTTTGAAACTTCATTGATATCATGACTTTATTCGTTTCTTGCCTTTTTAAGCCATCTGTTGTACTCGAGAAATGTAAAGTTAACAACACGGATGTACTCTTGATGATTATATGTTTGAAAGTCTGTCGTCTGGTTTTACTGTTCCAAGTAGTTGCCGGCCTTGTATTATGAGTTCTTGCCTTTTGGCCTCATATATTTTCCCTCTGCTATGACGTAGTAGATATAACCTTTTCGAATCGGAAACTTATATACTTTTTCCTGTATGACAACTGTTTGTCCGTTTTTTTTTTTTTTTTTTCACTAAGCAGGTCACTTTGCCTTCTAAATCTAAAGTTAGGAAGGAATCGAGACATACGAGTAATTCGTTAACCTTTTAGGAGAAACTCTTATGGTAGGCCATCTGGCTTATATTTTACAAATCTCATAGCTAGCTATGTAAGGAGTTTTTCTTTCCTGAAGAAAGTTGCCTAAGAGTATTCGTATTTCCCGAAAGACATTTGATTTATCCAATACAGGGAAAATATGGTATATCACAAATATTTTTGTTTGTGAGTCTTTTGATTTTTACAGAAGGTAAACAATAATCGCAAACGAAAAAGACATTTCGCCGATACTTATGGATTGAAGAATCTCGGTGCTATATTAATCAGCAGACACTGTGATACCACTCAGAGCCATGAGGCAAGTTCGAAATTAAGGGTTTACTTTCTTCAAAATTAGGCTGCTTGGCCTGTACCTCAGATCAGCACAAATATATAAATGTGTTAAGGAACCTGGTCTTAGAAAATGTATTGTAATGGAGCCCCAAATTCATGGCCCATTTCTCAACTTAAGTAGTCCTTAAAAATGAAGTTAACATCTGAGTGTAAAATCACTTCCCTTTGAGGTAAATAAATGTTGATGGCTTCAGCGAAAGGTATAGAAACAAATATAGAATATAAATAGTTTTGCACAGAGTGGTGCTATGGGGTTAGTACAGGCATTTTAATAAGTCAAAAAGGTAAACTTAAACTAATGCTTACCTAACAGCCTACAATTAACTTCTTCATATAAACGTGGTTAAGATTTAGATTTCGATTTTAGAAGGTTACCTAATTTTTCTACCCGAAATCCATATTTTCATGTCAGAAAAACGTCAGCTAAAAACGTATTCGACCCTTGGTGCACGATAATTAAAATGATATTAATTTTCATAACACAATTTCAACGCATTCGAATACCAATCAACTTCAGTCTTGTATACCGTACAGTACTGTGTACAGTAATGTATAGAGTGCACAATGACAGGTTGCAAATTAAAACCTTGTTAGTTTAGCTCCAAGTACTCTTACCACCAATTTACCACATCAATAGCATGGGAGCATCAAGATGATTGGAAGGGAATTATGCACCTCGTACATCCTCTTCTTTGCTTTTGTTTGAATAAAAAATTCATTGGTGAACGAGCGGTTTGATTAGAATGGGTGGAAAGGTTGTGCAGAAAACACTGCCGGAAGAGGTTTATTTCGCGTGTTAAGGAAGGAGCAACTGTTTTGGTTGGAACTACCTAATTACCTCAAGAAGATCTTTCTTTCTATAGCAAATAGTTTAACTGTAGGCTGAATGGTGTCTTTTAGTCTGCACCGTCGCAGGCAGTCCTAAAAAACTATCACTTCACAAATCTTTGTGAATTTGATTTAATGAAGGCAAAGTCATTAAATCTTAATTATCTCTTCCATTGTTCAACATAAGTGGACACAAAAAATTCTTTATCAATACCGGATGTATTTTCAAGATATTTTTATAGAATTATTTTTACTAGCAGTACTAAGTGAGTGTATTTTAGAATTTAAGTTTTTTTTGCGCGCACACAAGGGGCTTTACGCGGACTGTTTGATGACTACCCGGATTGGATGACAGGTGACGCTTCTGAGCCAAAATGCATTATCATTTAGGATAACCTATTTTAGTCCGCCTGTCAAAATTTGTCAAAAATTTTTTTTTTTTTTTTTAATTTTATGTCCTATTTCTTTCAAGATGGAACTTATTTGACGATATCTTGTAAATAAGGCCATATAAAAAAATAAACAAAAAACGTCGTTTCGATGTAATTAGGTAGAAGACTGTTCTACGGTTTGCAAATTCAGAGCATTTGCAATTATAAGATCTAATCAAAACTTTGCAAATCTTAGGGTTAGCCAATCGAGTTAGGCATAAGATGCTTGACTTACCTTTCATGGAATCTACATATCTGCCCACGTGCCTTCATAGGCTATATTTCAGTTGGGTACAGTCTAGCATTCTTTGGTCTACCTTACATTTTTTTTTAATAATCCCGCGCGCGCATTAAGGGCATATGAATACCCTTTTACTGGCTTTTCTCCAGGGCGCGGGCGGGTGGTGCAGTTGTTTGAAACTCAGGTGTTTTAGGTTTCGATATTTTTTCCAGAGGTGGTTGTCAAACTGGAGCCAGTGCATCCTCAACCAGTGCGTCTTAATACATTCTAATTTAAGATACATTAAGATTTTTTATATAACTACATACAAATTCTATGAAAAGACTTTTTCAGAGAATTGCCTTGCACGGGATTTAAACCCGCGCCCCTCTGCTTGAGGAGTCTATGCATATACCACTACACCACGGCCACCCCCTATTGTGTGTAACTATTCTAGAAATCGACATCACGTCCCATTCAATTAATGTTCTAACGAATATGACTTTCAGATTTGTACACAAAACTTCAATATTTCTGAATTGACAAATTGTATAGTTATAACTGTCGATACAATTCAACACTCAATAATAAGTCCAAATTGGTCAATTGAGTGACTCGCGAAGACACATCTAGCAAGCTATGGCCAATGGTAAGACTTGCTTTATTTTTTATATCTTCCAGACAGAGTACGCTAATTTTATGCAGGTCCTCTTTTAATTGCGTGTGCCACTTTAGATAAGATGTCCATGTGCTATTCATAAACAAGACATTTTAAGAACTGCACTAGGAGCCTTTAGACCAGATTCATGTCAGTTGACCAATTAGTTCTTCGTTGTCCTTTATCCTTCACCCTTCGTCAGGGCAGACGGAGTTAAAGACCACACGGAGTATTTCCGGAAAAAAAATAGCTAAGAGTGATTTCATCCGTTCCTGAAAGTGTCCATGTCACTTTTACTACGCCATATTAGAAGACAGGGATTATGAGGATCTAATCTACTTCATTGCTTAAGGTTTTGCTGTCCAATTAAGTTCCGAGGCCATAAGAACAACAGTTGGCAATATTTATTCTTCGGTTGCTTCCTGGAATAATGTCATCACTACAGAGCTTAGATAGATAAAAAAAAAAAGTTTACTAGAAATTACACTTTGTGCTGCTTATGCATCAGTATGCGAAAAATTGGACAGATTTTCGTAATATTATATGTAATATAATATGATTAAGAGTTGTGCAGAATTCTTGCAAGAACAAAGTTAATAAATTCGCATGATAGCCTGACGTCCCATATATATCGCTTTTTTCGGTGATGTTTCACCTGACTTTAACAGAGAAGCGGGAGCCATTGACAGAGAAATAGGAGAGTTCTCGGTTGACATTCCGCATAACCGAGCGAGTTTGGCAGGGATGGCAAGACTAGACATCGATGAAGAGGTGGTACATAAGTATCCATTTGATATTCTTCGGTCTTCTCAAAATTCTGTCGCAGAGTAAATATTTGTTCGATGGCGGACTTACCAGATCCAAAGGTATCAGGCTTTTAACGATCGGTTTTAAATGTTCACCTAAAACGGCGACGAAGATCTTGCGTTTTTTTCAAACTAGCTCGTTTTCCTTCGGGGAGACTTGTGTTCAATTTTCTTCTATCTGCTGTAGGTGCCAAAGGAAGCGCTCAACTCGACACGCCTCCTCAATGCCTCATATTTGGGTGATAGTGCCCACTGTCATCCATCGTCGAACCTTAGGTTTTTTTTTATTACCTTGTGAATACTGGCACATTTAAGATGGCCTTCTTGCTTCATTGCCACTGGTTCGCAGAGGTTGATGCAGGTGATAAGGGATTGTTGAATAGGTGGAGGGAATCACAAAGACTCTGGCGATTTCTTGGTCTTGTACCCGTCAAACCTTCTCAGAGTATTTTTCCTGCCTTTGAAATCCACGGAGTTCTTTCGCAATACGATCAGTAAATATGGCTTGCTGGTTTTTGATCAGCATTCGATACACTACAAGTTACATCTACCCTGATATTCTTACTCAAGAATAATTTCGATAAGTATAGTACATATATGGTACAGTTGCTTCTTTGCTTCTCTACAACTGATCTTATAAGAATGCGAACAAGTTCATACAAGTTCATACAATTGAATTAATTGATATTAATATAAGACTTTGAGAGAAGAGCAGATCGAACAGTTAACTAAAGTATATTTCAGTAGAGTCCTTGAAGCTCTCAGAGTTAGCCTTGTTCCCCTGATGCTTTGCACCTTCCGCCTTTATTAATAAGAATACAATGTCTTGTTCTATTTTGCTTACCTTTGAAACTTCATTGATATCATGACTTTATTCGTTTCTTGCCTTTTTAAGCCATCTGTTGTACTCGAGAAATGTAAAGTTAACAACACGGATGTACTCTTGATGATTATATGTTTGAAAGTCTGTCGTCTGGTTTTACTGTTCCAAGTAGTTGCCGGCCTTGTATTATGAGTTCTTGCCTTTTGGCCTCATATATTTTCCCTCTGCTATGACGTAGTAGGTATAACCTTTTCGAATCGGAAACTTATATACTTTTTCCTGTATGACAACTGTTTGTCCGTTTTTTTTTTTTTTTTTCACTAAGCAGGTCACTTTGCCTTCTAAATCTAAAGTTAGGAAGGAATCGAGACATACGAGTAATTCGTTAACCTTTTAGGAGAAACTCTTATGGTAGGCCATCTGGCTTATATTTTACAAATCTCATAGCTAGCTATGTAAGGAGTTTTTCTTTCCTGAAGAAAGTTGCCTAAGAGTATTCGTATTTCCCGAAAGACATTTGATTTATCCAATACAGGGAAAATATGGTATATCACAAATATTTTTGTTTGTGAGTCTTTTGATTTTTACAGAAGGTAAACAATAATCGCAAACGAAAAAGACATTTCGCCGATACTTATGGATTGAAGAATCTCGGTGCTATATTAATCAGCAGACACTGTGATACCACTCAGAGCCATGAGGCAAGTTCGAAATTAAGGGTTTACTTTCTTCAAAATTAGGCTGCTTGGCCTGTACCTCAGATCAGCACAAATATATAAATGTGTTAAGGAACCTGGTCTTAGAAAATGTATTGTAATGGAGCCCCAAATTCATGGCCCATTTCTCAACTTAAGTAGTCCTTAAAAATGAAGTTAACATCTGAGTGTAAAATCACTTCCCTTTGAGGTAAATAAATGTTGATGGCTTCAGCGAAAGGTATAGAAACAAATATAGAATATAAATAGTTTTGCACAGAGTGGTGCTATGGGGTTAGTACAGGCATTTTAATAAGTCAAAAAGGTAAACTTAAACTAATGCTTACCTAACAGCCTACAATTAACTTCTTCATATAAACGTGGTTAAGATTTAGATTTCGATTTTAGAAGGTTACCTAATTTTTCTACCCGAAATCCATATTTTCATGTCAGAAAAACGTCAGCTAAAAACGTATTCGACCCTTGGTGCACGATAATTAAAATGATATTAATTTTCATAACACAATTTCAACGCATTCGAATACCAATCAACTTCAGTCTTGTATACCGTACAGTACTGTGTACAGTAATGTATAGAGTGCACAATGACAGGTTGCAAATTAAAACCTTGTTAGTTTAGCTCCAAGTACTCTTACCACCAATTTACCACATCAATAGCATGGGAGCATCAAGATGATTGGAAGGGAATTATGCACCTCGTACATCCTCTTCTTTGCTTTTGTTTGAATAAAAAATTCATTGGTGAACGAGCGGTTTGATTAGAATGGGTGGAAAGGTTGTGCAGAAAACACTGCCGGAAGAGGTTTATTTCGCGTGTTAAGGAAGGAGCAACTGTTTTCGTTGGAACTACCTAATTACCTCAAGAAGATCTTTCTTTCTATAGCAAATAGTTTAACTGTAGGCTGAATGGTGTCTTTTAGTCTGCACCGTCGCAGGCAGTCCTAAAAAACTATCACTTCACAAATCTTTGTGAATTTGATTTAATGAAGGCAAAGTCATTAAATCTTAATTATCTCTTCCATTGTTCAACATAAGTGGACACAAAAAATTCTTTATCAATACCGGATGTATTTTCAAGATATTTTTATAGAATTATTTTTACTAGCAGTACTAAGTGAGTGTATTTTAGAATTTAAGTTTTTTTTGCGCGCACACAAGGGGCTTTACGCGGACTGTTTGATGACTACCCGGATTGGATGACAGGTGACGCTTCTGAGCCAAAATGCATTATCATTTAGGATAACCTATTTTAGTCCGCCTGTCAAAATTTGTCAAAAATCTGATGCTTAGCTTTGTTTTGACACCCATTCCAAAACATCTTTTTAGCATCATCTTTTAGCATGGAAAAAGAGCATTATTGCTTCATGATCGGATTCTTGTTTTTGAGTGGCAAAACCTGCGAGGAAATCAAGCCCATTCTCGATGGAGTGTATAATCCAATCACCTTCCCGTACCTTTGGTTCGCAGAGTTTCGCCCTGGCCACACGTCGGTTTTTGAGGAACCGCGCCTAGGTGGCCCAAAAACGGTTTACTCCAGAGGAAACCGTGGACAAAATCCATGCTCTCGTATTGGCGGGTAGCCCCAAGTAAAAATTCGAGAGTTGGCTGAGATAGCAGGCATTTTAACTGAACGCGTTAGTCATATTCTGCACGAGATTTTGGGCATAGAAAAGCTGTCCGCGCGATGGGTGCCGGGAAAAAAGAGAGATAAAGAGCGAGTTTTAGGGTTTAGGAAAGAATCACGAGGGTGTACCGATAAGCATTCATATTAAGACGGGTGGTACGGTTAAAAGTTTAAAGGGCGGAATGCCACTGGCAATTTCAGAGGAGCACTGCTGCTGAAAATAGCAATACAACAAGTTGAGACAAGGGACGTTTATTTCGGTGTTTGAGGGTGTCGAATGACAGTATGGGGATTGCACTTCAATTTTGGGCCGATGAATTCCTTACATATTTTAGGCCGGATCAGGAAGGGAAAGTATTTCTTACATCGCTTGAGGGAACCTAGACATTTCGCAGAATTTTGGGCAACACCGGATATGATAGAAGGTCATACCAACGTAAGTTGTGTATTTAATGGATAATGGCTGTGTATTTAAATTAGACCTTAACGACAGCAGACAGGATTGTGTTTTGGAAACATTAAATTTCACTCTGTTGATTGTTCCTCATATTTTTATGCTGTTAATATCGGAATTTAATGAGATTAAATGAGATTAAATATGCCGTCTCCGGTCTACATCCAAATAATAGGGACGTTAGTTCGGGAACGAATATAAAAAGCACAGAGTACTGTCTTCAGCAAAGGAATATATTGGATTAGAAGCAGCAGACACGAGATCATTGATGAAAATTAAAAAGAGAGTCGGAGACAGAACGGAGACCTGGGGCACAAAAGAATTTATTTTGTGAATATCAGACTTGAAACCATCTAAGACAACTTGAATTGTACGTTTCGAAAGTTAATTTCTAATCCATTGAAGAAGAGAATCGTCAATCCCAAATGCACAAATTTTCGTCAAAAGAGCCTGACGCCAAACTTTGTCAAATGCCTTAGAAATATCAAGTGCAATTGTCGAGCTTTCGTGAAATTGGTGTAGACTTCGGTTCCACTTTTCGGAAAGACATGCCATCAAATCAGCAGTGGACCTGTTGCTATGAAAACCGTACTGATGGTCATTGGGAAGTTTCGTGTCTCGAGATATTTCATAAGCTGACGGTTTATCGGCATTTCCATGACCTTGGAAAGAAGGGACGTAAGTTAATGGGTCTGTAGGAGGAGAGAAAAGAAAATTCGCTTTTTTTAGGGACGGGCTAGACAAATGCTATTTTCCATCTGCTTGGAAAAAATCCTTAAGGGTATGACTGATGAAAAAGCTTACGAAAAGTTTTTGCCAGCGTGGAAGGACACCTCTACAGAAGAAGGGAATTTATACCAGCGGATTTGTGAATGTTAAGATCTTTAAGAACTTTTGTTACTACACGAGTGCAAAAGTTGAATCGCTCAACTGAAGATTCGGTGCGTTCAAGTATAGGCGGAGATGAAGCACAATCTGGAAGTGTTGAGCTGGCCGCAAAATGTGCAGCAAACAGATTGGCCTTGTTCAAAGAGGTGGCAGCTGCAATGTCAGAATTTCTAAAGTTTTTGACGAACGATCAACAATTTTTACTACTTTTGGGACATTGTAGTATTTTTTGGCACATTGTAGTTTTTGGTCGTACTGAAATTTCACACGTTTGAGAGAGACGTTTCAGTCATCCCAGGCTCGTTTAAACTTTTTTTTGTTTTCCTCTGTCGGGTTGGTCTTGTAGAACCGAAAAAACATTTGTCTAACATTAACAGGCTCTTTGAAGCTCCAGTCGTACAATGCACTTTCTTTTGGTTTGATACTCTTCATCCGATGAAGGATAAGGGATCTTATTGCAAAGAGAATAGTACCAGTAATCATATCTCAAGCGGCATCCACGTTGTTATCGAGGAAACATAACATAACGACCAGTTAAAATTCCTAAAGAAGGTGTTCAGTACGCTCCAGTAGGCTTTCTCGTATTGTCAAACGGTTTTTTTAGAAATTGCTCTAACTGCGTGGTCAGTATACGAGAAATTAGCCGATATGATACAATGGTCCGAGCCTAGAGGGAAGAGCACATCAATGGTCTACTTACCAGGGTGAGAAGTAAAAACGAGTCCAGGATGTTCGTGGTGTGGCTATCAACGTCTGGTATTCGCGTGGGTCCATTTACAATCGTCAAGTTGTAAATGAAGATCCCAACATACCGTCGTTCGGGTGCTGTCTGCTTAGAATATCGAAGCCATCCAGAAATATATATATTGAAAACACCCAGACAGCGCAACAAACTCGTTAAATTTTGAATTGCTGTCCAGTTTGGGGCTTATGTAAATAATTTAGTAGCAGATAATTTGCTTACAGAGATGGAAATTTAATTTATTAATTATTTTAATTAACTTAATTAGAGGACATTGAATTCCGAATTGGAACAAGGACTACTTTGTGGCAGAATTTAGTAAATTACATCACAGGCACGTAAGTGGCGAGACCGTGGTGAGAAAAGAAAAATAGCACTAGTTCGTAGCCAGGCAGCTTCAGATCAAAGTGATCTGAGAAGTGTGGGCGGGGGTCTACATTAGTCGTGGACATACGCCGTGTATATTTTTTAGCCCGCATATATTTGCTACATCTACTCTAAATACACTAGTCATTATAAAAAACAAACACAAAAAACACAAACACCAACGTGTTTTTGGCTTAGAATCTAAGTTGAGTCAAAGATAAAAACAAAGTAAATTTCCAAATAACAAAAGCCTTTTATTCCTTGAATAAAATTTTAAGACTAAATTCTACAAGTCTGACTTCGACCCATTTACATTAGTGGATGGTGATGTCATGCACAGTCTGTATATTGGCGCCAGGTCTCTAATCCTAATTGCTTACGTGTTATATTTTTCATAGTCATTTGGCCTAACTAAGTATATTGCTTAAGTATTTTCACCACAGTTTCCGAAATGTTTATATCTATAACGAATTTAATGGTCAGTTTGGAGCTAAATTTCAATGTACAGAAAGCCATATCTAATTTTTAGAATATGACAAGAACAGAGTGATTATTACTTAGATTTAAAGTGGTATCTAAAATACTAAAATTATGCCCAAAATGGTAATTTCATTTAGTTGAAGTTGTACAAATGTTGTTAAATTTTCATGCATTTTAAAGATTCCTTTACATGCATTTTAAAGATTTCTTTACTATCGGTTAAAAGAACAAATCATGGCTTTTCTTTTTGAAAACGATATCATGTAAACGTTGGCCACGACTACGTCTGAGGTGTTCCATTCGGCTTGTGAACCAATGTTTTATGGCTCGTAACGCCGTCTTGTTGAAACCAGAGCTTACCGAGACTATGTACTTGAATTTCAGGAAGCACATAGTCCGTTAACATGGCGCGATAACGGTAATCATTGACGGTAACATTCTGATTTGCCTCATTTTTGAAGAAATATGGACCAATGATTCCACCAGCCCATAAACCACACCATACTGTTGTTTTTAATGGATGTAATGGTAGCTCTTGGTGCTCTTCGGGTTGCTCAACAGCCCAAATATAGCAATTTTGTTTATTAACGTATCCACTGAGCCAGAAATGTGCTTCATCATTGAACAAAATTTCACGATAAAACACCGGATTTTCATTTCCAGAGCACATTAAATGAAAATATGACGCAAATTCAATTCGCCTAGCTTCAAATCTTACACAAGTTGTATTTTAGTCCGAGATCCTCAGGTAAAATACACCAAGTTGTCGAATACGCTAATCCAAGCTGCTGAGAATGACGACGAATCGATTCGTCACGATCTTCGCGTTCACTCTCAGTTACAGCTGCTATAGTCTCTTCATGACGTGCTGGATGTGGTGTTACTGGTCGAGTATCATCCACTTATGTAAACTGGGACTAGTGATTTCAGTAGGTCGATTATGCGCAGCGTAATTTCCTCGAATCGCACGAAATTTCTTACAGAACTCTGCTTTTCGTAATACAGCTGAATGATTTGGAGACGTTGTTGTGATGTAAGTCTTTCCATGATGACTTGCCAAACGATATTGAACAAAAATGACAAAGCAGTTTGTTCAAAAAAAGCCTATTCAAAATCAATCCTCACGATGAATCACCCTATACACTAAAAACTACAATACAATTGTACAAAAAATATACAAATTGGCAAAAACATAATTAAGTACTACATACTTCGTTATATAGAGTTATTGATTCAAGAAAATAATATAATAGATAGGATTCAAAATTGTGCGATAAGACTTATAGGTGATGCTTATTTCTCCCAGTCAATTGACAACCTCGAACACTGACGAAATAACTTCTGTCTCATCTTGCACTATTGCTATTTCACCACCAGTGATCCATTGAAATTGCCAGTGGCATTTCGCCCCTTCAAACTCTTAACCGTAACACCCGTCTCGTTTAAATGTTATTTGTTTTCGTATTTGTTTTGATTTCATAACTGTAGTAGGCTATGAGCGGGGAAGATGTGTTGCTTACTGATTCCTTATCCAGTTGCTCATCGGCTCTTAAGCCGTTGTGACCAATGCTTATAGATAACTTTTTACAACAACGAACTTGTTAATACCTTGGGTTTCTCTGTTACTCTTTGACGTCCACTACCATTAGTGGTCAGCATACATAAGAAGGTAGTTTCGTGACATCTACTCTTTCGGACGCAAAATTGACTACTGAATAGAGGTGGAAGTTCCAGTCAAATGCAACAAAACTGACTCTTTGATCAGTTAAGTTAGTTAGTTAGTTTTTATTTTTAATGACTTTCAGATAAAAAAAAAAACAGAAAGAGAATTCATTTAGTTAGATACTTAGTCCATATATATGGTTTGGCTGAAAGCCGTTTACCAGATTAACAAATTAATATTATAGCTTCTTATCTAATGTATTGGATGTTTACTGTTTCAATTTTAATTTTTTTGTTACTTTTTAAAAATTTCATCGGAATTCCTTAAGGATAAGGCAAATTGAAATAAAGTTTATGGAATACATACATCCTTTCGTTCTTTGATTTTCGATTGAGTCAGGAAATTCGGCCGATCTATCACATCGATCAAATTCAATTTAATCAGTTAACCTCTAATTTTAGAGATAGTGTTTAGCTGTTATCTGTCGTAACTTTATCAAGAAAATATATTTTGTCTTGTAAGTGAATGTTCAATTTACTGTAATATCTACGGTATAGTGATGACCGCGCCTCATTAATACATTTTTCATAGATTTTATGACCTTTCTAGCTAGATGTTAAATTTTTGGTAGGTCAAAATCGCAATCAAACGCTAGAGCCATCCATTCTTCTATAAATTTCCCCTCGTACTGCATTATTTGAGAAAACACTCATTTTTGTATCATTTCTTTTTTTATCTCCATAACTCGTACTATGTAATACAGATGTAACTTTATTATGTACAGAAAAAGAGGCGCAACTTGTAGCTCCAGGTAAGCCATTTAATTTGGGGAATTGCTGGGAAATCTGAGAACTCGCGTAATGAAGTATAACAGGAACTTCTATACATTTTTGAAGGAGCTGTAGCCCTAGGCTTGAGCTGCATAGAAACCGACAGAAGTCGCAGTAGCGCGGAATATTTTCTCCTTAGCGTTATATGATATATGTTTGTTGTTGATACAGCTACCCCAAACAGCACCGATTGCTTGTTCGGTTTCGCTAAATTTGACTAGTAGAGGTTTGATCATGCTTAGGTTAAATGTAATCAGTTTAACAAGATATTTATACTCGCCCATTATTTCGATCTGCTCAATCTGCAATTTCCACTTTTTACTCCGAGAGTATCTATCATGTATTGCAGTACTTATCCAGTCTATTTATCATTAGCTGAATAGTATGGTATCTGCGATCAGGACAATATCATCTATAGACATTAAAGGTGAGATTTTAGTTCGTCTTAACTCTCCTCCGCCCTGAACATGGTTCATTATATCATTTATATCTAGAATGAATAACAGCGTACTTAAGAGGCACCCCTGCTTCACTCCCACCGATGTATGAAATTTGTTTGGCACTTTGTTTCCACCTCAGACCATGTTATTGTGGGACATACTCGTAGATATCAACATTTAAGACTTTAGATGACAATTCATACCCGTAATGCTTGTATAAAAACACTTAACGTACTACACTGTCAAGGGCCTCTCGAAAATCTATAACGAAGGTATATAACTTTCTGTGTTTTTCTTATATATCTTCGCAATGTTAATAAGTGCAAATAGCTGGTCGAGAGTTGAATAACTGCGCTCAAAACCCGCTTGAACTTATAACATAAGTTTCTTGTTTTCCACCGACCGAGTAATTGAAGATCATTCTTGCGATTAACTTAGTGGTTTTATTCAAAAACGAAATGCTTCTGTTATTTTATATTATAGCTTTCTGAAAACATGCAGGATATCCGCAGATCTAAATATTCGGTTAAACTCTTTTTCAAGCGATGAAAATTCCGCTGTAAAATTTTTGTAATATTCGAACGGAATACAGTCATTTCCCGGAGCCTTGTTCTTGTTCCAATTGTCGATAACTGCCTTCACTTTGGCTTTAGTAATCGAGGCATCCATAAATTCGTCTTTAATTTAAGGAATGCGAAGTGGTTTTGAAGGTAATCTGCTTGTCGTCCTGAAGAGATGACGTTTCTCTTTACGTTGATAAGTTAACAGCCCTCCAAACATCTGCTAATGATGTTGATTCATTTATTAAAGCAATGTTTTGCAATTCCGTTTTAATCCTTTTTACATTAAAAATATTTTTGAAATGCTTGCTTGTTGCGTGCACTTAATTATTTGAGAAATGCGAACGATGTATACCTCGCGCGCATACATTCCTTGTCAAACCATTTTTTTATTGGGCCTTATTACTAGGAATATAGAATTACCTCTTTTTAGTAATTCTGTTTGTACATCAATATTGAGTGGAATATTCTCGGCTTAAAATTCGGCGAATGCTGCATTAAGATTTTCTTTGTACCTTTCCTGAAACCGTTTTTATACATCAACTTCGGCAAAAGTCCCAGCTGGGAAGTATTTTCAGCGTTAAGGAAACCAGGGATCATAAACGAAACTTTTAAAGGCATATGGTTCCAAAATATTTTCAACGCTATACTCTTAAATTCAACTCCTACGCCAGTTGCTTACTGTAACTAAAAGGCTCGTCCTTCCAAATAATATTGGTTTCATCGAAGGTATGCAATTTAGTTCATAATTAATTAAAATATTTTTATATCTATCTTCATTTTAATCTACAATATTACATGAGTTTCAAAAGTAAAACGAATATCAAATTTATTAATATATAGTAATTAGAAAAAACAAAACCATTAATAACAGTGTTGAGTCGTGTACTCGATAGCTGGTTCAATTAAAAAAAAAAAAAAAAAACGCGTTGAATTTTAACAGTTTGATATTGATGGTAATGAACTGGCAAATGCACGGATTGGTTTGTTCAGATACAATTTCATCAGAACAATACCAGCCGCCTTAGGGCGTAGCGCCTAAATGTACACATTAGTAAAAAACAATTATGTACGCAATTTCTGCAGGAATAACAAAATCAGTGATATGGTGAAATAAATGTTTTTCTTAAAATAGAACGAAAAGGACTACGAAGGGGACTACGCTGATTAAGTGTTCTGGTGTCCTAGAATTTAGACAGGTTTCAATGCAACTAAATAGAGTCGCAAATTCTTCTAAAGTCACTCTGGTATTAGAGACAGTATTGTGTAAATGGGTTTTAAAGCCCTTTACGCCGGAGCTGCACATCGCCGAAGTGGGGGATGACATTGATGCATGCAGCTGCTCAAAATAATTTTTCAGGAGAGCATGGGCACCTACGAAATTGGTACACTGATCCGAGAAGGTTTTGGATAAACCTCGTTTGGCGACAAGCCGAGCAAATGCTGTGAGAAATACTTGGAAAGAGAGGTTGCTAGCAGCTTCCAAGTACATAACTTTGGTTGCAAAACATACAAATAGGTAGGCATATTCTTTTTTAATATGACAATTCCTACCGCTGAAGCTCTTGATCTTGAAAGTACCGATATGGGTAATCTGGGGTGACAAGAAACACATCTCCATTGGAAGTGCCACCATAATTTGCTTTCGCATTTGCTGACGATGACGATGGTTTATAGATCCTGATACACGATTTTAAAAATAGATGCGAAAAGTTGTGATGAATAAGGAAAAATGATGGTGTCATGGTTATTATAAGGTAAATTGGCGCAAAGATTTTGATCAGGCTCCAACAACGGAGTTAATGATAGAATGGAACTTTTATTTGGAATTGGTTTACTAGCGGATAACAATTGACGTTTCTAATGAAAATGTGCGCATTTTTCTAGCAGTATTATCCGAAAATAGAAAATAGAAACGAAATTTGATTACAAACGTTTCGAAATTCGATGGAAAAACCAAAACATATAAGATATGACACGCAGAGCATGAGTAAAAGGTGAAAATCTTCCCAGAATCTCCTCGTGATTTTTCGCAACTGCGCACACGATGGGTTTGACTTCTAGGACTTTTCAAGCTTACCGGTCATTGATCCTCTATTTTGCGAAGTAAGTTTACGGGTCGCGAGACCGGCAAGATTATCTGCTCAGGGAACGTGCGAAAAATTGCTGGTGTCAGCTTCGATATTATCGACTATTTTAACCGTACGGATGGCTATAAATGTTTTCCACATGCTGGATGGCTTCCGCAACCATGCCAGTAGATAGCTGAGAAAAAGTTGGAAGACGTTGATGGAGAAAGTTGGTAGATTAAGCTTGATGAGTTGTGAGAGGAGAACCGCCACACATAATTCCAACTACGCTCACGAGACTGACTTAATTGGAGTCCCCTTTATTTTTGAGCAAACGAGAAGAATCTGCACTATTCCGTCGCGACGTGTGACCCGAATATATAACGTAGCCGCGTACACTTTTTCTGATGAATCACAGAAGCCATGCAGCTGCGTGGATGTGTAAAATTACGCCAGTTTTATTACTCCTTAAATATGTATTATTTATTCTTATATTTTTTTCAAAAACAAATAACTATATGTTACATTTTATGGCTTCAAGCGTAATTGGTAACGCTTTTCGTACATAAATAATACAATTCCATTAAATATACAAATTATAATTTAAAAATATATTTTGTATTACTTTTATATTACTATTACATTTAACATAAGACGGCTTTATCATACGAGTAGTTTTATTGATGCTCTTTTCGACACCTAGCAGATAATTATTAAGAATGCATTATTTACAATACTTACTCTTACTAATAATTATTTTGGAACTATTTTACTTGATTACAGCTTTAGTAAAATCAATTTTTTAATCCAATTAATTTTATAAACCTATTCAATTATTGTAAAATCCATATATTGTGAAATTCATCTATCTACTGTACTATATCACTTTTATAGCTTAAAGTTGATTGAAGTCTATTATAAATGCTGTTTTTACCTCACTAAATACTAAGTATTAAATACTAAATAATAAATACTAAGTACTAAATACTAAATACTAAATACTAAATACTAAATATTAAATACAAAATACTAAATACTAAATACTAAATACTAAATACTAAATACTAAATACTAAATACTAAATACTAAATACTAAATACTAAATACTAAATACTAAATACTAAATACTAAATACTAAATACTAAATACTAAATACTAAATACTAAATACTAAATACTAAATACTAAATACTAAATACTAAATACTAAATACTAAATATTAAATACCAAATACTAAATACTAAATAATAAATACTAAATACTAAATACTAAATTGCAATTTTATCTTGTTTGAAACGGTAGGCTTATCTTCCTTCATAAAACTTCGGGTAAAGAACTGGCTTTTCCTTTCTTGATAAGCCTTTTTTGAGAGGCCGGATTGGTTTCACTTGTACCATAAGTTGTTCCTCATTCGTAAAATATTCGCTTGCTGGGCGGTTCGGCGTTACCAGTATTCTTTCAGTACTCGAGAGTACCTGATATCTTCGATTTCTAGAAGAGTCGCTCTATTTCATTATATTTAGCTCGGAGTTCGTTGTTCCCTTTTTCGAGGCATTTCATTTTTGCTAAATCCTGATTACCTGGCAGAATACCTTTTCCGAAGACATTCGATCTGGGTGATGGAGACCGACATGCCTTTGTTGTTTTTTTTTTTTTTTCAAAAGTGGGTGGATTGTTCAGCATAGCTGGGCTGCCACCCAGAGTAATTAATCTGTTTGTTTTGTCCGTTGAAATTTTGTTTTTTTTTTTTGAAATTTTGTTTTTTTTAATTTTTTGTCTTAATGAAAATAGTTCAGTTAATTCTATTTGTGAATTTGTGAAAAATGGTCCCTCGAATTGTTGGTGCATTAGTTTTCTGTATTGCACTTAGATATCTTAATTGTATTGGGGAATTTTTTTAACTCATATCTTACCAACAAATTTGCTGAAAAAGCTATTGTAAATGCAAGACTTTATTTTAAGCTTACCTCCATAACTCTACACTTTCGAGTACTTTTAGACATGTGTACGAGGAACTACAATGGTACTAATGTAGAGATTCCTCTTTACTCGAAAACGAACATCAAACAAATCTACATTGAGGGAAAAATTGTGCCGGTACTCTCATCTCGTGGATTCTAACACTATGTACACAAAATTGCATCTATTGATCTATTCCCAGTTGTCTGTTTTTTTTTTTTTTTTTTTAACAACTTCAAGTGCCATCTAAATGACGAAAATTAATTGCGATAGTCTGTGTTGTCGGTTGGTTGCTGCCAAAAAGTTGCAAACACAACTACGAGTGGCACTTTTTATTTGCACTGTCATTTTCATTTCGAGTTATTTACAGGGAAATGACAAATTGGCACAATCCTTGAAAATAATTATATTGTTCCGTTAATGTGCGTCGTCAGTCGTTGGAATCGTCAAAATAGTCTTCAACGACGGTCTTACATCGCCCGCCTTGATGGTCTTGGATTTGTTCGTAGTCATTTTGGGTTTTCTTTATATCTACGTATTCCAAGCATCTAAGAGAATAAAACTAAAAATGGAACTGCTTGCTTCGCAACGCCAAATATACAGGCACATATTCATTCAAGTGTATTTTCTATTTTGGTGTGTTCTTGGCAGAGTTTCAAAATAAATCCCTACCGCGGTTTCACACCAATGCACGAAGATCCTTTGTATTTGGTTACAGCAAGCAAAATACAATAAATACAAGCGAAGATACGGGAACATATAAAAAAGGAGTCCATTTACCTCCCTTACCCCGTGGTAGGTTATTGTACTCCGATGGTGTTTTGGGCGCCGCTAAATCGATTTTATGCTGTTGGCAAGTTCTTCTGTCCAATTACCCGGGAAAGGAACCTTTCCCAACAAACCCAATTAATTATAACACAATATTGAGGCACAGGTGTGCGCTTTTTCAATGAACCGAGAATAAAAAGAAAATGTCTACAAAAACAAACAAAACAAAAAAAAAAAATAAAAAATGGAAGAAGAAAAAATAAAGGAAAAATAGAGGAGGAGAAGGCATAAGGACGTGCCCAACAGGTGGGGTTTTTAGATACTCGTACTTTTACCCCAGCCCTAGTCGTCCTAATTAGAAAATCGAGTGCTTTGGCAGATTCAATTCGATTATACTTACTCCCGCGCGATTTGGCTTTATGCCCAGCCCATGCGTTGAAGTTTTTGTCAGAACTCGATCCAATTGGGAATCGTTTGTTGCTTTTCTTTAAGGCCGCCGTTCTTGCTTGTGCATCGGATGTGGAGCTACATAGTGCTGGGATGGGGCTGTGAATGGTGTGCTAGTGATGTATCTCATGTTAAGCAATTTTTATTTTTTTTTCATTTCATTCTTTTTGTTTTTCGTGCCTTTAGAATGTGGGCGTTAAGCGAATATAATTTATTGAGTTGCCTCTGTCTTCAACATCTGGTGAAATCTAAAAAAATATATATATATAAAAATAAGGGAGACGTTTAGTGTATCTTCCACCAGAGAAAAGGAGCAAAAAAAGGTAATTATCTTGGAGGGCGTTAAGTTGGATGAGGTTTCGTGATTTTCTATCTTTTTTCTTATTTTTTCATTGCCTGCTTGAGGATGGGGAAAATATTTAGCACGTAATCTAATTCTTTTCATCTCAGTGAATGTTGGCCAGGAAATAGAGCAGATTTACAGATTTTTTTTTGTCCAGTAGAGATTACAAATGTCCATCATCAAAAGGTGTTTTGTGTCAGTTTGTGGATTATAGTAATCCTACAGTTGTGTGAATAGGTATTTGGTTACTTAAAGATGATGGAACCATTCCATTGGATTGTTATAATGATAATATCGGGTGTTGAGGTCTTTGTAGGAGAAATGGTATTACTCTCCTCTTTATAGACCAGCTATATTTCGCAAAAAGGTTAATGCAGATATAGACTAAATGCAATGTAAGTCATTGATATTTGTTTTTGGAAAATGCTTCCATGACATCTCTCTGTCGAGAATCAAATAAACGTCTTCTAGGGCTCGCATTTAATAAGGAACATAGTTCATATGGGTTCAGAAGGCATATAAAGCTTGATTTTAATATTATTTTCCATATCAGTTAATGAGATGCTTATTAAATCATTGAGCAGACTTGGCTTAGCAAATAACTTAGCAATTCCAGGGGAACCTGGAATGTCACATTTGGACAAGCAGTCTAACTCCCATCTTTCAATCGCATTTGCCTATGTGATTATTGGCCACCCTCATGATTGGACAGTTTTAAGAAGCATTCAACTGTCATAAATGACTTAAGTAAGTGAAAAAGTAAGAACGATAACTATCTGAAATATGCCTGAAGATTCTGTGAGACTATACTTCAAAATCTGATGGGCAGAAGCACTACGAGCTGGGAATTTTCATTGACATTGAGGGTGCTTTCGGTAATGCAGCGTTGATGAATGAGACACTGATTCCGAATGCTGACTGCGGAGAATATGCGATGGAGGTAGTAAACACTTTTCTTTCATAGAGCATATTGGTCGACTCACTGCTTAACGCTCTACGCAGTTCGAACATCTATGCTCAGTCATATGTAGTATGTACTATCTGTTGGATCATGCCTGGCGAGTGTCTGCTTTTAAGTGCAGGCAACACTAGACGTCATCTATTGTACTATTCATGTACTTAAACTACAATAGCTCCAAAATCTGGAAAATCAAAACTCCTGCTGTATTTTTGGAGACGATAACGTTCGATTTCTCACTCCTCGTTGGGAAATTTTGCGTCTGTCCTCCAAATGAAAATTACGTAAATTTGAATAATGGCAATGAACTATATTGTGAAAAATCGTTGAAGTGTACGCATAGAGCTTTCCTGAACTCTCTCACGACTTTCAAGCTAGTTTAAGAATGCAAGACATTTCTGAATTCATTGAGTTTTGTTTGAATCTTATTTCACAATGCAATCACGGGAAATTAAATCGTCGATAAATTTGCTAAGCAAGTTTCAGAGAAGAGTTTTTCAGTACCCGAGCTTTCATTAGAACTGCCTGCATTCTACAGTTGACGTCCATTGACATTTGGATTCCATATGAACATAACTGCAGATGGCATTACTCTCTAGGTCGCTAGCAGACGAAACGAATGTTCCCGACGTCTCTAAGAGGTAAGCGATTTTATTACTGTCCTTCAGTAGGAAACATTTTCGATTGCAATCTAGCGTCGTGAGGCGGCGCTACACTTTTGGTAAGCAATTAAATATAGTGGAAATAAGTGGCATAACATATTGCAAATTATGATGGAAACATAATGATAACACCGCGGAGCACTGTGTTTAAGAGTGTCCGGCCTGCTCTCGAATTAGGCTGCAGGTATTCGCCACTGATGTGGTAGGCATTTTATCACTGAAGCGTTTACTCATTTTACTCAGTAAAATAACATAAAAGCGTGTAATGAAATAGTTCTTTGTCTAGGTGATCTATTTCGACAGAAAAAAATAAACACAAAGTGCTGATGCAGAATTTTACTTGTATGGATGACATCACAAAGGAAAAAATTAAGTAAATATGGTCTCCTCTGTTTCTTCGGATATGCGAAGTTTGTGTATATCTTTACGAGAAATCCCATTTATGTATTGTATTAACCGAATAAATTATTGTCCTTAAAAATGTTCAATGTGATTCAAATGTTCACATCGGATGGAGCATGATCCAAATATTTGTACACGTACGCCAAACGTATATTATATTACGAAATATTCATCAATTGGCGGCGACCAATTTTCATTCCGCTTTAGAGCAAAAAGATATCGTGGAGTTATTGCAATAATTTACTAGTACTTTCTATCCAGTTTATGTACTAAAGTGTTTTTTTTTCCAGGTATCTGTACACCCACTGGACCCCAGCGGAATTACCTGGCTTTGCTGACTTACCTTTCGGCAGATATTACTTCTTCTTTGAGTAATAAAAACTTGAACTTCAACTACAATTACAGGCCCGTTTACACTTGTAAACGATCCAGTATCTAAAATCTGCAGTCAGATATTGAGACTACCACTGTCTTTTAGGAGAAGAATAGAAGTCTTGACTTGTAAGATTGTCCACTGAGTTCTAGCTAAAAGTTCAATGGCAATATCAATTGATTTCTTTCATTGGGACACGCAAAGCAGAATCAGTAGTTCAAGTCTTCTGATTTTGTTTAAAGGAGTTGGATTTGTCTTAGACCAATCACGGAGTAAGGCAAGGACCATTGAGATTGCATATGTCTCGACTTGAAAAACAGACGATCTATTAGAAAAAAATACGTATTGGAACCACTTTTCCGTAACGCAGTTCCCACTTAAGCTTTGAAAAAATAAATATTTATGATTGAAATGGCTCTATTATTTTTCAAAATACTTCTCATGAAGATCAATACAGATTTGCATGCGTTTGAACTAATTTTCGAAGAACTTTTTCCACTCCGAACGAGGTAACTCGAAACATGCATTTTAAACGTATCAACTACACATTCAGGAGTCGAAAAATCTTAGTTTCGCAATTTATTTCTAAAGTGTGGGGATGAAATTGCGTGCTTAGTCAGGACTGTACAGGGAATGACCCATCAGTTCGATGTTTGAGTGCTCGCATTATCGTGGCGGGGTATGATACTAGTTCAGTTTCCTTTATTTCTCTAAATACTTCTGGAAAATGATGGTGTACCATTTTGAATTGACTATTCTACGTTACCCTAATGACACGGTGACAAAATATCCGCTTTTTTCAAAAAACGGGCTACCATTTGCCCCGAAATGCCTCGTGCAAATGGATATGACTCGTCTGGAAAGGATCATACAATTGACAGCTGTTAAGCTTTGAGCTTATATACATAGATCCATGATTCACGCTTGTCACAAAGTAAAACATGTGTTTTTAGTCATCACGATCGAATCTCTTCAAAGTTTCCTTGGACCAATCGACACGACTCTTTTATTGTACAATTGTCAAATTATGCGGTATATAACGCGTAGAAATATTTTTGATGGTCAGTCTACCCGGAGCATCATGGTGCATGTCAATTAAATTTGATTCTCGCCCACAACTCTCGTAGATTTACAAAATTTCCAAACGTAATAGATCCCCGGAAAAAGAGGACATACGGTTGTCCTCGGATAATATTAAAAAAAAAAATTCGTGTTAACATGAATAGCAAAGGTGTACGTAAGGGCTCCAGAACTAACTTCTGGAGTCCTCTTCAATGTCAACCCGACAGTGACACAGATGATATGGATGAAGTGATCTCACCCAATATAAAAAAAGTGTTTATTCCGCCAATCCAGCATTTGTTCACGCCACAATGAAAACATTAAATATTTCCGACTACCGCGTCAAAAAAAAATATTGATTCTTTCAACACTGTAGTGTGCAGATTGAAGCAAGAAAACTCACAATTCTTTACACATGACCTATAAGGTGCTAGTGCATTCAAAGTCATACTTTATGGCATGGATGATATGGACAGTAAATTAATTAAAAATGAATTGGTGACACTTGGTTTGAAGTGCACTAATTTAAAAAAAATTAAAAAAACCTATGAACACTACAGTGACACTATTTATATTGTGTCTTTAGAAAATGGTTATATTAAATTGACCGACTTAAAAAGGCGTTATCGTTCCATTTTCCACACAGAAATCTATTGGAGTCACCAAAGAAAACTGAAGGTAAGCTCAACCTATGCCGCAATTGCCAAATGTTCGGTCATGGGGAAAGGAACTGTAACATAAAAACATATTGTGCTGTATGCGCCGGTTCACATAAGACTATGGAGTGTGATAATGCAGCTTCACTGAGATGCGCTAATTGTAGAGGTGCTCACAAATCCACCGATCAAACGTGTGTTAGCAGAACCAAATACTTAGAGTTGAAAGAGAAATCTATAAAGCTCCTCATTCATCACGTGTTTCTGCAATCCCCGCTTACACACAAGTTTCATTTTCGTCAATGTCTGATTTTCCGGCACTGCCACAGCCATGTCAAAAATTCTCCTCTGGCAGAGAAATACGGTCGAACTCCCAACCACAATAAACAAATATATGGGAGACTTGGTCAAATTGAAATAGGTACAGCAAAATCTCTAGCAACATATCTAACAACATATGTAGAAACAACTCCAGCAACACCTCCGACAACACCAACACCAAACAACAAATTGTTTACAGCAGAAGAGATTAATACCTTATGTATGGAAATGATTTAAAAGTTAGCTGGTTGCAAAACTAAATTAGACCAATTTAACGTCATCGCACATTTAGCTACTAAGTTTTTATACCCTAATGTTAAATAATATGGTAGATAGAAACCTAAGAATAATAACTTGGAATGCGAGAGGTATTCGCGGGAAGATTATTGAGTTTATCTATTTAAACAGCAATAACATTGATATTGCTTTGGTTACTGAAACCATGTTACATAATGATTTTGATTTTAATTTATCCAGGTGGAGGGGTTGCAATATTAATTAAAAGATCAATTGAAATTTCGCCTTTACCTGTGTTAAGAACGCGTTATGTAGAAAATATAGGCATTGAACTTAATTTAAACAATCAGGGAATTATAAAGGTGTATTGTATATATTTTCCCGGAGGGAGCGCTTCTGAAGACAAAAGCATTGCCGTGAAAAACGACGTCCATAGGTTATTTGCTTTGAATGGTCAAGTTCTGGTTAGAGGTGACTTCAATTGCAGGCTTCGTGATTGGGGTTGTGTAAAAGCTAACCCATGGGGTAAAGAATTGTCAAGTCTAGGTGTTACCTTGCCAGTGACTGTTGTGTTTCCCCCTAGTCCCACCTTCTTCCCGTGTGGTTCACGTGGTCATTCATCTGTGCTTGATTTTTTCGTTACTAATACTCCCAACCTAATAACCCAACCAATTGTTGCAAGCGTGCTTAGTTCCGATCATATGCCTTTTTTGTAAACTTCGTAGGCCAGGGGTTAAACGAGCGCAATACATAGAGGATTTAAAAAATGCAAACTGGTCACGTTTTCGTTCAGAAATTAATTATATGCTCCGAAATGAATCGACAAACTTAGACAGCGTTTGTACTAAAGGAACTAAATGCTACTGAAAACAGTGTTCCTGCTTCCAGCTTCCTCCTTACATTTTAGAGCTTATAAAATTAAGGAACCGATATCAGAAAAACTGGCAGAGATATCGGGATCCCTTTTACAAATATAAGGTATCGAATCTCAGCAAACTTATATCCTCAAAAATATTGCACGTTCGCAATAAACAATGGAATAATAAACTTAAGTCACTAGAAAAAATGCCAACCCTTTTTGGAACATGGTTAAGAAAATAAAAAATAAAAGAAAACAATTGCCTTTCCTAAAAGTCTCTAATAACACATATTTTTCGGATGTTGAAAAAGCAAATGCTCTTGCTTCGAGCTTTGTGACAAACCATAACCTAGCAACAAATTTAGGTGATATAGAAACTGAAAATATTGTAAATACCACAATACAAAGATTTTTTTTCTGATAGAGTCTCCCAAAGTACTTCAGTAGGTTTTGTTTCACATGAAGATGTTTAATGTATAGTTAAAGATCTAAAAATAAGAAAAACATGCGGAACTGACTGTATTAAAAACATATACATCAAAAATTTGCCCAAGTCCGGAATAAAATATCTAGCATTCCTTATTAATGCTTGTTTTAAAATGGAGTATTTTCCTGACGCTTGGAAGTTAGCCAAAATTGTACCGGTTTTCAAAGCCGGCAAACCACCTGAAAGTCCTGAAAGTTACAGGCCAATAAGTTTGCTTAGTAAAAATACTGGAAAAAGTTCTGAAGTATCAAATTCTCAACAATATCTGTGATAATAATATATTTATTAATGAACAATTTGGTTTTAGGCAATATCATAACACCTCGCATCAAGTTCTTAGAATTTGTAAATATGTGAAAGCAAATCGCTCCGGAGGTAAATCTACTGAAATGGTGCTATTAGACATTGAAAAGGCATTCGATACTTTGTGGCATAACGGCCTAATGTTTAAAATGATAAATTATAATTTTCCGTCATATATTTGTGGAATGGTCCAAAGTTTTCTATCTGGCCGTTGTTTTAAAGTTCATGTTAACAGTGGTGTCTCAAATTTAATATCGTTCGATTCTGGTGTTCCCCAAGGTTAAGTTCTAGGTCATACACCTCTACACCTCTGATTTCCCTTACTTGCTCAATTGTGAAGCAGCCATTTTTGCTGATGACACAGCAATATATTCTTCGCATGAGCTCTCTTCCAATATTAAAAGCAGCCTCAAGAATGCGAAAGAAGTATTAAGGAAATATTATTTAAAGTGGAAAATTAAATTGAATAAAGATAAAATGCAAGCTATTTCTTTTTTAGGAAAAAGGAAGTGTTGCTTTTTACCTTCAACTCAATTACAAGTTAATGGAGTAAACATTTCTTGGGTGACCTGTGTTAGATATTAAGGTATCTAGATACAAAACTAACATTTAACGAACACATAAACAGAACTGTAAGGAAAATAGGTATTGCCATCAAAATGTTGTATCCATTCATAAATAGAAAATCATCTCTTTCAACAAAAAACAAGGTTATAATCTATAAAGTAATTTTTCAAGCGATTCTGTTATATGAAAGCCAAGTCTGGGGTGATTGTGCAAAATGCCACATAAAAAAACTATGATTATGCCAAAACAAAGTTTTAAAAATGATGCTTAAATTACCCTGGCATCCTTCTACCTTAGATCTGCACATTAAAGCGAATGTTGAACTGATTTATGAAAAAATTAGAAAACTAAAGTCTAAATTTGTAGAACGATGTAGTTTTGCTGATAACCCTCTCATAAATGAATTATGCGCTAATTAAATGCAACTAAGTTACAATATATATTTATTGTTAAATTTACTTATTCATTTAATTTGTTTTCATTTGTTTATTTTTTTGTTAAATTAATTGGATTTATATTATTAATTTATTTATTTGTTTAATTTATCTATTTATGTATTTATTTGTTTATTTACTTATTTATTTATTTATTTATTTATTTATTTATTTATTTACTTATTTATTTATTTATTTATTTATTTATTTATTTATTTAATTATTAATATATCATTTGCATATTAATGTGTTTTTTCTGTTTTTTTTTCTCTATATGGAAGGTTTTACTCGTGTTTCCTTCTAAAATTCTTATTTTTGTAATTTTTTTTTTTTTTTGTTAAAATTTATAATAATTCAGTGGAAAGGTAGTATATCGAATTCCTTTATTGTAAAATGTGCGGTAACAAGCCAATTTGTAAAATATTATACGTAAAAATAAATCTTTCTATCTATCTAAATGTATGCGAGTGGAACTAATGCCCAATCATGCCTCACATGACGATCTTATAACATCTTATAACATAAGTTACCAGATAGCATCAATGTATTCTGGCACAACAATCGATTTTGGGCAACCTTTGCAAAACTAATAATGGAACGAACGACGACCATAGTTGAATTCCGAAACACAGTGGCCTGGAATAAGACTTCATCACCAAAAGTCGAAATTTATCGGAAATTTCGAAATTCATAAAAAAAATTATCCCACAAAAATATTCAGAGTTTAACTCGATTTATTGGCTGAGATGAATTAGTACAAACGCAAACAGCGACTGTACTATAGAAACGCCAAAATTCACGATGCTGTTGTCAGATTAGACTAATATACACCGGTATTACAATATCTCAAAATCTAAACAGCTATTTCCTTAAGAAGCAACCCATGTGAAAAAGATTTTGTTACTGAATTGCAAACCTATTACTGACTTTCTCTTTTTCTGTAAGAAAAAAGTCAATAACTTTCCATGCTATCTACTCGTAACTGCGCTGGCATTTAAAATCAAATTTACGAGCTTTTTAAGATGCGTAAGACATGATTTTTTAAGATCCTGTTAGACACCGAAAACCCTAGATTTTTCTACAATCTGTATCTTTAAATTCATCAAAGAACAAACAAGAATTATAATTTATTTTTATTTGGGTTTCTGAATTCTTTTTCGTATTTGCAGTATTTGTCTGGTTATCCGTTTAGAGTATTATCCTAGTTCCAAGAATACAACTATTTAAAAAAAAAAAAATTATATGTATATATATAGACCAGTAAATTAAATGTCTCAGTATTTCCGACGTTTGTTAAAGTTAAACTTACCATCCTTGTTCTTGTCACATTTAAGAGCCTTGATAGCTCTACGTATTCGACAATCACATTATCTAGTTTAAGAAACGGCTTTAGGTCCTGATTTATCTGCACACAAAAAACTGTTCAGACTCCCAATTTTTAAGACGTTTCGATGGCATGCTCAGATCGACAATAATTTGTAGTAATCTTAAATTTTTTTTACCGAAACAAACTTGCTTTTAAAAGTAATATGCTTGGCTTTAATTATTATTTGATCAAATACTGAAACTCTCTTCATTTTCATGAAGATATAGCAGAAACAAAACGGTTACGACTGAACAGATAGAAAAAACCGCTAGTTGTATTGCTTTAGTTGACGTTTAACTTCAACTTATCTCTAAGGTTTTTGATCCGTAGACTCTCAAGTATTGGTATTCTATACAGCTATATCTGCAGATGCATTAGAATATTTTCTATTTAAGTCAACTTCTCTTTACTCTGCAGTTCGCTCCGGCAATTTGTCTTCCTCTTGCTTGATAACTCACTTTTGATAAATGCAAATGTAATCAGCGTCACAGTTTTAAAAATATTGGGCCTCTTATATTGACCTATGAGCTAAGTACAATTAATAGGACCTTGTCACTTTGTAGAAATTTCAGCGCTGTTAAAACCAAATTTTATAGATGCAAGCTAGCGTTACGCATTGTTATTCCCATATAGGTAAACGATTCAAACTTAATATGACTCTATATATAGGATGATTCATCGTGAGGTTTGATTTTCAATAGGCTTTTTTTTGACAGATCACGTATCCTATCAAACTGCTTTATCATTTTTGTTCAGTATCGTTTGGCAAGTTATAACGTCTCCAAATCGTTCAGCTGTATTACGAAAATCAGTGTTCTGTAAGAAATGTTTTTCGTGCGATTCGAGGAGCTTACGGTGCGAATAATCGACCTACTGAAATCACTATTGCCAATACCATTTGCAAATTTGAGATCCAGTTTACATAAGTGGATGATACTCGACCGGTTAGACCACATCCAGCACGTAGTTAAGATACTATAGCAGCTGTAGCTAAGAATGTGCGCGAAGGCCTTGACAAATCGATTCGCCTAAAAGCGTACAAAATTCAACTTGTGGAAGAATTGAAGCAAGGCAACTTGAATTTGCGTCATATTTGCAGTGAATGGGCTCTGGAAAAACTCAATGAAAATCCGGTGTTTTATCGTGAAATTTTGTTCAGTAATAAAGACCATTTCTGCCTCAATGGATACGTTTATAAACAAAATTGCCGAATTTGGGCTGATGAGCAATCCGAAGAGTACCAAGAGCTACCATTACATCCATTAAAAACAATGGATATTTCTCCAAAAATTTTTCTTCAAAAATGAGGCAAATCAGAATGTTACCGTCAATGGTAACAGTTATCGCGCCATGTTTACGGACTATGTGCTTCCTGAAATTCAAGCACTTGGTCTTGGTGAGCTTTGGTTTCAACAAGACGGCGCTACGAGCCATACAGCGCGTGAAACAATAAGCACTTAATTTCACGTTTTGCTACGGTAAATTGGCCGTCTAGATCGTGCGATGTCACACCTTTGGACTATTTTCTCTGAAAATATGTAAAGTCTCAGGTTTTCAGGAATAAGCCAGCTACGATTGATGCTTTGGAAGTCAATATTACTCGTGTTATCCTCGAGATACCAGTCGCTATGCTCGAACAAGTCGCCTAAAATTTTACTTTAAGAATGGACCATATAATTCTCAAAAAGTAAATCCTATAAATTTTCTTTTAAAAGATAATAAAAATTTTAAGTTCGCTTTCAAATTTATGTGTTTTATTTTACATTATAAATCAAACCTTACGGTGAATGACCCTATATATGCCATTAAAAAAATATTATCAAATACGACCTTAACATTAACCTATCAGGTTTCCCGCAAAGATGCAAAGAACAGAATGTTGTATATATGTAATGTTCAGAAGGCTGATGCTTATGTAATTTGTCCAGTTAGGAACGTATCTCTTCTTAAGTACGAGATATTTTGCAGATAAATTATTGTATAAGGAGTTCACAAGTCAACCTCTGAGGGTTTAAATGATTCGGCACCTGCTGTATCAGCCTTATTGATCCTTAATTTGCTTATATCTATTAGATCTCTCTTTGTACAGGTGAATAAAATGGTTGGCAAATTATCCACACTTAACGGTTCATTACCTGACGATAGAATTTTAGTTTCCTTCACAGTTCAACAGTCGGCAAAAGTGATATTCTGCTAAGTTCTTATCCAGGAAGCTACTGCTCAGGCTTAGAATATTTGCCTTCTGTTCCTTTCTGGTGATCCTCCAATGTGTCGACCAAATGCCTTCCTAGATCATTATCTTCCTTTTGAGTAAGTTTGTGGTGAATGGCATGTGCTGTGTCGCTCTACAGAAACCAAAGAATTGTTTCATGGTCAAATGAAGCAAAACCTATTAGACAGGTCATCTGTGACGACTTAATGAAAAAATCACCATTGGTTTTCAGCTGCTTTTATAATGTTCATAGGAGGTCTAATGTGATTTTGGGAGACTAAATTGGAAATGTTTCTAGATGCATCCTACAACCGCAGACGTTCTACATGAAGCTTTCTTACGTAATTTTTCGATACCTTATCACGATATTCGTATTTTCGGACATCTGGAATACTAAAGCTGTGTCCTAAATATATGGCAATGTTTTGAATCCGATTTACGGCTTAGTGATCAGGCAATCGGGTCCATTGCACGATATTAAAATCGGTAAGATTCGACTTTAAGGGTGATTTAAGCTGACTGTGACATCTATTGTAGCTGCGAGTGTTGCCGTCATTTTATTTTTTGTTCTAATATTTTTTTATTTTTATCAAAAGTTAAAACCCTCAAGAACGATTTTAAAAGCGTTCTTAAAACATTGCTCGTAGAAGCAATCTTTAGCATTGTCCTTCTTCTCTTAGCATTGAGACTATAATCAGACCTCCACACATTTGACTGGAGATCAAAACTTCTTCATTTGAAGAAAAATCTGCATCTAAATAGGCCTGTCCTCGGTTGCCTAATACATTTTCTATAATAAATACCACAGCTTTGTATTAGTTTTGCCCAGCCTTTACCGCGGCGGTTGCTAGTTTACTCTTCAATTGGTCACGTTCTAAAGCCCCTGCTTGATGCAAAAAAAAACTTCAAATACGTTGAGTTCCAAATATGTATGTTTTAAATTTGTATGTAATTTACTAGTAGCTAAACCACTAAAATGATCTTTTGTACCTTTGTTTGAAGCTGCTGCTCCTATTTCTTCATAGATATGTAGAAAGATGGCGGTGCTAACAGCTATGGTTTCAAAACTTTAAGCCTGTCTCCCCGGATCGACATGAATGCAGATTAATTGTTATTCCCAGTCTCGAACAGCAATAACATTTCCATGACATTCACTTCCACTCAAATAAATTTCATTAAAGAAATTGTTTCCTGCGGTATTGTGTTTTTAAATACGAGTAAGACAATGCCACCTTCCTCTTTCTGACAATCTCTCAATAATCATCAGTCATCACAATAAATGAGACAAACAATTGACATAATCTAATGACGTAACCCGCTAACCTCAATTCCACCCACATACGCTGCACTTATATACCGCAGCAAACTGCCTTTGGTACCAATTGACACAACCACAAATATGTAGCCTCCAACTTTATGCTTTAGACTCAGATTTTTATTGCAGGTACTCGTGCAAGGAATAGCAGGCAAATACCGAGGAGAAGAAAATACAAAATCCCGGGGTGAAAGGTGATTTTTTTTTTTTTTCGTGTGACATGATCCATTTTCAACGCTATATAAACATTTGAAAGGGAAATTTCATTTCACGAACCTCTTGACACTTATTCTATGGCAAAATAAAAGTCACCTAACTGTACCCGCGCAATAACCCCACCGCAGACGATACTCCTTCACTACTGCCACCTCCGTCTTTAAAATGACTTTCACTATGTTTGCCCAAAAACTTCACATCTTCTATGACAATCGAGCTTTTTGGTTACTAGCAGTAAAGGACTCTATATCTTGAGGGAGAGTCGAAGCATTTGATATGCAAATCCAGGGCGAAATAAAGTTGGGTAGGAAAAAAAATATGGTTTTCTCTGCGGCAAACAACAACAATTTCTTGCGATTTTTCTGATTCAGTGTTCAGGTTTTCGTCTTTGGTGTGTCTGTTCACTCGTATTGTATAAAGGATGTATGCAAGGCAAGGGTTATTGATTTTATCTTTGGGCGAATTTAAAAAATGAAATCGTGCAACGAAACGATAGGTCGACTAGGACGACGAAAAAGGGAATGCAAAGCCAAAAATTGGCACAAACATCACAAAAACACTCCCACATTCAGACTAGACTCACACGCATAACGGCACAACCAATATCCCAATCCCGAAGGATATTTATGGATAGTTGAGTAGGGAGGCAAGCGAACGAAAGGATTGAAGTTTGATTGAATTTAAATTGGGCATAATGGGATGTGGGTTTAAGCCCTTCGAAATTGATTGAAAATCGGATATGATTTGGTGGCGGCATCCTTGACGTCGGCGTCGGCGTCGACGACAGCGAAAGCATCCTCTACGATCCAGATTCATCCAGCTCCGACAATGCGTGATCTGTATTGCTAACACCCAGGACCACGTATGTAGATTTTTATTCAATGATTGGAAATCTCTATTTTTGTAGAATGAATTTCGGATGGGAACTTGGTTCGGTTTTATGTCTGCCCATTTTGGTATGCAAAGGTTTTTTTATTAGTTCTTTTTCTCATTGTCCTTTTCGAAAGTTAAGTCTCTTGCAAGAGATTTCTGCTGACAAATTGACTGAACGAAGGATGGGTAATAATCCGTCCTGCAGGGATTGTAAAGTTAGTTTGCCACACTCGATAGCAGGAGAAATTGTGGATGGTAGAAATGTAAAAACAGGTTAAGATAGTTGTCACCTTTGTTTAAAGATGGCGCTGATTTTATAAGAACGAGAGAACTGATGAAATTTGGTTAAATATTTACTTTTCAAGAAGACCTATGAGATTTGTTAGATTTGTCTAGATTAGCCAGCCTCTGTGGGAAGCAGGGTCAGGCCAACCAAAGAGGGAACTTTGTAGGGCTTGTTCAGAGATACGCAGTTCTTCAAGGTCTACTAAAGTTTATGGGATTAGGTAGGATTGGAGCGGTGGCGGAGGAGTATAATCTGTATACCAACGGCTGCTCCCGTATCTGTCTTTCTTTGCATCATGTGGCAATCAACAGTAAAAACAAAGTCAAATTATTGTCCTTATCATGAGAAAGTCAGAAAATAGAAAAATGATTAATGCTAGGGCGTTCCCGTCAAGTGATAATTCAAACAAAAAGTTTGCACACATTAGCAAAATACAAGAAAATAGGAAATTAGTATTTGCAACTTGGAACACCGATTCCTTAATAGGGCGAAGCACTGAAAATGCGGTTGTCTTAATGAGACGACGTATTGATGTAGCCTGTATTTAAGATACTTAATGGACCGAAGGAAAAACTTGAAAAATTGAACACGGCTATGATTTGTGTTATAGCGGAGGTGCTGAGAAGAAAAATGGTGTTGCAACAATACTATGCTAGCTTCTTCAGAAAAATGTTGCTAGTGTAGACAGAGTTAATGACCACATAATAAGTATTAAACTGGCTCTTAAATATGCACCCCTTATCAACGTAGAAATAGCAACCTTATCGTGAGAATAAAAACGAATTTAGAAGATGGACCGAAAATACCAGAAAGACCGAATGCGATGTGGGTCAGTACTGTTAATAAGGACATGCGAACCGAAAATCTATGTGATGTGATAACTCAAGACGGAACATCTTAAAGACTCAGGATAAGGAGAGCCAACCCCAACTAATTGGAAAGAAGAAGAAGAAATTTTACTTTTCTATCTTTCTATTTCTCCTCCAAGATCACATTTTGTGATCAACTGTGGGTATACTTCTATGGTATAAGCGAGCAGCTAGGAGACCTAGTGAGGTAACTGGAAGTCAGTAATCTATCTGAAATCGGCCGGAGGGGAGAGATCTAAAGCAGAACAATGCCGCAGCAGTTTGACTTTTCTTGAGGCGTAGGCTAGAAGTCTTTATTTTCTAGTCGTACTGCGGTATTATCAGTTGCCTCATCTTCTAAAAGATACATGACAAATAGATAGTTAAACGAAACTAAGAGACGCCAAAACAGACTCCTGTTACCTCCATACGACAACATGACATACACTAACAGAGAACGACGAAATATTCTCCTGAGGCAGACGGACGGATATCAGTATACACCTGGACATTTTTATAAAGATTTACGGGCGT
This sequence comes from Volucella inanis, assembly GCA_907269105.1. Taxonomy (NCBI): domain Eukaryota; kingdom Metazoa; phylum Arthropoda; class Insecta; order Diptera; family Syrphidae; genus Volucella; species Volucella inanis. The sequence goes on along the minus strand of OU026157.1, from coordinate 101,129,111 downwards.
ACAATATAAATTTTCATTCACAAGTTGGGTAAACAATTTGACGGTACATGGAAGACAATATGTTTCACTCTGGAACAAAATAAATAAATTTTTGAAAACATGGTCAAAATAATCTTAGATAATACTTCTTCCTCTGATAAAATATCTACCTATCTACATCTTTTACACCGTACTTATCATAGGGTTAGTTGTTTCATTGAAAAGACTACTATTTAGCATCAGATCTCCCTAATAACATAAAGCTAAAATAATGCGGACGGTAGAGTGCAAATCTCGATTCAAAACAAAACGTAAAGAATAAAGTAGTTGACAATAATAACGAACTCACTCTGGAATAAGAACAAACATCTATAAACCGTCTGTACCTTAGAGTGCTATAATGGCTAAAGTTGATTAAATAAGTTCAAAGAGAACAAAGAAAATTTCTGATTAACACAAGGGTTGTACTACACGCAGTTCCAATGAATGCTGTTCAATAGTAGCGATACCTGAATTTTCTCAAAGCCCATGGCTTTGGGACATCTGTTGAATTGCTGCCGGGGTAAAGTCAAAATATCGTTATCAGAGTGCTTTGGGTGAAAAAACAGAAGATTTTACATAGGTATATAGAAATTCAAAGACACCACATTTGAATCAAAAAATAAAAAACGTTGAAATACGAAGCTTTAAAGCTAAACTTCCACTATATTTAAGTCATTGGTTCAGATCTGTAAATACTTTGTAAGATGTCCTGGGTTCGACTCGCACTCCATACACGAAAAAATAAAAAAATAATTCTAGACTTAACCACATTTTCGGCAGGCAATGGCATAGCTTCAAAAATCAAAACTCACTGAACAACCATAAACCTCCATTTTTGTTCACAAATTAAAAGGCGAACAAATTGCGAGGCTACTCTTTATGTTACTCAGTATGTTTATTTAAGTTTTTTGTTATATAGTCAAAATAGCAAATCATTATTCAGTTATTTGAAAAAAATTAATTGGATTTGTAATATTTCCAGCTTAAATAATTGAGTTATTCAAGTCAAGGTAATAATATATCAGCCATGTGCAGTATTTTGTAAAACCGTCTTGGTATTTTAGGTATATGTATTAAACTTTAAATTTAAGTATAACTCATAAAAGTCGTGGTAATTTGATGCCATTAGCATGACGTGGGGTATGTGAATGGGGCCAATATCTGTACAGAAAATGATCCAAAGACGTTAAATCATACGATATTGGACTTCAGTTCACAGGTCTTACGAAAATGAATATCTTCTTTATTAAATTGATTGTGGTGCGCGCTATGTAGCATATTACACCATTCTCTAGATATCATAACCCTTCCATTTTAGTGGTGTTCATTTGGGGAACGAAAAAAAGAGCAATCGTGTATCTATATTCTCTCAATTGACTGCAACGTTCTGGTTGGCATCATCCACCATGTTAGAAATCATACCAAACAGTGATTTTTTGTAGAGGTAACAGCTTTTTAATAATTTTGCTGAACCAAAACAGGATCAATAGCAATCTCGTTTTCAGCTCATTCACCGAACAAACAACGCACATGTCAAGCGGCTCCAGTTCTTTCATAAGTTGGACCTTGTTAACCAAAATCTTTATGCAAAACTGTCCATTAAATGGATTGACACCACTCTAATTGATATCACAATGGCGAATCGATTTATTGGGATTCTCCTCAAAACTACGCTCCAAAGCAGCAAAAGTTTACTCGGTGAGCACTGTATAACATCTCTGTGGATTCGTGTTATCAATACGAGTACACGTGGTCCCGAACTATGATTATTCGAATTACTAATTCAGATGGACGATTAGGCTGACCGAAAATTTTGACGTAGCGCATGGACAGTTTCGTGAACTGAACTACGATTTTCTATTTTTTTTTTTTTTTTATTTTTTATTTTTTTTTTCTTTAGGTGTCATCATCTCTGGTCAGAACCTGAGATCTTTTTCATCATCTGCCTTAAAACATAAATGCGTTCACACAGCTCCTTAAAGGACATCTTATTGATGATGTAGAGATGATTGATGCTTTTGTAGTTATTGGCCCAGTTCAGAGGGTCTATAAAAAGGCTTTGTTCATCGAGCATATTTTATTCCGATAAATTACTGCTCCTTACTCAAACCCTGGATAATTTTAAAGGGCGGAAATGAACCCACCTGTCCTGCAATTTTGTTGGTTCTTAGTTTGTATACTGTAATGTAAGTCCTTTCTTGGTCATGTATTTGCATAAGCATTATAGAATATATGTATCGAAAGTTGACGGGAAATAATTTCCGTTCTTTGGTATTTCGAACACTGAGCTATTAAGCCCTATGTCATTAATTTGGAAAAATACCGATTTAAATTCGGAATAGCTTCTTCTCGTTAAATTTTTCATTGCTAGAGGCTCATTGTGGTGCTCCCTTGAACATATTCTTATTCGATCGAACCAGAATCCTTTATTTAAATTAACGATAGGAAATACGAACCGAATTCGGGGTCAGAACTAAATTTTGATTTGTCCTTCACATAGTCTGTGGTATTATTAAATGCTACGAAGATGGAAAATGATTATTTTTAGACGATGCTGAGGGGTATTGATAATCTTTTATAGCATATTTTAGTTTTCAATGTAGGAAAAGTGTCCGAAATTAAGTTTGAAGAATTTTCTGTCATAATCAAGTAGCTTTCAAGAATGGAGATAAGCAAATATTTTCCTCCCGAATTTGATTTTGTTTAGTATCACAGCATGTGTACACAAGTGTAATTTTTTTTAATCTTTCAAGGCACCCTAAAACTTTTTTTCTTGATTGGATGAGTACTTAGATGTCATACCCTTTCGCACCAACATTTACGTTCTTCTTTCAATATGCCTATATTTAATACAAGTTTGACTTGTCCAACGTACAACTTGGTCGCAAAAATCTTTGAAAGGTTAAGAACCAACTTCTTTTAACAAACAAGTGCTAATGGCAGTCACCTTGTAAAAGCCCAACTCCCATAGGAAAACTATGTACCAAGTTCCAAATTAGTTTTCCTGTTGAAAGCATTTCTTTCACGAATTCGGAACAATATGCCGGAGCCAACAATTTTCTTACAAATTCAAAACTCTTAAATTCGTCCTATGTCACACAGTCAGCTCATTGTCACTCTAACATCCACGCTAATGCTTTTAAAGAAAGTTGCCAATTTTTTCGACCTCCTTTGTGTAAGAACCGTTTCCGTTTTGATTTGCTAACCAGTCAACTAAACGCGTCATATTTCAGCGCATTGTCTCTTTGCTCCCTTGATCTTCCCCTGGATCTACAATACTAACTTCCATTTAGTGGTGACAGTCTTTCAAGCACAATCCTCTACATGACTTACCAACTACAAAGGTTTTACAAAGCATCCGTATTTTTCCATCTGAATTCCTTGCAATCCACGCGATTTCTCTCCTGTCTCTCTGTTCAGTTCGCCGGTATTGCATTACAATAAAACACCAGCATTTTGTGATTTTTCTTCGGAGGGGAAAAACTGCATTTAAAGCAATTTCTTCCAACGACTTTCTCGAAACATTATTAAGTTGTCTTTAACAGCAGGAAAATGGCAGACGGGAGGAAAAATTTCCAACTACCTATCCCGACGTCGTCATCGTTAGCCAAGTTGGCTCCTCTTCATCTAGACCAAATGAAATCCAAGAAATAAATGAAATCTCAGGGCAAGATACAAAGATACAAGTACACATTCATCCGCATAACCTAGCCATACAACGCGTTACTCTGCTCTGGCTTAGTGTTTTGTTAAAAACTGCCAAAAGATTTTCCACTTGTTTTCCTAGCTTCGTATCCAGTCCTAGTATCATACACCATTTCACCCGGTTCCAGACTTTATCCCATGCCATCTATGGCAGTTCAGCTTCTTTTGACAAAGACAAAGTAGGATCGAATGGCAGGAGTGAGTAAGTCCCTTTTTCTGAGCAAAGCTCTGCCAGCACTATCCAGATCCAGAGCTCCTGAAACTATTATATTTCTGTTAATGTTCCACACCATGACACTAGAGATTCTGAGGAATACTCAACTATAGAATAGGACAGGGTACGGTACCGTAGTGTGCTTTTTATGTGTACTCGTGCTCGAACTTGTTGGCTCCTTTGCCAGGCCATTGTCTGGTTGTCAAAAATAACAAGCTATTCTCTTAGTCCCATTGCCAAGAATTGGACTGAGGGAGAAAATTTGGGGATGGGGATCCGCAAATAGTTGTGACAATTGGATGAATTTCTTTTCATTCCTCACGTGATGACGTGCATCTACACAACGAGTGACACGACAAAGACGATTTTGAGAATGGGGATTAGGATGAAGATGAAGACATGAGTGCACATTGTGATTGCGCTCAGTTCACACTATTTGTACAGTAAGAACAAACTGCACTGTGTGTGTCATTGTCGCACCATTTGACAGTTGCAATGGTGTGAGGATACTATGGGTTCCACAACAACCTACAGAAGTATCTCAATTTAAAATAGACCATTGACGCTTGCAACAACAGTTGCAGTGTGTACTGTGCCGGTCTTTTATTCCCTTTGAATGGTTTTGCGTTGTGTTTTTCTTTTATTACATGTCTAGAGCTGTCTAGGGCTGTCTAGGGTTGTCTGTCTGGCCGAACGCATACCGAGCCGCAATCATTTTTTTAATGGCTTCACTAAGTGTACATACGTTGGGCGACTAATTTGCTTCAAAGTGGAACTATTCTATATGGTATGTTTCTATGGAGATGATGCCAAAAATGCTTCGAGTGGTTGTATTCGTTAGGTACCTACATGGCACTCAGTGTTTGCTTTTGTTGTCAGTCGCTGATTTTAATAGGAAATATGTGGGATGTGTTATTTTAGAGTGAGGTTTTCCTACCTCTGTTTTTATTTGTAGCTTTCGACATGTGAGGGTAGAATTTGACATTGTACGAGGAATGGATTTTGTCGACTGGAATTTATAAGTAACAAAGTTTAAAACGAGTGAATAACGATGAAGTGTTTTGCATGGAGACTCAGTGTCGAAAGATGTCGATGAAAATCGATGGATGGTTATTTTGAGTGCTCAATTTCGACAGAGATGTGATCAGCCTATGAAATGAAAAAATTTAGAGATTTCACTAAGGCTTTAGAATAACTTGACTATCTTTCGGCTACGGATATATAACAGGGCATATCTCCGCTTGGAAGACAGACGTATGTATGAAGAGATCAGCGGCACATCTTTAATTGCTATTGGAGCTATCTTTGAGAATTTGACAAAATAACTATGGGATCATTAGGTAAATACACATCCGAACATTGATAGCGACCTTGAGTGGGGACCCAATAGACATAATTAAAACCGAAGACTTAAAAAAAAAAAAACGGAGTCACGAGGAGAAAGAAATGAACTCCTTCCAGAGAAGTTCTAGGATGCAAATATCATTAGCAGAGCTAACTAACGCCACAAGCTAGCAAGGAGGTTTGCTCGACACCCCCGTTTGCGGGGCACCTGAAGTGCAACCAACTACCCAACCGTTGACCTTCCACAAAATGGGAGAACAAAGGAAAAGTTTGGTGGAAATGCTGGAGGATGGTAAGAGGCGCTCCATTAACTAACAAATGAGACACATAATTGAAAACATTAAGCCCTTTACGAACTGTCAGCCACAGAGATTACATGGCCAAGGAGGTCATACGCAAAAACAATGCCTCGCAGACATGTCCATGGCTAAAAATGATAAAAGAGTGGGAAAGAGGCCCATAACCAATCGGAGAAACCCTTTGTTCCAAACGGCAACATAAACCACCCCCAGATGAGCGGTTAAGGCATCCCGGAGCAAAGCAGACCCACAGAGCGAGAAAATAGCAGGGAGAGGCGCTAAAATCAAATTCAAAAAAACTGCCGCGACCACTTAAGCTATACAGACCACAAGCGACCTCACACAGCCATTAATCGATGTCAACAAGGCTCGGTCAAACGTCCAGAAAAAAAAGAAGGACCCAAAAAAGCAAAGCATGGGCATCAAGGAAAAAACACGAACGGATGCAATTGTTGTGGCAAAAAAGGGAGAACTGTTTTACACAGAAATACTCCGCAGAGTTAAGGCGGATCCCAAATTATGAAATCTCAGTGAATCAGTGACGAAGATCAGACGAATGACGAAGAGCAACCTGTTATCCCAGCTAAATGAAACCGGTTAAAAAGCAGAGCAGGTCAACTCTCGGTTCGGATGCGGAGATCCGTATTCAAACTGAAAGACATATGCGAATGTGATGTCATGAGCCTAAAGAAGGTCTACGGTACCACGCAAATCGCGACGATAGGCTTACCTGCAGAAAGCGTAAGCGTTATGCTGAAGGCTAGTAGGTTTAAAATTGGTTGAGTGAATTGCCGTATACGGGTTCGCACAGAGCTAACAAGATGCTTTAGGTGCTACGAATTTGGCTTCACGGCGCGTCAGTGCAAGAAAGAGAAAGACCGCTCAAAACAGTGTACATGATGTGGAGAAGAAGGTCACAGAGTAAAGTAGTAAACAGTGATGAAGGGTATACAGATAAATCTGAACCATTGTGCGGCCGCACAGGATCTGCTGGCCCAAATGACGAGGAAAAATAAAGTCGAGAAGGCAGCAATGTGGACCTGTGGACAAAACGCTCTGCAAAAAATCCTTGGTCCGGCGAATTTCTCTGTAACAACTAGAGTAAACAGCATCCACTTCTACAGCTGCCACGCACCCCTTAGCCTAACACACACTGACTACCTGTAGCAGTTGGACAAAATTGTAACTGATGCGCGAGGAAAATACGCAATAGCTATTGGCGTTGACTTCAACGCATGGGCTACAAAATGCGGCAGCAGGACTATAGACACAAGAGGCAGAGCTATTCCCGAAGCATTCGCATCACTAAATATTAATCTAGCGAACAACGGTGCAAAAAACACGTTTCGTTAAGTAGGCAAGGATTCCATCATAGATTTCACCTTCATGAGCAACTCACTTTTGCGTAAAAAAAAAATGGCGGGTTAGCGAAAAATATACGCACAGCGATCACCAGGCGATAATAGTCAACGTTGACAAGGCAGCACCTCAAACTAACTGGAATGAAATAGAAAGAAGCATCCTTCGAATAAATGATGAACATCATTTATCATCAACATCATCAACAGAAACCCTATCGCATCATCTGTCCCAAGCAATCACCATAGCATGGACCTTGCTACTGGTGGAATGACAAAATCAGAGCACTTAGAGCAAACTGCCTTCAAAGGATAGGCCGGAGTTTCAGGAACGTTTAGATACGTTTAGACTGGCGAGACTCGATCTCGAAAAGACCATCAAGAAGAGCTTCAAACAACTATGTAACGAAGCATGTCTTGATCCCTGGGGAGTGGCGTATAGGATAGTGACAAAGAAACTGAAGAGTAGTAAGTCCCCACAAATATCCGGTCCGACAATGCTGAAGACCAACTACGCAACGCATCCCCATGCGGGCAACAAACCCGAAACATATACCGGAAATCACAACAGAGGTCCCATACGAAGTATGCAAGAAAATAGATGACATTAAAGCGCTTGGACATGACGGTATTCCAAATATGGCTGTCAAAGCAGTCGAAAATAAAATACCGGACCTTTTTATAGCAACGATGCAAAGGCGCTTTGAGGAGGGGATCTTCCCTGAACCATGGAAACTGCAGAATTGGGTGTTGTTACCTAAGGGAAGTAACCCGTCCGGAGAACCTTTGTCCTGTCGACCAATATGCCTTTTTGATACAATGGGAAAAATCCTAGAACGCATCACATACAGCAGACTGATAGCAGCAGCAAAGGATAAAGGAGGTTTGTCAGGAGCTCAGTAAGGCTTCAGAAAATCGCGTCGATACCATAAAGACAGTAGTAGATACAGCAGCTGAAGCAATACAAGAGAGGAGATGAAAAGAGGGCACAAAGGAATACTGGGCAGTATTAGCGCTAGACGTTAAAAACGCCTTTAACTCTGCCAACCAGACATGCATTGGCAGATCACTGGCCAAAGTGAATGCACCAAAGTATTTATTAAAGATAGTCATGGACTACTTTATCGACATTAAGCTTTGGTGGCGTTAAGTACTACAATATCACCGCGGGAGTTCCGCAGGATTGGTCCTAGGATCGCTTCTGTGGAATATCATGTACGATGGTGTTTTGCACCTAACGCTACCGCAAGAAGTTAAGGTGATCGGTTTCGTTGACGATATCGCCGTGGTGACTGTGGAATTCGAGCTATTAGTATCTATGAAGATTACACATCCATTGCGAAATCAAAAAAAAAAAAAAAAAAAAACACCTGATCTTATTATAGCCGTGTTCATAAAAATGACATCTCAGTTTAAAACATTTTAGGGAATGCTATTGAGATTCGTGATAGCAATGTACATATGACCTGACATAAACAGTTCCGACACTTCCCAGCTAGATACCTTCATAGCGAAGCTCTGACTAATTTTTGTATTCAAAGCATAAAATCAGCAAGATTTGTTAAGTCCCATCTTCTTGCATTGACGAGTGCAGGAGAACTGGTTTTCTTTTCATTGACGATAGTACTATTTTAAGCAATGGCATTATAGACTTTTAGCCAACTATCATCATTGGTTAATAGTTCTAGAAGATAACGGGTTGCAAGTCAATCTACGTTATTGTTTTTACAAGTTAGCAAACTAAATCAGCAAGCCAAAAGTGCGAGTAATTTAGCTGCCTAAGATTTTTCGCTAACTATTAAATAATAGTGAACAAACTTCAGGCCAAAGCTGGTTCTTTATTCGCACTCACTTATAAATATGAAGCAGAATTAATCCTTCAAATGGGCAGAAATAAACGCGAGGCATACCTACACTTCAGGCTCTCGACAAAAGTTCTTCATTATCTTATTTATACCGCTCTCGGGGAGAGATTATTAGGCCAGAATTAGTAAGAGATGCAAGAGTCTACTGCGTACGATAATTCCCCTCTACGACTTAGCTTACTAGATCGCCTATCTTTGCTTTGACTAGATCCAGCAATTAAGCTACACATATTTACAATTCGCGTTCTTCAGACTGTTGTTGTTTCCTCTTTTATTGGGAATGTCTATAATGATTAACAGGTGCATTTTCTTTAATTCTACTCAACTGATCCGCAGCTTTTGGTTGGTTTCATTTGTCCCTAGTCGGGGTACTTTTTGTGGGTAATTTTTTTCTTTTCGTCTGATTCTTGTCCACCAGAATTTAGTCTTAAGATTTGCACCATCGGTTTTAGTTGTTCGTATAAGGGGAAGAAAAAATCTTGTTGGATGCAATGAAAAAAACGCAATTACCGCAACGAAGAACTGATGGGTTCAGATGGAGTGAACTCTGCCAAGGGTACAGTAAGTACAATAGATGTATTCATTTCTCCTCTACATATACTCATTTTATTGCTGAAATGACGAGTCGTGATGTCTTTGACACTTAATTCGATGTCTCAACTTTTCAAAACATGGCGATTATTGTCTTTTAATTTTTCCTGAAAGGGCAAGGCCACCAAAAGGACAAGTTTTGCGTGCTTTTCCTTTTCTGTGTCTTTTTCTGTACTTCTTCAGTCTTATCTCTGAGTTCTGGAGTTTATTCTTATGGAAAGTTAATCTCAATTTGAAACTCCAATTCTTACCATACAGATATATATGTTGTCGAAGAAAATCATAATTTAATGGTCCTGTAGTATATCTTGCTCCAGTTGCACATAATTTTGTGCTTCTTCATTTACTGATGATAATGATGTGTCTCCTGCTCCTCTACCTCTACACTTCTGTCTACTTTACGCGTTACTAGTCTTTTAGTTCTCATCTTATTGCTTCTGAAGTTAACGCAATCCAAACCTTAATTGTAATATTTTCATTATTAAATACCTCTCACTGTAAAAAGTCACCAGAGCCTCCTAATCTTAAACTGATGAGTTTATTTTTATAACTTCAAGCTAATGGTAAAATTAATGTCACAATTTCTTAATACGCAAAAAAATTGTAATCAAAATTCGCCCTTTCGAAATTCTCATGACCGTCCGAGTGTCCGTTTATCCATTCATTTGTTCGTGGGCTTTTCCGCTCCATTTATCTTGTATCTCAGTTTGAATGCTGCAACCAACAAAATAGCTGTCATGTCGTACCGAACAGAAAATCCACTCGATGAAATATGTCACATTTTTGCTCGTCACATCATGTAGTGTCGCTGCCGTCGTAAATGTCAACGAAAATTCCAAAACATTCTCTCGCAGTCGCACTATCATTATTCACATTCAAGTACATTCAACAAATAGCGATCCGGCACAAGTTATCACATCTGACACCATGTCCGCCTACTCTTAACTAGCACCGCCCATTTAAGAAACATGTTTCGCAGTTTTTCCCCAGAGAGGGAGCTAACCGGACAACCACTTATCTGGGATTTTTATTAATTACTTAATTGGATACTAAACATACCACGGCACTAGAACTATTTACAGATTATGGACTGAGGGGATATGGTTTGCCCGAAATCCAGAAGCAATAAATGTCACAATGACACTGGCAGTCAAAGATACAGATGCAGATAGAGAGACAAACACAGGCACCATTTAATGCCTTGGTAGCTTAAGTTATGGGTGCCTTGACGCACATTTCAGTCATGTCAGCTGCGCGCTGGGCTAAATTTGCTCCGACTTTATTTTTATGTTTTTTGAGTAAAGATACTTTTTTAAGATTTTTCCCATTTCATGGATTTGAGTTGAGAAGACAACCAAATGGTCGCATAAATCTATCGTTGATACAAAAAAAGACACTTGCTGCATCAGTTGTGTTCTTTTCGTCGACTAACTGGTTACAGCGGAATTCATTTCATCATCTTCATGATCAGCACCGTCGTCAGCGGCAGCAACAGTATCATTTTCGCTCTGATCCATGTATGGAGACATACACGTAAATATCTTTGTAAATTTTTAGTGACTCATGCGGCGTAGAGGAAAACATTTATTAGAAACAAAAAAGACGCAGTACAGATACTTCATTTCAGAATGTTGCAATTGCAATGGTAAGAGAGCCTTGAGAAAATATTTTTCACTACTTTCTTGAAAAAATTTAGTAAGAGTTGTTAAGAACTGAACTGTAAAAGAAAAAACTTATGTGAATCACCATGAACAGAAACATCTTACACAGAAAAAATGTCAACGCCTTAGGAAAGATAAACCTGAAAGATGTTGGATAGATCATCATCAATACCGTCATTCATAAAAAACTGACAGCCTCATGGCTTTTATAACCCTTTGCATTTGCTTTACCTCAATGCTGTAATTAATGCCATTGTTTTTCTTGCCATACGTCATCAGTGTTTACCTTTCAAGTTGCAGGTAGTCAAAGCTAGTGAAAATGGACACAAGAGCTTGCTTTAATTGTACCTTTGTGCATCTGGAGATGGATATTCATCCATGTGCACTTTCCAGTAATAGAATCCTTTTGCCTATTTAAAGTGTCACTGTATAACTTACAGAGAGCTGTGGTTCAGAACGAACTAGGGGATGAGAAGTCCTGCAGAAATCTGTATGTTCAATTATTACCTAATTAATGAGTTAATTATTACTGCGCGCCCTCTTTTTTGATTTTTTATCTAAAACCAAGTCTAATTGACTCCACTTTAACTGTTCTGCGCTACGTTTTTTGTTGACGGCATGGATAAACCAATTCTAATATTTAAATTGCACGTGGAAAATGCACGGAAGGACAGGGAAGCCAAAGAACTATGAAAATAGTGCATATTGCTACTTTTATGTGACTGTGACGAGAATATTCTTCATCAACCTACTCTCTCGCGTATACAGCTTAACATTGAATATGCAAAAACTATCCTACTCTCCAGAGTTGTCACATCAGTTCCAGCCGTCCCAGTCTGAGCGCAGATACTGATGCAGTCCGAGACCAAAAGGAGACTATCGTTAATATATAGACTCTACATGCTATGGACAATCAGAGGCTTTTGAACTTATACCAACAAAGCATAACTGGATAGAACGTAAACATGGAGGCTGCAACTAGAACTTTACGCATTTGCTGTCTGGTCACGGTGGTTATCGCAAGTATCTCTACCGTTTTGAGCACGACAGCTCATTATCTTGCCCCAAATGTCCAAATGAAGAAGAAGATATGGAGCACGCAGTATGGAGAACTACTCTGCCTAGCCCGTCGCAAATCCTCGATCACATGTTTCAGTCGTAGGAGGATTGGGCGGAAATATGTATTTTTATGACAATTATACAAAATGAACTACGACTACGGAGAACAGAAACGCAACAGCAGAAGCCTCAGAAGCTGCATGTGGCACAAAACGAATAGCTTAATTTGCTTACCAGCTCCGCGAAGTAATACCTAACGGCCACCCCGCGGGGAGAGTGTTTTCAGTGTGTAGGGTGTGGTTTAGTAACGTAGACGTATTCTTGGAATAGAACAATCAGGCGATTCGTGTATGCTGGTAGCCCGGCTACTGGTATACATAAAGATTATACATCCGTTGGCGCAACCAAAGGTTGCTGGACGCCATCTGGTGTAGGTTTTTACCTCAATTTTCGTTTTCAGTTCTGCTGATTGTTTCCGGTCCTAAGCCCGAAAGACATTCCTTTTTCCAGGCAACTAAAATCTCATGAATATCTTCATTTCGTTGGTCAATGAGGTCAAGCATCAGAATCAAATCGCTGTTCGTAAAGGGTAAATTCTCCGTTCGTATCGGAAATGTTTTATTGGATTCCGGACTCATCACTCTTATGCGGTAATAAGCCAACACTATTGCGACGGCTGGTTAATACCAACGTCTTCTTATTTGGTTAAGCATTAAGTTTTTGTTAGCCAGCTAAAATAATAATAAAAAAAAAAAAATGATTATAGGTATTCAATATTAACAAATTCATGATCCACTTTACAGGCAGTCATCTATTTATTTCTGCTGGTACTTTAACTATGCAGAGGTGGAGATATTGTAAGATAACTAACATTTGGAGACTCTTTAACTTTTTCTTAGTCGCATCGTTAAGAACAGCACCTTATCTAAAAACTTCGGTAACCTTGTTACTTTTTCAAGTGGCAATGACAACCTACCACATAATTGATGTCGCCAAAAATGCTGCGAAATGTCTAGGTTTCCTCAGGCGGTGCAAGAAATGTTTCACTCCCTTTGATATGGCCGTATTACATATATAAGGCTTTAATGTGCTAAAAAATTGGAATATAATGCACATATTTGGGCAGGTGTCCCTTAGACTCACAGGTGAGATAAAACTCATAGGTGATACTATTATAATATCGGTCAGTTAAATGACACCCTTGAGCACCAACGTAATGTCTCTTGTTCTACTTTGTTTTATCGTTTTTTTTTCCACCACCAATGCTCCATTGAAATCGCCAATAGTATTCCTCCACTTCAAACCTTTAACCGTAAAACCCGTTTCGCTATGAATGCTCAACAGTATACGCTCAAGCCCACTTTCGGGCGTACTCTGAAATATCGTGATTCGTTCCTAAGACGTACAACTTGCTTATGGAATGCCTATCCGAACTCTCCGTTCCCAAGTCGTTACAACTTCCAAACATTTAACATCTCTTTTTTCTCCCTCCCTAATTTTACCACGCCTACGCTGTGTATGTTTTAAAAGTACATTTTAACCCCTTAAGCGCGCGCTGCTTTAAAAGAAAAAAAAAACTTAATCTTCAAATGATTGCAGCAGTTTTTCGAAATAATTGATCGTAAATTAATTTGTCGGCTATCCATTCATATTGTCTTTTAACGCGATTAGGTCTTATGTGACCCAGCAGTATTAGTTGGGAGGCCAGATATGTATTTTCCCTGCTCACGAAGAAGCGAGCTTATTAATCACTTTTCTGTTACGAGTTTAAACTTCGCTTTTTCTTAAAACACTTGTTAGACTTTTAACAAAGCTACAATCATCTTGCCCTTCTTTGGCGAAAAAAAAGAAATAAATAAATAAATAAATAAATAAGCTTTTTATTTATCCATCCACATTCTTTCAAATGCTTCATACTCAACAGTATATCTCAAACAAACAGCCAACAATAGGTTGTAGAGCTATAAAGTCTCTATTCAATCATAAATGCCAAAGCACGTCTATCAGACAAATGCACGTCACTCTTTTCATAGATTTTCTATTCATCATACACATGATGAATATACTCGTAGATAAATAAAAAACTTTATCTTTTTCACAATCTTTCATTGCAGAATAGCGGGTCTCATGAAAATGACTCACCATCATCGCTGACAACATTGACGTCGACGGCGGATGGACAGGGGACAAATACCACCACAAACAATAACACAACAGCAACAACATTTTCGTGCACAGCAACTACAAAAGCAAACGCTACTCAAAGAATTCAATCAATCACCATCACGTTCAAGGATCATCACCATCCCCATCATCATCTTTAAATCCCGTGACACCCAGCCAGCAGCATTCGAAAGCATCAAATATGCTGCAACATCTACCATGGCAATGGCTTTTGCTAACGCTAATCCTGCTAAAACAAGCGGACAGCTTCTGTCCGTCAAAGTGTCAGTGCATCGGAGGCGATTCCAATTCACAGGCGTACTGTGTGGATGCAGCTCTTGAAGATGTACCCATCCAATTGAATCCTGAAACGAAGTACATCAATTTAACTTTAAATAAAATTCGTAATGTCGATTTCACCCTTCCGTTCTATATGAAGCTAGAGGTGTTGGATCTCTCTCAGAACATCATTGAGACATTGGGCTCCAAGAATTTTGAGTTTCAAAATGAAATGCGTACTTTGAACCTCAGTCGAAACAGTGTGTCCAGCTTAAATAAGGACGCCTTCAAAGGTTTGAACAATCTACTCCTGCTGGATTTAAGTTTCAATCGCATTGAGGTGGTGCATCCGACTTCGATGCATGACCTGACTAGCCTAATCGAATTGGATTTGACGAACAATAACATAATGAGCCTGGAGGATGGGGTTTTTCGGAACATGATCTCCCTGGAGATTTTGATTTTCAAAAATAATCAGTTGCTGGATGTGCCAGCGAATAACTTACTCCATCTACATGCGCTAAAATCGTTGGATCTATCCGATAATTTGATAGAGTTTGTGCGCAACGATAGTTTTGAGGGCCTCAAAGATCTGATGATGGTTAATCTGCGTGGGAATGTCATTTCCGAATTGGATCTCAGCTCGTTTGATGGATTGTCGGCACTTAAACAAATGGACATGGCCGACAATAATTTAACGGTGAGTACGAATTTCAACACGAATGCAAGTACAAAATGACATTTTTGAATTTGAAATTTAGAGGTTTAAGGGAATACCTACCTTATAGAGTCCTTGCTTTACCTTAGTTTCCATCGGTTCTCAGGATAAGCATGTTCACCATATAATATAGCGAGTTTGAATTTCACTATATGTATTCGTTTATCTGAAGCTGCATGCCGTTTTCAATGTCATGCATTAATTTAAGGGAATATTTCCGGTTAGCCAAACCATCGCATTCACCTAATGTGGTCTACCCAGTCAGTTTACAGTGTCATAAATTTTCATTTTCTAAACGTACGTATTATGTAAGAGTATTTCTTGCCTCCTGCAGTCAAAGAGTGCTGCATTTGTGTGTGTAATATAGGTGCGTGGAGTGGGTTTGTGTTTGACCATTGCATCCACATCAACGCAGTTTTAATTGATACGAACGTGGATCCAGCACACGATTCCGGTCCCGATTTCAACTTGGACATCTCATATGCAGAAATGGTATTTTTATGAGCTTTTGTCAAGTGACAAAAGACCGTCGCTCGGTGTATCTTTTGGATTTCTGATTTCGCCAAAAAAGAGATTTATTCACTTTTGTGTTGACTCTCGCTTGGCGTTTTAGTGAGTGTTGGGTTTGTGGTTGTGGTTGCGTTGTACATACGTACATATATAGGCGGATAATTTCTGGTACTATTTTTACCATTTCGTGTCTAATTGGAATTTTTGGGTTACGATTTGATACGAAACCAATGCCTGAATTCATTGCTTTTGCAATAAAATCTCATGAATTTAAATGACAGAGAGAAGTACAGACTTCTAAACTGACGAGTTTTGGTTGACTTCAGAGATCCTTTTGAATGTAATTAAGTTCTACAAATACAAATACATTTCTAATGAAGTATGTTTGGCAAACAAACTTTTGGTCAAGATTTAAAAAGATACTGTCATCTCGGTGGTAATTGTATCATACATTTTCTTGTTGCTATTAGTAAGTCGGTTCAGGAATGAACTTATGGTAAATTGGTGAAGAATTTGTACACCGTTCAAGGTATGTGCCTTGAGACTTAATAAACACTCACAATATGGCAGAGTTGAACCTTTAAGTAGATTTCAAAAAGAAAAAAAAAACTCTTTGTAACGATTGTAGACAAATAAAAAAGCCTTGTTCGTCAATTATCATAATCATAAATCAGAGGTTGACATTGAATTACTCATAAAATCTCGGAGATACTCGTAGACCTTTTTGGAACAGTTTATGAAATGTTATAGATGGCAGATTAACGGGCAGAAAAATTCTTCTCATCTCTTCTGAAGCGGCACTAATATTTTCTTGGAGTTTTACCAGACTCGACATTTCTCTAAAATAAACCTTTTATTTCATAGCACTCCAGAAGAAAAAATCTATGGGTGTTAGGTCAGGAGATCTGGGTGTCCAAGAGTTGGGGCTGAATCGACCAATCCACCATTCGCTTAAAGTATGGTTGAGGAACGAAGTTACCTAGCTGCTACTCTGACAAGCTGCTCCATATTGTTGAAAGAACATCGCCCTTCTCTGAACAAGGGGAACATCATCAAAGAGCTCCGGCAATCGTTCTCTGAGAAATTCTAGATAGTAATGGGAACTAACCGTTTGTAGAAGAACGTGAACTAAATTGTTTCTTATAAATCCAGCCCAAACATTTACGTCAAACCTCCTTTAAAAAAGAACAACACATTTTGAAGAAGTTGTTTACAATAATCAAATTTTAACCTTTAAAAGGACGTTGTGTGTATTAAGCTCATCTTTTGTGAACTGCGCTTCGTCAGTCCACAGAATATTCATGAGGAATTGCCCGTCTTCTGCATATTTACGCAGTAGCCATTGGCAGAATTCCACTCTTCTTTGAGCATCACCTGGTAGTAAATCCTGTACCGGTGTCAAATGGAAGGGTGTAATATATTACTCTGTAGAATCCTGTGAATTCTGGTTCTGGGATGTTCCGACAGCACAGCTAGTCTGCGCACGCTGACTGAAGGCTGAACTTCTACAGTACGCAAAATGTCATCCTCAACTTCGGCCACCTGAAGTCCTTCTGAACGTCTTTCTCTTTTTTTGGTGCAATTGACCCAGTATCAACGAAGTGCTTATAGGTATCAGCGAATAGCCGGATGCACGGTGTTCTACGATTTGGCTATCGTCGTTGGTACTCCAATCTTACCAATGAAGCGTTTCCTTTGCAGAGCACGTATACAAACACTATTTCTGCGAATTCACGTTTTGAAAACATTTAGTTGATATCAACTTATCTATCTATCTATTTTTCACTGTACTTGTACTAGTTAGAAGTTATAGCGTTAAAAGTAGTTACATCTTCAAATTAGAGGTCACCCACTTTAATGGGCTGTAACTTGAAATGGAGTGAGAATAGACCCCCATAAAATTTTTTGTTCGGCGGAGCTTTAGGAATATGCCTTTAAAGGATTATACTGCTAAAATGGGACACCCTTTATATATGGAAGAACAAATCCTCCGGAGTTTATTTTAAAACCACTTTTCAGCCTTATTGGAACTGGACATTTTGCAGAATTTATTCATAGGTGATATACACAGAATCCGTACATGCAGATTATTTTCATTAGACCGACTTGCTTAAAATTATAATTCATTATCTAGGATCTTAAATACTTTATGATTCAACATCGCTCATTAGTCTCCTTTCTAAGAAAGTAGTAATGGAAGTATTTTACTTCTCGCTGCAGAGTACTACTACGTGCTGACTTTCTTGCCAAAAAAGATGTCAATTAAGCGTGGATCATTTTGCTGCTTAGGATCTTTGAAATGACGTACGAGTAGATAAGACAGCTGTTGAACTGAACCTAGCTTCGGTTTTATCTTCACTAAAACGTTTTCTATGTTAAGAATGGTTATTAAAGAGTGTTCTTTCTTGTTGTCTTACCTTGTCTTCCAGGCTTTTCCACTATTTCACACTTTATTTTATGTAATATTTTGCCTTATTTATTCTGTTCGTCTGTTCGTTTCTTGTTATGGGGTTGATATTCCCTCAATTGAAAGCTTTGGTTTTGGAACAGCAGAACCGAGAAAAATCCATACTCTAGGTATGGTAGTGCAAAAATTTTGTATCTAAAAGTTTGTTATATATTTTGGCACTTAGCCACAATCATTTCACCTTTTATTAGATCCGATAAGCACAGTTAAGTGTTGATCACTACAGATGATCAGCTGGGCATCGATCTATAGTAATGTTATTTTTCTATTATAACTTTGAACTTGGTAAATGATCTCACCTTATCTTTTTCAAATGAATCTTAAACGATTCTTTAAAAATTCTTGTCGTATCGTTGCAGTCATCTTAATTTTCTATGGATTCTCAAGTATTCCTTACCACATACGTCCAAGGTAAAATCCTTTAAGGTAGCCTTCTATTTGATATTCTTGATGAAATTCAACATGTTTTTGACCTTTTATCCTTTGTATGGTACCGTCGACCTTCCCATCAGCACATACATTCTTAGGGATCACATCGCATTTGAAATGATTTCCTGCTATATCATCCCAGTTGCTTATGCTACTTTTCAGAAAACGTTGCAGAACAAAATTCGTTTGATGAATTCATTCACATTTCACTATTTTCATGTCTACGTCATGTAAAAGGAGTTCTGAATTCTTTTGACACAAATCCATTATTGATTCCATTTATCTCAGTCACCATTTTTTTGGGTTCCAAATTTAGGGGTTGGTTTTTTAAGCTTGCTATAATAAGGACTACCGTTTGTGTCCTTAAATTATTTATAAATTGTAAATACAAATTAAGTGGAATTCAATGGTATCTTCTAGGACTTTAAGACCGCAAGCCACACATCTAGGTACTGATTGGGGTAATGGCAAGACCGAATAGTGTTATCTTACTAGTGACTCTCAGCCTGGTGGTAGTGATGCCGTGTATAGAATTATTTATCGATTTTAGACTTAAAGCAGATTGAATTGGTATCACTATGGTATGGTATAAATAAATATATAAATAAAAAAATAGGTACATAGCAAACGTTACGTTAAAAGTGGTACTGTAGATTGTCTCTGATTTGATGCTCTTCTGATGCAGAATCGTTACACTAATAGACTAATGTCGCCCTATTACTCGTATGTCGTGTGGTGAAATTTTCTTTTTCAGTATATGCCAACTGCAAACGCGAATATTTTCCAAAGAAGACATTTCTAGGTTTCACTCACGAGTTTCATAAAACAAAATATAATCCGCATTGCAAACATTTCAAGGCACAACTTTTTAAAAGATATAGATGTACTATGACGTAATCTTTGAAATTAGCTACCGGAAACCTTCTGTTTACCGCAAATCAACTTCAGAAAAAAGTTTTATTGCTAAACGATTATAGATGAGGATATCGATTTATATAGTTTCCGCTGAAGCTAAAGAGGATATTGATACAAATGAATGCCTGAGGGGCAATGTTTACTACTAACCCTTTTATATAGATGCAACCGAGATTTTAAAAGTTAGCATTGTACATGTTTTTAATAATTCCGTAAATTAAAAGAAAGACCGTCAAACTTGGCCAATGTCCTTGGTACATAAGTGAAACTCGCCAGTTATTACTGATCAGACTTTCAAACAATGAAAACGCTTCAGATTGTCAACATCAAATGTATCGCTCTTTGCGTGATGAAGCTGCAAATAAAATAAGGACAACAAAACAACCCATGTCCCATATAGAAAAAAACTAAATGCTACAATGGGAGAAAAAGAACTCTGGGAGAATTTGGGACTGGTAAACAACAACAAGACTCAACGACATTGACGTACTTAACAAAACCTTCACTTCACTTCCATTCCCGACTCGTCTTCCGATAGTGTTAATATGAATGAATATTTCATTGAATCATCTAACTTCTCTGAAGAACACTTCCAGTTCTCACGTGTCCACTAGGACCTACAATTCGTTATCAATGGTATTTAGCCAACATATTACCTGGCGCTAACTAATATTTTGAGACCTACGAGTATATCTGTACTCCCATTTATGTCTAAGAAATTCGAAAGAATCATGCAGAAAAAAAATGAATGCCTTACTGAACGAAAGAAACTTATTGTCCCCTAAACAATTTAGATTTCTCCAAAACTTTTAATACCATATAAATTTGTGTAATAAACTTTTGTCTGTACAATTTCCTGCTAGTGCTACGAGGTTTTTTTTTTCTTGGACAAAGGAAAAAAGCGGTCGATGTAAGAAACGAAATTTCTGCTTTTCTTCCGATAGCAAAAGGGGCTCCTCAAGGATCAGTATTAGGATTTCTCCTTTTTTCCTTGTATATCTACGAAATTTCTATTTTGATAAGAACATCAAATACGATGTTCAAACCGGGACTCGTCGAACACTGTGTTGGCAAAATCAACAAGGACTTAGAAGATATTTCCCTTCGGTCCAACGGAAATGGACTGTTCTTAAACCCATTAAAGTCCATATGCCTAGCGATCAGCAGAAAAAAATTACCATACTCGTATATCTATTCTATTTTCGTTAAATAATACTTAACACTTCTGACACGATTTTCAATAGGTCATTAACTTGGGATTCTCGCATTAATGCCACCGTGGGTAAAGTACAATATATGGTGTTTCTCACACATTATGTGTCGTGCAGTTCTATATTTCTTCAAAAACGCGCGTGATGCTCGCCAAAACACTCATTTTACCCATACGGTTTTACTATACGGTGACCTTAGTCGGAGAAATCTTAATGTTGCTTTCGACAATACCACGCGTTATACGCGTATATACGGATAGGCTATGTTAGATCGTATCTCAAGTTTATCCAATCAAGTTTATAATTTTAATCTCGACCATCTATTGAGTTATAGAATTTAATTTTGCTTTTTAACATTATCCAGAAGCGGCAGCCAAGTAGCCTTTTCCGACATCTACGCTTTGGATCCTAAAATAGAACTTTGAAATCAAAAACCTTACTTCTAGGCGACGGTTCTTTGTCAACCTTATCCGCTTATGGAACTCATTACTACTAAGGGGTGATTCATCGTGAGGTTTGATTTTCAATAGGCTTTTTTGACAGATCATGGGCTCTGGAAAAACTTAATGAAAATCCGGTATTTACCGTGAAATTTTGTTCAGTGATGAAGCCCATTTCTGGCTCAATGGATACGATAATAAATAAAATTGCCATATTTGTGCTGATAAGCAACCCGAAAAGTACCAAGAGCTACCATTACATCCATTAAAAACAACAGTATGGTGTGGTTTATGGGCTGGTGGAATCATTGGTCCATATTTCTTCAAAAATGAGGCAAATCAGAATGTTACCGTCAATGATTACCGTTATCGCGCCATGTTAACGAACTATGTGCTTCCTGAAATTCAAGCACATGGTCTCGGTGAGCTCTGGTTTTAACAAGACTGTGCTACGAGACATACAGCGCGTGAAACAATGAACTTATTGGGAAATCATTTTGGTGAGCACTTAATTTCACGTTTTGCTACGGTAAGTTGGCCGCCTAGATAGTGCGATATCACACCTATGGATTATTTTCTCTAGGAATATGTAAAGTCTCAGCTCTTCAGGAATGAGCCAGCTACGATTGACGCTTTGGAAGCGAGATACCAGTCGCTAAGCTCGAAAAAGTTGCTTCAAATTTGGAACTTCCGAATGGACCACCTCAGACGTAGTCGTGGCCAACATTTTAAGTTTACTTTCAAATTTATGTGTTTTATTTTCCATTATAAATTAAACCTCAGCATGAATTACCCTTTAGTTTCCGCGAGAGATGCCTTTTTATGAGTCCATTTTAGGTCATTATTTGGCAGGAATTTATTATATTTTGTGTGAATTTCAGCATCAAATGGGGCATCGTAATCTAGTTCTTCTTTTCAATCTTCCGCATTGGCACGAGCTGTTTTTTAACCTTCTGGGAACTACTGTGAGGTCTTGAGACGATCGCGATAGGATCTATTTTATTAGGTATTGTTAGAAAAATCTTTGGTTATAAAAGTGCAAAATAAAATTACAAATGAATATACTAACACTCGAACTTGGATAGTGTTCCTTGCAAAGAAATGCAATCTCTGCATAACATCCTCCAAGAACGAAGGACAGAAAGTGATTTCAATTGAAATAGTCTACAAGAACCGAACTAAAAATCTGGCCGTATTTTAGCATCATCAGATGTTCCTCAGAGTTTCTTATTCCAAATGCATCATTTCTTACTTAGTATAGATATAGAAAATTTCTCACTTTTATTGCGAAAACTGTTCCATATCTAGACAGAATATTAGCAACAAATTAGTCTTCACAATAACTCACACATCGTTAGGTCCAACAATGCCAACAGTTTAAATCCTTCTGTGCGAGGAAAGCTTATCCCAGCTTTGAATTTTCCTTCAATGGAAACTTTTAAGTCGTTCATTAAAAGCATAACTAATGTTCCATCGAAAATTTTTTAATCCTTTCCTGCAGCATGAGGGTGGAAATGAGGCGAAAAAGTCCGGGGGAAAACCTTGTTAACGAATAACTTCCGCTTGCCTTATCTCGTCAACAATTTTCATGTTTTTTTTTGTTTTTTTTTTTTCGGTAAACGAATATTTTCTCGAAAGCAAATAAGTAAAGTTTTCTCGTCTGTCGAAAGCAGGAGAGGATGGTGGCAGAAAAGAAGGAGTAAGTGTCGGAGAAGCATCAGCAGTGAAGCTACAACTTAAACTAACCTGCAAATCTTCTTTAATAAATGACGTCTAGCGAATACAACCGACAGACCTTAAACACTGACAGCTGCAAGGGATTCATTAGGGCCAAATAAGAGTATGGCATAGCTTCACTTAGGATATAACGAGCAAATGTCGACGGCAATGTTGTAGTCGACACCGTAGTTGTTGCCGTTCCCGCTTCCACTGTCGGTGCCGGTGCCTTTGTCGTTGTCAACATCGTGAGTTTGCTGGCTACCATATTGCACACGTTCTAAACATACAGCAATATCCTTGTGGCAGCAATAACCCCTTATCCAACCATTTCACAAATACATATACCAAACTACTATATGTGTCCGTTGCAAATCCTTTAAAACTTTGAACGGACACACAATTGGCAACGAGATTTATTCATTAAAATTTATTAGTAGTCTGAGGGACGTTGGCACACCTAGTTGCAAAAGTCAGAAACAATTATACATACACATTCAAACTGAAGCAGGGTAGATCCATACGTAACTACCTAGTTAAATCTGTTCTGTTAAACGTGGTCGTTCGAGTTTACCAGTTACCACTTTCAATTCTAAAGTAAATCCATCGTCTTACCCTCAGTTGTAGAATGGGAAGTGCCACAGCAGGGTGGCAGGATGTTCAAAGAATACACGATTCTCATAGATGAAATTACAAAACAACGCAACGTGTGTAGTTGTTTGTGTGTAGGATGGATGACGTTGTTTTCCTATTTCTACCAGGATAACACACATCAAAACGTAAGAAAGATGTGAAAAATGATAATCGCTTTATCCTGTTGCTGTGGTTAGCAAAATTAATAATCATACTTGTAACTTTGACAGGGAAGAGAAACAACGGTAGCAAAGTTCCGAGAAACTTGGATATGCCGACACTGAGAGCACTCTGAGATGTAGTCCTTGTACAAAGCTTTGTGCATTTATCATATAATATAAGGACGTTCGAGTGGACATCATGTACATAATCGTTAATTCTGCATTTTCAAACATGCACGTGTATGACGTACCATATAACATTTTAGATAAATTCAAGGATGTACGAGTATTATTTTATTTTTAATGTTTTATTTTGTTTCACATGTTTCAGATGTCTTACGGACCTATGTGGATTTTGTCATGATTATGGTTTGTTTCACATATCAGTTTATTTTAATTTTTTTATAATCAATTATAAATGGAACGTTTTATCGAATACAAAGGATTTCCGGATATTTGTTGCTCAAAGATATGGAGTAGGTATATCTCGTTGTATGTATGATTATTAAAAAATCTAAATACAATGGTTCGTTATTTATTGTCGAGCATCGTCAGGGACTGAAGTGGTGGAATTGTTTTTTTTTTTTTTTCATTTATCTTTACTCTATTGTTTACGAGGGTCCGAAGGACACACTTAAATTATTAAAATTTGTCAGGTATGACGTAAAATATAAAGCACATAATTGATGACCGCAAGCAACAGCAATCACGTTGGAAATGTTGGAAAAGTGTTTCAGCAACGATTCTCTAAAGAAAACGTTCATTTATCAGCCTCACGAGCGGTTCAAAGGTGGTCGTGAGTCAATCGAAGATGATCAACGCAGTGACAAACCATCTACATCGACTTAAACATTGATGAAGTAAAAGAAATTTTGATCAATAACCGCAAATTAACTATCAGACAGATAGCGGAGTCCTTAAACATTGCCTATGGATCCGTCCAACACATTTTGGTTAATGGTTTGGCTTTCCGTCGTGTAGCAGCAAAGTTGGTACCAAAAGACCTCAATTTAATGCAAAAATGAGACCGTGTTGACATCGCAAAAGAGATGTTTTGCGAGGCTGAATCCATCCATGAAATTATCAGAAGGATCATTACTGGAGACGAGACGTGGGCTTATGAGTACGACACGTTATCCAGACATTAGACAAGTGAATGGCCGAGACCAAGAAAACCACATCGTTTTCAGTAAAAAAAAGAAGGCAACGCTTACGGCTTTCATAAATTACAACGATGTAGTGCATCATGAAATTTTGCCAGAAGGCCAGACAGTAAACAAAGAGTATTATTTGGGCGTTATGAGACGTTTGCGTCTCATAACTGGTGTTGTTTTCCGATAAGTCTGGTTAGACTCATTTCATGCTTAAAGACATCACCATCTAATTCTCAAAAAAAGCTAAGTATTTGGGCGTCATCCTAAATAACAAACTTCTATGGACTAAACACTAATAAGTCGAAAATTTTTAGGCGCTGTCGGCCTGCGGCCGGTCACCCAGAAAGGTTCTCTGGATTTACTCTTCTGTGATAAGGCCATTTAAGATGCTACACACTGGAGCTTTGACGCCTTGCGCCCTGGCTGTCTCTGGTCTTATTGAAATGCCATCTGATGCTGCAGAAAGAATATGAAATCGACTTTCACTGTGTTCAAATCTCTTTTCGCCTAGAATCTGAGCCAAGAAAGGAATGTATTCGGGTCCTTACCGATGGTTCCAGAACCGATATAAAATGCGGTGCGGTCTTTTTGGAGGACGGCAATGCCAACGCCAACGACAGTTCTTTGTATAAGTGCTCTACTCCAATAGAAAAAAAAAAAAAAAACAAAAAATGATATTTGTGAGAGCAGTAAAAGCATATTTCATAGAGTATATAGGATGTTGCCATTCAAATGCAGGCAGAAGGCGTTTGGTGTCCAGATAAAGGTGATAGTAATTAGTCATTCCGGGTTCTGTTCCGAAAGTTTTTGAAAGTCCAGGCTAGATAAAACTCAAACAAATTAACAGATCTATTGGCTTATATCCTCCTTGGCGATTAGTATTAAATAAGCCGCAATACATTCTGCTTCCTGATTTTAATTTTTAAAATTGTAAAATTATTTTATTCGTACATATTTAAGTACATAATCTCTGAACCATACCATAAAATCGAAAGAAATCGTTCGTTAACTCAGTTGATACCAACTTCTGTCCAACGTCACTAAAATGCTTCTAAAAAAACATGCTTGCATCGGATTTAAAACTGGCTAGTCAGAGTAGAACGGTTTTTAATTCCGTTTTTCAAAAAACCTATTTTAAGCCGAGGGAATCTTATAGCACTTTTGCTGTCAGTCTCAGTTTACTTTTTTATATCTTTTATCTTTGACCAGCCTAAAAATGAATTTATCATTTAACAACTGACTGGAATGGACGGTAAGCAGTCTTCTATTGAGTAACATTCTTTTAGTGTGTGTCAATTATAGAGATTTCAAGTGCCAAAATCGATATGAAGTATCAACCGTACTCCCAGTTCTGTGCAGGGGCATTCTATTAAGTTACAGAGTTTTTCCTATAGTATATCTGGCTCATGATTACTCTGAAAAAGATCATTCTGTAGAGCTGCCACTCCATGTTATAATAGCCCGTTGCGCCTTTTTCTGCCTTTTATTTTTTTTTTTTTTGCTAACAAATTTTACATGAATTGCGCACTTAGCTTTTAATAAATCACCAAAATACTACTCCAACTACAAATATATTTACGTATTAGAGTCAGGTTAGGTTTCATAACTAACTTCAGATAGCTGCTTTTATTTGAATGAAATAAGATGATTTCAAATGGTAGGAGAATAGATAAATTACGTCTTCCTAAAGTTCAGAGAGTTTCGAACATCTTCTCTAAAAAATCAGAAAATTTACTACTAAACTATATCAATTAACTGGTTTTTAACATATCTACTGTTTTTTACTAGTAACTTCCGTACTAAAAAGTCATTAATCTCAGTCATCTAATCTGTATCACAGGTCTTATGGTCTTCCATAAGGTACTAAATTTTTGGTTTAAAATATTTCAAATTGCCACTGAAGTGCCACTGGCTTACATTAAAATTGTTGTTGCAATTGCAATGAGACAAACCTACCCCGAAGTAGACGACAGAATGATCAACTGCATGTGTATTCGCCATTGTCATCCTCTGGATTTTTTAACAGGACGAACTCTTTTGGTTTTTGTTGCTATTAAAAGTTTTTGCGAGTTTTAACTAGTCGAAAAGAGCGGTAGGTGATGCTATTGGGTCTTTAACTTCGTGCGGTTTGCTAAGAGATGGCGTAACTTGTATTATTCCATTGTTATTATTCTAATGGAACATGCGTTGACATATACGTCATTTTAGTATATGCCATTCATTTGAAGCGTAAACAACAATAATTTTTTTTTCACTCAAATATGTCGAACTTTGTGCCTGAAAAAGGGTTTTTTCGGGGAGTTCCTCTTCATTACTTTAATATGAAGAAAACTGCTGCCGAGTCATCGTATTTTGGTGGAAGTTTATGGTGAACATGCGCTAGCTTTGCGAACGTGCCAAAAGTGGTTTACACGATTTAAAAGTGGTGATTTTGGCTTGGAAGACGATGAACGTCCTGGGAAACCAAAAAAGTTTGAAAATGCAGAACTGGAAGCATTACTCTATGAATATTGTTGCCAAACACAAGAAGAGCTCGCAGAATCTTTGGGTGTCACTCAAGCAGCCATTTCAAAACGTTTAAAAGCAGCTGGATATATTCAAAAGCAAGGAAATTGGGTTCTACATGAACTCAAGCCGAGAGACTTCGAAAGGCGGTTTTGCATGTCCGAACTGCTGCTGCTTTTGTTCCGGTCGATGCAGAACGCCCTCACTGAAATACGGTTCACATCAGAGCAGAATATCAAAAATTTTCTTGATTCATTCTTGGCTGCCAAACCGGCGCAGTTCTTTTGGGATGGGATCCACAAATTGCCAGATAGATGGGAAAAACTCATAGCTTCAGATGGGCAATACTTTGAATAATACTATTGTACATGTTTTTCTTAAATAAACGTTCAAATTTTGAAAAAAAACCGCACGATTTAAGTTTATATGGATGTTAAAATGCGTGGTATTGAAATCATCATATATACATACTCGAATAATAATAGGTAAACACGAATCTTGTGATTAATCATACAACTCTGCATAGCCGATTTTTATAAGGTGTATAGCATTGGAAAGCCCTTTTTGTGTACGTGTTTGCAATGTCTAATATATTTATGGTTGGCTTAAGATACATTTAAGATACAAGAGGCACTAAGATTAAAAACATAATAAATGTTGAGAGTTTAGTAATTAGACAAAATTCTTATTTAATTACTAGCCTTGTCCTGAGGCTTATAAAATTAGTTTTGTTATAAGGCTATCTGATGCCTAACTGGTTTAATTTTACTCAAGTTACAAGTAGTTTTAGAACAATAAATTTCCATTAACGAGAACACTTTTATGATGTTAATTAGATAGTTGTAATAAAAGTTTTTTGACATGGTCATCTAAAGAAGATGTTTTTGTTTTTATTTAAATATAAACAAAAATTCTGAATGGATGACTTTTGAGGAAAGTCATTTTTTGGATCAGAAGTTTTTAATTTTTTATTTTCTGTAATTATGAATGGCTACTGTCATTTTATTTATTTTATTTATGTATTTAAAAAAATAAATAGTATAAATCAAATATTTACCAACGTATCGCTTTAATCAAGATCAGTTGTAAATATTTTTTAATGTGATTAGAGCGAAAGGCTTATACGTACGGCCAAGTTCTAGCAGAATGCGTGTCTATATTTACCCGAAAGATTTCAAGCACTTTTCGACGTTTACCGTTCAATAATTGATCCAAGAACTAAGCACAACACAGGCAGAGTGCTCAAGTTGATAGAAGTAGTACAGAAATATTTGAAAACTGGTGAAGATTTTTCTCTAAGTTAATCAGTTCTTTCAAAATGAAAGATGTTAAGCAGCTATTAATAGAACCACTTGAGAATGAAAAACGGCTGAATTGTGTCAAATATGTTGTTCAGAGCTCAGCTAATTGCAAATGAACTGACTGCAAAAAAAAAAAAAAATTATTACATTTTTATTACACTTAAAAACTGGGAAGTAACAATTTTACTACGTCAAGAGCACAGAGCCTAATTTATCGGTGGATTAATAAAAAAAAACAAAAGTTCAATTAGTTTTTGTGAAAAATAAACGATTTGCTTTTTCTCCGCGAATAAGCATATTATACGCATATCATGGTATCCCTATGAAAGCTTTTAAAAACGAAGTGCTTATGCATTTCATTGTAACCAAAGGCCAACAGTTCTAACTTCCCTGTACTGCAGATTTTTGTTGAACAGGGTATAGAAAATTTTCCAAAATTGACAACAACTTTTGCAACTCCTATTTCCTGTTTGGTATAGTTTCCATTTCAATTCTGAACGATGCGTTCTACCATCCTTCTTTGAGGGGACGTTAAAACAAAGTAAACCAGTTTGCACTTTGGAGTCTTCAAAAATTCCACGTATCTGCGTGAAAAACACATCATGTGAGATGGCTGTAAAGGTCAAAGTAATGCTTTTATTTATTGAAATCAAAATTTCAATTCATCGGAATTGTAGCAAAGCTCAAGAGCAATGTGAACTTATGTAAGTAAGAATTGAAAGTAAGTCAATTCCGTTAAACTTTTCTGTAGTCGTTTGTATTCATATACAAATTTGAATAAAGGCAACTGAAAAGCCTTTTGTGACTTTTTTGAATGTATTCAATGGCAATCTTTCAAAAATCGTAGACATTCATGTCTAGCACAAGCGAGGAATTTTATTTGAGATGTCAACTTAAAGCAAATAGTTCGTTAAACTCTTTCCATGTGTCTTTCCTGCGTAGTATCTTTTCTTCTACATTTTTTGTCTGAAGAAACTTAAGTTAGCAGGACTTGGCTGAAGCCATTTACTTTCAACTGCGAAGAGATCATAGTCGAGCGTAAGCCGTGGTGCAACTATGTAACGACAGAGATCTTGAATTCTTGATCTTTTACCAACAAATTAGAAGAAGTATTTTGTGGCATTTTACTCCACTACACATGTAAAGTATTTCATACTCTCGTCATTCGAAGGCGAAACCAGAGATCCATCTTACTGCTCACAAAATGACGGGACAAACAATACAGTGAGTGGAGACATTAAATCAACTCAATCTATCTATTATTTTTATTTTCTATTAAAACATTAAAAGGCTCTGTCTTATAGCCTTAAAAATGTTATTTGTAATATATTATTGTCGACCTTTTAAAAAGATCTGCGATTGGTTGCTGCGATTTGGAAAATTATGCCTAGTCTCACCCGACCTGATATTATGAGCAAACCATACACCGAAAATTAGCCTGATCACTAATATTCTGTTGAGTTGGCTAGTTCTCAGTTGAGAGCGCTATTATACTTCCTGTTTACTAGGCCAGAGAAGAGCATCTAATGAACGTTTGTATTTTCTTGAGGAGCAATGGTATTTGGCGTGTGTAATTAAGTAGTAACGCTTTCCTACAGGCCTACAAGATTAGATTTTTAACATTTTTCTCTAATAAAAGTGTGTCCGAATAGCTGTCAAATATATCTTGTCGCATGTTACATATGTTAACAATTACTGCTTTATGTTATACGTGTGCTCTTTTCTCAATTCTTCAGCTCTTAAATTAAGATCAAATCACTTTTAAATTTGTCAGTTTGCCATACAGTTTAAAAATCCATTCTTCTATTGGCATTTACATGTTTTCTCCCTCTCATATAGAGCTATT
This sequence comes from Volucella inanis, assembly GCA_907269105.1. NCBI lineage: Eukaryota > Metazoa > Arthropoda > Insecta > Diptera > Syrphidae > Volucella > Volucella inanis. Next base: position 101,098,546 of record OU026157.1, on the reverse strand, counting down.
TCTTAGGCTATGGTTCCTTGAAATTTGTCTTCAAGACTCTCTGCATTTTTGGCAAATGTTTACTCTGGCATAGTCTTCCATTTAGACAAGTTTAATATGCATGAAGAAGCACCTATCACACTTTTGCCCGATAGCTAAAAGTCAGTATCTTAGAAATTATTCAGCAGAACCATTCTTGATTATCTTGTTGGAAGTTTGTTGTCACTTGCCCTTAAGAAAAATATGAAACAATTTACAATGGATTTTGAAGGAAGTATGGTATATAAGTTGGTTTCTCCTAGCTCCCCTCAAGGAATGTGTCTCGGAATCGCATAGACAGCCTTAAAATAAGTCTGTTGTTGGACTTGTATGTTCGCTTCTTGAAAATTCCATTACCCGCACAAAATCACTTGTTTCAATCTGAAATTAGACCAAAGGTATGGATAGGAAACGCATTCATGCAATAAAATCGTTGGCCACTACGGGAGTGTGAGTATGACTACAAAGGATATCATTTTCTCATTTGAATCAGAGGAAATCAAATCTGCAGCTTAAGATACAGCCACCAGACATGTGGCATGTATCGTGTACATCATCCAGCACAGACAGGAGAAGGAATTCCCTTTGCAGATGATCGATTTCTTGGCATCCTTCCAAAAATGCAAAAACAAAAGGTGCTACTCTAAGAGATGGTATGTAGACTCGTACAATCGTAGACTCGTGGACTTGAATTTGCATATACATTCCTAAGCAAGTGTAAGTTTGGGATGAAATTGTCTATGGCACGTATTCATGTATCTCTTCATGTGGAACCTTCTAAAGATCCAGAATGCTTTGTGTCTTTTCTTCATCGCCTCACTGTGATAAGGGGTAGACGCATATAAGAAGTATTCCAAAATTTCTCTTCAGCACCACTCATACTTGTAATTTACCATAAATCTTGGCCCCAGAAACTTTCCAAATATGAAAAACTTGTTATATTTTACTCAACTTAGAGACTCATGGGTAGAAACTAAGGATATCCTTTTAAACGAAAGAGAAAAAAATCAAATTACACTCTAGAATGAAGGAAGAAAAAAATCCATCACTTGCGGACGTTTAAATGTAAATTTTGTGCACCAAACCAAAACCACAAAAAGCAAGCAGCGGCAGCTATAAAATCTGGCTTATCCGATGTCTCTCCGTCATCAACAGGATGCGGAAACTGGGATAAATGCAAGGACATCATGTAAAAATGTTCATCTGATTTTGTTGTTGTTGTGTTGCTGGTGTGTCAATGTGAGTTGGACGATAATGTTGCTGGCGTGCAGTAGAGATTGTGGACATTCGTTTCTTGTTGGCTATTGGAGTAGTTCTTGCTTTTTTTTTCCAGCCGGACATTGGCGTTAATTTGAGAACATTCATTAAACGTGGATGAGTTTTCAGATTTTTTTCCATCGTCCTTCTTCGTCACCGTCGTCGTTTTATATTCCTACTTGTTGTATTCGTTATTGATTTATTTTTGTATTTTTTTCTTTGACCGTACATCCTCTGCAAATCGACGTTTTTGACCAACAGTGCAATTTGAAGCTGGGAATTGAATGTGACTTGGATACATTTAATCGATTGCCACACTAAAAGAGGGAAAGAGAACAGCTTAATTTAAATGTTGAATGGATCTAGTGATGCAGAATGTTTTGAAAAAATTCGAACATTGCAATCAGGATTGAGATTTTAATTGATGAATGTTTGCGCGTACGTTCTTCGAGTAATTGCGGAAAAAATTCGTTCGTTTTATCAAAGAGTTTTTAAAAGTCACAAAGTCAGCAAATGGGTTTTAATTGAACGGTTTCACTATTGATGTTTCACCAAAAACTATCTATAAAACGAAGGGAGGGTTGTGATTTTATTCAGAGATAAACCAGAGTATTTGGTGCTTAACCAATTAGCATCTATTGTACATTGGACAAAGACTAGATTTGCAAGTTCAAAGTTTTTTAATGACTAATATTATAAATATTACAAATATTTCATTTCGATTGACAAATGAAAATCCCTGTTTTTTCTCGAAGAATGCCTTGCATTCTCTGTTGTATGTCTGCGGAAAAAAAAGGTAGAATAAAGCGGTAAACTAATAGGTTAAGTTAAGTTAACCTACTAAACTAGTAGGTTAGGTTAGGTGAGAGTGGCGGTTTGAAAACCAACCTACTTAGGTCTATTGGCCCGTTGTGCTGCCACGTTGATTTATGATCCTCTCATCCATTGAACCCATTTCAGCTTATGGTGAAGTGCAGGAGACTGTTAACGTCTGTATTCTCTGGATCGTTTAAGTCGTTGTAGAAAAAGGCTCCTAGGTGGAGTTTTCTTCCCTGAGAGAGAGCTGGACATGTACAGAGAAGGTGTAGGATTTTCACCTCCTCCTCCTTTTTTATGCAGCTTCTACAGAAATCGTTTGTAAAAGCGCCAAGGCTTCTTGCATGCTTGCCTCTGAGGCAGTGTCCAGTGATGACACCTATAATGGCACTGAGATGTTTCAATCAGACTTCAGACTTCTAGAGCGGTTCAGATCCAGCTTTGGCCAAATCTGTTTACTCGCTAGATATGTTGGCCCACCGGTCAATCTAAGGTCTGTTTTTTTATTAGCATCCAGCTTAATAGCTAGGTAAACCAGTAGTTTTAACTGATTTTTTTTGAATGAGCCCCTTTTCTCATTAGTTGTTAAAATTATTTTGCAACAAACATTAGAAATGCTGGGCTCTACATGCACCGTCTCCTTCGAACCCCCGACGTAGTTAAAGATAGTATGCAGATCTTTCTAAATTCGCGATGTTTCTCTATCAATATCAGTAAAGTTGTTTTTCCGATCGGTATTTGTTCCAACTTTTTATGTCGCATCTGCAATACTGTGAAACTATATAAAGCTCATCATCCGCAAGGCATTCGATTTTCTCTCATCATTCTACTGAACCAAATCGTGAGGCTTTTAAACCCAAGATTTCCGTTTGTCACTTATACATCGTTTGCCTGACTGCACGGCTCCGGTTAATTTTTTACGTCAGCTTCGGTAACATCTGTTGCAATATGGTTTTAATATGAGCATGCGATATTTCCCAAAGATTATTATCGGTAATCATAGGTTTAAAGAATATACGTCAGATTTTTTATTGTCCTTATAGCTATAATAAGCCTTGAATGAGTTCAGTGACCTTTTATTTGTAAATTTAATCTGGGATTTCTTCGTTTACAATCAGTCGACCTACTCCATGTTTATTAGAAAGCCAAAAATGTTGTTTAAATGCATCTACGACTCCATGGCTTTTAGGCTTAAAAGAGTTGCCTATTTACTAAAATTAAACAAACTTATACATTGTTTCTACTTCATGATTCGGGTGTTTTTTTAGAAGGCAACAAATTCAACATTCAGACAAATAACTTGTTCAGTGCACTTCATGTGTTCCAGTATGCCAACAAGCAGAATGCGGGATGACACACAAGCTCTAATGCGGTGGTTTAACTCCACTCCATTGGATTCGCATCACTGTGTAGAAACCTACTCTAGACACTTGGTCGTTTTCGCTTACAGCCTTAGGGTAACCATTATCATTCTGACGAATTTGGTAAAAATGTCAAAAATAGATACCTATTTCTCTGTATAGCTCGTTTTTATAGATGCTGTATTGAGGACGATAATTTAGAAATACATGGAGAGTATCGTTCTGTGTTGTATTTTCCTCTGGCAAAATCTGGAAATAAGTTGATGTATACTCTCTACCAAGTTGTTCTCTTGCTATATTACTGGCATGCGAAAATGAACATTTTGGGCTTAAAAGGGACGCTATTTTTATTCCTTGTAAAGTTCCTTTTAATGAAATCTTTCAGCCTTGCGAAGAAAGATGAGTAAGCTCTTCAGTGATAAGTTGCCTACAGTACCAGCACCCACCACGTCAGAGGCAAGTGCCTGCAGACTGATGCGACTGTAAGCCGGACTTTCACAGATGTAGCGCTCCGCGGTGTCGTCATCACTTTCACTTATACCCAGAACATTTAAGTGCTTTGCAGAAGTGTAATATCCTGTCACGACGCCAGTAAGCAACCTGCAGTCTTTCTTGATGAGAGACAGCAGAAAGTTCTTTGACTTCCTTGAGACGTCGGAAGGTATTCGTATGGTCTGCCTATATTCCGCAGAGATGTGCCATCTACAGTTGTGCTCGTATAAGAACCTTCCCACTGCCTTCAGTGATCCCTTGTATGCTCGAACTAACTTTAAAGACATTAGTGGGTTCAGCAAGGTCCTAAGCGCAGCTTGGCTGTCGCTGCAGATGCAAATACTTCGTCCCCTCCATCGTTTCTCCGCAATATAGTTCGTTGCCATCAGGATTGCGTAAACTTCTTTTTGGAAGACAGATGCAAACTTTCCTAACGTAAATTAAAATCTAACGTTGTCGCCCTCCAGAAAGACACCAGCGCCACGTCCTATATTGGCGCTAAATCAAATTCTGGCCGAAGCCAGTCCAAGGAAAGTCGTTTTCGTATTATTTCTGCAACAGGAGTTCTGGTGTTGTTGCATCGGAGGGCATTTCCATAAGACCGGAGTCATAAGACATAAGACAAGTACAACCAGTACTTGTTGTACCAAATACCACTTCTTTTTAATCGAAAGATGGCTTTGAGGGTGCAGCCCATGATATGGATATCAAAGGGAGTTATTACTATATATCTTTGGGACACTAACTACGGAGAAAAATGTCCCCATTTTTCATTATGTACTCTGGTATATGATTAAGAAGGCACAGTTTTCTCACACCAAAGAATTCTGCTAATAGTCATAATAAAAAATTGTTGTATGTTCTTCAACTGTTACATTCACAACAAACGCATCTCTTCCCAAAATTCATCAATTTGAAATAGACTTAAGTGAAAGCCTTTCCTAATCAAACAGATTTTTCTCCAAACATTCATTCAAAAGATATAACTACGTATTTTCCTTTCCAGGAATTTTTTATTACCCTATTTTATATCATAGCCCAGCTTTCCTTTCAATAAGTGTACAACTACTCTTCCTTAAGTTTAAATGAACAACATACAAAGTACTTGTCTCTCAAAAGATTTTCTACCCGCTCCTCGACAAAATAAAATCTACAAACCAAATGAAGAGCAATTTCTTACAAAACTACAAGGGATTCATTTTCCCGCCTGCCAATTCTACAAACCCACTATTCGTATAGCTGTGGTCGCCATTCATTTCTCCGGCTGCACGCTTTATTTTACGAGTAATTGCGCATTGAGCCTCTGTTTCCAAGAACCGCAACAAAAGTGCTTGTAACTCGCATCTGCTTTGCATTTTGTAGTCCCAGTGGTAGGGTTTGGATATGGTAAAAGACACAACGCATCAGGATTCTCAGTTTTTATATACAAAACCAGTGATGCTTGGAACTGCCATTATGGTCCTATGGCACCGTTGTTGTATTTGGAGTGTTCCTAGTCCCTGCATTAGCCCTTCGAGTATTTGCACAGCACTCAAAATTAAAATCTAATTAAAATATGCCAAACATAATTATCAAAGAAAATATTTGCTTTGATTTCCAGCGCCGGAAATAGTATCCTTTGCTCAATTTAGTATGGGGTAGCCGAGGCAGAACAGGTGGCATTCGTAGCTTCAGTTCCAGATCTATCTAAGGTAAGGGAAACTTGACTGCTTACACACACATAATCGCAGTCGTAGTCATAGTTGTAGTCATAGTCAGAGTCACAGCGACAAAAGGTCCTTGAACCGTCGTTATGTTTGGTCCAACAGTTTGGCGGGTTGTTGGTCATAATTTTTTTTCCTTCCCGATGCTGCTTTGCTTTTCTACTTTGATTCCTTTTTTTTTTCTTTATTTCTTTCTCTCTGTAGTAACTGGGTCGCTTTGAAGATTTTCCCTTTCTATGCTGTTTAAAGTCCTGGTAACTGCAAATCATTATTACACCGCCTGCCACCTACCATCTACCACCTGCCGCCAAAGGACTCCATGAAAAAGAGTGAACAAATGCAAATGCAAATGAATAAGAAGTGGAGAATGTTGGTTGTAAAATTACAGAGGAACTTTGCTTTCTGATTCTCTCTTGGTCGTGGAAACCTGAACCAGGAGCCTGGAACTGACGGCTGGGGAAGTGAAATTGGCACACAGTGGTAATATGGATCGACAGAAAGTGAGGTTAATAAAACCAGAATGCTGTCTCTCTAGCCAAAGGGAGACTTATTTTATTTTATGCATAAGTCTAGTAAAGTTTAGTGCACTTTGGGGTTAAAGTATTTACACCTAACTTGGTTGCGAACTTATTCAATAGCATTTTAAATTAGCACACATTTAGTAAAGCTTTGGGATGTTGTTGGTTTTTTCCGAAGTGAACTGGCTTTTTAAATTAAGAGGATTGTAATCGTAGGTATAAAGCATCGCATCCTACAACATGTACAAAATTGGACAGGAATTTAATCTGAAAAATATTTTCAGACCTACAGTGGACCCACACGAAGCAATAGGGCGGTGTAGCTCAAAAAAAAAAGGAAAACGATAGTTAGAAAATAGGTGGTGCTGCAAAAAATGGCTATAAGAGGTTCGCTCCATACCATTCTTACGGAACTCTCTACGTCTTTCTGCATTTTGACTTACAGATAAATTAACTATCTCGCAACAGTCCACTGCAGGATCACCAACTTAGACCAATCCAATGGTTAGAAAATTGAAAATGACCAACATTCCATACAATATAAAGCGTGCTCCAAATTTTTTTTTGTTTTGTTATTACTGATATACCATGTATGCTATTGAAACAAACGCTTAAAAGCTATCTTAATTAACTTAACAATCTTGTTTCAACCTAATGGCGCGGGAATTCTAAACCAAACTTAACACCTAATCTATCAAACATATGTCTTTCGATGAGCCTTATAATGTTCAATACTAATCAATTTAGTTATAATGCTTATTTTTTTAAGTGTGTAAATTCTACTATTTAGAATTTTAATATTATTTATAAAATTGCCTAATGCAGCCTCACATTAGGAAGTAAAAAGGCTTGGTTCAATTAAATAACAAGACTGAACCAAGTTAACTTTATTTCACCTAATTTATACAAGCCTTTTACTAGCCTAAGCACGATAAGGTGAAAGTTTAAAGAATAATAAAAAAAATGTTGACCCAAACATAAAAATACCAATATTGTTTAACTAAGCAATAAAAGCAAATAAAAAATTGAAAAGAAATATTTTTTGTTGATGTCATCCACAATTTGCTTCCTCCGGGGATGTTGCCCAATTGATCTCAAAAAAGTAACTCGGTCTCTCGATTGGATATTGGCAGAGTTCCTAGTTGGCCGATTGCGGTATTTGAGGATCACCGCCAATAGACAAATTATAAAAATATCGGCTGCAAAAATTTAATAAAACCCAGTTGTCCAATACTGATGTTTTTTTTTATGGTCTTCCAGTTGTGGTCATGTAGTCGGTTGAGCGCTTCTACTGCTTCTTGATGGTTGAAATTGAAGACTTCCATTTGAACCGTATTCAAAGAGATGACGGTTACGTTGATAGTGATGTGTTTATAGTAGCAATTGATTTGCTGAAGTACATTACTATTCTCGTGTTCTTGATTAACTTTGCTTTCAATCTTGACGTGACGTGAATAATACTCGTGTTATTTAAAATTTCTTCTTCCCGAGTTGGTCCACAATTCACGAATACAGTGGTTTCTTTGGGTGTAATGAACATCCATGTATTGTGCGTCCATAAACTTTTCCACATAGTGTGTGTGAGTCTTAGCATCTTGGTTGGACATCGCTTAAAAGATATCTTCTTATACAGCTGATGGATAATGCAATCCTCACTTTGCTCAATATTGTGAAATATTGATGGCCGAAGGATGAATGTTGTTTCATTGAGAGTTGGGGCCTTGTTAATGTCTTCCAGTGGTGATTCAAAATACCTCTGTATATTATAGTTGACTCCAAGCACTGACTGATGTAATTGCACCTCTCCAAATGTCTTAGTCTTAATCAGGTCATATTTATTGGCATCGCTGATCATGAAGTATCCTGTTACTAAAATCCCGTTGAAGTTGAGGACATCTTTAGTTTGTCCATTGGATCTTGTAGTACCTCCACTTCTGGGCCAAGTTTCTCCGCACACTTGTTTATGATTTCTTGCATGTTCTTGACTAGCTTTTGAAGTGATCGGTTGTTGTGTTCTTCTTCTCTCAAGTAGTGATCCAAGGCGAAATAAATAAATAAATAAATAAATAAATAAATAAATAAATTAAAAATACAAGGCCTAAGCCATATCAATAGTGAAGCAAAGACAGTGACTTTTAACTCTGATTGTACCAAATCCAATAATTAGTTTTTTATTTATTACCAACTTAAATTATAAATTTTTAATAAAACAACAGTAATAGCCTTTTCTCTCTCTTTAACGTATGGGGGTGGCCGTGGTGTAGTAGTATATGCATACATTCCTCAAGCAGAGGGTCGCGGGTTTGAATCCCGTGCTAGGCAATTCTCTGAAAAAAGTCTTTTCGTAGAATTTGCATGTAGTTATATGAGAATCCCGTTGGCGGCAACTCTGACATGAAGGCATAACACTGAGGTGGGAGTGGTAGCTGGCTGGGCTAAATGTAACGAACTAATAACTAGCACGTACCCACTGGTTGAGGTTGAGTTTGACAACCACCTCTTGGAAAAATATCGAAACCTAATACACCTGAGTTTCAAACTACTACACCACCGCACCCGCCCGCGCCATGGAGCAAACCAGTAAAAGCGTATTCATATCCCCTTGTTGCGCGCGCGGGATTATATAAAAAAAAGTACTTTTACTGCTACACACACTTAAGTACACTATACATACATATAACATCTCTTTGTACAACATGGACCCATGCTCCGAATGCATCAGCTATCTCCCTGCTGATGGAGACTTCGTGACATTCTACAGATGCGAGCGAAAAATACACTACGGATGCACCACCATCGCCGAAAAATCCTATCGGAAAATGACCGTGGCTTAAAAGGAGGAATGGAAATGTCCAATTTATAGAAAGGAGCTTACGTTACTTCCCATCACCAAAACAAAACCAACTGAAATAACGCCAATACAACCACTGTCCAAACGATTGAGAAGCGTGAGTTCTCCTGAGACGGAAGGAACGATTTCAGCAGCAAACGTAAATGCAGCATCAGCAGAGACCAATAACCATGCAATGCTAAACTAGATACGAAAAATGAGAAAAGCAATGACAGAAATAAGTTGCAATTGTGAATTCGTGGCAAACAAATACGATGAAATCAAACAACACATGACATTGAACAACAACACTCTACAAAAACTCTCAAATGAAATTAAACAACTCAAAGAAAGTAACACAAAAAAAGATCAATAGATCCTCACGATGGAATCAAAAATTACACACTCGAACAACAGCTATTAAAAAACAATGTTGAAATTAAAAACATTCCACCATCACAAAAAGAAAATTTGATTGAAATTATACAAGCACTGGGTAAAACAATTAATTGTAAAGCAAGCACTACGGATATCACTAATGCTTACAGAACGAATAAAAGGAATCCAAACAAAACAACAATAATAGCATCTTTCGCGAGTTACACGTGCAAAGCGAATATAATTAAGAAAGCGAAAATCTTTTGCAGTAAGTACTCGCAAAAAAACATGAGAACAGTGAAACTATACACATCGGAACCTGTAGCGACATAAATCAAATGTCCAACTAAACTATGTGTTTCTTTGTATGCTCGAATTTAAAATACATAATATATAAACAAAAAATAATATAAACAGAACATAGTGAAGCTGATGTCAACTTTCGAATAATACAAGGTGTTACCAGCATCGAAAAGGACTTTTTGAAAAATATGTATTTTTGTTGTGTTAGTTTTAACATAAGATCGATAACCAAAACATGGGATAATTTCATAGCAGAAATTAATAATGTCTTATGTTATATCGATATCATAGTACTTAACGAAATAAACATATCAAAGTAGAAAAATGGAATATAGCAAAACTAAGTATTACGAAATTCAATGACGAGTTTAATGAAAATATCAAAAAAGACAAAGAAAACATTGTGTAAGGTGATACTAATACAAATATACAAGATGAAAATAACTCACTAGTTTTGAAATACATAGAGATGATGGCCTCAAAAGGACTTACAAATGTAATCAAAACAAAAGTTAATGACCTAATAGACCAAACGAACTGGCAAAATATATAAGAAGAGAAAGATGTTGAAAAACTCTATAATAACTTTCGTAAAAGTAATGAATAATATATACGCTAAAGCAAGTAGAACAAAAACAAACAAATGTCCTTGAAAGCAAATTGAAAATCCTCCAAATATCCGTTATTATTTGGAAGTTGGCCAAGTATTGTGCTAACTGCTTGAGTCTTCTTGCAAAATACTCTACCGAGTATCGAGATCTTTCTTGTAATTAGTCCATAATCGATGCACTTCCTCCGTGATTCTCGTCTAATTCAAAAAGATGTCTTCGATTTCACTCATATTCACTTCATTATTTACTGGAGTACAAAATCTTAACTGGTCACTGTGTTCTGGTCTAGTACCAGTATTTACAACTCACGTTGTAAATTCTACAATATGAATTCTACTAAGTAACATATTAAGAATTTTAATACTTTTTATTCAATCGCCTAATGGAGCCTCACATTAGGAAGTAAAAATGCTTGGTTCGATTAAATAACAAGACTAAACCAAGGTAACTTTATTTCACTTAATTTTAACAAAAAAAAAAAAAATGCCAGCCTAAGCACAATAAGGTGCAAGTTTAAAGAATAATAAACAAATGTTGATCTAAACATAAAAATACTAATATTGTTTACCTAAGCAGTAAAAGCAAATAAAAAATGGAAAAGAAATGAAAGAAATATTTTTTGTTGATGTCATCAAGAAAGCGTTTGGTTTTTAAGTGTCAAAAAATCACAGAAAAATTGCAGAAGTGTATGACATTTTAATTTGAGTTGATAAATCAAAGCATGCCATTTACTGCATCAAATCGCACGATCTAGCCAGCTAATTCTTCGTTCCAAACGAGAGATAAATTGCTCACCGAACTTATTTCTCAATTGGTCCATCGATTCGCGTGCTGTGTGACATATAGCTCCTTCTTGCTGGAACCACATATCGACTAGTTTCAGCTCGTGCATTTTAGGCTTCTGCCTAAAAAAGTTCGAAATTATTGAACGATAGCGGGTGCTATTGACAGTAACCTTGTTCTTTCAATCGTCTTTGAAAAAATACGAGCCAATGATTTTTCCAGGTGCATTCGCAGAAGTAGACGGTACTACATACCATACAACCAAAGAAACAATTCAATTAATGCATGTGCCATTTTCCGGTCGTGGAATTTCCTGTTTGGGTGATCAGAATTGGCCGCCTAGACAATGCAATTTAACGCCATTGGACTTTTTTCTTTGGAGTTTTTATAAGTTGCAATACTGCAAAACTGCATAGATTTCGACAAAGAGTGTCAATGTGCCAGTAAAACCGTTGAGGTCATTTACCCGATATGCTTTTTCAAACATAACCCTGCACTATATACTTTGTGAATCAATAAAAAATCCACTAATTTCAATTAAACACCTCCGTTTTTCTATTAAATTGCCCAAACAAGGTAAATTCAATTGTTTTCTTCACTAAAAGATTCATGCGCTGGAAAGGGGTTTGGAATAGCTTGCGTAGTTCCTGATTTCAAAGTTATAAAACGTCCAGAAACAATTCTTGTGTTCCAGTCTGAAGTTTTAATTGTTCTTAAGTCGGCAGATTTCATTTGAATCATATCAATGTTTAGAGAGGATATCGCCATCCGTCGCAGTGCTAGAACATACCCAGTGAGATTATGCTATGTGTAGCTTTTATGTTCTAAACTCAGACCTGAAAGTGATCGCCAGCAACAACAACCATATTAAGGGATTATACGCAGTTGCAAGGACGAAAAAAGACGTTTTCTATGAATTTTTTCTGAAAGGTATTTTATTTAAAATAAAATTATAATGGCACTAATGATTTGTAAAAATATCGATCTGGCGTGCTCCTGCAGATGATCTCCTGAATCTCCTCCAAAAAAAGGTGTTCAGCGCTGTTCACGATATCTCCAATTTGCTATCATTGAGTGATCAAAGGAATAATCGGAATTTTCATTTTTGGCAAAATGGTGGCTTAGTAAAAAAAATCGAATTTTCGACCAAAATTGCCACATAAATTTGTTTAAAGAAATAAAAATAATTATCCGAAATCCTATTCTTTTGATCAGTACCTAAGGAATATATCTGAGAAGGTTGTACTAAAGGTTCAGAACCATTTTTTTTTAGAAATCTTGATCACTGACTTCGAAAGCATAATTTTGGAAAAATCGCGTTTGAAGTTCAGGAAGTTTACACATAGTCCGAGACGTCCTTACAATTATGCGTATCTCGGAAAGTACTTACCGGATCGTTTTAATTTTTAGGAAATATAATCATGGAAGCGATATTTAGTGTTGCCATTTTCATTAAATTTAAACTGATTTTTCATTTGTCGACTTCAATGGAGTTAAAAAACTTTTTCTTTTACTAATCATAATATCTTTTACTTCTTACAATTACCTCTCTTATACCTTTTTCTTTTCAATATCATTCACTTTCCACTTCCAGTTTAAAAAAAAAAAAAAATTGTTCTAATATCACGACCCGCTCTCAGAGCTTTTGGCTTTTCGAGAGAAGTTTTATTTATTCTCGCAGGCACCCACAGGCAGGCACACACAGTGAGGCACAAACAGGCAGGCACACTTTGTATCTCGTTCGCTTCGTCAATGCGCCCGTAGATACAAGTGAGTGTTGAATTTATTTTTAAGGTGTTTAGCGTTGCTTTCGTTTTTGTAAGATGTATAGTTTGATATGAATTCTAAAAATAGTTTAAGATCCGGTATAAAATGTTGCATTTCTAACTGCAATATCTCGAAAAGGCTAAAACCAGAAGCAAAGATGTTCCAATTTCCACTTTTGGATACGCCTATGGGACAAATTTGGAGAGAAAAATGTGGTACTATTGAAAACAATTCCGGAAAAAAATTATTTATTTGTAATCTTCACTTTTTCTCTCAAGATATTGGAAATAAGGAATTAAAAAAGGAGCTCTTTCATCGTTGAGCTTAAACGTTCATGTCGATAATGATGATCCTGAGAATTTTTCTTGTATAGAAGAAGTACCTCAGAAAAGGAATTCTTCGTGCAACAATTTATCAATTTTTTGTTCAAAATGCGAAAATTTGTATAAAATAACTGCCATGTAAGAAAAAAAAACAAAAATATTGCCTTAGAAAAGCAAAACAAAAATTAAAAAAAAAACTTCAAGATGCTTTAAAAAATATGGAATCGTACGAAAAAAGAACGATTATACATATTACTAAATTAAGTACTATGAAAACTTATATACGCTCTTTAAATATAAGCAAAGAGTCGAAAATATTTTGCAAGTTGCTCATAAGTAAGCGGCCCAAAGAATATATCGAGGAAGTTAAGTGGCTTGTACAAAATATTTTCTATGTTTCGCAATCCACCTATTTAGTTTACGAGATAAATTCAATCTTAACATTCCCCATGTTTCAACTTTACATCTCTGGGCACCCATAACTTGGGTTTATCAATAATGCTATTGAGGAATTAAAATTGAATACTAAGTTAATGGATGGGAGGGACAAAGGCAATGTTGTGCTACTCTATAATAAAATCGCAATAAAAAGAAAACTTAGGTACAACTCAAAATTAGATTTAATAGATGTGTTTGAAGCTTATTTTTAATTACTTTGTTAATTAATTGAAAATAATTTTATTAAAAAATATAAAACTTTTTTCCGAATTAGAAATTACAGTAAGGGCAGTTGTATGATATGTAACCAAGGATCTTCTAACAAAAAATTTTATAGCCTGTTAGGAGTTTCGCATGTGAAACCATATATATTCGCTAATAGCATTATAATCTTATGTTAGATCTTGATACTCCTGATGCCTTGGTTAGTTTCGAAGTTGTGAAAGAACTTTGGCAGCTACACAAAAAAGCAAAACAAGAATGTGCCTAAAACTAACAAATCAACACATATTTCCTACTGATTTCGATAAAATGCGAGTCAAGTATTCAACTTAAATTTTTAATAGAACTGTAATTGCAGCGATTGTCACAGTTATAGAGACTTGTGGTTTTAGGAACTGTTCAAAGGAAGTTGCAGTTTCTACAAAAACTTTTCTTAATAAAATTGATCAAGTTTTTGACTGCATGAATAGCGGTTCTCTAAATTACTACAATTTTTATAAATTTATAAAATAATTGCACTCATGAATTTATAAAAACTTTTAAGAGTTACATTGCTCAAGTTTCCTTGGTTCAACAATCAAAAACTGTTTATTTTTTGAAAGGAATTGAACAGTCTATAAACGGAGTACTACAACTTGCCGATGATTTATTAAACGATTGTTCTGAAGACATTTTCTTCCTACTAACCAAGCGTTTAAACCAAGATGCATTGGAAAATTTAATTGCAGTTATAAGACAAAAAGAAGGAAACAATCAAAACACATCTCTATATGAGTTCAATGTAATAATTGCAAAAGTGATAGCTACTAACGTAATTTAATTTAGTTCTTTAAGCAATTGCGAAGAGGATAACGATTCCATACTTAACATTATTAGATGCGATTAAAATGTTTCTTTATTTTCCTTATTGGCTTAAAATGATCAGCAATATGACAAGAAATTGCTTGATTTTGATATCCTCGAAAAATATCCTGATTTCTTCGTTGGCGATCATTTTGAAAATGAAGATATTGAAATGAAAATTTATTTGGTATCAATGAGGTATTTCATAGATTACGTCGCTTTTAAAGTTGGCCCGAAAATAAACTGTGAAACATGTTGCGCTAGAGTTAAGAAAATTTATGAAGTAATAAGCGCTCCATCTGAACTTTTCTTATTTAAAAAAAAAAAAAAAATTACAGCCGCAACTTAAATTTTGGGGAACCTTAATGCGCCATATGGTCTTCGATTTCATATTTTTAGATAGTCCTGACACAAAACATATCACAGGAAAGATATGGAAATAAATGCAAAAAGGCTCATGCTTGGAGCATAAAATGAAATTCCATCCTGTAAAACGGATGGAAAAAAATTGAAAAGCAAAAGAAAAACTAGAATTTTAGTTAACTAGTTAGTAAAAATTCAATTTTACGAAAAAAAAATTGTTTTTTCTAAATTTTGATTTTGAAATTTTATTTTTCAAAACCGTTCATTATAAAGACTTGAAATTAAAATAAGATTGAAAAATGAAATGTTAGTTTTAAAAAATGGTATAGTACGTTATGCTATGTGCCTTAGTTAATTTTTTGTATATTTTTTTCCATTTTAACTTCTTTTCTACTAAATTGCCCCTCCTGCGAAAACGGGTGGAGATACAATATACCCCCTCCTATACAATTTTTTCTTCTTTTAACTAAACCTAGGCTTTAGTCGCATCATATAAGGAATTTATTGGAAAAAAAAATTTTACTAAACTGAATTTTCCATAAAAATATCATAGATACTGTTTAAACCATGTAAATAGTTAAGTCCCCGTTCCAAAATGTTTCTCATTTTAGAAAAAAAAAAAAAAAAAACAGACAAACCATCGTATTTATTAAAATAAAGGGAAACATCATTTTCTCAGGAAATGTTTTTGTTCTTTTACAATATTTTCCACTTAGTCACCTGTTTTCATGAAGCAATCCAATCAAAAAGAAAAAAAAAAAAAAAAATTGCGCACTTCAAATTCAACGCACAAGAATGGAACATTTTATGTGTTCTTAGAAAGCAAACGAAGTAGAAGTATGCGATCATCAAAAAATAAGTGAGAATGGAAATTGGATATTATCCTGGAATATGTGCATGCGTCGGGAATCAAGATGAGAGATAGAGAGAGAGCTTTTCTCTCAAATGTTTTTTGTTTGGTTTATTTTTTTTATTATTATTTGGACAAGAGCTTTTTGAAATGTTTTCATTTTTTAAGGCAGATAATATATATATATTTTTTAAATTGAAGCTCTAAATTTACTTATCAAGGGCTCGCCTGACCCCATTGTTAAACTTGAGAGACTTCGTTATATTATTTAATGTCAAAGAAGAATCACTTTAATTTGTAGCAAACACCCAGTTTCGTGGTTGTTACTAAAGCTTTAATGTGGGTGATCTCATAGAACTACTGACGAAAATTGAAGTAAATTTAAAGTTCAAAGTTTTGTTATACAAATATGCAATAATATTTTAGAGGGGTTGCTTATGACTCTCCTAAAAAAATCTAGACCAAACTGGTGCTAGAATTTTTTGGCAGCCAGAATGTATATGAGTGACCAGCTTACCAGAGCACTTTACGGCCCGAATTCATTCTACGCTCGATTGTAGGCTCTCGTGATTTAATTATTTTTAAGATGCCTTGACATTATATTAACATTAACTTCATGTTCGTTGAATATGTAGTAGAGAAAGTTAAGAGTAGAAAAATTCTCTTTGCGGCTATTCGAATGTCTAATAGACATTGTGGGGAAGACTACTCGTGGCATAAGACCGCCAATTCATTAAAGCTAATTTTTTATTTTTTCTGATTTGAGGCCGGGTTAAACCCTGACAGATTTATTGAACCTTATTTCAAGCATATTATGGACTAAGAACTAACAATTTCACTTACAGCTAAAAATAAAAACTGAAGGGTGGGGCTGGTTAAAAATAGATTAGGACATTAGGAATAGGTGGGAAAGAGAATGTTTTGAAGGACAGCTTACTGAGGAGGTAGTCGAAGAGGGGCAGAAATTCATAAACTTCACAAAGCATTCTGGAGAATAGCTCAAGGTGTCTGTAATTCGTTCTGTAAAGATTGAGTCGGAAGAGTTGCACGGAATGTGTGAATTCTGTAGGAGGACGAACTAAACTTGTATTGCATGTTCAAGGAGAGGCCTAAGAAAGGCTATGTAGCAAGATTTGGTAACATATGAATTAGGAAACTCCTTAGATCAGCGCTTGATGAAGCCAAGACCAGAGTTGGCTTTGCTTACCATATTATCAATTTGAGAACGGAAATTGATTTCTTTATCACAGATAATACCTGAATCGTGCAACTTATTCACTACGGCTGAATAAAGATCTGATCACCATCAACTTTATACAGTAGGAGCACACTTGTGGATAGGTATAGATAGCCTGACACTTATTGAAGTTAAACTCAATTAAATTCTTTTGGCACCAAGTACAAAATCTGATAAGTGATAGACAATTTGAGGAAGATAATATTTATACATAATGTGTCTAAAGATTTTCATTTCAATGATACAATTAACATTACCAATAGTTAAAATAAATAATAAGGGGTCAAGGGACTTCCTTGAGGAACACCAGAAGAGACTTTAATCGAATCAGAAACTATGAACAATACAATAGTAATGTCGTTCACTTAAATATGTTTGATTCTACGTTATAGAGCTTATCTGGAAACCAAGCGCCTTAGAAGCATTATATCATGAGAAATTTCATCAAACTTAATTTCCAGATTCTAGTGCTCATTAAGTGTTTGATAAGAATTCCGTTAGGTTGGTGTTAGCAAATCTACCTTTAAGGAATTCGTGTTGGTTTTGGGAAACAATAGATTTTCAATGGAAAAGCATTATGTTATAAATAATCTTTTGAAAAATCTTAGTGGAATAATAAAAGACCTTTTCCAGGTTGAGGGAAATAATACCTTGGGAATGAGTACCCATCAAGAAAATTGAGAGATAATGGATAGTTATCCGATTTACTTTTAGTGTTGATGAACTGAAACACTCGTTTAGGATGAAAAATGAGTCTGTGTTCTATTCGGTTTAAATAGTAGTCATGGAGATTGCCAAAGTATAGAGAAATTTATTTGAGCAACTACCAGTTGAAGAAAGGTCTACGTTGACCATCAAATCTTGACTAGATTATATCCAGTGGCTTAGCACAATCGCCCACAAAAAAGTTTGTCAAAATTTCTTAAAAATCAGAAACTCTGGGCCTTAAAACTATCATTTCGGGACAATTTATTTGTCATCCTCATCAACCGTAAATTAAAATTCTATATCAAATGGAAACACATGTCATTTTCTAATTTTCTCAAAAAGGATTTTCTTCCCTTTATCCAGTAGACTAGAATAGAAAAAGCAACTGAAGAAATCGTGCATTCAATTTCGCAAACTTAATGAATTCCAATGGCAAGCAAACATTCCTATCGTCATGGTCTCAAATGTTTCTGTATCTACGTTGTTTGACAGCATAGACTTAAATAACACCACCTATCTGTCATTTTATCTTAATTAATACATTTTGAAATCGCATTCCCGTTTACATAACCCCTGAATACGAATACCACCACTCCACACACATCCATCTGCTTTAGTTCCCAAATCATATGTATATTGCCACATCCCTTACAATTCAATTTGCATGCTTTCGAGTGTCCTTGTCGTACTTTTCGATTTGCCATCTTCCTCATCGTTCTCGTCGTCGGCATTTCCATGTCATCATCGTCGTCATCATCATCATTCACCGTTTCGAACACCATTCACGAACTATAGTTCATTTAACTGATCATCAAGTTGTCTAGGGCAGTGTCTATTTTACACGGCATGTGTCGTTACTTTTTCATTGAGACCAAGCCTTGTATATGTTACCGTAATGAATCCTTACGTTATTCTTACGATTTTTTTTCGCAAATTTTTTTCCAATTAATTTCCAATTGAAAAATTGTCCTACACTATCAAGCACTTTTAAAGCTAAAAGGATTCTTTCGATTTTATTTTTATTTGCAGTTTGTACCAACACAGCAGCTATCGAAATTGTCAAATCTAACGTATCTATCGTTGAGTGGAAATCGATTTACACACATTCCAGCTGTGGCCTTGCTTAACTTGTTCCATCTAAAGGAATTGCACTTAAATCGATTGGACCGACTGATAAAGATTGATTCAAGGTAAGTTCCATTCAAGAGTGCTACGTTTTTAGTTAAAGCTTGCTTCAGTAAATTTTATGACATTTATGAGTAATTTCCAGAAATTATTGGCGTGAGTGAAAGTAGATTAAATTTCTTTTGCTTTGTCATATGTTAATTTGCATTAAATGATTTGTTTGGTTTCTTAAAAGAGATCAATTGTTTCAAAGAACTTCCATAAAGGAAGCAAAGGCGGTATTAGATAGACAAGGAGTAAAAGACCGTACCTTATTCATTTTCGTAATGTGGATTTCTCACCATTAACTAAGTAAATGTACGAGTATGTACCTACGAGTACATGTAAACCGGGCACAAAAAATTAAATTTACGCACGATCGAGGTCAGTTGATTCTAATAAAGTTTTTAGGTAACACGCCCCATTTTTCCAATAGGGTGTGACTATCATTTAACCGCGGACGTTTAAATTGCTCCGATCAGCGAGCGTTAAAAAATTCGACTCGACTTATACAGAAGGGCCAGAAGTGAAAAGAAAATTATAACTGTACGCGGGTCGGTAAGTCAAGAATGCAATCAATCGATTCCGTGTGATTCCAATTCCCAAGAGCTAAGCATCTGCAAAATGCTGATGTGGCGTATTTTGTGAAAAAAAAAAACTTGGCTACAAGTCCATATGAAATCGTGTTGGCCCAAAAGCTAGATCCAAATGGCAATTTATGCACGACAAATTTTCGCTATCCTTATGATATCCACATGATAAATGTGACGAAGCACATTTTTGGTTAAATGGCTTTGTTAAAAAGCAAAATTGCCGCATATTATATGAGATTAGCAGTGCTAACACCAACTACTGTTTACGAAAAAAAAAGTATGGTTTGGTGTAATTTGCATGCCACAGGTATGAATGGGCTGTACTTCTTCCGAGATGATGCCACCGAGGCGGTTATAATCAATGCAGAATCAGTTCCACAATCACTTTATTTAATATGAAACCTGGCGCAACCTTTTGGTATACATTTTAAAATGAAAGATAATAAAGGGATAAAAATGGCAGATATACCATAGGCGACCTTAAAGCTGCGGCTGAACCCCAGTTTTAATCAAAAATTCCACCTCCGTCCAGCTTTATATTCAAGTTACGCAAAGTCTCTTCTCACTCCATATACCAAAGCTTTGGTGTTCAACATTTTTCAACCATTGAGGCTTGCGTAATTTACTTCGGAGTGTATGACCCCAGAAATTCTTCTTTTTGTTCAAAATCGGTTTTGCTAAGTAAACTTGAAAATAATTCTGGACCCATCTTTGCATTTTATCTCACTTCTGTCTGATGATGCGTTTATCAGCCCAAGATTTTATATTTCGGTAAATTCGGAATCTCAGGAGCACCAGACTGATGTTTCTTTAGAAGGCACAGTTTAGATTTTTTTTTTCATCCGGCGAATGGTGCTGAAAATTTAAATTTTGCAGATGAACAGTTCTTTATTACCGTCTCGTGTTTCAGACACGTATTCTTGTAGTTATCGTGTAATGTCCTATGACTTATTTTGGATTAATTTTTCTCACTTGTCTTCTGCGTTCGAGGCTACCGGAATAAGATTTATCGATAGGTTCTGGACGAGGAAAAATGATTTCAATCGTTTGACATTCCCACATAACTTTTTCAGTGTTCTCTCATCCATTCGTATCTTCGCAAAGTCCACCTCAATGTTGTCTTCTTAAAATCCATCTAAGAATCTAGGAGTGTTAAGAGGACACAATGCGCCGATCTCCACGTGAGATATTTAGATCCGCCGCAAAGTTGATTAGCTTCAGAAAAATCATAAAATTATAAAGTCATATAATATAAGACATATAAATCACCAAATACAATTTCTACTTCGTGATAAGGACATTGTTCTTAAATATGTTTGGTCGAAGAGTAAATTTTTTGTGACCTTATGCTTCTCTGTGAAGACATGTTCACATATAAGATGAACTAAGCTTTTGCTCAAGACTTCTTCTCAAATCAGTCTTTTCACGGCAAATCAAATAATAATCAATAATAAGTTTATAAAATTGCAATATATCCAGATACAAAATATCGACTATAATGCCAAGGAGGAATGTATGGCCTGCCATGGGATTTCCAGAGGTTTCTCTGCTACCATGTTTGTTTTGGAAACCAAGCTATCGCGTTGAGTCCATTAACAGAATTCCTCCGTTAAAACTCCTCAAGCGGTAATAACTGTGAAGTTATTTCCCGTGGCTTCGCTCAGGTTTCTCAATCGCCTTGTGACAGACGCATTTTGCATCTTCTTTGTAAGTGTGGAAAGCAGCAGGCGTTACATATTCTCATTGGCTAACGTATTTGACATTGAAAATTGTTCTGTGGAATTGTTGTTATTTTTTAGAATTAATAAAGATGATCATGTTGGAACTAGGATAAAGTGACTAGAGTTCTTTCACACCTCACTTTTTTTTGTGAGTATTTTTTTTTTAGAATAAATGAATTCGTTTTTATTAGGACGAATAAAAGATTTTAATACAAGAAAATATTGGTGAAGCGCATTTCCACACTTGACTTGATTTTAAGACTACTTATTCAGGACCCTTTGGTCTACTTTCCATAGGGTAATTTGTGTTAAAAAATTTTGTCTGAATTTTGGCCGATTGTAATCCTCTTATAATTTAATGTGATAATAATGATTCTTTCAAAATTGATTTATTAATTTACTCACTAAGAACCAGTACGATCCTATTGTGATGAGTGTAAAAAATTGGTCGTTGCTGGATTTATCTACCCGGGTCTGAGGACAATGGTTATCCGTTTTGGTTTGGGCAACATACCGACAACGGATAAAGCCATAAACTAAGAAGACAAGCTAGACGCCCAAGATACGTTAAACAACTTCCGTAGAGGTGGGGCAAAAATTGTAAAAACTGTTCTCGACCGGTCTTTTCGAATGAAACTCCAAATTAATAAAGAAACATGGTTATAAAACGATAAAATAAAAATGATCGGAGAACACAAAATACAAGCCTTCTACGTGTGGAAAGTGGGGAAAGTAGAAAAAATTACAAGTGCGTCATGTGTTAGATTACAAACGTTTTTACCAATTACCGCCCTTTGAACTCGTGCGAGTACAATTATAAATGCAAGTCATGGTACTTGTTCTCTGTGATTTTTTTTATGAAAATAGTAGATTATGTTATAACTATGATAGACAGCGCTTATTGCCCATAAAAATAAAAAATGGCACTGGGTAAAAATTATTGTCAAAATTTTAATTGTCAAACACGGATGGTTAATCATTGAGGCAAGTTTAAAAAATTACCTATTTTGGGCTGTTTTGGTTAGAAGCTGTTATTAGTCTGTATTATATCATAAGCTATTGTTTTAGTTACATTTTATTTCAACAATATCTTTTGCTACTCACAAAGTTACCGATAGTATTCAACAGAGGCAAACACAGATAAAGAGGCATACAGGGCTGTACCCTGTAGATAATGTTATTCGAAAATATATTTGACGATAAATGAGATTGTAAGCTTGATAATCGAAAATAGTATCTTGTATATGAGTCAAGATATTAGACACAATTTCGCATTTTAGTGCGTACTATTTATCACGAACTGCTCACAGAGCGTGCATACTGGCATTCCATTAATTGTAAACTGGATGTCACGCGACCGATTTTGGCATGTAAAAAGAAATTTGCACTTCACCTACATTTCCCTAGCTGAAGGTTTCAATGATAAAATGTATGAAATGTATAAGATATTGTGCGAACTTATTACATGTATCGACAAACCTGCATGCTATGGGAAAACCTGTATGATACGGCTATCATTATTGGGCTGCAACCAAATAAGATGGATATCATTATGCTTTTAGTGTGTACTATGGGAAGTCTAACGATGTTGCTGTTGATCGTCTAGAAGCTAGGGTCGTAAAACCCTTATTCGCAGATATGCCAATCATTTTCAATAAGCATATCGTGTTTTTTGATATTAGGTTCTTTATATTTTTATTTAATAGTCGACTTTCAGGCTACAGAAAATAAGGTACAACACGAGACAAAGGAAAAAATAAAGTCCTGTCACCGCTGTTCATGCTATGAAAAAATAACCAAGGGCGGTTAACACACAAACTTGTATTAGAAGGCAATAATATGTTATAGTTGCAATAAAAAGATGGTGCATTATACGAAAGCTAAAGGTAGATTTCAACTTTTCTATATTGTTTATAAATTATAGCCAGAGGATAGGTGGGGTCGACCAAGTGTACAAGTTGATCAGTTTTTAGCGACATGGTTATTTCTAATGCTTGGCGGCTGCTTAAGTTGCAAAGCAAGAATGAATATAAATGAATTATTATTTCAATTTTTGAACCCTAGCAAAAATATAACGGTCACAATCCGGAGAGAACCGATGTCACAACCGCGTTCGTTGGCGTTGAACAATCTTGCTTTAGGCAATTTCGTACTTAACCCGACCACTGTACACAGACGAGTGTGTTTTCGTCGTTGTAATATTTTGACTCAGAAATGTTTTTCTCGATTTCTTCACATAAGTAACTTATAAACATTTGACAGGCAATATTGAAGAAGTGCAACGTTGAGGCACAGGCCATCGAAAAGTGAAATTTGCAATGGATGGACTAATAATTTTATACCCAAATTCGAAAACAGATCTATAAATCGATATCTTATTAGCTTAACATCGTGTTTCCTCAAGAACATGAACAATTTATTTCATGCACGCCCATAGGAAACGAAATCGGCTGAAGGCGTTTTCTTCAAACTGATACTTAATTTTTCTAAGGCTATAACCGTTTTTTCTATTTACCATCCTACCAGTTCAATTTATCAAATAGATCAAAAGACAATCATTTCAACTTCCGAGGAGACATTAGTTCTAATCCCAGTGGCAACAAACTGTCCATAGTTGCTCATATCCCAACAGCATATTACCTGAGGATATTATCATAAAATTCTACAATTAAGTTACAAGTTAAATCATTCTTAAGATCAAAATGAAGTTCTTTTTGGTATCAAGCTATTTAGATCTTCATGAAAAAAAAAATTGGCGATGAGTTACCACTGATTAGTTTCAGACAACAACATTGTCATAACAGCCAAATCTGATCCATGAATTAAATAAACAAAAATTGAACCACAAATGGTTTATTTCCTACCGGGAAAATATGCAGAATCTTTTACAAGCTGAAATTGCTACACTGAAGCGCTTTTCACAATAACTTCACATAGTCTTCGGACTTCTAAACAGATGAAAAAAGAAGACTTTTGGATCTTTTTGCCGTATACTACATGGTTATCGCCCACGTGTAGAAGACAATAAAGCTGCTCAACCACACTTACCTCACGAATGCGCAATAAGGGCGCACTTTTGCTTAAAACAAATTGTAACACTTTTTGCAACAAGTATTGAGCCTCATTTGGTAAATTACGTAAATGGTAAGTACGATATCAAGGCCCCTCTCTCTTGCTAAGAAGTTTGTGGTCCCCCATCTACGTACTTACCGCACCCAACACTGCTTGATTTCGGTGATCTAGTGGGAACCGATGCAGTTTAAAGTTTTAAATTACTTAAAAAAAAATTATCTTATTCTAACTTACTGGCCCCATGCGGACACTCTAAGTTAAACCTAACAATTATATTTTGTCTTTCGACGAGCAGTACGATATTAGTTTTTTGCATTAAACGTAATTAAAAACTAAGAAAATATTTTTTTTTTTTAATTTAAAAACTTAGTAAACTAACATTTTTTTTATATTATATTATAAAACTTAAATCTAAAACTTTAAACTACCTAAAATATACATTAGCTTAGCCTACTTAAGTTATCTTATTCTAGGTATTATTCCTTTTTTTTGTAGAAGGTTACCCAATTCTGTTTTTTATTTTTTATTTTTTTTTTTTGTATATTTTTTTGTTTTTATTTTTTTTTTGGTTTTTTTTAATTTTTTGTTCTTAACTACTATCTTAAACCTACCTAAAGCTATGTAAGCCGGCCACGGCTAAAAAATTAGGCTGACCAACTCTGCTCCTTATTGGAGCTATCCTGTACTAGAGGAATTTGACGACGTAGATTCCCCTCCTTCAACAAGCCACCAAAATTGTTGGTACTGCCGAGCAACATCGGAGCAACCGGAGACGTTCCGCACTGCCGTGTACGACGTCTCTGTCGTAGTTAAGTCGCCTGTCCGCAGCTGTTCGAGCGATGTGGAAGATTAACGGCACCGCTAATCTATCCTGGATCAGATCTTTTTTATCTAGGTAGAGGAACGCCTCTGGAGGAATAAAGCCGTCAAAGCGTACTCTCTCGTGATACATATAATTGGGGTAGTAAGCTCCGGAGATCAGGTTATTCGACGAGGTCATTGCTCTTGCAATGTGCCTTCGAATCAACTTAATGACAAAATTGTCCACTCTTATTATGTTCGCCCTGTTGTACAAGACCTCATTAGGATAGAATTTTATGTACTCAGACTCTGGTGTTCTGTATAAGCGAAGACATGTCCTAAGACAAGCCTTCTCAAACACCCGAATCTTTTCCAATAAACTTGCTCTCACGTTGAACCACACGGGACATCCAAATACAAGCATGGGCCTGATAAGGGCCATGTAGCAGATCTCTTTGTAAGGGCAAAAGCACCTCTGGCTCTGGCCAGAGCAACATCTATATGTTTGTTAAAATACAGATATTGATCTAGCCAGATCCCAAGGTATCTGACTACATTTCGACAAGCAAGTGGCAGTCTGTGCTGCCCAATGATCGAAAACTTTCGCCAATTCTTTCTGGTATCCCTAGAGGCCCCAGACAAAGGCGTCCTAAACAAAATGGTTTCTGACTTCTGAAAGTTGATTTTCAACTTCCAGTTGAATGAATGACATCATGCCCCGCCTTGAAACCGAATTGATTATCCGGAACTATATTTTTGTCCTCAACCCAATTAGTCAGGGCTCTATTTATCACCTTCTCGAAAACCTTACTGATATTTAGAAGAAGACTGATCGACCTGAGATTCGCTTGATTGGATGTGTCTTTATCCCTTTTAGGGATTGGATGTACCACCGCAGTTTTCCAATGCGCTGAATAATGGGCATTATTCATCGCATTGTTAAAGAGGATGGTATAAATGTTCACAGCTTCTAGTGGGAGATGTCTAAGCACAATGTTCGGTATTTCATCGGTTCCCACTGATTTATTTCTTCTAAGTGATTTGAAGATCGTTTGGAGCTCTTCCTTAGAAATGAACAGGGGTAATACCCTATCGTCGGCGATGACATTATTTGCCATATTCTCGTCACTGACCTGAGTAAAACCCGAGCTCTCGAATCGCCAGTTCACTATTTCATTTCGAAGGTAGAAATTGTGTACGAGGACTCGACTTTCCAGGTCGTGGTCCGGGCCAATGATGTCATTCGCCTTGTACACTTCCTGGAAAGTTGCTCCTATAGCCTCTATCTTCTCCTGCGGATCTTCGATCACAAAGAAGTTGTCGTCATCAACGGCCTCATTTGGATCGATGCCTGCTGCTAAAAGTAGTTGTTCGTTGTTCGTCGTTCGGTCGATTTTAAGACATGGAAGGTCGTTTTGATTTTTCCTCCGAAATATTTTATTTATTTGCGGGAACATATTCGGGTTGCTGGTGTTTACAGCCCGAATTTTACAGATTTTCTGTAATTTTCTTTTATTAATGTTTGGAGGTTTTAGATCGACGACTTTAATGTCATGATCTCCGGGTTGTGTCTGTCAGTAAACTGTCTGTACAAGGTTTTTAGTCTTGACAGCAGTCTACTTTTATGTCGATGCAGTGCGTCAATAGTTGCGTTGCGGAATAAGTCTTCGTTGTCATTGTGATGATACCGAGGTATCGTTTTGTTCATTGTTCGTTTAATTGTTTCGTCCATTAGTTTTAGATGTCTGTCAACCTCATCGTTTGACAGATTTCTATTGGAGGGTGGGTAGAGCGAACTCGAGTGAAGTGCTCTAGTCATTGTTCTGGAGAAGTGTGTCCAACGCACCTTACTATAGTTGTAGGAATGCCTTTGAACAAACTCTTCCAATTCCGCATTTTCGTTCGGAATGGTTATTTCGGTACTAAGACCGCATGGTCA
The DNA here is from genome assembly GCA_907269105.1 of Volucella inanis. Classification (NCBI taxonomy): domain Eukaryota; kingdom Metazoa; phylum Arthropoda; class Insecta; order Diptera; family Syrphidae; genus Volucella; species Volucella inanis. The sequence goes on along the minus strand of OU026157.1, from coordinate 101,071,435 downwards.
CTGTCATACAAAAAAGTACGAAGACAGTTCACAGTTTGTTGGTTAGTGCAAGTCAGATGTATCCGTAAGTCGAACAGCAGGAGATCCAAATAGGACCCATGTCTAGGAAACGACGGACTATCCGTCGCCTTAAGGCCGAGTCGATACATTATACTGTGCTGACCCCACCAATTGAATAGCAGGTTCAGTGGGAACCGATGCTTTCAGTGTGGCGAGGCCGTTGACGATTCCTAACTTAATTTCTGGCATTACATTGATAAGTTGGGAACGATGTTCTTGAAACTATACTTCTGATTATAGGGAGAATGAGAATGCCCCTTTTTGTATTGATGAGCAAAAAACTGGCCGTTCGTTGTAATCAAGATGGGACAGACCAGAGCACGTTGCGACTTTTAATTTTGCGGAATTCACAAAAGAACACTTGAGTTTGAATTCTGCAGTTAATATTACGGTAATAGCCACTGATTTGAAACTTCTTTTTCAAAGTTTGATATAAATTTATTCATTGCATCTACAACATCATTGATCATTTATTACAAATTAGAATGTATCAATTTAAGCTCCTCTGATAGATACAGGGGACTAGATTACCAATTAAATCCGAATCCTCTTAACATTGATAGAAATCAGCCACAACTTCTGATTTTACTCTACATTTCCCATTGAGTTTTTGATAATCCGATGTTTTCTTCAAATGTTCCGTGAAACTAAACCTAAATCAACCATCTTTACTCCCTTGATATTGATTTAGTTTACTCTACTCGACCCTATTCCAATGTGTACCTACCACTATAAACACAATCCTTAAACGTCTGTCGTTGATGGAATGGAACGTTTCGTGGTTTCCTAGAACTGAATTCATTTATCGGTGCAATTGCTGATTTTACTGCCCTGTGTCCCATTCCTAAACATCTACAACACCAATTGTATGGATCATCAGGAAATCACTTCTTATGGTTTCTGTTTCTGAAGTCGGAATTCACTGAAGCAAAAGATCTGATTTTGTTTTCAAATCCAACCGAATCAATCACGACCACGTCTGCAGGTTCCGCCATATTCGAGTATGTACCTAAATATTCGTATATGTATATATACGAGAATAGTAGTTCCTTGAAACGTTTAAATAACATACAATGTTGAAGATTGTGCGGTTAGAATACCACAAGACTGTAGGAATTCTGATGATATGGTGAACTAGTGTATGGAATTAGACAACAGACTGGTGCACCGTCTTCATTTTCATTCTCATCGTCATCCTCAGAGTCATCCTCATCGTCGTCGTCATACTCATCGTCGTCGTCATCTTCCGTTTAATAAATATTTGACAACTTTTCCTCTTCGCACGCCAGCTACTACCAATAAAATCAAAATACGGAAGTTCATGTTTGCTCTAGTCAACCTCGAAAATACTTCAACAGGATGTCGGTGTGCATCCATGTAGAAAGAGGATGACGACGACGTCGTAGTAGTAATAGAACAAGAACGACTTTTGGCCTAAACCAACAGACTGATGGAGTAACCATGTGTTTGGTTGAGCGGCATCATTCGAGTAGTTCCTTAATGCTAAGCCAACATTGTACTTACACCCCGGAAGCACTTAAACAACGTAAAATCCTAGCAACGATGCCGACAAGAACGATGACGGAAAAAGCTCTGGTTATGACTACCACTATCACTACGATGATGTCGACTATTTGTACAGCACCTAACTTTAGTACAATTTCTCCACACATCGAAGTCAATCAGCATGTTTGGGGCATTGACGGCGGCATAGGAGGGCGATTGCAAATTTGAATTTGGATAAGCACGTCTCGGTTGTAAGTTATTCTTCCATGTCATACATATAGATCTGACGCGAAGCTCTCCACCTTTTCGCTGTAAGGCTCGTCGTTCGTCCTGAGTACAGCTAACTATCGATAAGTAGATTGAGAGACATGCTGTGGATATAACACAAGCTCGTACTTGTAGTACAACTTTTGGTTACGAGAAGCATTACAAAAAACATACTCTCCAACCCCTACAAGAACTTCAAATTTATCACGAATACTTGCACGAATAATTGAATTTAGGTCTGGGATGCATACTCGTAGAGTACATAAACCGAGCATGAAGGCAAATTAAACTCTTTTAAACGCCGCCATCGCCGGAGTACCTAAAATCAATACTCGTATTATTAGTGTTGAAGAAAAATTGGCTTTTTCAGTTTTTACTCCTTGACTTCAATTGCATCTTTACGGCAATGTGTAAGGCAGAATTTGACAGATATTCCTTCACGTGTTTCTTTGACACAAAGGGATTGAAAATATGTGTACTTGTATGTATTTTGAGGACACTTGAAAAAAATGAGATTTTTTTTTTGTTGGTGTCAATATGCTTACGTGAGATTTGTCGTTGAGGAGATTTTCCAGAGAACTCAACATCTCGGTGGCACGTGTAATCCTTTTCGCGTGTGCTGAAAGTATGATTGAAAACGTAAGCCGTACATATATTTGCACAAAGGCGTAAAATTAGTGGTATTCGCGCTTCGGTGTATCTGGTCTTGTACCGTTTCAAAAATGTGAAAGTATAATTTTCTTGCAATACAACTACAAAATACACTGGCTGTCATTTTGTTACAATTTTACAATTTAGTAATGCTCCAACCCTATTGATACGAACAGTGTGAAAGTTCTTGCAGTTGCAAGGACGAAAAAATATGTTTTTTATGAATTTTTTCTGAAAAAGTATTTTATTTTACAAAAAAAAGGTATACATAGATACATGTAGTGGTAGCATCTAAGTTTATAATGACACTAATGATTTGTAAAAATATCGATCTGGTATGCTCCTGCAGACAATCTTCTGAAGGTCCTTTAAAAAAAGTGTTCTATAAAAAATAGAAATAATTATGCGAAATATTATTTCTTCGATTAGTACATAAAAAATATATCTGAGAAGATTGTGTTAAAATTTCATTTTTTTACTTAAATGGAATCATCTATTCCAGGGTAATAAGATGAACCCTCCGTAGCATCGCGTACGGAGAATCTATTACTTTTTGAGAATGTCCACTACATTCTTTGTTGGCCACTTTAATATCACCGTAAATCTTAGCTATTTAAATCCCCGAGTATGTTTTGGAGTCAACATCGCCGATGTAATTTTTATAACGGACGGTAAATGCACTTATTAAACGCCCGAACATTCGTGGTACCCTTTAGTATTATTTTTCTTTTTCCAAAGTTCGCATTGTTTGTAGTACGAACTTTTTATAACAATATCGATATTTTTTCCTGTATAATATCCAAATAATGATGTTACTCTGTATTTAGAAGCGCTTGCTTGCTGTTTGTAGATTCTATCACCAGAGTAATTATTTTCAATAGTCAAGTCATACGTATTTTGTGTTAAGAAAGCTGGCATGTCCATCAATCCACAGAATTTAGCTGCACCTTTCAATCTTATTCCAAGAATTCTCATCACAACTATGAATTGTCTATTTATCCCTAAAGAATGCTTGACAAAAAGACTGGAGTTTATGTCACCAGAGTCACACTTATCACACAAAAAACGATTTTAAAGCCAAGACCTTGTTGTGAAGCTGTTTAACAATTTACAAAATCACTTATTGCTGTAAACACTGTTATAAAATTCAAAATTCTATATTCAATAGAACAATCAGGAAGAACTAAAATCTACTTCTGTAGTTTGAATTTTCTAGCGGACGCACCAAAATTACTTTCATCTGTATCAGCTGTTTTTTTTTTTTTAAATATATGTTTCCTTCTTTTAGATCGTATAAGTACACTTTTTAAGTTAAGTTTTTTACTGCACTTGCGTGACATTTTAATTTAGATTTAAAGTCAATTTAATTGAATTAAAAACGCAAAACTGAGAACAGAATGTTAAGACTGAACACACCACAGTACAACGTGGCAAAACTGTTTGAAATGATGTTCACTGGTTTCGTACAAGAAGTAACTCGTGTTAGTCATCAGGAATAAAATGGGCTATTCATAAGGCCATTTAATACCTGGGAACACAAGGAAAGAAAAGAGCAGCTGTTACTCCGGTTTCTGTTCTGCCTACTTTTTTAACAGTCCGAGACGTTAATCGGATCGATTTGAAACTTTCAAGGAACATGTATGTTACATTATGAAAATATAAGAAAATTTTTAACTGCGTATAGCCCCTTAAATGAATAGAATTGGAAGAAATATGGACAAGGAAGCGTAAATAAAAAGCGATTGATACATATAATTATTTTGAACCAATACAAATACAAATAAAAATTGTATCGTCTAGAATATAAAGTCAGGGAGCTATGCCTATATGGCCGCTATACTATATGACGTACGATTTACATTTTGTACAATTATTTATAGGTTTATATTTGCATTGCTCTTAAAATTAACTACATTCATATATATGTACATGGATAGGTTTTTTTTTCAAATTGAATTTAATTTGTGTTTAGTCAATGATGAAAATAATTTAGAGTTTTGAGGTGGTAAAGGGGGATCAATATTATTATTAAAATGGTTTCTAGTAAGTTATTAATTTTGAAGTACATGATGCATAGATAAATTCTCACGGCAAACGTTGTATAATGGTTGACTACCTCTGTTGTACAAGCTAGCTTTATTAAACAGTGCATGTTCTTAGTCGACTCAAGGCTTCATTGCAATAGTAGTAATAGTAGTAGTAGTAGTAGTAGTAGTAGTAGTAGTAGTAGTAGTAGTAATAGTAAAACAGGCGTTTTACTATTGTTATTTTTTATTTATTTATTTATTTTTTTTTTTGATGGTACGTATTGCACTGAGGGAGTGGGTGCATATTGCTGTATTTGCATTAAGAACTTCTGCAAAGTTGAACGCTTCTACTAGCGCCATTACTTCAGCAATGAAGGTGTTTTGGTTGTGTGTAGTAATTTGTTGCGTTATTATTTTGTCAAACTGATTGTTTAGCTTGTAGACGCAAAAGCTTGTAATTCCTTCTTTACAGGACTCGTCAGTGTATGAAACGCAATCAAAATTACCCTCAGACAATAATTCCAGAAAGTTTTTTCGATAGACTATCAGCTGCGTGTGTCCTTTTCGTCAAGCGCTTAGCGAGTCATTTATTAGGTGCAGAGCGTGTTGTGTCATAACTCAATGGTTTCGGAATAGTGACACTTGCTAGTTTGTTGCTGTAAATAAAATTAAAGAGTGCGCTTTTGGTTTTCGATTTTTTTTCTCTAAATCAGCCGATCATGCATGTATTGTGGAGTGGCTGTTTTCTATCATTGAGGTTTTTTTGCAATCAACTTAACTTAGTTAAGATTTTTATATATACCAAAATGATGGTGTTTGATTCTGCTTCGATGGGTATCGAACGTAATGCTCCTATAGCCTCACGAAGTATTGAGTGTATTTTTCTTTGTATTTGTTGGTCGCAACTTTTTGTCCACTTTGGAAATAAGGAGAGTCCATGCTGTATAGCACTTCTAATTAGCGTTTGGACTATATGAATGGCTGTGTTAAGTTGCTATCCTATATGTTTATTTCAGATTATTTTGAGTAGGTTTTGAACTTTTACTAGTTTTTCTGTGACGTTTCTTGTGTGGGCGTGTCATTTTCAAGTTTTGGTACAGATCAGACCGAGACTTTTACATCTTTCCAAAACAGGAACCCTGAAATCTCTCATATTTATTGCTGTATTGGGGTGAACCTTAGCGTAGCAAGGTAATATGTTATCTTGCCTTATAAGTGGACGTTAACCATTCCAAATGAATACATTGAAGGCATATGGTGTTTTAATAACATCCCAGCCTTAAGTTTTAAAGTTCTGAACGTGGGGGCTCTTGCATGTTGGATATGTTTGAGGTTAATTTGATTGCAAGTTCGACCATTGTAATCCACTTACCAAAGTGCAATGTGCTGGACCCTAAAGGCTCCCTGTAATTTCTGAGCAAATTTATAAATGTTTTCGACAATTCTAAATATAGGTCACCATCATAGCTGACAGGTGTACTTATGATGATTTTGTATACAGTCTATTCTGAACTTTGCATAATTTTTTCCTGGTTTACATCACTTCAAATATACCCGTACCTCCCCCATTAGCACCGACATGAAATTGTGACAGACTTCCCGCCCCTTTTTAGTGAAATCTTTCGACCCACACTTGATCTATTTATAGTTTTCGAAAATGCTTTATTAAAAATTCACATCCCAACCACATAACCCCTCCAGCGCGTTCGGTTGACAAACGCTTGTTGATGTAGCCAAGTATCATCATCGTCATCGTCGTCGACATCGTGATCGTTGGATTGTTGTTTGCTGCAAAACTTATGAAATATTGCTCTACGATGTCCGTGTCCATGTCAAATGTATCTGATATCTGCATATGACTACTTAATTAATGGGGTTTCATGTTTTCTGTCAGATAGGCACTTAATTACTTAGTCAGTGATGATGTTTTGCAAGCGCCCGAAGCGATAAAGAAGCAACAAACACACTTGATGAATCCGATCGATATTATGGGAGAACTAAAAAAAAAAATCATCCCTCATCCGTTCTAACACATTCATACACTCATCCACAAGGTCGTGTTTTTTTTTTTTTTTTGTTTTGGAAAGAATTCAAAACTTGTTAGCTTTTTATTTTGGGGAAATGTTCGAAATTAAATTGAGCCATTTGGAAAGTTGCCGTCGAATGTTTATGCGTCAACCCGAACACACACCATTCTAATTGCTAAATGAGAATATTACAGCATACCATTTGGTTGTAGAGTGGAGTCCCCCTCCCCCAAATTCCAGCCTCAATTTTTGGGATGAAAGCCTACATTTATTTTATGACTGTCATTATATCCTTATATCCTTTCGCCTAAAAAGGGATTTCCGTTTTTCTCAATCCTTTCAAGAGGGATGTTATATGTTATGTAAATTGACAAAAAATGGTGGAGGAGGACGTACAAACAGTATTTCTTGTGCATTGGGCTTTGTAATTATTTTAAAGTAGGTTTTTGATTCCCCATATGGTGTTAGAGGCAACACATTGAGGTTGTGTTGGCGCGGTGGTAGTGAAGCTAAATAGGGTGCGTTGCGAATAGCTGAAGTCCTATTTTAGTTGTGAGTGTCCTTCATTTACATTTGAAAAGGTATTCTTAAGAGAATTCCTAATGGAATTGTAATGCTGCGAAGAAGGAGAAAATATTTAGAAGTTTTTGAATTTATGGAAGCATAAGCCTAAAAATAGGACCGAACACAAGTCGTAGAAACTGAGTTCATTAAGTTTTCTCTGCCGGAAATGGATAAAATAGGTTATGTTGGGTTTTAGCGACCTGAAGAGAATTTCCAATTCTTGAAACTGATAAAGTGGTATTGAAATGTGGAACTGAATCGAACAGAAATGTTAAATAAAAAAAATTTAAAAAAAAATTAAAACAACATTTTTCGACCACGCAACTTTTGACGGAATCTTTAACTTGGCCAGACACTATGGCGTATACAATGTACTATTTTAAGGATAGAAGCAGCTCTGGTGAAAAGGAACCTGTATACGTACCCTTACTGCATCTAGTATGGGATGACAAAGTAAACACGAGTTGTCCTCAAAACGACGTCTTGTCTGCACTGCTATGGTACATGTTGCTCAATTCACTGCTAAGCGCTCCCAATATATCTAGCGTCTACATTAAATCATATGCAGATGCCACATCTGTACTATCTGTTGAGTTTTGCCTATCTGCTCTACAGCGTAAACAGCCCGAGACATAATCCGACTAGTGCACTAGAAATGAGTTTTCAGTACTTAAATGCGTTACTATTCGCTTTCCAAATGAATCTAATGAGAGCAAAACATTTCGCGTCGAAAACATCCAGGCTCTCAGCAAGACATGGGACAATTACCGAAGAGGGTCCCTTGGATCCACACGGATATGGTAGATATCATATGCGTCGTTCGTTTAGTCAAATAAGCTTAAACATAAGTGCTCTTGCTGCACTGAATTGCCTTACCTTTGATATTCATGTCGTAGGCTAAAGTTTTGAAAGTATTTTCCATTCAAAAAATAGTGATCTTCGGTTCAACACAAATAGGAGTTCTGATGACCTGTTATTGACAACTGGATTTTATTTTAGCATGCCTGGAATGCAATGATAAGGGATTTTGGTCCCCTTAAAATGCTTGCATACTGTGCGGGCGAAGGAAAAAGGAGTGATACTGATGTGCATTGGTCTTAAGGGTTTGCAAGTTATATACCAGGTGTACCGGCATGAAGCGTTTTTTTTTTTTGTGAAAATAAAACACTAATCTTTAATGGGAAAGTTAAATTATTTTATTCAAAGTATTGGCCATTGCTAGCTACACATTTTTCCCATCTTTCAGGCAATTTATGTATTCCACGCCAAAAAAACAGTTCGTCTTTTGAAACAAGACGTATATAAGCGAGTTGTACGGCTTAGGAACGAATCACGATATTTCAGAGTACGTCCGAAAGTGGGGTTGAGGTTATACTGAAGAAAATTCATAGCGAGACGGATGTAACGATATGAAGGTTTAAAGGGGCAGAATACTACTGGCGATTTCTATGGAGCACTGGTGGTGCAAATAGCGATAAAACAAATTGAGACAGGAGACATAACGTTTGTGTTTAAATGTATCGATTGACTGACTAATATAAGTATCACCTATTAGTTTTATCGCACGGTTTTGAATCCTATCTAGCAGGTGCAAAGAGATTTTAGAAGCACCTGACCAGGTGTGGGCCGTTGAATGCCTTATATATTGAGTCCGGATCAAAGAGGGTTACATACCTAAACATTTCGCAACATTTTTGATGATATCGTAAATCGCCAGATATTGAGAATAGAAAGTTTTTCAGTTTCGACGATGTAAGTGCCATTCATGGTTAAGGTTGGGTATTTTAATTTCGCTTTAATGACAGCAGATAGCATTGAGTTTTAGAAGCATTAAATTCCACTCTGTTGATTGTTCCCCATATTGTTATGCAGCTTAACATACGCTGTTGTTCCCGTTCTACAGCTAAAGAGCAGGGACGATAATTTGGGAACGAATATGGAAAGCAAAGAGCATATATTAGATTAGAAGTAGCAGGCAAGAGATCATTGATGAAAATTAAAAAGAGTGTCGAAAACAGAGCGGAGCCCTGGGGATCCCAGAATTTATTTTATGAATATCAGACTTGAAACCATCCAAGACAACTTGAATTAATGTTCCGAAAGTTAATTTCTACTCCATTGAAAAAGAAAGCAATCGATCCCAAAAGCACGCATTTTCGACAAAACAACCTGACGCCAAATTCTGTCAAATGACTTATAAATATCAAGTGCAACTGTCTTGCTTTCGCCATATTGATGTACGATTTGCTTTCATTTTTTGGTGAGACATGTCATCAAATCACCAGTGGACCTGTTGCTACGAAAATCGTACTGTCGGTCATTAAGAAGTTTTCGTGTTTCGAGATATTTTTTAAGATGACGTTTTATTAGCGTTTCCATGACCTTGGGAAAAAGGGACGTAAGTGCAATGGGTCTTGTTTACGCTAATTCATCACTGTTAATGCCACTTCAGCTGAATATGTCGGTTCCAGCACAAACAACGATGACCCATTCCAATGTTTCCTAATAATAATTGCCGTTTCAGTTAAAGCTGCCGATGGCGGCATAACCGATTTGGGTCACTGTATAAATATAAGGGCAATCTTATCAATAAATGTCACTTTCAGTTTTCATATTAAAGGAAGTCGTTTTACTTGAAACAAGTGTTTCAACAGGTCTGTAGGAAGAGAGAGAAGATTCCCTTTTTTTACTATTTTTATTACCTTTGGAACATTGTAATCATTTTGGCCTCAGTTTTTGGTCGGAGCCTTTAATCTCAATGCTTATTAAAAGGTTTAGCTCATGTTGGCCGTAAATATTAGCATTGTAACCCAACTTATGTAGGTATTTCTAACATTTGAGATTTTTTCCGTGTTGAAGGAAGTCTTTGACAAATACGATAGATACGATAGATTTTCTCCGACCGAAAATTTCAAAGACATAATGTAACCCCAATTTTCCGAGTCACTATTAAAGGTGTAAAACATGTAGGCACTCATGTGCAGAGTTATCAATGGTATTTCTCATAAAAACTCTCCAAGTGTAGATTTTGATTTTTGATTTTTTGTAATAAAATGTTTTAAATTTGAATTTAGCCTCTGGCTAACAATAATAACACTAGAACCAAGACTAAAATCATAAATTAAATCCAAAGCACATTTGTTTAACAAATGATTTTCAACCACAAATCTACTAGAGGAAAAGAATTCTCCTTCCACATGCTCAAAGGACATCGTTTCAAAACGAAAAAGAAGCATTCCACATTCGTTGGAGTATTTACGCCCAAAAACTTTGTTTCAATTAAAAAAACATAAAATCCACCTTTTTCAACCATGCCAGCCTACAGTGACTAATCCAAAGTAAAGCTTCTATCTTCCCTCTCAAGTAATTAATTCACATACGTGACAAGGTTATGCAAATATAAATGCAACACAAACATCCTTGCTGATTCCGAGCTACAGAGCTACAAAACATGATGGTGGTGTATCCCTGGTCGACTTACCAGAAAACCCAAAGGTATGCTAGAAGAAGAGTTAGATAAATGGAGGATCATCGTATCCCCACAGGAGAGCGTCTTAATTCGCATTTCAATTTGTGTACAATCTCAAACTGGTATATATGTACGCGTATGTATGCAGTCGTACATTCATCAAACCGTTCTATCTCATAACACTCGAGATTTCGTCTGTGAAGGATTTGAAGTTGGATTTTAACTTCAATCACTATGGCAACGCACGGTGCGAGTATACCGGATCTGCTGACGAGGTTTTGAGATTATGTCAAAAACATGAAAGAATGCAGAGTAAAATCATTGCGAACTCAACCACATGAGTCAGTGGTTTCTACGGAATTCTGACGCGAAATCAGGGATAATTCCTGTTTTGCAATCACACATATTTAATCGTATGCAAGACAACCCAACAAAATGTTTGCACTAAAAAAAGATTTTTGCAAGCGTTTGAGGTTGTTTTTTGTTGTTGTTTTTTTTTTTCATTGTCTTTTGGTTTATAGATTCTCTAAAGATATAGTTTTAGAGAAAAGCAAAATTGTATTAAGTGCATGTGGTGCGAGTTTAGGCTACTGTACACTTGTCATGATAAGAAGCACTTGGTTTAACAAGTGTTCAAAGTTACAAAGAATATGTTAAATGTTAAACATATTATTGGGTCTATAACTTAACTCGTGCGGTTTGCTAAGAGATGGCGTAACTTGTATTATTCCATTGTTATTATTTCATTGGAACATACGTTGAAAAGCTACTGTCATTGTACGTCATTTCAGTATATGTCATTCATGTACGGTTCAAATCGTACACAACAATAATTTTTTTTCACTCAAATATGTTGAACTTTGTGCCTGAAAAAGTGTTTTTGCGGGGAGTTCTTTTTCATTACTTTAATATAAAGAAAACTGCTGCCGAAATACATCGTATTTTGGTGGAAGTTTATGGTGAACATGCGCTAGCTGACCGAACGTGCCAAAAGTGGTTTGCACGATTTAAAAGTAGTGATTTTGGCTTGGAAAACGATGAACGTCCTGGGCAGCCAAAAAAGTTTGAAGATGAAGAACTGAAAGCATTTCTCTATGAAGATTGTTGTCAAACACAAGAAAAGCTCGCAGAATCTTTGGGTGTCACTCAAGCAGCCATTTCAAAACGTTTAAAAGCAGCTGGATATATTTAAAAGCAAGGAAATTGGGTTCCACATGAACTCAAGCCGAGAAACGTCGAAAGGCGGTTTTGCATGTCCGGAATGCTGCTGGAACGCCACAAAAGGAAGTCATTTTTGCATCGGATTGTTACTGGTGATGAAAAATGGATCCATTACAACAACCCCAAGCGCAAAAAATCATATGTGAAACTCGGCCAACCAGCCAAATTAAAGGTAAAACCGAATATCCATGACGCGAAGGTAATGCTCTGTATTTGGTGGGTTCAGATGGGTGTGCTGTATTATGAGCTGCTAAAACCGGGTGAAACCATCAATGGACAACGCTACCGAACACAATTAATCCATTTGAAGAGAGCAAAAGCCGAAAAACGCCCGGAATATGCGACCAGACACGAGGCAATAATTTTCCATCATGACAACGCTCAGCCCCACATTGCTATTCCGGTTAAGAACTATTTGGAAAACAGTGGATGGGAAGTCTTACCCCACCCGACTTATAGCCTTAACCTTACCCCTTCTGACTACCATTTGTTCCGGTCGATGCAGAACGCCCTCACTGAAATACGGTTCACATCAGAGCAGAATATCAAAAATTGGCTTGATTCATTCTTGGCTGCCAAGCCGGCGCAGTTCTTTTGGGATGGGATCCACAAATTGCCAGAAAGATGGAAAAAAGTCATAGCTTCAGATGGGCAATACTTGTACTATTGTACATGTTTTTCTTAAATAAACGTTCAAATTTTGATAAACAAAACTGCACGAAAATAATTATATGCCCAATAGAACTTCTTAAAATCGAACCAATTTTCTCAATCAAACGAGGGCTACGAGTTTTTTCTCCCTCTCATTTAAAAAATAATCAATTTTAGTGATCTTCACCCCTGCGCTTTAACGATATTTTTGAAGTGATTTCTTGTACCTATATTTCTTGACTTTTTTGTCGACATTCAGTCTACCAATGGCTTGCCATTATTCTGTTTTGTCTTTGTGAATTTTGGGGACGCAAAAGCCATTCGCTTTAGATATTTTAATGGATTTTAGGTGGTTGTTGTCATAATGCAGATAGTCCTGCATCCCAAAGCCAATGATGCCGGTTTCATTTGAGGATGCGTGTATAAAATGCGCATCGTACTATTCGAAAGGTTTACATCACACAACTATGTACAAATATCATTAATAGGAATTTCAGTCTTTGCAACAAATAGTAGGACTTTCCACCAATATTGTCAATAAAAATTAACAAGTGGTTGTTGATATCACTTATGTTAGCCACAACGTAAAATATGTGAATACAAGACTTTTAAGGACACTTGATTAAAAATTTAAAAAATTAAAGTTTTTATTATTATTCATCAATATTAATGTTGTCTCCTTCAAAGTAATCCCCCTCAGATATAATACACTTGTGCCAACGCTTTTTCAAATCTTCGAAGCATTTCTCATAAGCAGTTTTTGGTACAACCATGAGCTCTTCTAGCGCTCTCGGTCTTAGCTCTTGTGGGTGCTTCCATTGAGACGATTGGGCTTTGGTTTCGGCGTCATAACCATATACCCATGATTTGTCACCAGTTATGACTGATAAAGTCAGGATCATCAATGACGATTCTTCTGATCAAAATTTAGAAGTTTCAGAAAAAGTTCGCTGACACACTCATGCGAAAAACATCGAAAAAATTGTATGACACGAGCCGAGCGACACGTAAACATCATCAGCAACTATACTTATGGCAATCCAAAATTTTCTAAAACAATGGAACAATCAACGTTAACGTTAATGTCTTTTGTTGATGATCTAGGGCGTAAAGAGCGAAGTTCGTCGTTGGCAACTTCTCAGCCATATTTTAAGAGCTTGTACAGTTTGAAAACTTTTTGTTTTTAATAAGAGCAGTCTCATCTACTGTCAACACTTCAAGTGTTTTAGAGCACCTAATTATATTTTTCAAAATTTGATGCAAATTTTTTGCTCCATTTTTCTTAATAATTGAAAATCGCCGAACATACCAAAACACTTCATACCTTTCTATCTGTCAAAAACAAACCAAGTCTGCTATAAACTTGAAACTGTAAACACATATTCGAGATAAGTGTTCCAACACTGCAAAAAAAAGTATCGATAATCGAATTTACGTTGCCCGCGAAATTCCAAAAGTCACCTTCTATTTTGAACACACACACGAGTATGTACTCGTATGTAACCGCTCAAAAAATTCCAAAACTGTGATAATGTAGAGGGGATCTAACCCCAAGATTTCGAAATTCCCTCACAATCCAACAAATTCCAGCTACTTGGTCAATTCAAGTAGCTCCATAATGAACTTAAGTGAGAATGAAAAATTCTTTGTGGAGTCTGAGATCTGAGATTCAGTAATCTGTGAATTATGTCATCCATGCTTTATCTTAACAGACAGTTAAAAAGAAGTTCTCTTTGCATTTTTTCTTTTAAAAATTAAACACAATATTTTGGTTTAGCATGACATTGTACCCGAAACTCCTGTTCTAACTGCTTTTCTATTTATTTCTTTCAGAGCATTTGTTGACAACACCCATCTGCAGACATTTGATCTCAACTACAATCCACAATTTTCGGATCTTCCTATGCGTCTCTTTCAAGGCAATCCAAACATCATAGAAATCTCCATGCAAGGCAACAACCTTCAGTCATTGGACGCCGCTCAGTTTCCAGTAGATCGGATACAGAGGCTTTACCTAGGTGACAACCCGTTACAATGTAACTGCTCATTACTTTGGCTTTGGCGCTTAGTAACTGGAAACTTTGATGAACCTACAACACAACAAGGAGCGCCTCAAAATAACACATCCCACATAGAATCATTCTCGCATTATCTCAAACTCGACAACGATCGTATTGGTTGCGATGTTTGGCAGGATAACATACGAACAAGGCGACACCTGCACTCAATGTCCGAAAGTGAAATCACATGTCCGGCGCACATCGTGACCATAGTTTGTGCCATTTTGACAGGTCTACTGGTTGTTATGACTGGAGCTAGCATTGTCTTCTACCTTCGTTTTGTGAAACGACGAAGAAAACTCCTCCAGGATCGTCGCTCTGTTAAGGCCGTGGTAAATGTCCATGATCGTATCATGCAACAGCATCCATCTCACCACCATCACTTCCAATCCCATCCACAGGTGGATAAACTCGAATTGGAACGATATCTGGCAGCGCAAGCAATTGCCAACGAATATCGTGCCTTAAAGCCTTGGGAGTTGCCCGTCAAAGAAGCCCTTGATGAACCGGAACATCTTTATGAAAAGTTCGACCACTACGAATATCCAGATACGCATACGATGACAAAACCACATGTTGTTTACGTATGACTCTTAAAGGATAATAAAACTCGTTATTGCTTTAACCAGAATTATAAACAATTAGGATAAGCACAGTTCAAAACAAACAAAAAAAAAAAAAAAAAAAAAAAAAAAAAAAAAAAAAATGAGTTATGCATTTGTTAAAAAGGGCATAACACAAGAAAACAACAATCCCAGAGGAAACCAATCACACGGTAACTATGACAAAATAAAAATAAAAACGAAAAAGAAGTAAACAAATGGGAAAGATTGTGTATAAATGGAATAGGGATATTGCGAAGGATATGAGACAGAGGATACTATTGTTAATTTTTTATACTGCTAATACAAACTACAACTACAGGTGTTAACTAGCTGTAGATATATAAGATAAAACGCAAACATAAAAATCAAATTATATTCTATGTATCTATAATATATATAATACTTAATTATTATTATCTCATTATTGTTATTATTATTTTCTTTGCCAATAACTAAACAAAAAACAACAACAAAAATATAGCAACAAATCATAACATTTTGTAGAATAAACAAAAAAGTAAATTGAAACAAGGGATGCGAATACAATATTCGTTAGAATTTAAAAGAAAAAAATATTAAACTTAAAAAAGCAAGAATTTAAATTTAAACTTAACAAAAATAAATAAAGACAAGAAGTGCAAATAAAAAGAAGCAACAAATTAAAATTTTATGACAAAAATTATGATTACTTAGTCTAAGTCTTAAAATTAAATCAAAAAATTTTATTTGTTATATCATTATTTTGAAATAGTTTTTAGAAATTATTCAGAAACGTGTACAGGAAAAAAAATGTTTATGTTAAAATTCGAAACTGTGTTCGTAAGAGCTTATGTTTTGTTTGAAGTTCAAGTCCTTAAAAACTAAAAGTCCGCCGTTTGAATTCATCGTGATTTAAAATATTCTGGAACTTGATAACGAGATTATATGTTCTATGTATCTTGCAAGCTATTATACTACAAAGAAAAGCAGAGTCTCGATCTAACCATATGTAAAGTGCACTTGTTTGATTATTCTTTCTGACTTAGCTCAATATTATTAATATAGCTCCACTATAGATACATTCGCGTACTATTAAAATCTATGAAAAACCACGAAAAATGATCTACAATCCCTTCGCTTACGTTTTATAAAATGTTCTCGGTAAAAGAAAATCTTATGCTCCACTTAAACAGATAAGGGGTTTCTAAGCCGTCGAGAGTCTTCCCCAAGTGATCTGGCATCCAAGAAAATTCGACCCTAAAAACAAAAGTTCAGTCTTTTTTGTCGAGCTACGGCGCTGTGATTTTCCTTAGTTTAAATATTTTTGTCCATTCGCTCAATGTGGCCAACGCAGTATAGTAAACGTGTTTTAGTTTTCTGTACCACATCACAATTTAGTTGGTGGTCATACCGGCGGTTGTGATGTTTTTTGTCCTCGCATTCGGGACCAAAAATTCAACGAAGAATTTTTTCCTCGAAAACGTTCAATATGTGCTCTGCAGAATCAATGTTTTTTAGAGCAATCATTTGGTTTTACGAGTTAGTAGTTTTGAGCCCATTTGTTTCGACAAATGAAAGTAGTAGAATGATAAGTGTTCGCCGAATCTGAACTAGGGTGTCATTTGTGGAGCTGATGTCTCAATCACTTCAGTGCTATTGTAAACGGTGATATTTTGTCCTAGGCGGAGGACAGATTTTTTGTTTCTTGACAAAATGTTCTTGGTTTTATCCTCATTTACCTCAAGGTCAACTCGTTTCGTTTAATATTCAATTGTCATAAAAGCTGGACGGATTTGTTAGAGATAGTGTATTCCGTGTCAGCAATTGCATTGCACACTGTATTACAAGTATACATTTGAAATAGTTTAAAGGTAGGTTTTTTTTTTAAGTCAAACAGCACAGATGAATTAATTTTCCAGGGATTCCGAATTCAGACATCGCTTTATAAAGCTCAAGACGATGAATGCCTATCAAAAGCGGCTTTCAATTCCTTAAAGAGGAAAAATATTTTGACTTAAAATTTGTTGTGCGAAAATATGGTAGGTCATTCAAGTCATACTGGTATGTACTGAATATTGTGTTGCAGAATGTCTTGAAATTTTGACACAATACGTTGAATTGTATCTTAAAAGCCATATTAGGCAGTGATATGCCTCGGTTGCTTTAACAAGTCAAAGGATTTCCTTTCTTCGAAATAATAGTTCAGTCAGCGAGCATGCTTTCCTTCTCATAGCTGTTCGATAAATTGGCTCAAGCATCGTACCAAAAAAAAAACGCTTTCATGTATGAAAAGTGCCGCTGGTAGACCATCAGAGCCAGCAGCTTTGTTGTGCTTTGGCTTTTTGATATCTAAGGGATGGTTTCTACATTAGCTGAAAGAGGGTTCTCTTCTTGTCCCGTCGCTTTTTGTACATGATTCTCAATAAGTAGCTGCTGGAAGCGCTCCTTAATCTGGTCTATTATAATTGTTTTTTTTACAATACATTACAATACATTTTTTTTTTTTGTATAAGAGAACCTAGATATTCATTCCTAGTTTCAGAAATTTCAATTCTGGTGCGATAATTAAGCCTACGTATCGATAGTTTTTAAGACGTTTGCCTTCTAGATTTAGGCGTGATCTAGAGCTTTTTTTTTATTAAGATTCTATAATAATTTAGTACCGGATTAGTGATACTTATGGAAAAGACAACGATAAAGTAAAAATGCTTAAATTCTATCATCATTGTGCTCCTATGTATTGAATTCGCAATGTCGAGCTCCAAAAAACAAGATTTTTACAGAAATACGTTTTGGGATGGGATGAGTTCAGGTCTTTTGAGCATTTCCATGCTTTTCCAATATGGATTTTATATTCAGCTCTCCGTTTTTTTTCTGCTTGTGCACCTTCCTAATTAGGCTACTGCAAGCAGGCCGTCGACTACAGCCTGGAATTTTAAAGCTGTGAAAGTCAGTGTCCATAATCCATAATCCATATTCCATCCAGATTGTTTTTTACAGATTTTCGTCGCTAATAAGTTCACAGCTTGCGGATTAATTTTTCTCGATAAAAGACTTAGACTGGAGTACGTGAAGTAAGGTCACGTGTTGTAATTTCGTGTTTCGTCCCAGAAAGTATTTGTATGAATGTGAGGATAGAGTGTCGATT
Source organism: Volucella inanis (assembly GCA_907269105.1). Taxonomy (NCBI): domain Eukaryota; kingdom Metazoa; phylum Arthropoda; class Insecta; order Diptera; family Syrphidae; genus Volucella; species Volucella inanis. The sequence goes on along the minus strand of OU026157.1, from coordinate 101,053,200 downwards.
GTAGAGTGTCTATCCTAGCAATATATAAAGTATAAAAAGCATAAAATAAAAAAAATAAATTAAAAAGTTAAAAAACCTCCGACGTAAAAAGTAAAAATAACCTCTAAAAGGTAAAAAAATAATATGTATTGACTCTTTCAGTTTAATATAAGAAATAATATTTTAATCCAAGCATCGCTGTGTTTGAGAACCCCTAAGTAAATATAATAAAAATAAAAAGTTCAACAAAAAAAATGGGGACGTAGATAACTATGAAAACTCCAATATCAAATCGTTGAGTCTAAGTCTAAATTAGTTTATTCTGAAAAATTCACAAAATAGTGAGCTAGCTTACTATCATAAAACCACTGCAAGATAAGACTTCGTGAGATAGGTTAATTTATAAAACTAAGTTCGCTCGTAGTATGTAAAAGTAAAGCATATAAAATAAATAGGTAACTCTATTCTTTAACAACGTTATGCTAATTATAGACGGATTTGTTATCATATTTTATATAATATTTATAGCATAGCATATTTATATCATTATATAGACTCAACAATTAAATATTGTTTTTTATACTATATCTATTTAGCGGTCCCTGACGCAACGATGCTTGGATTAAAATACTACTTCTTTTTCCTTACTTTTTAGAGGTTATTTTTGCGTCGGGGTTTTTTTTTTAAATTTTAAATTTAACTTTTTTGTACCACAATAGTAACAGCGACCAATTTTTCCAATTGTAACAAGGATTCTGGGTTATCTAATTTACATATTTCAACACGTCTTCGTCCTATAGCTCTTGGCAGACGCGTATTTACAGCGCATATATCATAAGATATAGCATCTAAAAACGAGTTTTGTTTGTTTTTATTTTGAGTATATGTATATTAGATATTTGACTGTATTTCTTAAGTATAGTTTTTTTTGTGAGGAAGCGTGCGCCGCTTCTAATTTATTGTCCATCTTTAAAGTCTCCAGGTTCATTGTCCAACAATAAAAACAAATTAGATTATTAAAGACAGAGAACTGAGAGAGATTTTTAACGTAAGTTTTAATTACAAAAAAAAAAGGTTTTTTAATATGATATACGAATACTGATTAAGATGTATAATTCGCGAATCTACGCAATACTAGAACTAGTATCGGCACCTCATATCGTTAAAGTGGAGAGCAATCGGGTCCCAAACAAGCTAATTGGAATATTTTTTAATGCCGACCATTTTCGGCTGTGAATCGAAGACTCAGTTGGATAGCCGTTAAAATCATTTTAGAATTTGTTAACATAAAGGGGGCCAAATACCTCGGAAAGATTCTTTTATCATGCAGACGGAAAATTTTGTTACATAACTGAAGCATTGCTAAAACACTAACAGGAATAGTACTCTGCGTTGTCATCTTCACCATCACAGTTAAGCTCGTAGGATATTGAATCACTTATGCTCAGCACATCTAGGTATTAAGCAAGGGCGTAGTACCCCGCCACGATGTCAGTATATAGTCTTTTCTACTAATGACAACAGGAAAGTTAATGAACTCGGGATGCGTTCGATTGATCATCCGGCAACTTATAGAGTCCTGTCACCTGCAGTAATGCTCATAAGAGAATCAACTGTCAATGAACCGAGTATACTCAAAATTCTTCTCTGAATGTTGGCGATTTTATTTTCTGATCGTATTGTGACCTGGTAAAGGGGGAAGTTTTTGTTTACAGTGATCCAATATATTTAAACAAAAAAAAATTTGTTTAAAGCGGGTATTATATTAATACCACAATCGGCTGTCGATTTAAACGGGTTGTTCTATAGCAGCAAGTTAACCTAACATCTCTTACTTGAAAAATCGAGTTAATTTAATAAAAATTGGAATTTTCTTCAAGACGCTAGCATTTTTACCAGTAAGAAAAAAGTATTTGTTACTGGCTAAGAGTTTTCCTTACTTTATATGAAGAAAAATAAAGAAACCGCCTAAAAGTATTGTAGTTGCGTGAAGTTCATTATCTCAGTAATTTTTTTTTGTTCTACCTCTTATCTACTTCAAATTTGTTTGATTTTCGCTTAACCAACACACCTTATATTTTGTTTTTTTTTTTAATATATTTTAAAAGGAAAAATGACAATATAAACAAAACGAACAAATTAAACCATTTGTACATAAAAGAAAACTCTTAAAAAAAAAAAAATAATAATAAAAAAAAACTACAAAAAAATACTGTACATACATAGTTAGAAATTTTAAATAAACTCTTAAATATATAAAAATATATAGATACTTATATAGACGATAGGATTTCTTTAATTAAAATTTAATTTTACCCTTTAACAACAATTTGTTCTCAAGTTAATTGTTTTTTTTTTACAATTACTCAAGAATGTTATATATAATTTAAGTTAGTTTCTACCTAAAAAAAATATAATTAAATTTTAATAAATATTTTGAGTACACTTAATACAACAAACAATTAAAAAAAGAAACTCATATATATATTTTTATTCGGGGAAATACATACCACTTATTTAATTTTTTTTTTAACAAAAGGAGAAACTTTGTTAATAATTTAAAAAAATGATAATAAGTATTTTCAATAAACATATGTATAAGTAGGTACTTGTAAGAAAACATGCATAAAACATGGACATCCCGATAGTTGGTGCCATACAATTAAAACTAAACAATTACACTCACCCAATCCAATTTACATTCAACAAATGAAAATGTGAAAAAAAATACATGCTTAAGCTACTTAAAAAAAAAACCATTGATAAATGTGCGAAAATTTTTTTTTTCAATCCAGTTACTCATAAAAGATCTAAAAAAAGCTACAGAATTTTGTTTTAATTATTTTAAACTTCTCCTAGTTAATGGAAATCAGTTAAAAATGCCTGCGAGATAAATAAATTTTTCCAGTATGTTTTTGTTGCAAACCATAAAAAGAAAACACATTACGAGTATCTACGGCTATAGAGAAGAGATAAATAAAATCCGAGTAACTCAACTTAAAAAGAATATATGTATATTAAAAAAAAAAAAATAATAAGAATTGTATAATACGAGTAAAGTATAAAAAAAATGTTATTTCTTATACAAAGACTGAAAAATATGCAGAAAATAAAAAAAAAAATATTTAAAAAAATATTTGAATGGTTGTATTGTTTTATTTGTTGTTAGGGTAAATTTTTTTGAAAATTCGGTCCAATATCCATGTATTTATTCACATAGAATACCAAATCTATTGGAACTATATTCATCAGTTTGAAGGTTTTTGGCCAGTCATTTGGAATTTGACTGAGCTAAGTTAATCGTACAGTATGACTGTTAGGGCACAATGAACGGAAGGTTGGCGACCCACTTATCAGAGGCGTATCTGAGCTTTATTGGAAATACAAGGTGGACTGACTATGTCAACTATGTGTGTTAAGTAGCTATATTTATGAGCTCAATATTATTGCTGACAAACAGCATTTTGCATCTCGGAAAGACATGCTTTTATAGAAACCCGTGTAGAATATTGTTTCTTCTTGTTCTTTTTCCCGCCGAAGAAAGGTGAAAATCTTCCATAGACATTACGATGGTAGTCCCAGAAGTACCCGGCCTGACCAAGACATGGCGGTAGTCGTTTGAAAATATTACTGTATTGGAAAGTACGCAGTCTATAAAGCGTACTGTTTCAAGTTTGAAAGCGGCACGTTGCTTAGTATTTGTTTGGCAGCTATCAATATTGAACGTTGTCAGTGAATTTGTGAAAATGGAGAAAATTGGTCATCGTTATGTAATACAAAACTTTTATTTGAAAGGCCTCAGCCCAACCAATATAAAAGCTGAACTGGATTCTACTCTGGGTGAGTCTGATTCTTTGTTTACAAAGCAGCATTCTTGCGCCGTTTTATAACAATTAATGAAACATGCGTCCATCTCTTTACACCCGAGACAAAAGAACAATAAAAACAATGGATTCAAAAGGGAGAACCGGCTCTAAAGAAGGCGAAGACCGTTTCACCTGCAGGCAAATTCATGGCGTCGATTTTTTTGTGATGCGCGCGTTATAATTTTCATTGACTATCTTGAAAAAGGAAAAATTATCAAAGGCTAGTATTATGCGAACTTATAACAACGTTTGAGCGAAGAAATCAAGCAAAAACGGCCGCATTTGGCTTAGAAGTTTTGTTTCATTAAGACAATGCACCAGCTCACAAATCCGTTATTGCAATGGCCAAATTTAATAATAAAAGTTTGAATTGCCACCTCATGCACCCTATCCACAAGATTTAACCCCCTCGGACTATTTTCTGTTTCCAAACTTGGAAAAATGGCTCAGTGGTCAAAGGTTTCCCAACGATAAAAAAGTGGTGTCGGCAGTTAATGACTAATTTAAGGAACAAGACAGTTCTTATTATAAAAATGGTATCGAACTTTTTGAACATCGCTGGGAAAAATTTATAGGGAGAAAGGCGATTATGTTAAAAAATTAATAAATTTTTTTCCAAAATTTTTGTGTTTTATTTATTGGGTCGGGACGGTCTTTTTGGACTGCCCTCATATGAGAATCGCAAGCGAGTGCTCGTATTAGTGTGAGATTCTTTCTCACTAAAAATAGCTCGCTTTGAAGTCAATGGGCCTTTTAACAAACGAATTAAGAATTCCGAAATGTTTGTATCTATAACGAATTTAAAAGTTGGCTTTAGGGTTAGTATGGAGCTAAATTTTAATGTACAAAAAGCCATGTACATTAAAATATAACATAAAACAACAGAGTATAGTATTGTCTGTGTACTAATTTAATAGTAAGAACAATGCTAAAAAGAATTAGATTTGGTATATAAAATACTAAAACTATGCGTAAAATGGTATAAGCGTTATTTAGTTATTATGAATTTTAAAAATAATTTATTATATTACTTTGCAGTAAAAATAGGTAGATATGTGCTTTTCGTGAATGTTTCATTGAAACAATTAAGTACTACATACTTTGTTATATAAAGTTATTGATTGAAGAAATAGTATTATATAAGAGTTTTAAAAAGTACTCTTGTCGAATCCAGTTTCCATTTAGGAAGAAAAAGGGAACCAACAGAGAGTACTAACTTGAGTATATTGGCATCACTGTGCCAATTATATGTGCATTTTCTTGATAGTGATATGTACAACCTTAAAGTTATGCACCATAGGTCCACACCGGTTTTATTTTTATGAAACCCTCCATTTTTATGAGCCCTTTGTATCAAAGATTGACTTTTGTTCCTTCAATCATTTAACCCAATTCTACCATAGCAATATCATCAGCAAAAGGAGGTAAAACGGTCGCCTCTTCTTATGGTATGTCACGGATATATAGAAGATATACTCGTAATAGAAATGGACCGAGAGCACGTCCTTGCGGTACGCCGGATAAAATTTATTTTGATTCCGAAAAAATAATAGACAGAAAAGTCTATTCTCGTCACACTTTGTCAGTATGTATATAGGTCTAAAGGCTTGTTAAATGGTTGAGAAATATCAAGAAATGCACTTGAGCAAATCTTTTTTCCTTCAAGACTCTTCCCAATTATATCGGTGATTTTGTGCATCTGATCAATAGTTGAATGCTTTCTTCTGAATGCTGCTGGAATAAGACTTTTTCCACCAATAACCGGAAAAAGTAAGATCAGTCTATAAGACGTCACTTCACTCTGTGATTTCTCTGATTTTCGAACTGTGGAAAATCTTTGAATAGAAAGATTATGAGTATGATACAATAAAAATATATGTTTTTTATTATATTATAGCTCAAATAACTCTTCTTGATAAGGAAACAAAAGCCACTAACTCCGTTAAGTTAAACGTCGTGTTGAATTGAATTGAAATACAAAGTATAAGGTAAGGTCGGGTAATAAGGCGCACTTTAAATTTCTCTCTCACCGACTTGTCTTTCAATACTTGTAATCAATATTCTCACCAGTTATCTCGAGGAATTCATTAATCAATCAAAATTGCGTACGAAATTTGAAGATTGCATCATTTCATCATTGCATCATCAATTTGATTGGCCTCCAAGCTCATGCGATCTGACACTTTTAGACTTCTTCCTGCTGGGCTATTTAAAGAGCAATGCCAATAACCCAGAGACAATTCAGGATTTGAAACATAATATCCAACAGAAGCCGTGGTGATCACATGTACAATGTTGTATCCCATTCATAATTGCCATAGACCAAACATTATTAGTCAATAAAATTCTAGATTGATTTCACAATAAATGTGTGATTAATTGAATAAAAATTTTCTCACTAGCTTATTCGAGTTCATTGGCATTTTTCTCGAAAGGGCGGAGCAGCGCCTTTTTGTCAGGATGATATGGTTTGTGTACCACTTACCCTCTGCGTTGTTATGCATGTGTTTATCATTATTTCTCACATCTCTTATTTTATAATATTTGAATAAAAGGAATGCCAAATATACATACACAAGAGAAAGGCCAATTCCAATCGTTGTTTAAGGAGAGAATGTGACCTTATCAATGCACTCGAAAGCAAAAGATTCAACTAAATATCCATTAATGCCCCTGCAAATCTGTAAAAAAAAACCAGCATCAACATTTAAAGACTGAATGCAACAAAAAAGGCGTTTTGGTAAAGGATGGTTTAAGATTTTTTTTTCTTGAAGCGGCATCTAAACTTATCCATCCATAAATCAGAATTAAAAATACCCTTGGGCAATGAGAATGAATGAATGTGTTAATTTATTTTCCAATAAATAAGGTTCTCCTAGAAAATAATTTAATGGGAAAACCTCGAAATGTATTTGATATTGACGGGACTGAATATCAGCTAAATAATTGCCCAGACCTAGTCGTCGCAGAAAAGAGCCCCAGATATATGTTTTTTACCTCCAACCTGTGACTTCGAATTTTTTCATCATTTACCACGGGTGTACCACGAGCTCCTAAAGCTTGGTGAAACCGTTAATACAGATCGCTACCGACAACAAATGATCAATTTGAAGCATGCATTGATCAAAAAACGATCAGAATGGGCCAGAAGACACGGCAAAGTAATTTTGCTTCATGACAATGCACCTGTACACAAAGCAAAACTGATTAAGGATACAACCAAAGCACTTGTCTGGGAGCTGTTACCCCACCCGCCGTAGTCACCAGACTTGGCTCCTTCCGACTACCATTTGTTTTTATCTATGCTTCAAAAGACGAACAGTTTTATTATTGTTGATGTTAAAAATGTTTTTTATTTTAACAAAAAGAAAAAACGCTTTACTTTTTACCGGTACACCTCGTACATGGGTGAAAAATCAGCATATATTACCAGTGAAATCTTTTTTCTTGGCTGAAAAATCATTCAACCCCTAGAAAAGCAGAAGGTAAAGCGTTGCTGATATTAGATGGGCACTTCTCCCATTATAACAATGCTCAAATGCTGGAACACGCCGCTGAGCAAGGAATTATTTTATTATGCATTTTTCTTCACACGATTCAGTTTCTTCAGCCATTGGATAGGGCATTTTTTAAATCGTTTAAGAGCCATTACTATTCGGCATGTAATTTATATATTAGAAACAATCTGAATAGAGACCATTTGGCAAACTTCTTTTTAATTCATGGAGTAAATCTTCAACTGCAAATGATACCATTTTAGCATTCGTAGTGACTTGAATATGCCCATTCAATCCGGACGCCATTTACTACGCATTTATTAAACTCAATGAAGATCAGGAGAACCCTGCTGAGATGTCTCCACCAAAACAGGGTGCACGGCAGGTAAAAAATGGTTTAGCTTTAACAACTTAAGCCAAATAAGTATCTATTATCTGTTTTCGTTTTATTTTTTGTTTCGAAAGGTGGAGGTGGAACCGGAAATTGAGAGCCAGATACCCAGCGACATTACTCCTAGGAAAATATTTGGCATTATTTCACCGATCCGTCTCTTCCAGGCCAAGAAAGATAAATCCAAGAAATAAAACGGCTCCAATTCTTACTTCACTCGGAAATAAAACACAAAAAAAAATTAAATCTCTAAAGCAAAAGGTAAAACCGCAGATGAGATCAAATAAAACTACCAACATCTCGTCATTCTCAGACAAAGAAAACCTATGTTAAATGTGTCTCTACATTACGAAACCGATGGTCTAGAAGACTTTGAGAAAGACCTTTGTGCTGGATGTGGGGAGGATTACAACAGAAAAAAAGAAAGATGACTGACTACAGTGTATTATTTGCCAAAAGTGGTTCGATGATAATACACGTCATATATGAAAACGTGCAATAAATTTAGTAATAAAGACTATAACGAGCCATACCACCCGACAGGGTGTACCATATGACCCGTCCAAGAGGGTGAAATGATTTTTATTGATGTCTTCTTCTTATTTATTTTATTTTTAGTACCGAATTTAAATTTGTGCCCCATTTTTTTGAATGTATATGTTTTTGTTCTTGTCTTGTTAAAAAATATCTTTAGTTTTGGAAATATTTTAAAAAGACCAAACAGATTCACAACATCTCCATATTTCACCCTAAGAGTAAGTGATTATTAGAATAATATTGGGTATGTTATTTAATTCGTGTGGTTTTTTTTTCAAAATTTGAACGTTTATTTAAGAAAAACATGTACAATAGAATTATTCAAAGTATTGCCCATCTGAAGCTATGACTTTTTCCCATCTTTCTGGCAATTTGTGGACCCCATCCCAAAAGAACTGCGCCGGCTTGGCAGCCAAGAATGAATCAATCCAATTTTTAATATTCTGCTCTGATGTGAACCGTATTTCAGTGAGGGCGTTCTGAATCGACCGGAACAAATGGTAGTCAGAAGGGGCAAAGTCTGGGCTATAAGGCGGGTGGGGTAAGACTTCCCATCCACTGTTTTCCAAATAGTTCTTAACCGGGAAAGCAACGTGAGGCCGAGCGTTGTCATGATGGAAAATTATTGCCTCGTGTCTGGTCGCATATTCCGGGCGTTTTTTGGCTTTTGCTCTCTTCAAACGAATTAATTGTGTTCGGTAGCGTTGTCCGTTGATGGTTTTACCCGGTTTTAGTAGCTCATAATACAGCATACCCATCTGATCTCACCAAATACAGAGCATTACCTTCGCGCCATGGATATTCGGCTTTGCCGGTTTGGCTGGTTGGCCGGGTTTCACATATGATTTTTTGCACTTGAAGTTGTCGTAATGGATCCATTTTTCATCATCAGTAACAATCTGATGCAAAAATGACTTACTTTTGTGGCGTTCCAGCAGCATTTCGGACATGCAAAACCGCATTTCGACGTCTCTCGGCTTGAGTTCATGTGGAACCCGATTTCCTTGCTTTTGAATATATCCAGCTGCTTTTAAACGTTTTGAAATGGCTGCTTGAGTGACACCTAAATATTCTGCGAGCTCTTCTTGTATTTGGCAACAATCTTCATAGAGTAATGCTTCCAGTTCTTTATCTTCAAACTTTTTTGGCTGCCCAGAACGTTCATCGTCTTCCAAGCCAAAATCACCACTTTTAAATCGTGTAAATTTCTTTTGGCACTTTCGCTCAGCTAGCTATTCACCATAAACTTCCACCAAAATACGATGACTTTCGGCAGCGGTTTTCTTCATGAAGAAGAACTCCCCGCAAAAACACAAAATTCGACATATTTGAGTGAATAAAAAATTATTGTTGTTTACGCTTCAAATGAATGACATATACTGAAATGGCGTACAATGACAGTAGCTTTCCAACGCATGTTCCAATGGAATAATACAAGTTACGCCATCTCTTGGCAAACCGCACGAGGTACGTTATAGACCCTATATATTAAAAAGTTAGCTCAGTATAATATAATCTTAATGCTATACATGGTTTAAAGGGATAGAAATTCAAGAAAAGGAGAAATGTGATTTATAAACCTCATGCAGAGTATTTTAATGATATTTGTCAATAAGAAGAAGGCAAGTTGATGGAAGGTTTCAATTTATAAGACTTTTCTGAAACTGCTAACATAAGCAAATTTTTCGAGTTGTAAGTACTTGAATTCCGGCTTCAATGACTTTATCTGAGGATAAAAACGCAGGCAACTGTTTTTATTATTTTTTTTGCACAATTTCTTAATTCTCAAAACGAAGCCAAGTCACTTTGACCAAGCGTTTCCATGTTCCTTTATTTTCGTATGGCAAAAAAAAATTTTGCAAAGAATTGGAGAAATGTAGATTCGTATCAATAACGCCAACTTCACTGTACTATTAGGATCCGTTTGGGTATTATTGGGTATTATCCTTATAACATGTGTCATTCTTTAACCATGCTTCCGCAGTAATATGTCTTGCCAGAAATACTATTGGGTTTTCTTTATCAGAATAACGATGGCAGTCTATAATTGATGTTTGACGACGGATTTCCGCAGCTCGACTTTGCACAAAGGATTTCTAACGACTAGATTTCCCTTACATCCAACTTAAGCCTTTCATCACGGTTTTCGAGGAGTAAATCTAGGAAGATTTATAAAAAGATATAAAAAGATTTAAATTAAATGTTTTTAGATTAATTTAATGAATTTAGATGTGGGCGGTAAGTGATGGTACAAAAAAGAACCATCCAGGATATTAGCTGGTACAATACTGTGCCATTCGTACTAAGAACAAGAAAAAAACACAATAATAAAACATTTTGTTAGACATTGATTCAATTATATTTCTCAAAAAAAAAAGAACAAGTTACTGTTAGACATAATTAAAAAAATATTTTTGAAAGAAAAGCTGTTTTACAAATGATAGGGAGTAAAATATTTTTTGCAGAGTGGTACCTGACATTCGAGACATAAAACTTTGGTTCTTGATTGTTTCTTATTTTGGGGGCATCTCCTTTTATTTCCCTTGATCTTCGTCGTGGCTTCGATGACTTACAAACCGGCGCTGATTTAAAAGCATCTTCCAAAAGGAACTCTGCTAATGTCACTGAATGCGTTTTTTTTAGAACCTTATTTTGATTGAAGTCAGAATGTATGAACTATGAGTTTACAGCTGTCATGATGATAATGCGGTAAAATATTTTTTTCCACCACTTATCAGATTTCCGGTCGTATTCACAAAGACCATATATCCCGGCTATTATTTCGTAATAAAATTTGATGGCTTCTGGGCACTGCACATCAACTCTATGACCAGTCCTTAGTTTTTTTGTCACGGTAAAACATGCTGGCTTTACAATAAGAAAGTAGTAATTGCATTTTTAATATTACGCTTTTTAGCTATCGAGTTGGTTAGCTTTTGAACAACTCGTTTACCCAATGTTCATTCACGTTGCTCAGCCTATTTTCCATTATAAATGTCGAAGTCGCAAGTATAACCCGAGAGATAATAGCACCTCAAATTCATTTTAATGACTCTAATTGAGTGCTTTTCATGAGGTGAACAATACATTTTTAAAGTTATCAGCATGAACTTTTCCGGTGAAATTGCTGACTTTGTCGACTGATTACATAAAGAAGGATGAGTAGACCAATAGTCTTTCAAGCACGGTAATCGATTGTAGCGCATCACGAATATGCATCCGATAATTACTTTTATTTCACTAGCATTTATTCTTATAAATTTTTCCGCTTTCTTCTTAGTCTACTCATTTGTGCATTGTTCAATGTAAATATAAGCGGACTGCGGCAGCAAGAAGGTAGTTTGCGATGTAGCTCTAATACTGTTATATAAATGTACGGATCACTCACCCTGACCAAATTACGACTCCATCATCTGGCTGATTGTCAGTCTGAACTTATTCTGAAATATGGTCACTTGGTTCTTCTTAACTAGAATCTTCATTGGAGCTAGATACTCCGCTTTCTTCAGATGGCATCCAGAAGAAAAGTCGTCATCACTGTCATCGCTAAGACTAGCATTTGCTAATTTCGCAATTTCCTTTTACTTCAAGGGAAGAGACATATGTGGATTTAAAGTGGTTCAAGAATACTAGTCCCAAGTGCAGATCGCGGAAATGCCATCTTTTTTAAAGGCAGCGTGCTTTGTATATAAATTCCCTCCTCCGTCAGCAAATCAGAAGTAAGAACTTCCTCTCACAAAAATTTTTCCTTCCAAATGATTTGAAATAAGATTTTAATTTTGACAATAACTGGTCCCAGTATCCCCAAAGAATCAGAAATTCTCACTATAATTTGAATCCTTTATCCTTTATCCAATTCCTTTATCGCCCGTGCTTACATTAGAAGAGATAAGTATTTCAACCGATTCTAAAGGCCCTGCTATTCATCACTCAATACTTATCATCTTAGGCCCACCACTTTTTGAATTGCTGTTATATCACAAAAGAGATATCCTAATGAGCGGAGTGTTGAAGCTGAATTTCTTTAGGTATATGAACAATCTGTAGGTTTTGCAATATCCCCACAGCTTCTTTACTAACTCATTTCTTCTTCTTCCGTATTGAAATTCAACATTAGGTCTTCCATATAAAAGCTGTATATCTCACATGTATAAGCAAATTGGTTTTCTTCGGTAGTTAAGTGTAGTCGTAAAGTTGCAGTTGAAATACCTACAGAAGTGACATTCGTCATTATGTAGCTTTCGTTTTCATGGTTCTTGCTGGACGAGAGAGTGTCAAATGAAATAATGGTTGTCACAGTAATTTTTATTTAAATCCACATCCGCAACAATACCAAAACTCTCCACCCGTTAATTTCGTAGCATCTTCAATATTAAGGAATCTATCAAACATTCCAAAGATTTAGAAATAGAGCTCGAAACTGTGTTAGTAACCACGTGTAAGAAACACAGAATTTCTCTATGATTTGATTTATTTACCTATACTGAATTCCATTAAACCGAGTTTCATTATTGGTGGTGACCTTAATGCAAAGCACACCTACTGGGGCTCAAGAAGCACCTCAGATTGACAGAATGAACAATTGTAATCGTTCAACAAACCGCGGTCTTAATTATCCACTGCAAGAAAAAAGGAAAGCCCGTAAAAAACTACCATAAGTAGTACTTCAGAGCATAAAACAAAAAATTTGTTTAATCTGCCAAAACATATGGTACTTCTAGAAACTACAAGAACTGTGCAGAAAATAATGATAATAATAATAATAATAATAATGAATCGGCGGAGCGAGATAAACAAAAAGCGAACGTATTCGCTGCCCATCTCGAAGAGACTTTAGGCCGCTTGATTGTCAAGCACTTATTCAATCAACAGCACCCAACAGTTACACAACAACAACACAAAAATTTAAATAAATAAATTAAAACAAAAGAAACCGATAACGGTCTATTAACCGAATAAGTCTAGAAAATAATTAACTAAGCTTCTCTATACATAATATAGGGTTTTCTAATAACGACTTTACAACTTTTTTTTTTTAAATAAAAGGCAAACCATTTGAGATATTTCAAAAACTTTACTATTGACTTGAAGTACAATCAAAACATTTATGAATGTTCATTCATATGGCCACAGCGGGCACGTTTTGCAGCGGTCGATTCGTTGGACCCAATTTTCAACGACTCAGCCACACACTTCGACCGAAACGGCCGCTATTTCGCGTTCAATGTTGGCTCTGAGCTCTTCCAACGTCGTGTTGGCATAGGCCAATGACTTAACGTAGCTCCATAGAAAATAGTCAAGCGGCATTAAATCTCACGAACGAGGCGGCCAATCGACTGGCCCATGACTTGAGATAACACGCTCACCATACTTACTCTTCAATGAATCGATTGTAGCGTGTTTTGTGTGGCTTGTGGCACCATACTGTTGAAACCACATGTCGTCCAAGTCCATATCTTCCAATTCGGGCCAAAAATAATCGGAGATCATGGCGCGATAACGCTGACCATTCACAGTAACGTAACGATCGTTATCGTCGACGAAAAAATATGGCCCAATAACGTCGCCGGCATGCAAACCGCACCAAACAGTTATTTTTTGTGGATGAAGTGGTGATTCATGAAGCACATGTGAGTTTTCACCCGACCAATAACTCATATTTTGCTTATTGACGAACCCATTAAGCCAAAAATGAGCTTCGTCACTGAAGATAATTTTGCGAGGAAATCATCATCTTGGCGCATCTTCTCCAGAACCGAATCGGAGAACGTACGTCGCTTCAAATGGTCCATCGGCTTCAATTCTTGAGTCAGCTTGATCTTGTATGGGTGTAAACCAAGATCCTTACGCAAAATACGCCATAATGTGGTCTGATCGATGCACAATTCTTGAGAACGCCGTGGAATTGACTGATTTGGATGGTTTGCTACAGACGTCTGAACGGCAGCGACATTTTCGACACTTCGACCAACCCGTTGTCTCACTGACACGGCAACATCACACAACGAATATGTAGACTCAAACTTTTGCACTAAACTTGTTATTGCCTGTCTACTAGGGCGAGAATTACAACCGGAAATTGGAGTTAACGCTCTTTAAGTTGCAGTAACCGATTCCGAATATCTGTAAAAAAATTTTATAATTTGCAGACGTTGCTCGTTAGTGTACTTCACCATGATGAAAAAGTTGAGTTTACTGAGTAAATTGACGGTTTGATGATTAAAGAAAGAGTGCGTTTACAAATTAAATTCAAATTTGTCAAGTCCCTTTTGGAAAACCCTATATATAATAAACGAGAAGAAGAATAATAGATTAGAATACGTTCCGAGTCAGTGCGAAGTTGCTGAAGATATAACGGCTCCTGTTAAAAAAGAAAAGGTTTCACATAACGTAAAGTTCCTCTTTATTTATCTTTAAATCATGTTTCTCCTTTTTTCAATTTATCATATATCCTATCAAAACATGTATTACATTGAGACTGAGACGTATATCAGCTTTGAAAAATATGATACCATACTAATATTGGCTAAGTCTTATTCTTATGTATTCCAATTGAATTTAACATTGCACTTAATTTAATGAAGTAAATCGCTTTTGTCTCGCTCGTCTTTTTAAGGACTGTATTATCATACAGTATAATAAATAACATATATTTTTGTCATACCCATAGTTTTTCAATTCAAAATTGACTGGTTTTTCTTTTTAAAAAAATTCCACAAGGCGCCGAAACCCGGGAGAAAGGCGATAAACATACAGAAATATAATTACGAGGTGTGTTCAAAAAGTAAGATGACTTACAAAATTTCGCGGAAAACGTACATTCCATTATCGATTTATTATTTTTTTTTGCTCTGTTGGTACACATTTCCTGAATATATATTCAAGGATTCAATTATATAACATACTTAGTTTGTTTTGCAAAGTATTTGTATCAAATTTTATGTAAAAAAATAGAACCAAGTGCTCTAAAATATTAGCATTGTTCACTTGTTTACAAGTGGTACAAGATCTTCCAAGATGGCCAAAAAGATGCCAATGACGAACCTCGCTCTAAACACCCCAGCACATCAACGAAAGATAAAATTGTTTTGAAAAATCGTCGAATTATCATAAGGAAAGATGCTGAGGATATTGGCCTATCGGTTGGCCAATCATAATCGTAACTGGTGACGAATAACTGGATCTGTAACCAAAAATCAGGAGACCTGTGAAAGGATGGAGATTTGGCATCGGTGGAAGAGCTCAAGGCTAACATATTTCAAAAAGTGCTTATGAGAACTGCTTCGAGGATTGAAAAAAGGGGACAACATTAATATTGATGAATAAGTAAATACTTTTTTTTATAAAAATGTAGTTTCTCTACTTTTTGAACACACCTCGTATATTATATTTTAAGTTTTATAAATGTTATTCTGGTTATGAAAACCTAACGGAATTATAATAGAGTTTTCCGATCCCGCAGCCTATGGAGGGTCAATTACAAAGATTTTTAAGTTCGCTGGTAAATTTCTTAGATTGGAAGAATCTACGCTAAGCATCGAAGAAAAATTCGACGACATCGAGGAGGACCCATTGCACGATTATAAACGGTGTTCAGCGGAAAATTTTAATAAGGGCTGCGTGTGGAAGTTTTTATTAAATTAAACACACATTTATTGTAAAATTAATGTCCAATTTTACTTGATTAAAAAAGTTCGGTCTATGGCAATTACGAATGGAAGACAACATCGTGATTGTGACCACGGTTTCTGTTGAAAGCGCCCATCCGAAGATTAAAATTATCGATGACTTTTTGACTAATAAGTGGGTCAATGGCCGCAGTCTCAGTTTGGACGTTATGCTTCGAATCCTATTTTATTGCTAGGCTAGTGGCATAGACCTTACTCTTCAAATAACCTCACAGGAAGAAGTCTAATGGTGTCAAATCACATGACCTTGACGATGCAATCTTCAAATTTCGTGCGAAATAAATTGATTGATTGATGGCTTGTTTGCGGGGTAGCACTATCCTGTTGAAACCAGAGATCGTCCAGACCAAATTCATTCAATTTTAGAAAAAAAAAAAAAAATAGCCGGTCAACACGTTGCAGCAACGTTCTTCAACCACTGTTACTGTCCTCCAGTCTCATCTTTGAAAAAGTACAGACCAATGATGCCGCCGACCCATATTCCGCACCATACAGTGACTTTTTTGGGATGCATTGGTTTTTCGTGAATCTCTTGTGGGTTTTCTGGTCCGCAGAAACGACATTTTTGTTTATTTACGTACCTATACATCCAAAAACGGGATTCGACAGAAAAGATTAAATTCGATAAAAAATTGTCCTGGTGATCCAACACCCAGTTAACGATTTGGCGATGATGTACTATAGATGGTCCAAATCCATCAATTGTTGTGCAAATGAAGATCGAAGATTGACTTTTAAAATTCACCGTAAAGGCCATAAGTGAGGCCCAATTGTTTATTTAATCGACGAATTGATGCGCCTGGCTGGTTTTGAACACTCTCACTCATATTGGTGATGTTTTGGCGTATACGTGCTGACCAAACATGGAGTTTAACCCGATACCAAACCAGTTTCATCAGAACGCTTCACCATTGTAGGAATTCTGGACTCACTAATGCGATTATGTTGACCGAAAAATTCACGAATTTTATAAAATGTTACTTTTACAGATCGTAAATTTTCGCAATAATATTGAATAAAAAAAATGTATAATAAGTAACGACTCTGTTACTAAGATTGCCAAAGATTGTATGACATTTGTCAAAAAGATTAACTACATTGAGTTCAGTAAATGACAGTTATTAACAGCCAACATCCACACCATCTTTTGGCTGACCCTTTATTAAATAAATATTAATTAAAAAAAAACTACAGCATTATTCTTATATATATATATGTATAAAAAATGAAGTTTGGCAATGCGGATTTTATATTTAAGAAAAAATATCGTCCATTCCTTTTAACACATTCTTGAAAAAGCGTTATTTCAAAGACAGCAACTTTATGTCGAATATTTCCTTAAGGAACCTCAATCGTTCGGCGATTGTTGCTATAAAACCTCGACTTAAGGTGTTCTCATAAAAAAAAGTTATACAAGGTACCCAGGGTATGTCTCCGTATTTGCCGATTAATTTATTAGGAATAATCACCCTCAGCTTCTCCATAGGAACTACATGAAACATCTGCGGCTGTAGTACTAAAAAATCGTTGATCATTAGGCAATACACGTCAGCAGTTGTTGTCTCTCGCTGATTAAAAAAATAAGGGTCAGTACAAACGTTTTTGATGGTATTCCATTGGGTTGCCGAGGCATCAATATTTCATGCTCTGTTTATTGACATAGCCATCGATATGAAAATCCACTTTCTCAGTAAACGTTAGCGTTCGTGCTGTTCGAAAACGTTTCAGCATCGTCTCTATAAGGTCATTTTAGTCAGTTAGTCATTTTAGTTGGTAAACTGCCTGATTTGCATTTCATATGCGTGAAACTTTAGTTTCTTTTTCAAAATAACCTGAACTGTTAATTTTTTTGTTCCAGTAGAAACAGGCCACAATTTTCCCTATCGGTTTACGCGGATTGCGGACAATTTCGCATCGAAGTTTAGTCACATATTGCGTGATTTTGGTTAACAGTTGTCTCATCTTGTCTAAAATTTTGAACCGACGACCAGATAAGTTGATTGGTCGGGCCATCAGTTACTCGTCGAATATTGAAATTAATACAAAATGACCTACGTGCACAAACCAACGAATCGTCGTAATTTAAGTATCCTTTATATCCTTTTAGACGTCTTCATACGGGAACTTAAGTTTAATACTTATGATACAAATGCTTCAGCCATTTCCAGAAGCATACGCTCTGTATCTGGAAATCCAAAACATACATTGTCGTAATATGTCGATTCAAAAAAGATGACTTCAACGTATTCACTACACCAATTATTCATATTTACGAGTATACCCCCAAACGTGACCCACTACTTAGGCTACCACTTTTGGCAATGCAGCAAAAAAATGCGGCCCATACTATTCAGCACTAACAACGAAGGGAAACGGTTTCACCAAGACCGAATAATAACCCACCTCCTCGACCGAATCACTCTAAACCAGCTGCACCAATGGAAATACATCGATCTATTCAAACGGAACAAGTTAATTACGAGTGCATGAACAATCATCACCAGTTCAATACAGGAAAATGAAAATAATTAATCTTTAAACCTTCCCCATGAGCAACAGAAAATGTATAATTTTGAAACTTAAGCTGACGTTCAAAATACCGAATAATACGAAGAGCATCAACACATGTTCAATGGCGAGATCCAAGGAGCCAATTTTATATTGGATGCCTCTGTAGCATCCCTTTCTCAGAGCATAAAATGGGAAAGTCTTCAAATTTCTCGTCGAAACAGGAACAAACAAAAATTTTATTAAAAATAAATTATAATCTAATCTCCAAAAGAAAAGCATTTTAATCGGAAATTAAACGTAAAATAATTGGAAAGTTCTTTGCTTATATTGACATCGATTCAGTTATTAATTTTTCCAACCTTCCGGGTCTGAAATCATTTGACGGTATTATTATCGATGATACTATTCTAGAGTGTGGAGCCATAGTAGACCGAAAAAAATCAAAGGACTCTACGATATTAAGGTAAATGGTTTGGAAATTGGAGATGATCACTTAAAAAAAAAAAACCTAAGGCGAAAAATTCGAAATTTACAGCGTAGTATTTGGCCCTATCAAATATGCGAAATTAGTAGATACAATTGTCAGAACAGAAATCAGAATATACTCATACTCTTAAACATAACCTTATCAAGTAAATATTCGCACAGAAGTCAAATTGGAAAGTTATTTGATGAGGAAATTATTAAACCACCAAGAACTCACTTGTATGCATCGTTCCAAAAAAAAAAGAAACGCGTCAGGTGAAAAGAAGTACCGGCTTATTATTAATTTCAAGAGTCAATGCGCCTGAAGTTTCAAATACATTAGCAAGCTTAGGATAAGCTAAATATGTTAGCACCTTGGACCTGACATCTGGTTTCCAGAAGATAAGAATGAATGAACCTGATATACTGCTAAAAAACGGTTTTATCTACACTCAACGGAAAATTTAAGTTTTTAAAATTATCCTTCAGGTTAAGAAAATGGCCCTCGATATTTCAGAGAATGATAGACGATGTCCTGAATGAATACATCAGCAACAATTGGAGTATATATCATGGTATTTAACAGGTAAAGTTTAATTTAAGGGTTTATCTAGACAAAATGGATTTTTTAAATGCTACTTGATTACGAGAGAAGGCATCAGTCCGGATCCCAAAAATATACATGGCATCCAAAAGATAAAATCTCCTGAAAGTATGCAGTAACTAAGAAAATCTCTAGGCCTAACTTTACATTACAGACGTTCCGTAAAAGATTTTGCTTAAATTGCTAAACCTTCTACTTATCTGAAAAGGTGAACAAGTAAAAGCTAACCAACTTAAGAAATTTAAAATTTAATAAACTTCAAGAACAAACTAAAACGTGAACTCATAGGTCAAATTAATTGGCATCAAAGCAGGAAAATTCTTCGAGAAAATATGTAAATAAATAAACCTAAAACGATAATTTATGTTTCGGACAAAAAAAAAAATCCATGGGAAGCAAAAACCAATTTTCAATAAAGAAATAGTTTAAATAAATAATAAGTTTACGGTCACAACAGCTTCTGGTCGTCGAATCCATAATTCAAACATCAAACATCATCTGGGCAGTATAAGGTTTTAGCAAGCAAATTAACAGTGACCATTTGGGATAAAATCAGCAACACAAATATTTTAAAATCGCAAATAAATTATCAGCTACAACAAGTCCAAGCCCTCAATGAAAATCTCAGGATCCAAGAAAACCAAGAAAAACAAGATAGATTAAATGGAAAGGCTCAGCTTGGAAATGGGTGGTTGGAAATCCTGATACCATCGACACCACCATTAGACACCATTCTAAAAAAATGAAAATAGAATCATCGACAATAATAACCAACAATACAAATTTTATAGAAATCTTAGAGACACAATCCATCATTTAATAGAAGATTACAATAATACTGCCAAGAACTTAGATCACGAGGATACGAGAAAATATGAACAAATGATTTAAAATAAACTTAACATTATAAAAGAATAATTAAATGAAATAGTAAGTGTACCGCAGCACAGTGACAATCCGACGCTTAGTTTTGGACGCAAAAAATACTAACACGATGTTTTGAAATGGCTGTCAAGACAAAACTAAGCGTCAAATTGTCAGCAATTTTTGACAGGCTGTCTAAAAGAGGTTACACCAACTGATGGTGCTCAGTAGTGCTACATATCTTCCAATTCGGCTACTCATCAAACAGCCTTCGTACATGGTTCTATTACCAATGACCAGTAAGGAAAAATACAACCACATCCAAATACGATCAACAATCAGAAAGAGTTACCAAATACATTTAGGATAATTGGAGAGTGCATATCCTTTTAAAATGCCATAGTTTGCAAGAAATAACAGCCACAGGAGCTCCCTCAAACCCATTCTGTTACCTAGCTCCTTAAAAGTACAAATGCAGAACGCAATCTTCAATACAAAAGCAATACCATAATAGAGAATATGGGAGTAAACACAAATTTCTTGTCTAATTTCAATGGCAGTATTACGTATCACGGATTTAAAATACATCTAAATCAAAGGTTTTTTCCAGCTTTCTAATGGCACCGAAATACTACCGCCTATTCTTCAGACGATCTTAACAGAGAGGGATATAAAACTAGATTTAAAGTATTTACACAAATTGCACTTAAAAAATGCATTGAAAAATGTACAGATGTGATCATCATATTAATATTTTTTTGTTAAAAGTAGAAAAAAACAAACCCCAGCCGAATTTCCAAACTTCAAGGGTCATTGTAGCATTTAAGCCCGAAAAACGTCAATTTTGGATGACAAATTTGGAAACCATTAAGGGAACTAATAATTTTTTAAAAGTACTTTTTGTTTTCCGATTCAATTTTTTTGGATATTTTGTTCAATAAATGTATTATATTTAGAATCTAAAGAAAAATTTAAGTTAAGTAAAAAGAGTTTCTTCTGAACAAACGACGTGATGCTCTGTAAGGAGCATTAGCAAGAGCCATAGCAAAGTCGATAGGTTTAAACTCTGGATTATTTGTTTGATTTTTGCTCCCAATTGCATTAAGTAAGCAAATGCGGCTATCAAAGCTCTCTCAAAAAACCAAAGCAACTGCTATTTCTTCCTCTATATTGGCCGCCACGGCGGCAATGTTTATTTCGTTTCAAAGTTGTGTATTTACAACTAAGCCGGAATTTCGATATTTTTTTATAATTTCCGCACCTTCGGCAATTGTAAAATCATGCATAATGAAATGATAAACGTTACTGAAAATTGGTAAGTTTGACAGCTACTGAAACATAACAATTGGAAAAAATATCATTGCTATCTGGTCACCCACATGCACAGCAACAAACTCAACAGTCCAATATAACCCAACTGCTTAACGTGACATACAAGTTGCACAAGTTGAAACCACAAAGTAATTTTCAAGGGAACATGTATACTATGGTCAACAGAGATATGCAACGATAGTTTTCTCAAGACGTCCATCATGTTTAGGGCTGCAGTATTGTAGTTCCACAGCGTTCAGAAAGTATTCTATATTTGGGCTAAGTTCCTTTCTACAGAATTTCCATTAAACGGCTAACAGAAGTGCTGCTTAAGAGCGATGGCACATAGGTGCATGTTGTGCACCAAGAGAAGTAAGTCAAGCAACACGGTGATCTAAAAATCTTTTGATAAGCAAAGACACGTCTGCATGATATGTTTTTGGTATATATAAGGGAGGATTTCAGTAGGCTTTTTTTGACATATCACGCGTGACTCCTATCAAACTACTTTGTCATTTGTCGTTCAGTATCGTTTGGCAAGTCATCATGGAAAGACTCACGCCACAACAGCGTCTCCAAATTGTTCAGCTGTATAATGAAAATCAGCGTTCTGTGAGAAAAGTTTTTCGTGCGATTCGAGGAACTTACGGTGCGTATAATCGACCTACTAAATTAAAACCACTATTGCTAATACCATTCGCAAAATGAGAAGAATCAGAATGTTACCGTCAATGATAACCGTCATCGCGCCATGTTAACGGACTATGTGCTTCCTGAAATTCAAGCACATGATCTCGATGAGCTCTGATTTCAACAAGACGGCGCTACCAGCCATACAGCGCGTGAAACAATGGACTTGTTGAGAAATTATTTTGGTAAGCACTTAATTTCACGTTTTGCTACGGTAAATTGACCGCCTAGATCGTGCGATATCACAACTTTGGACTATTTTTCTGGAAATATGTAAAGCCTTAGATCTTCAGGAATAAGCCAGCTACGATTGACGCTTTGGAAGTCAACATTACTCGTGTTATCCGCGAGACACCCGTCGCTATGCTCGAACGAGTCGCGCAAAATTGGACTTTCCGAATGGGCCACCTCAGACGTAGTCGTGGCCAACATTTACATGATATAATTTTTAAAAAGTAAACGCCAGGAATTGTTCTTTTAACAGATAATAAAAACTGTAAGTTCGCTTTCAAATTTATGTGTTTTATTTTACATTATAAATCAAACCTTACGATGAATCTCCCTATATTATGAAACATTAATCAAATGTTTGACAATACGCCAGCGGGGTAAGTTCCTTACCAAGATAAGTGTATCTTTGAAAGGTACACCATAAAGTGATAACTTAAGTGCATTTAATAATGTCTTGTTCGAAATGAACGCAGTACCATCCTCAGATATGGCTTTATTTGGATGACGTAAATTTCTTAAAGCTATCCAAAAATTAACCAAAAAAGGATAAACTTTCCATAATTTTTAACATTCCCTGACATAGTTTTAATAAAATCTGTCAGAATTTTCCTTGACAATGTGGACAAGGAACCAATAATGGTTATTCTGGTAAGTTCTACTTTAAGTTTGGTACACCCGCTTCCGAAACGGAAGCAGACGGATGAAGAAATGAAATGAAATTCCACGAAGCAGTCGTCATTAAAAATGAATAAGACAACAATTTGTAGTATTTTAAAATACCACCCAAGTCTACCTATGTAATGCTCCTTACGGATACCATACCCTCAAAAAACAGCATCAGAAGGCCACCGCAGTTCAGTGTCACCGTGTGCTAAACATTGCTGGGTGTTAATTATTTAAAGAGCCCTTGGATTTAATTTCTACCTTCCCCATGCCACAGTCTGTTACCTGCTTCACGATCTTGTATTCCTGGTAAAGTTTCCTTCAAGTTTTCCCTCAAATTTCTTACCTAATGCAAAAGTAAGAACATTAATTTTGAAAATTCATAAGGTATCCGTACGAAAAATGGTAGAGGGGTAAGTCTGCAAGGATTCTTGCTCGATGTGCTTTAAGAAAGTGTAAGGCAAGTCGCCGCGTCTCTTAAGTCAATGATTTATTATGGCTTTTTAGACCAGGGCAAAAAACGTTAAGGATATTGTAAGAGATATTCTATACCGCGAAGCTCCCGGAGGACATGACTTTGGTTATTAAAAAGAATGTAAAATAAAAGATACTGCGTTCGTTTATTTTCTTGGCTACATCCTGATTTCATCCTGGCAGCGCCAGAGTGAATTAACTTTTCAACATTTCTCGAACGAGCAGAAGCGTTTCTGGAAAGTCAACCCTTCTTCGTATCTGTGTATTTTTTTTTCGTGCTTTGTCCCTTGTTAGATGGGATTTTAGGGAAACAATTAAACAAGTATTTGACGGGAATGTTTAAATAGGTTGACGCTTACACTGTTGAGAGCGGATAAATTTTTAGAAAATGTCATAAGCAGAAAGTACGGATACATTTCTTACAAACTAGACTTTTGTAGATATTTTTTTTAATCGCATAAATTCCCATTTACGAAAAACCAAACCCTTTTCGCTTTACATACAGTTAATACAAAATGACCGAACTTTGAAATTACATAAATAAAGGATATTCTATTCCTTACGTGGAAACCATAATATGGTAATTTTGCCAGCCTAAAGACAGCTGTCGTTGATGAAAATTTTGGGACCGCCTTTGTCTGCGTATAACTGAATTTAAGGGTTTATTTATTCTTGTTGTGATCGTATATGACATTTTGTAAAATATTTCGGGATTAGGTTTCCTGCGAAAGAGTCATTTTTAACTCATATTAAATCAACCTCAAATGTTGAAAGTTTGATAGCTATCATACAAACATGTTTTGATGCCTATATCCTGTTGACAAGGAAGTACATATATGTATACTTACATATGTGTTATACAATAGTGACTAGGAGGAGAGATGTTTCAAAAATTAACAGGCAAATGGGAGGTAGTTGCTTTATTGAGATAAAATCAAGAATCTCTTTACCAACGAATTGCTTCATATTGATTTCAGAACATTAAATCATATTCCATGAGATTTTTGTCTCCCAGGTTTCCTGTTGGCTATTTCTTATCGAGATAAAATCATACGTCATTGATAAGTGACGCTTAAAGTTATAGGGTTTTCCAATATCGACTTGACAACTTTGAATTTAATTTGTGAACGCACTCTTTCACTAATCATCAAACTGTCACTGTCAATTTATTCAGTAAACTCAACATTTTTATTTTAATTTCATTTACTTAATATTTCATTGTAAAGTACACTAACGAGCTACGTTCTCCGATTGAGTTCTGGAGAAGATGCGCCAAGTTGATGAATTTCATCGCAAAATCATATTCAGTGACGAAGCTCATTTTTGGCTCAATGGGTTCGTCAATAAGCAAAATATGCGTTATTGGTCGGGTGAACACCCACATGTGCTTCATGAATCACCACTTCATTCACAAAAAATAAATGTTTTGTGCGATTTGAATGCCGACGGCGTTATTGGGCCATATTTTTTCTTCGACGATAATGATCGTCACGTTACTGTGATTGGTCAGCGTTATCGCGCCATGATCACCGATTATTTTTGGCCCGAATTGGAAGATATGGACTTGTACGACATGTGGTTTCAACAGGATAGTGCCACAAGCCACACAGCACATGCTACAATCGATTTATTGAAGAGTAAGTATGGTGAGCGTGTTATCTCAAGACATGGGCCAGTCGATTGGCCGCCTCGTTTGTGCGATTTAACGCCGCTTGACTATTTTCTGTGAAGAGCTCAGAGCCAACATTGAACGCGAAATAGCGGCCGTTTCGGCCGAAATGTGTGGCCGAGTCGTTGAAAATTGGGTCCAACGAATCGACCGCTGCAAACGTGCCCGCGGTGGCCATATGAACGAAGTCGAGTTCCATTCATAAATGTTTTAATTGTACTTCAAGCCAATAATATAGTTTTTGAAATATCTCAAATGGTTTGCCTTTTATTAAAAAAAAAAAAGTTGTTAAGTCGTTATTAGAAAACCCTATATAAACAGTGGTCACAGTGTTCTAAAAACAGTTCTTGAGCAGTACCATACAGATGGTACAGATGCGTTCGAAGCATTTCTCAAGAACGCTAAAAATTCAAATTCATCAAGCACCATCTTGAAGGCCACTCAAATATGAGTCGTTTTTAAAATAGCTATCGACAGGACTTTGCTGCTCCTTACATAATCTGTCTCTATTAAATACCTATAACATATTTTCCTTAAGGGGTTAGGCCATTATAGCGGCCGTAAAAATAGACTTTTTTGTATTTTTTTTTTTTAAGTGGAAGTTTATTGTTTGTTTATATGATTGAGTGTAAAACATAACTTTTTGTAGAATAATTTTGGAGGGGTCTACGGCTAATGAGTCACTATTGATAATAACAAATGAACTATGCCAAAA
Organism: Volucella inanis; assembly: GCA_907269105.1. Taxonomy (NCBI): domain Eukaryota; kingdom Metazoa; phylum Arthropoda; class Insecta; order Diptera; family Syrphidae; genus Volucella; species Volucella inanis. Next base: position 101,027,045 of record OU026157.1, on the reverse strand, counting down.
AAACATCCTACGTACTTAGATATTTAAACAATATATTTTTAAAGATCTAGTTAAAATTTAAAGTGAATTTGTTGAAAATTGTTTAAGTTATGTGTGCGGCTTACCTAAAAAAATGCAGTTTTGAGATGAACGCGCTTAAAATTTTAAGTTATAGAAAGTCATACCTGATGGCATTGTACTATACTTTAAAAAACAAGTACAAAAAAGAAAAACAAGATATTTTCCGGCCATAATGTTTTATGATATCATTTTTTGAAAATCCTAGAGTGCCCTTACCCCTTATATAAGTTTAAGGTCAAAGTCAAAGTTTTACTGGCTGCCAACAGTAATGGTATTCGACAAAGCAATCACCTTGGTCCATTTTTGTTTTTCATTTCGACTATTGGTAATATTACACATAAATATTATATAATAAACATATCTGTCTACACCGATGATATATTGGGTCTATAATTTCTATATATATAACTTGTATTATTCCATTGGAACATGCGTTGGAAAGCTACTGTCATTGTACGTCATTTCAGTATATGTCATTCATTTGAAGCGTAAACAACAATAATTTTTTTTCACTCAAATATTGGAACTTTGTGCCTGAAAAAGTGTTTTTTCGGAGAGTTCTTCTTCATTACTTTAATATGAAGAAAACTGCTGCCGAAAGTCATCGTATTTTTGTGGAAGTTTATGGTGAACATGCGCTAGCTGAATGAACGTTCCAAAAGTGGTTTGCACGATTTAAAAGTGTAGATTTTGGCTTGGAAGACGATGAACGTCCTGGGCAGCCAAAAAAGTTTGAAGATGAATAACTGGAAGCATTACTCTATGAAGATTGTTGCCAAACACAAGAAGAGCTCGCAGAATCTTTGGGTGTCACTCAAGCAGCCATTTCAAAACGTTTAAAAGCAGCTGGATATATTCAAAAGCAAGGAAATTGGGTTCCACATGAAATGCTGTTGGAACGCAGGAAGTCATTTTTGCATCGGATTGTTACTGGTGATGAAAAATGGATCCATTACAACAACCCCAAGCGCAAAAAATCAAATCTAAAACCCGGCCAACCAGCTTATTCAACGGTAAAGCCAAATACCCATGGCGCGAAGGTAATGCTCTGTACTTGGTGGGATCAGATGGGTGTGCTGTATTATGAGCTGCTAAAACCGGGTAAAACCATCAACGGACAACGCTACCGAACACAATTAAACCGTTTGAAGAGACCAATAGTCGAAAAACACCCATAATATGCGAGCAGACACGAGGCAATAATTTTCCATCATGACAACGCTCGGCCCCACGTTGCTATTCCGGTTAAGAACTATTTGGAAACAGTGGATGTGGAATCTTACCCCACCCGACTTATAGCCCAGACCTTGCCCCTTCTGACTACCATTTGTTCCGGTCGATGCAGAACGCCCTCACTAAAAAACGGTTCATATCAGAGCAGAATATCAAAAATTGGCTTGATTCATTCTTGGCTGCCAAGCCGGCGAAGTTCTTTTGGGATGGGGTTCACAAATTGCCAGAAAAATGGGAAAAAGTCATAGCTTCAGATGGGGCAATACTTTGAATAATACTATTGTACATGTTTTTCTTAAATAAACGTTCAAATTTTGAAGAAAAAAACCACGCGAATTAAAATATATACCCAATAGAAATCTATAGATAACTTTCCAGCTTCTCAGACTCTTGAGCTGGGCATAAAAAAATACCAAAGCATCTTATATTCCTTTTTCAGTCATCTATAAGAATTGAGCATTGTTTTTGATAAAGAACTCAAATTCCGCACCTACATTGATTCCAGAATTAACAAAGCTAACTCTGCGCCCAGCTTTGTTAACGATCTTCAAACGAGTTCTCTCTTTTTCGAGCTCACCGAATGACAATGAAACGTTTCGAAGGCAATTATTTTAACTGAAAAAGTTATGAATCACATGAATATGAATGAATGTGTAATTTAAGTTTCACAGAATGTCTTCTTTATGACATCTGTTATAAAAATCGACCAGATTTACATTGATGCTATTTAAATACAATCAAGCCATCTGTTGGTTTACCCTTTAAGATGTTTTCGCAGCTTTGTCCCCAGGAGCACCAATATCCCCAACGGCAGACGAATGAGGACGTATGATTCTGCATCCTCTCAAATAGATTCTACAACATATACATATGTTTTACCGGATCACATTAACGGAACCACAGCATTTACCAATTTGTTTTGATTGGGCTATCCAAGTGGTGGCGTTCTGAACACGTTGACGAGCTACAGATGGGTTTGATCTGTTCGAGTTAATTTTAAGTAGTATGATTTTTCAGTTAAGTGGGATAGGGAGTTTGGTAGGCATCGATTGGGGTATATTTTTGGGTTGAAATGAGCTGTAACTCATAAGCTTCAACTGTTTAAAGAGAAACTAGTTAACTAATTGAAATTGTAATGTTTCTTTACGTGTTCATCATACATTTTTTCTCGTATCGACTGTTTTCCGTATTCAATATTCAATATTCATTCGTTGGGATTCTTAACAAAAGATCGATATAATATAACAAAGAGTTCAATTTTAGATTTTTATTGAAAAAGTACTCAATACTTCATGCTTGAAATCACCATTTCCTGTCTTGAGAGTCAATCGCTCTTCATATCACATGTTTTGTCCGCTTCTGCACTCCATACTCTGTTTTGTGTATTTTTTTCTCTTTATAGTTTTGTATTATTCTTTTCCATCTGTAGATTGCATTGCATTTCCTGAATATTCTAGTCTCGCAATCCATTAGCTTTATCTACAAAAAGCCCTGAGCACAGAATCCAAACTCAATGATCCATGTTATTTATAATTTCGCTAATACAAATAGACTAACCATTACCATCATCCCCTCTCTATCTCACTGGAAGTACTTACTTCCACTTAAATTTACAAAAGCGAACTTAACATTCAATCGTCCATAGACCCATGGCCTTGATATAGTGTACTCGTTCAGCCAGGCAGCACCTCTGTTCCTCTAAGGAGCTTAATTCATCTCCCTTGTTCACTTCACTTCACTTAGGAAAAAGTTAAGCAGATATAAAGGTACTAGTATCTGCACGAAGCCGTAAAGGGACGAGGGCGAAGATAAAAGGAGAAAAAACTGCAGATACACAATATTAAATATTTGTTTAGAAATATTGAAAACGATGAAAGATTGATGCCTTTCTGTTTTCTTTGCATTCCCCAATACCACCCAGTTGAACCGACCCTTTAGCATGGCTCAAGTCATCCGTATACAATCTACTGTCTAGAGTGAAAGGAAAAAAGGATCATCACCAACCGAGAGGAAGGAACGTGGCAACAAAGAAAATTTATTATCGCCAATCCATTCTTGAATAAAATGTGATGTACCGAGGGGTTGGGGAAGGTGCGTTGGTCGTATAACAAAACGAACACCAATGTAAATATCTCAGTCATTCGGTTTACCATTGCCAGTTGGCAGTTGCGATTGCTACTTGCCACCCCAGAACTCCAAACAAAACAAGGGCGGGTGAAGGAAAATTTGTCCAAACAGCAGGGTTAAGGGAAATAAGAAGACAAAAAAAAAATCCATAGCAACCCGTGAAAAATGTGGAACGGAAAAAGAATAAAGATATTTTTATTGGCTTTGTATGAGTGTATCTTTTAGTCGGTTAGTCCCTTAGGCTTGCTTTAGGGAGATATGTGCTTTTTGTGGGGCATTTTACGAAAACACAGGAGTAAGCTTCGACGCAATTTCGAAGCATTTTTGTACATTCTCAAGTTCTATTGTCTGGTCTCCGGGTGGTGGTTGGCCGATGATTGATCTCTGAATTAACTACAGCCCAGTGGGTCCAAAAGGTGTCAGGGTCTAAATGTAGACGTTGCTTACAAAAAAACTAACTGAATAAGATTAAAAAAAAAATGTAAAACGTCATTTGTCCAGAACTTATAACAGCTTTTTTTATCCTTTTTTTGAGGGGGGTCATTTAAAAGTGCTCCGCTACAGATATTTAAGAAAAAGGATATCTGAATGCACATCATAGTCCACCGTCATTCTTACAAGAGGCAGAAGAAGCAGATATTTTAACCTTCATCTCATCCTTGTGTAGAAAACTACACAAAAGATTTTTGTTTTCTTAATTTCTCAAAAACCAATTATTGCAAACTTCCGGAATTTTCAGACTTTGTTTATATCCTTGATTACCGAAAATAAAACGTACCTCCCCATAATAAAAATGTTTATGACTGTTAATAATGCACTAATTACGTTGTCTACCCTCATGTGTAGATTTCTACACATATGGACGGTAAGTGCATGTCATATAAAAATTCATTCGCGTTAAATGTTTTAGCAAGTGAATATCGTTGGTATATTTAGTGAAATTTATAAAAATAATAAAAGATAACAATGTCAAAAGAAAGATATCTGACAGAGGAAGAAACGGAAGCATTTTTGAATGAAGGCGATGGCGATATCAGTGATGTTTCTGGAGACAATGATGACGAATTTGTGCCAAAAGAGAATATTGATGATGATGATAACTTATATTCAGACGATAGCGATTCTGACGAAGAGCAAGCGAGTGGCTTGTGTTTCGAAAGATGGTATTGTTTGACAACTACAGCCATTTCAGCATCAAAGTGGTAGATTGCGGAATAAAAATATAATTTCTCTTTATCCTGGAACAACAAGATATGCCAAAGTTCGTGTTGATGGCATCAAAGATGCTTTTTTGCTTTTCTTTCCACCACAAATTGAAAATACCATTTTGAAGCATTCAAATGCGTATGCACAAGCAACATATGGTAAGGATTCCAAACAAATCGATTCGAATATGTTGCAAGCATATATTGGTGTTTTGATTTTAGCTGGTTTCTTATTTCAACTGATTCTTATTTTGATGATGTCATTAGCAGAAGACAGCAACGATCTACAGATAAATTTGCACCGATTAGGGATATATTTGATAAATGGTCCCATTTATTGAGTGACTACTACAATCCACATGAAAGTGTGACAATTGACGAGCAATTACTTGGTTTACGTGGAAGATGTATATTTCGTCAATATATTTGCTGGTTTTATCTTATATCTGCTATGTTTGGAAAATCCAGCCATATTTGGGAAAGGCGATTGGAGCCAGTTCGAGTGAAAAAAGACAAGGCGAGCGAGTATTTTTGGATCGCGTTGATGGCTTGAAAGGTCACAACATAACAATTGATAATTTCTTTTCCTCATGTGAGCTTGGGCAAAAATTGTTGTCAAAGGCATTACAATGGTTGGCACGATGAGAAAAAATAAAAAAAGCATCCCACCAAAGCTTCTTGAATGCCAAAATAGACTGTTGTATGAATCTACTTTTGCATTTACCGAAAACACAGCACTTGTTTCGTGCATTGGACGGAAAAATAAATGTAACGTGTTGCAAAGTACTTTGCATAACTCAATTAAATTCGAATCGACTGAAAAAAAGTTACCAGCGTTTATAGCCTATTACAATAAAACAAAAGGTTTGTTCATATACTACTTTTTGAAATTTCAAGACCCTCTAATGTTTTTTTTTTTTTTTTTTTCAGTCAATAAAGGCGGTGTGTATTCGGTTGACAAAATGCTCACTTGTTACAGCTGTAAAAGAAAATCTAACAGATGGCCAATGGCTGTATTTGCAAACATGATTGACATTTCTGCTTTGAATGCATTAATTATTTTCAAAGAAGTGAATCCGAATTGGCAAGCAACACAAGAAACAAGAGTAAGAAGGAATTTTCTACGTAAACTTGGAATATCCCTTGCAAAATCACTTATGGAAGCTAGAAGTGCCAAGCCAAGATCAGCATCGTCTGCTTTATTGCTTGCAACTATTTTGGAAGAAAGTTCACCATCGTCACATTTAGAGGATGTTTCTGCATTAACTTCAACAAATCCACCAAAACGGTCAAGAAGCGTTCCACCACAAATTAAAGGCAGAACAAGATGTCACGTGATGCTATGAAGAAAAATCCGCCAAAAAAAAAATAATGTCTATGAGACGATTTGTCGTTTTTGCACAAAAGCTGCATGTAAAAATCAACATAATCGAAATGTATGTGTAAAATGCATTCAAGAAAAATTAATTTGAACCTACCTACCTTCTCTTGTTATTTTAGAAATATATTATAAAAGCAATCTTTCGGTTTAATTTGAAAAAGAATTTAGAAAACACATTAAGTAGCTTGCACATATCCTTTACACTTAGCATTATGTTCTCAAAAAGCCTAATAGAGAGAGCGTTCTACTTTATTTTACATACACTAACGGGTTTGTTCTGGATTATATATCAATAAGTAGGCAGAATATATCTGCTCTTAAAATCTAGAGTAGATTTACCAGTCGTAAAACTACACTGGTAAGGATCTATAATTGTAAATAAATACGACATCGAACAATCACAGAGCACGGTATATAAAATCTTGTGTCCGATGTTTAGGTGTAAATCCCTCTATATTGGGTGAAATCTAGAAAAAAAGACAATAGACGCTGAAATTTTATTCCGACCATATTTTACAAATGAGTCGATTTTTGCTCGACGCTAGGTTTAAATAATTCGGCAGGTAGTCCGGTTGTTCTTGCGGCCTTATTGGTATTTAGGTTTGATATAGCTATCTGAACCTCTTACTGACAATGGTTTTCTTAATTTTTTTCTTAAAAGGTTTAGTAGTACCTTATCAGAAAAGGCTATAATAAACTTTTGCAAATTTGGCAAGTACTTCTTCGGTGCTGACTAACAGAAACGCTCGGACATACAGAAAAATAGAGTGATGTTCTGCATCGAACGAAGTGTGGACAATCTAGTTGACGGTTTTTTGATCAGGTGACCTGGTGCTTTGTCAAATCTTTATTTCAAAACTATGCAACCAAAGATAGTATCTCTTACTACTTTGGCGCTAAAATCACTAAGGGCGATTTCAATGTCATGTTTAAGAGATTGTTCACTAAATGCGGATTGTAATCTGGCGTCATCCTAGATGCCTGAGGCTCAAGGTTAAGCGTCTTTATCTTATTATGATAACTTACAACCTTATTTATTTGAAAATGAAACGTGTGTAGTTGTCAAACTACGTTGAAATTTTTGGCCTGAACTTGGATGTTGGCGGTTTTTATTTTCAGCAAGATGGTGTAATGGGGAATACGAATCAAGTATCCATTGATATTTCGCGAGAAAGGTTGTCGTTCGTTTGAAAACTATCTTAAAGTGAAACAGTCTCCAAACGATTCATATTTCAATCTCGATCCAGCAATTTCCGACAAACGCAGCGTTGTAGCGTTTTGATATAAATGGCTTTTCATTAGATGCGCCGTATTCCGAAAGTGATTGTCTGAATCTGTTGGCAGTTGTAACATTTGTATGGCAATTTGTCTGCCATTTAAGTATTTAAAGTTAAACACTTCAACAACGTTTATAGATCATCCAGAATTTTTTTTTTTTAAAGTTACAACTACGTAGGCTAACTTCAATTGTCGGCCGTTAAAATCGTTTCGATAATCGCACAATTGAGCGTTTAGTGGAAGAGCTCTTTCGAACTTCATGTCTTGTATTTTGTCAGAAGACTTGGCTATACTTCGGTATAAGATTGGATTGACCTAATAGCGAACACCCTCGTGCACGGCGAACTTTCGCTCAACTCAAACAGATTTGCCTACGCTGAATCTGAGACACAGTAAGGCCTTTTAGATATAAAAAAGTAGCACAAAAACATTTGATGGTATGCCAAACAATTTTATGGTGTTTTTTTTTTTTTTTTTTTTTACTTATGTACTTTACGTTAAAGGATAGCTAAAGTGAATGAAAACCAGGAAGCCTGTCGTGTTCCAGTTTCCAATATAGCCACTTTTAACGCTTCCGGCACCACTGTCCATTCAATACCCATTTCAGATTATCATGAGGGGGAATGGCATTTAGCCTTGGCCACTATCCCTATATATCTGCTTTATTGGCTTTTAAAAGGATTCAAGTCAAATAAAAGAAACAAAATATAAAGAGGAAAACGTAAAAAGACGAAGCAAAATCACACATAAAAACGTCCGAGAAATTGGTAATAAGAGAGCGATAGATTACTATAGAAATCGCACATCTACATACACAAAAACGAACAGATGTATGTATATAAGAAGACACATGTAAAAACAAATATATACAATATATCCTTACAACTGATGTGAGTGAATACTGAGTATAAGGTCGCGCGTTGCATTGCGCGAAATGCTTTCTTGGATTTTGAAAAATTTATTGCCAACAATACCCGAAAGGATATTTAACTCGTATTCGTATTGATCATTGTGCTTCAATTCTAGCTGCACACAAGGCTACGCAGGACGATGGAAACCAAACGAAAACGAATGAATAATTTACATAAATCTTTTTTTGGTCTCTTCAACTAGTGATGTGATTCCTTTAAGGATTTATACTTCTTAGCTAAATAAGAAAGCTGCTGCTAAGACGTATGACTTTGTCTTCCGTTTTAGTTGAGATTTAACATACGTACTCGTACAGGAGCGGATACGGATATGGATATAAGTAAGGCTATTTAGTTGAGAATGAGCAGAAGTATTGTAATAAGGATAGATTGCTTGGGGTAGAGGGGATCTACTATATCCAAATTGTATTTGATGGAAAAAGAAGATAGAGTGAATATTTGGCTAAGAGTATTGATAAGTAATTGAAAAATTTAAATGTCAAGTACGAGTCGGTATTCGTAGCAGAAACTGCATATTCAATTCAAGTTGAAGGGTATTAACAAGGAATATGTCCTTCAGGAGATATATGGCATCGTATTGAGAAATTAAATGGTTTTTACTTAGTAAAATGCAAAATAGACGGCTTGAGGAGTATTAATGGTTACAAGACAGCAATGAATTCTTTAAAATTAATGAAACTCGATATTGATGCAGAATAACGATTGAGAAAATTCGCTATTCTATCAAGGTTAGTAACGACTTCATGTCAAAAAAGATTTTGGACTTTAGACTTTAACATCATACTTGAAAGAATTGTGCAGAGGCACAATCTTTTAAAAGTCTATGCAGCTTCTAGTGTACGCCGATAATATCGACATAATTGGGAGAACTCAGCGTGCTCTCACCGCTAGTATTGAAACGAAAGCTGTCAAAAAGAGTTTAGCGGTAGATAAGGGCAAAACCAAGTATAAGCTGTCAACAAAAAGGAACACACGACATTGACATCAGAATCGGCAGCTATAATTTCAACGTAAAAAAGGACTTTGTCTTACTTGGCTCTGCTTTGAATTCTGCTAACAACACCTCAGCAGAAATAAAACAATGAATCACTTTTGTCAATCAACTTACTACGCGTAAGTCCCTATTCCGAAGAACTGAGGAGACTTTGGTCACTCCAGTCCTACTCTATAGCGCAGAAGCATGGAAAAATCTTTCAAAAAATATTCGGTCCCCTCTGCGTTGACGGATTCTGGAGAACGATCTTTACAGCGGCTTCGATCTAGTCAGAAAACTGCACATCAATCATCTGAGATGGCTAGGACATGTAGAGCGAATTGACTTCGAGCTGCAGAAAAAGATCTCACTTTAACATAGGTGGCGCAAGTAAAAAGAAAAAAAAAAAACACAACTGTTTTGGACAGCGTAACCCCGTATTCCGCTTTATTCACAAGACATCAAAAAATGATTGTTTTTACATTGGTTCTTATACTTAATTTATGCTTACTTTTCAATAATTGGGATAAAAGTCTGTGAGAAAATGCATTTATTAATTCGAAGCGAACAAAGTGTAACTGGATATTTATTTTATGCTTATTTTACGATAATATAGGGTAATTCATCGTGAGGTTTGATTAATAATGTAAAATAAAACACATAGATTCGAAAGCGAACTTAAAAGTTTTATTATTGCTTAAAAGATATCATATAAATGTTGGCCACGACTACGTCTGAGGTGGTCCATTCGAAAGGTCCAATTTTGAGCGACCCGTTCGAAAATAGCGACTGGTATCTCGCGAATAACACGAGTAATGTTGTCTTCCAAAGTGTAAATCGTAGATTTACTGAAGACCTGAAATTTTACAAATCCTTAGAAAATAGTCCAAAGGTGTGATATCGCACGATCTAGAAGACCAATTTACCGTATCAAAACGTGAAATTAAGTGTTTACCAAAATGATTTCGCAGCAAGTCCATTGTTTCATGTGCTTTCATGTTGAAACCAGAGCTTGAATTGAATTGAATTGAAAACCATGTGCTTGAATTTCAGGCAGCACATACTTTGTTAACATGACACGATAACGGTTGCTATTGATGGTAATTTTCTGATTTGCCTCATTTTTGAAGAAATACGGAACAACGAATTCACCAGCCCATAAACCACACCATACCGTTGTTTTTAATGGATGTGATAGTGGCTCTTGGTACTCTTCGGGTTGCTCATCAGCCCATATGCGGCCATTTTTTAAATTAACGTATCCATGATTTGCCAGTATCTTTTGGCAAATAACAAAGCAGTTGATTCACGCGTGATCTGCCAAAAAAAGCCTATTGAAAATCAAACGTCACGATGAATCACCCTATACAAACAAATTCTGTGGGAAGGTGCTTTTATTAATTCTAGATGAACAAAGTGTTATTGGATATGTTTAAATATTATTATGAATTAATACAAGGTAAATGAAATGTGGATGTCGTCATTATGGATATGTAAATTCTCTCCCCTTAGAGTGTAGGTCAATATGTTATTCCGGCTGGTTTTTGTGTGTAGTGCGATAATGAGCTTCGTATTTTCAAACTGATAGGATTGCAGTTTTTGTAGGTTGGGGAAAAAATGTGTATGTCTTCCAAGTATATTTTTTCATAGCTTTCGTAGACAATTTGGTTTATATCAATCTCACAGTTTTCGAAGTAATTGAGGTATGTTATTGTTTAATTTTTGGTGGTAAAGTCCACAAGTTTTTTGGATGACTGTTTCCTGAATGTTGATTACTAATATAAAGTTGTGTTCTGGTTGGTAAATTTCTACTCTGTCTGGTTCTTCTTTAAGGTTGCAATTTGCTGGAAAGTTATTTAGTAGCTTGGTTATGTTATATTTTTCTGTCATTTCTACAGTAGTATGTTCTCTTAAATAGTTGGCATTTTTCGTCAAAGTAACGTATATTTTTGGGGTTGGACATAATATAGGGTCTGGCAATTACCATTTTAGTATTGTTAATGGGTAATGGGATAATGTGAAAGAATGAAGTTGTTTCTGGGAATATTTGTGGGATTTTGATATTGAATACAATGTTAGTGTCGTTATAGTAGGCTTGAAGATCAAGAAGTTCGTAAATATGCTCTTCTGATTTAATTTCAATATACTCGTATCTATTTTCAAAAAAATTCATATATTGCATTAAATTCTTCAGAACTTAAGATTTGCTTTAATATAATATTGTGGCTAGCGAGTATAACAGGTTTGTATAACAGATTATATAACAGTATAACAGATTTGCTTCGATTCAGCAAATCAATATGGTAGTTGATTTGAATGAGGTATTGGGCATATCTTATTGCAATCTCGTCGGATTTGATTCTACGATTATAATTAACTTTTGTTTGCGAATACTTTAAGTTATCTTGAATAATTTCCTGTTTTTAGTAATATTACTAAATCTCTGTGTCGTTTGATGGTTAATTTGGGTAAGTTTGTTTACCTCGTCTGTCACTAGTGATCGGCCTTGTGTCAATTGTTCTATTTGTTCGTTTAGGTATACAGCATCGTCTGCGTCCATGTTGCTTGCTATGCCTTTAATTACTGATAATTCCTCTCTTCTTCCTTAATTTTGGCACTGATGACTTTAATTTCGCTTTAAGTTTAGTTACTTTAATATTCAAATTGTTACTGTGTCTTCAAAGTCGGTTATGTTTTTAAATGCTGATAGTGAACTTGTAATATTATCTATATTTGCTAGATAGGCTTTTAATTTTACTATATATATCAGATTATTAAAGTCACTTACGATTCTACCTACTCCTAGTCTCATAGGAAGTATTTACATATTGCCATTAAGGTCTTGTATCTCCATTTTCTGTCCGTATTTTTAATTTTAGATTTGTGTAGTTTTTTATTATCTATTGTAATAATTGTACAATAACTTTACTGTTTGGCCTAATTCTATGTTTGCTAAATCTAGGTGTTAACTTATTTCTTCTAAATTCTTTCCTAAATATAACAGAGTTTTCCTTGTATTCATTTGGTTCTATACTGTCCTCGTTTAGTTTTTTCCATATTCTTAGATATAACTGGCTGCGTATAGGTTTTTATTGAAATTCATTTAGTTTCTTAATATATTCATGTTCGTTATTAAATTTTACTTCCTAACCAAAGTTATAGGCTCTAGCGTTAAATAATTCGTAAGGAGTAAGCTTAGTGCTTGAATGAATGGCGCTATTATAGGTAATTATTGTTTCACTTAATATATCACCGTGGTCTCTTTCCTTTTGTTTGTTATAATATACTCGTATATTATCTGATAATATGAAATGATCTTATCTTGTGGATCTTCTTCAGTTATGTCTGTTAAAGTCTCTGTAAAACAAATTAGTTTAAAAATGTTGATATTTGAAAAGTATTTCGAATAAACACTTTGAACAATTCTAATTATGTCATCGTCTGTATATATAGCGCAATATTTGTTAGAAGGTAGGAATTGTTTAAAAGTGTCAGTAATATGGTATTATTTTCGGAAAAATATTGTTTGAATATCGTTCGTCTTTGCTTATTTTCAAACAACATTTGAAGTGTCAATGGTCTGACCTTGTCGGTTTTCTTGAGAATTAGCTGAATTATAAATTCATTCAACTGGTAACTTTATAATGGTTTTTGGGTCTGCTGATAAAATATATTTTGGGAACATAAAATTGAGTTTTAATTCTAGAGGTAGTATAGAGTTTTGTGTTATTAAGAATCTGATGGCGAAATCAACTTTCACTCTTATTGCTTCGAATGGTGAAAGCGGAACACTAAGAATCTAGTTTATCCAGGCTGATTGAATTCTATAAAATTGGGTAATAGAACTTCTTTTTTTATTTGGTGAGTATTTAATATAGTTTTTGTAGTTGTGGGATTGATTGAGACTACATTTTTGGTGTGTATGAGCTCGGGATTGTTGTACGAGTGTGAGGCTTCTGTGTTAATTAAGAATTTTAGTGAACGTCCATTATATTATATAAAAAAATATTTATATAGGGTAGCTCAATGACTGTTGGTCTGCGGAGGCAGGTGTTTGAAAATTTTCGTCATCTAGCTCATGCATTACCATTAGTAGGTTAAGATCTCTGATCGAAATTGTAATCATAATATAGTTCTAGCTGTCTGTATTTATATATACTATGTAATTCCTGTTTTGTTATTTTCGGAGACCAATCTTTTCTAAAATTAGTAGGTTGCTGGCTTCTGCGGGTTTGTTTGGTCTTTTCAGAACCGAGTTCCACTGTTTCTACTGGTGGTAAGTTCCTTTGCTGAATTTAGGGAAATTGATGGATATGCTGTTGAGGAGGTGATGTTTGTTGCTGGAACTGTTGTCGCTGTGGGAATTGTGGCTGGAAATTGGTAGTTCCTGGAGGAGTTGTGGCTGGAAAGTCGACTGTTGCATTGGAGAACGTTGCTGGAATGTGTGCCTATGTTTCCTAAGATTTTGGCTGGAATGTGGTCGTGATTGATTCGTTGAATGTGAGTTAGAAAGTCATGGCTGTCGCATTTGATGTAGGTGAAATTGTTCTGGTGGCTTCTTGTGAATAGTTCTTTCAGAAGACCAATTTTATTTATAGTAGAATATATTTTCCTCTTTTATGCATAGGGCAAATGCTTCGGGCAAATGCTTCTGGCAAATGCTTCGGACATTTTTCCGACCAAGAATGTATTCAAGCACATTTCTTCGTAGAGGTTGTTTTTTGCCTTTATAAAATTCGAACATGTCTCATGAACTTGTACATGATTGCTTATTGTAGACCGTGAAGGTCTCTAATAAGAGAAGCCTCATTCTTCTTATCTGAATAATGTAGTACGAGGTTGGATATTATTGAAGTCCACATGAGTGCTGTTCCGTACATATTTAATATCTCATTGATCCAACAATATTTCGCAGCAATATTTTGCCTTGAGTTATGCCATCTAATGTCGAAATAAGACTCAATATCTCTTCTACGTTATATACAAATTCGAAAAGGAGCCGAGGACTACCATCAAATTTTGGTAAATCCTTAATAGCATCTAAGAGTGCCTGAAATACGTCTACATAGTTGAGTATTTTGCACTGGATGGTTTTGTTTTTATTTTAAAGATATTTTTATTCCCACCATACTCTAATATTACGAAAATTACTTAATATATAGTACTCTTTTCGTTTTCTTAAATTTTCTTATACTAAGATTATTTAATGTATTATTTTTCTGTTCTAATTTATTTATTTTATTACTGTTATATTTTAGTTGATTGACTGAATTGTCACTTAATTGTTCCTTTTCAATTGTGTTATGATCTAATTCTTCGTCTGAACTTTTCGCTTAAATTATTTAATTTAAATTTACAGATAGTAGGGAACTCTCCTTGGTCTAGCCTTTGTATTATTGTTATCGGACATGGAATTTGTTTGTAGTTACTTTGATTTACATGAAAATAGTTGAAGTGAGCGTTGTCTTCATGTCTTCATGTTCTTGAAGTTTACCCTGCTAAATGGTCCTGAACTAATGTGGTTAAACACGCCAAGATTTGTTTCCCTATACCAAAGTACTGGATTACTTAATTTTTCGGTAAACTGCCGCAAATGTTTTTTTTTTTTCGATAAACCGTAGAAAATCTATTCGACATAAACTAATCTTGTGTTCTGTTTTTCTTTATATACACAACTTTCGTTTCACTGAGTTCACTTATCAATAACCCGTTGATTAACTACAGTATTGAACGTTTTTAAGTGTACAAGGCTTACAAGGTTCGACCGAGAGGTTGGCGAAAAAAAAACACAACTGTTTTGGGCGACGTAACGCCGTATTCCACTTTATTCAGAAGACCTCAAAAAAGATTATTTTGACATTGATTTTTATATGCTTACCTTACAGTAATTGGGAATAAGTTCCGTGAGAAATGCATTTATAAATTCGATGCGAACAGAGTGTAACTGGATATTTATTTTATGCTTATTTTACTGGGCTACATTGCGGGAAGGTGCATTTACTAATTCAAGGTGAACAAAGTATTATAGGATAATTTTAAATATGATAACGAATTAATGCAAGGTAAATGAAATGTGGATGTCGTCTTTATGGGCTTATAACTCGCGCACAAATAGAAGTGCGCAACTGAAGACAGTTAGGAAAAAGCCGGATCAGCTGGAGACGCTTGTTAGTTAATGTCCAGATTCACCACGAACTGTAGTGCCACCTAAGTAAGTAAGTAAGTAAGAATGTGGAATTTAGGTCTAAGGTCGAGTGGCCGGAAAAGAAGTCACAACATTATTTTCCATTGTTTGTGGTATATTAGCGTTTATGACCCGCATTCAGGACATATCATCATCTTATTTTAAAAGGAATACGTAGAGCTGGTATTCAATTTAACAGGTATGGTTAGCCACTGAAACACTACTTCTGGAAAGTTACTGACTTTTTTGTTTTTCCAAGTGTTTTGTCAATTTCTTCTCAACTTCTGCCTACTTCACCTAGTTGAGGAAGGGATTGGATATATTCTCCAATACAACAACTTTTCTTTGCAGTTTGTCGAGTCTGTGAACGCATCTGCGAAAGCACAGCTTGGTAGGCTTCAATATGAAAACTCGATCATAGACTAGACACAGTGGTTGGCCGTGTTCAATTGGTAGTGTTTTGGCTTCCCAATCGTACAGTTCTGGTTTAATATCAGCCGTGCCCGAAAGACATTCTTGTTTTCAGGTAACTTAAATCTTATAAGATGAACGGTTGCCTAATCTACACCAACAAGTCAATTTACACTAATAGTTTAGTTCTCAAGAAAAAGAGGACGCAAACATATTAGTAAAGTTTGTCAAACAGAAGGAACAATTGGAGTTCAAGTTCAAGTTTTCTTTATTGAGACTTAAAAAAATCAATTATAATACATATCGTACATGTCTAATTTAATTGTAGCCGATTTGGAAAGCGTATGCCTGGCTAAAGGCTTGTAAATTAAGGTATATAACTTCATAAGCTAACAATCAGTATATATGTGTTATATTATAAAATAAAAGTATAAGTATTTTACAGATACAGATATATTTCTATATGTGAGTTTTCCATTAATCTGCTTAATTGTTAGTATATAAGCTATTATATAATCTAAAGCAGAATTAACTTTTCAACATGTACATAACCTCAAAATTGATATAATGCGAGCATGAATTTCGATCAATAAATTTCTTGTTCATATACATATATGAGTTATCCTCTTAAATTAAATCGTGACGCTTTCAGATAAAAGGGTAACGATAGGTTTCTACTAACATTTTGTTCGATATGAGAATGAGATCGTTCATTAAGAAAGTTAAATGGCGAAAGGTAGTAATTGTCGTCTAAACTTTCATTTTTATTTGAATCCAACAAAGGTTTGATTAAATTACTAGGATGAAACTCTACCCGTTAAAGTTTTCTTAATGTAAGGTTAATAAGGTATGTCATAAGAGGTGCTACCTTGCATGTGTCGTAAAGAAGTTTATTTGGATACCATTTCTTATCTGGTCTTCGATATTTTCCACAACAGAATCTAAGTATCCTTCTTTCGAATTTTTCCAACTCGTTTGCGGTTGTTGGGAAGACGGTGAACCATACGCAAAAACCGTAGGCTAAAATTGGTCGTATAAGGGTTTTGTATATGAGTATCTTTGTACTTGATTGTAATGATTTGGACTGCAATAAGGGCTTTAACGTGGCGGAAACGGCTTTGGCTTCTGCTAAGGTTTTCCTAGCATGTTTGTTGAAAAGAAATCTATTGTAAAATATTACACCCAAGTATTTCAGTTCTGAGCGCAGGGGAATGGTGTGGTTGTCGATTTGCAGATGTAACGTTTTGATTTCCTTCACAGCTAGGCGGTGCTCTTTCCCACTTGCATTGCCAAAGCAAGTTATACCACATTTGCTTCAGTTGAGTTTTAGCCCCCATTTCTCGAAATAGCCTAACAGCAAGGGAAGCTTTTGTTTGATTATGTTGAGAGCAATTTGTGGTCTCGAATCGCTAGCTAAAATTAGAGTATCATCTGCAAAGAAAATTTCACCAAAGTCTCTTTCATTATTTATTACACTGTCATGTGGATAGTCGTACAAATATATTATGAACAGGATCGGACCTAGGCTAGAGCCCTGCGGAATGCCCGATAGTATGATTCTGAGGACTCAGATTTTATAAATATTGAGGCAAAACGATTTTGTAGATAGTTATAGACTAGTCGTACAAGCCATGTCGGAAAGTTTAATTTTATAAGTTTAAAAACTATACCCTTATGCCAGAGCGAATCAAACACTTTCTCAAGGTTAATGTCCAAGCCCACCGTACATTTTTTATTCCTGAGATTTTGGATTACCTTGTTACTCAAAAGTAGTATCGCGTGTTCGGTTGAGTGCTCTTTCCTGAATCCGAATTGTGTGTTTGGGATCACATTTGCATCTTCACTTATAACGAGCATGTGATCGGCTAAAACTTTTCCAAATCATTTTTCTATATTGGAAAGCAAGCATATAGGACGAAAATGTTCGATTGTTTTAGCTGATCTTTTTTTTCCTACTGGTATGAGTTTTGATTTTTTCCTAATTGTAGAGAAATATCCATTGTTAATACATTGGTTAAACAGAGAGGACAATGTTGAATCCAGCTTAGAGAAACATTTGCGTAAAATGAAATTGGATATCCCATCAATCCCCGATGACAGCTTGTTATTAAGGTTGGCTCTAAGAATTTTGAATTTGGGTTCGTAGAACAATGATATGGTGAAAAACTTGTAAGAGAGGTAACACATTGATTAGCACGAAATTCAATAACAGTTGACAGAAGTTAAACTCCTATCGAAATGTGGAGTTTCTTCTGCGTATTTTTAATTTGAATGCAGAATTGATATCTGTGTTTATTTTCTCACTTATTATTTTGCTAAGAAAATTAATTCTTGATGACAACTGGCGATATTCTTGATTTATTCTACTGAGATGTTTATGGTAAATTCTTTTAAGTTTTTTAAGCCAATGGGAACGTAGTTTAATCAATTTCAATGTAAGAGAACATAGGGTTTAGTATTTGAATTGCTTAGTTTGGTATATAACCGAGTTAGAATTAATACTTGATACCAATGCTGAGTTAATTTTTTCTATAAATGCATCTATTTCTGTATTGGAAATTTTTCTATTAAATGGAACGTTGAATCGAGAAAGACCATTATGAAGATCGGCTCTGAAAGCTGGCCAGTTGGTATTTTTGAAGCTTCTGTACGCCGTTGGTGGTACCAAAATAGATGTAAACGTACCAAGAGTTATTTTATAGGAAATTCCGTAATGGTCAGATATTGTAGGAAAGGTAAGACAGTAGTTATTATGAGATACATCATTCAGGCTGGACGACAGCAAGGAAAAGTCTAATACGGAGGAGTAACGCGGGAATGTTGGGCTGTTTGGTGAGATTAAGTCAAGATTTAAGAAAGGACCATTAAAGAACCAATCATAAACTTTGTTCCCATTTCTGTTTTGGACGCTGTCTGCCCAATATTGATGGCAAGCGTTAAAGTCTCGTCCAAATACCACCGCATCAAATGTGTTGGCTACATTATATAACAGATCGAGGTCTCTTACTAAATTTCGACCTGCGTTTGTTGGGATGTAACTGCTTCCTTTTAGTATTCTTGATTATGTTCCTTGTGGATTTTTAAGAGTAATTGGGGCCAAAGAAACTGCAAAAATGTTGCTGCTAAAAGGTACAGAACTGTATTTGTATTTTTCGTCTAAAGTACTTGCCGTTCCTCTTCCAACGTAATTGGGAATAATATTATAGCCATCAAATTTAGTTTTGTGTCTTGGTTATAACCTAGTTTCCGATAGGAAACAAATTTGAGGTTTCTTGGTTTTAAGTATTTTGAAAATATCACATCTTCTTTCGTGGGAAATAATTGAATTAAAATTCATAGATATTATATTAAGTTTTATTGGGGCCATTAAATCACGATTGTGGCTACAAACTCCAAGTAAGAAAAAATTTTTTCTTCCTTCGATTGAAGCTGTTGATATTTTGGCCAAAACTGATTAAATTTTAGTAAGAGATCCCAAAAGGAGATGTTAAATAAACTTTGAGATTCATTGAGGAAGTGGCTAAATCCACTTGTGTGTTGGGGCTGCGCCTCATTAAATGTCATTTAAGCTACGTCAGCATAGGAGGCTTGCGGCTCTGTCAGATGATTTACCGTTTCATGTACATGCCTTATATTTAGAGCCTTGTTTGTTTTTGAGGTATTGGCTAGGGCTTCCATTTTTTCTTTATATTTTAAGTACGATGGGCAACTTATACCGCTAGCTGCATGACCTGTTCGATTGCAATTGATGCATTTAAGTTTGGGAACTTCTTGAGTTGTTTCACTACGTTTTTTGTAAGACTCAATACAAGGCTCTGAGTCATAATTTTCCCCACAAAGAACGCAGCGACTACTATAGGCACAACAGTCTCCCGTATGCCCAAATCGTTGGCAGCGGTAACACCTCACAACTTCCCTATTATTTTTCCTTTCCCAGTACACCCTTTGATGCAGTAAGCTTCTAATATTAATCAAGTCTTTGATGGACTCCCCAGCTTCTAATTGAACAACAAAAATATTTAATTTGACTTACTTTACTAACCTTTACATTTGGCGCAGATTCATTAAGCGCCTCCCAAATGCTTTCAACAGATGTATTCCCATCAATACCTTTAAGAAGTATAGAGGTTTTTTTTTAATCTCTTTAGGAGAGAATGAATATGCTCCGAAGACATTTTATGGAGAACTGTTACTAAATCATCAAAATGCTTACGACGTTTACAATATATCGTAAAACTAAATCAACCAGTTTCCGCAAGCATGTTTGAGGTCATTGAAATGGAAGCTGCAAAAGTGTGGATAGTGGAAAATTAAGATAAATCAAAGTTATACAAGTACATATGTACCATATCTAGTGTCTATAGAGATCTATGTCTTTGAGGTCTTGTGTTTAGAAGAACAACTTTCGCCAGTTTTTTTTTTTTTTAATAAAAACGCAACTAAAAATAAAACAACCTTTCACGAATAAAGAATCCCAAAAGACAATTATAAACAAAGCCCAGTTGTATAGCGCAGAAACATTAATTTATCAAAAGCGTATGAAAATTTCTTTAGTTGGTAAAAGGAAGAGTTATGCGACTAATATTCGGTCTCGCATATGATAATTGAAGTCAAGACCCTTACCTCAATCTTTAGCTTACGAAAAGACTGCTACTAGGTCTTAACACATATCAGCAGTTGCTTCGCTGTTCTTTCAATTACGGAAGCGTCGCTGAGTCGTTATGCGGGCTTTTTAACTCTTCGTCTGGTTTTTTTCCCATTTTCTCCTGCATGAGTTCTCGGTTTCTCGAAAGTTATGGATAATTTTCTCTTCTGAACTTCATACTATCCGAATCGCTTGCAAACTGGCAACTCGGCTCTCAACCGCTCCCATTTGTTATGAAATTAAGACAGAAAATATTCGACTTAACGCTGTCCAACAGGTACTATCGGAAGCTTCCACTTCAGGCCATCGGTATATCTAAATCAGTAATTCAAAATCGAATGCGATGCGTTGGCATTATAAAAAAGGAGGAATTTGTGAAAATTCAACTAGACACGCTTAAGAGACTAGCGCGGAATGTCTGTAAATGCTACACCTAAGCTTAGAACAAAATAATAGCAGAAGCTATTTTTTTTAAAAGGTCAGAGCAAAAAGCATGAGAATGCTTAAATCGTATTTCGAAAAGTGCCTCTTTTACTATAAAGGTTTTTATGGAAAAATCGAAACTTTCATTGTAATTAGCAAGCTGGTTAAAGCGCTCAAAAAGGACAAATTAGGCAGACTGAAAGACTGAAAAGTAGATGTGATGGCATCGAAAGTGGGAACCCTCTGTCGTAACGCTCTCAATGTTGAAACGTCTACGCTCAGGCATAACCAGAAGCTGTAGCTGTACTCTCAGTTGGTGATCGATTGACTGATCGACGATTGGTAGATTAAAAATGGAGTTTCAGCCAATTCTCATCAAACTGATGTTGGTGAAAGAGGAACGTATCTACTCTGACTCCTTTAATCCTTAAAGACATATTTATCTGTTTCTCCAACGAAGCTAAGAACTCGGCTCTCATCTTGGATAGCTGGTACTACTGGTTCTAGCACTCTATTTTACTATTTAACTCATGTTTCTACAAAAGACAAAGAAGGTGTTATAAGTAGTTTGAGCGCTTCGACAGAAAGAAAACTAAAAAAATATGGGCGAATGCTATGATACTTTTTTGTACATATTGCCGAGTTGTTCGATATTTGCGTTGGGCTAGAGTTGATATCTTTCTCCGGAGAGATAGGTAAGTAGATTCTTCTCAAAGAAAACCTTAGGTTTCCAATCAGCGTTTACAAAATTGTGTGGACAACCAAGTCCATAATCTATGACTTAGCTTAAATAGAACAGCTGCATGTGGAATGCAAGAAAATCCAAAATAGCAGTTAAGGCAACGTTTAACTGCTTTCGCAAGGGAAGTTCTAAGTGTCATCCTAATGAATGCATATATAACATCTAAAATGACAGTGTACAGTACTACAAGGATACTTTGAAGGATGGAAGTAAATGTTACATATTTTCTTGTAATGAAATAGCTGCAATTGTGAAAAAGCATGATGGCAACGGAGATCGAAAAAGTAGGTTAATTTAAATACGTTTCCTCCCTGATTTTAAATCGTGGAGAAATAATGTACTTATTTGATAGTATTTGTCAGCGCAAACATTGCATTTACTTGGAAGACTTTCATGTTTGCGAGCAAATCTTACGATTCAATTTTATGCAATTTCATTAATTTTAGGGAAAAAGTAACGATATGAAATGAATCGTAGGACTTGCACATACGCATACCTACACTGAAATATAGCTCATACGGTTCATCGTAGTCATAAAAAAACACAGAAAGTCCTTCAATCGGCCGATCGAACCCAAAATTACCAAAACTGTGACCAATAGCAATGAGGGCTAACATCAAAGCCGACTGGTCAACAGTATGCGCAATCACAGCTCATATCCATTATCTTTATGACACCCACTCCAATGCACTCACCAGATATAATGTATTTGAAATGGCTATGCACACACAGAACATTCCAGCTGCCTGCTGGCACATAAATTACCCCTGACTCCATAATTTATCGATATACATTACTTGACACCGGACATATTACAAAAGTCACAACCGTGGCGAAAAATGAAGTCGTTCTATTTAATTCAACTCCCTAAAACCGCACATCTAGCAGAGGCAGGAGGTTTTAACTTTAACGGAACTGGAGCAACAAAAAAAGGGTAATAGTTCATCAAAATGAAAACATCGCCCTTTTTTGAGTGTGATGTCAGAAGTAGGTAGTGGCACAAACACTGCCACTGGTCCACTTTGCGGTACTTTACTGTTGGTGTTGGCCCCATTAAGCGTATCCATCCGAAGTGTTTCCATTTACTCATCTCTCAGATAAACAGCGCTGATATATTACAGAGATTTCTCTTATTTCCCCCAGGATAGTCAACAAAAAATGGTCAGTCATTTGGATTTTCCAAAACACACTCGAAGAGAGAAAGAGAGCTCTGAATATTTGTAATTAAATTGCAAGTGCCTGGTGGTAAAAACACAGCACAGAAATTCATACAGTACAGATACAGCAGCGGTGTACTCGTAATTCAGCACGCTGCTACTTTTGAATAATTTGTTTTTTGTTCCTCCATTCTATACAAGGAACTAGTCCACCAAAGCAAAGGGGAGTCTGTTTTTTGGCATTTATTTATGAGTCCCAGGATATTGGAAAATAGATTATTAGAATAAGTTTTTAACCGAAAAAAAAAGAAGGAAAGTAGGACATCAGTTCTGCAGCATACGGTACTTCGGGTAGGAAAAGCAAATTGGAATGCCTAATGTAATGTACCCGAAATCATTTCTTGGTTTTTAATGATATCCTCAATAAATACTTATCCACAGGATCAGCGAAACCGCAATTATATGCAATTTTAAATCTTGCCAAGGATTTTACTGACTAACGAACATTTCCCGTGTTAACACGAGTCTTAATATAAGACCAAGCTATTTTCAGCTCATCTTTCCTCATCCAATCATCTTAAACGCCTCGACGCAGTTATCGCAAATATCCTTTTCCAATTGCTTGTCATAACCGTTATAAGAGCTTTGGCTGATTCCGGGATACTAGGATACCATGTCACAGGATCATAAACACATTTTCATTGAGGTCATTCAAATGTTTAAGACTTTTCGTTGGCGGAGTCAATTTTTTATTAGAAATTCTTTAACTGGAAAAGGATAACCATTTATTGTTGAAGGAGTAGGTCTCCGTTTTAGCTTACTAACTTTTTTTGGATTTTGTCAGTTAGAGGGAGGGGGAGGTTTTTTGCGTTCTAAAAAACACAAGAAGCCAAATAATCAGATTGATGGATGACATTCATGGTCAAATGTGTGCTAATCCCAGAAATGAGCAGAGGAAATACGATTTAAAGGAGTTATGGGAGAAACTTGGAGTACTTGAAGGAGTTCTCGAATGACATTTGAAACTTGAGCACGTTTGTGGTTTTGTTATATAATATGAATACGTAGAGTTTGTATTTTATTAAGTGTGCTTTAATGTCCTTGGGATAAAGAAGTATTTAAGGAGTCTCACTTGAAGGGGCTTATACATAATTGTTCCAAACTGAATTAAAATAGAATGCACAAAGGTTTGTGCTTAAGGTGGAAAGAAGTAAAATCAATCTATTTGTAAATTGCATTGCTCCATGATACGAAATAAGATTATAGAATTCACAACAACACCCTTTGTTTATCTGTGTCTTCACGGGCTAAGCGCAACTGGTTGCGGAAACAGTTTCGATGGATGAGCCTCTCATGCCTAACAGATCCAAATTACAGTTACACGCCTCAACTATATACCATATATACCTGGAAACATCCCTCATTTTTAGGCGTGAAAGGAATAATTTGTAGTTAAGATATAGTTTAAGGTGCGATGAATTAGGACCATATAATAGGTGATTTCTTCAGCGTATGGTATGTCGCTAAAGGCAATTTTTCGATAAAAAAGCTGATCTTCTGCGTCAGGTTGTTCGGCTTTAGTTCTTGCACGAGTAGTATATTCTAAGGTTTCAAACCAAGATCCCTGCGATCTACAATTCCCTAACCCATGAAATTAATCTGTGCCTATGATGAAGCGCAGGAGACTGTTAAAGCCTCATTTAAGCCATTGTAGAAGAAAGCTCCCAAGTGAAGTTTTCTTCTCTGAGAGACAGCCGGACATGTACAGAGAAGGTGGAGGATTATTTCCTCTTCCTCCTCGTCATAAAGCTTCTACAGAAATCGATTGCAAAGGCGATAAGCCTTATTGCATTCTTGCCTATAAGGCAGCGTCCAATGATGACGCTAAGATATTTCCTTTTTTGAAAAATCAGACTCTTAGATCGATTTAGATTCAGCTTTGGGCAGATCTGTTTAGTCGCCAGACATGTTGGCCCAAAAGTCTACCTAAGGTCTGTTCTTAAATTAGCATCCAGCTATAAGATAGATTTGCACTTAGCGATTGGTATACCTATACCTATGTTGTAGCTGACTGCATTTTCTAAGGCCGTCCACCAGATAACAACACCTTTGGTGAGTATCGGTCTTATGACTTATAGGTGTGAACAACATGAGATCATTTTCCGGCCTTGGGAATGAAACCTACATTGGCTTCTCTCCAAGATAGTGGAATGTGTATAAGTTCTACACAGCTGCTCATGATATTCTCTAGCGTGGGCAGGATAATGAGCTACCTGGAAAGTAGGTGTCCAGTAGCAGGTTAAGTGATTCATCACTTGAAATTGTCCAAGAGTCATCGTTTTTTTTTTTTCAAACAACTAGGCATCATGGGATTTATAGAGAAGATTGTTTTTAGCCGCGATGCCTCAAAGGCTTTTGTGCTTTTATCACGGAATGATCTCCAGGATTACCGCTTTGCTTTCCTCAGTTCTTTTTATATATTTTGAAGGATTTTTTGTATGAGTCAGTCACTTTTCTTGTGTTTTTTTTTTTGTGATGAAAAGTTTTCTGCACGTGTTTCTTAGCGGTCCAAGTATTGATGTGTACCAGTGCGGCTTTTACTTGCCTCTAGGTTAAATAAGAGGGCATGAAGCAGCTATAGGTTGATTAAGAGCCAGGGCGAACTTCTTGACTTTCATGTCAAGTTCGTCGGTGTCACGCAGGGGACTTGAGAGTGCCGAGGATAATTTTTCTGGCAGTATTCCTGGCCAATCAGTTTTACGATAGTTCTGGAATGCTGGTTGACTGGGGGGAGCACCACTTAGGCTAAATTGGAAGTACTTGCGGCCTGAAAATGAGTGTTCAGACGATACCAATAAGTTCGTTGGCATTTGAGTTATGTTGTCTATCATCTAGCAATTCCTGTCAGTTCCTTGTTATTAAAGTGGGCTCGTTGCCAATGTTGCAAACAATGCGGTTAGTACTTACTATATAATATAATCAAAAACTAGCTCACCTTTATCTTTGAAGTTGGTACTGCTCCATATTGTGTGATATGCGTTAGCGTCGCACCCGATGATGAGGCCAGTTTTTAGCCTTGCAGCTTCCTGTGCCATACTTACTAGGTTATCACCAGGAAGAGAGCCTACATGATCGTGGCCAAGATACGCCTAACCCAGTAGGTTAAGTCGGGGTAGCTAAGGTTAGGAAGTAAAAATGCATTAACGCTACGTTTCACTAGTATACACGCTCTTATTTTACCTTTGTCTCTTATACAGAGTGGAGCGTATAAAGGTCTCCCAAGTTCACGAACCATGATTTCTTTGATCCACGGTTCCTGGATTGGTGTGATGTCTTCTGCGTTTTTGGAAAGACGCAGAATAAGCGAGGCCGAAGCCTTTTTTGAGTAGTGGAGATTAATCTTGAGAAACCGTAATATTGTTACATTTTATCAGAATAACCTCCACCGCTGTGTTGTCCGAGTTTTTCGATTCCAAACATGAGTCCAAGAGCTCATCTTCATCCTCTGATCATGTAGGATCTGTTTTTATTTCATAATCGGTTTCCATTTTCGACAGAGTATCAGAAGAGGAGACCGATAGCTTAATAGTTGCCTCGGATAAATTGGAGTCGTCCGCTTCTGGAAAGGACATCAACGCTCCAAAATCTAGGTCTGTATTTGGAGCCTTGGTTAAAAGGCCTTTGTAGTTATTCCAGTTTAGAAGATCTCCTTTCGATATGGTCGGAGAAGCGATGTTGAGATTCTATCCATCGGGCATGCGTTACTCCGAGAAAATTTTACAAATAAGGTCATGCCTGCTCCTCACCGAATCCTTTTCTCGTTTTCCATCGTTTTGAGTCAGAGAAATTTTGTTATATCCATTGCGATATACATATCGTTCGACAATGACTGCCGTAAAAGAGGTCCCCCAGTAGTATTACTGGGTATGTATTAGACCTACTAAAATGAATATATTAGAGCTTATCAGGCTAACAATCCCTTGTTGTATGCTTCAGTTTACGATTATAATGGAAGATGTTTTGGTACTTTTATAATATCTCATTCGGCTTGTCACTCCAATATGGAAGTACACCCATACGAAAAAGAACTGTTCCACTGTTGCCTTGATACCCTTTCTAAGTTATTGCATAAAAATAAAAATATTCAATAGGCACCGCGGAAAGAAGATGATGCAATATTGCCCATTTCCTTCTCCCAAACCTCACTTTCTGTCCCTGAAGTCATCTATACCTGGAAGTGCGGCACGTGGAATAGGTTAGCGATAAAAATTATGATGTCTTATTAGTCGCCATGAGAACAAAAAACTCATATGTTCGGATCACATTAGAAAATTTTTTGATGTCTCTACCAGTACTAGCCGAATTCATCAATAGTAATTTACTTGCATTGGCCTCCTTAGGATCCAATTAAGCTTGGAATGATCTTATAATCCACCTTATTACTTCAAAGCTTAATTGTACCACACGTATCAAAGGGCAAGAAGAACATCCAGTTGACGAGTTGCCTACTCTTAAGGACTTTATGAAATTAATTAAATAAATTAAATTAAGTAGTTAGAAAACCTCGTTCAAAAGCATTTACAATTGGAAATTCCAAGGTCCAATATTCATATTCATATTGCTTACGTGCGGGCCACTATATCAACAAATGCTATAAGTTTCTTAACCTACCAGTCATTAAAAATCATCGTTTTTCAAAGAAACCAGTCTTTGTTGCAATTGCCTCCGCGACATTGTAAGGGATTTTAAAGCATCTGCATGCCACAAATAGAATTTGTCTCATCACACTTTGCCTCCTCCTCTATTTTGCTTCCCAGATCAACTTGATAACTGATCGTCTCCCGCACATACTGGGCTCTCAAAGACAAATATATCGGGAATTTGCTTAAATAAAGCTTCATCTTAATTTAAAACACAAATAAGTATTAAATTGTGTTTCAATAAATATACCTTTAGTGTCGAAGCTACAATAATAACAAGAATCACTGACGTAATTCCAGAAAGAATGATCGATGTAAGTACATGCCCTATTTCAGCTTATTTTAAACTGGCTGACCCGACGTTCGCAACCGCACAACGAATAGACATTATGATCGGAGCTAGTAACTATTCCACAATGCTCTCAGTTGGACAAATTCATATGAAGAATGGGTTACCTACTCTTTAAATTACTGCTCCCGGATGCCGGAGTCAGCGAAGCAAGGTCCATCAAACTCGCTTGCTTGAGAACATTGAAGAATTATTACAAATTTTCTCCAAGGTCGAAAACATGTCAGATGAACCAACTGATACAAAACAACCAATTATGAGAGACTTCAATGCGGGCCCTATCAGCTTCGCTTGCCTTTCAAGTGTGATGTAGTTGAATTAGGACATTTTTATAAAATAGTATTGCGTCGGAGAAAGGAGAATCCACAGAGGCTTAACCGTCGCTGTACAAAATATAGCATTTATGCGTTAATATACATATCTTTCTCACATAAAGAAAACTGATGGAATTGAATTTGGTAAGCCTCATTAAACTTAGATAAACTTATTTACTATTGCAGTCAAATGTCGCTATTTTAAACAGGTACTCACAGCCGAATGGCGATGGCCACAGTGTTGACAATGGCGTGATGTTTGACTCACTGGCTGTCACGCCACCTACCTAGGTTCGAATCCCGGTAGGAGCACAACAGCAAATTTATCAAAAATCGTCATCATCCTTTTGGCGGGAAAATGGTAAACCTCCTACGAAAGTCAAATTCTGGCTATGAAAAAGCTTCTCAGAGAGAACCTGAACCGGAAATAAACAAGTAGGCCTGCTCAGGAGTGTAAAAATTCACAAAGTGAGAAATACAAATGAGTGCGAGAAGCGCCTTAGCCCACACCGAGCTGTCGCGCCAAAGTATTTTATTTTTTATTATATTCACAGCCGACATTACAAAAATGTATCGCCAAATAAGTTTGCATGAAAAAAAAATCAGATTCCAATATATTATTTGGATAGAATCCCCTGAAAAAGACATCAAGGTGTAGTAGCATCCTTTCTTGCTACTCGTATCCTGCAACAACTTGCTGAAGATGAATTTTCGAGGCATCCTCTGAGAACTGCAGTCTTAAAATCGGACATCTACATCGATTACGTCATCACTGGAGCTAAAACCATTAGAGAAGCTCAGCAGATTAAACAAGTACTTGATTTGAGTCTACAAAGTGGTGGGTTCAAACTCCGAAAGTGGTGCGCAAACAGTGAATAAATAACACAAACCTACAAAATATAAAATTTAGAGCAGCTTTGTTTATATCTGTGATAGATAAGAAAAGTATTACACATATAATATCCGTTAGTTTTATTATCCTGTTACTTCTAGCTTACTATTTACTAGAACATATATGTTAAAGATCGCCGTGCGCGTCATTTTTCAATGGAACCATTAAAATTGAAAATGAAAATGACACCATGGATTCGAATTAAACCAACTGAATAAAAACTAAGTTTGAAGCTGCAGTATGCATTTACTTCACACTTCTCGGGTCCTTTATCCGTTATCCCCTTGCATATCAGCGCTGACGCCTCGCAGTTTCAAGCTGCTGTAAGCGCGCTGTTATAGAGACCTTATATGTTTATTTCCTACGCTCTCCTCGACTTTATCGAATCCCCACTTTCCTCGCGGTTTAGTTTGTGTTAGGATTAATTCTATTTTACAATAACACTGATAAGTTTTGTTACATATGTGAAAAATATACAATATTTTCAAATATCACGAAAATTAATAAAAAAGACTGTGATCCACTTGTATTTTGCTTACTTCAATACTGAAATCAAGTTAAAGCGTAGGCACCTCATATTGTATGTAAATTGTGTACTGAACATTTGCGACAATGGAGAAAGGTGTACGTAAATCCTTGAAATTTGGAGCATCGATGATTAGGCGAGAACAAAAAAATCATCATAACTAGTTGTGTATGAAAAGTATAGTGGGCATCAACAAAAACGATCGCCACAAATGGATATATCCTAATATTTCTTCAGCAATAAGACCAATTTCTCATACAGAAGACGTTCCAATACCAGATGTGGTATAGCTACCACAATGTCAGGAGGAAGAAATTAAAGGATCGAGTGCTTCTCAAGTAAGTAATGACAAAACGAGCCTAACGGTCTCATCAGAGACTTAGATCTTTTAGAGGAACGTACTGAGCTGCTAGCATCAAGGTTAAAAGAAAAAAATTGTCTAGCTTCTGATGTGCGAATTACTTTCTATCGCACGAGAGAACAAAGCTTATTGCAATTTTTTTCTTCTGGTGAAGAAGACACTAGAAGACATACACTACAGTGTATGTAGGTGAGAGTCTTACTGACTTTAATGGCTTGGAGACCTATCAAGCAAGTGACTGGCATTTCTTTATTGACAGCAGTAAAAAAGGCTCAAGACCGTCCTTTTACATAATGGCAATAAATATGCTCCTATTCTAATTGCCCACTCTACTTGTATAGAAGAAGAATATGAAGTAATTTCATTTCTATTGCAGAAAATAAAATACGAGTATGTCAAACATAAATGGATGATCTGTGTCGATTTGAAGATGGTTAATTTTTTGTTAGGTCAACAAAGTGTTTATACAAAATTGCCATGTTTTATTTGTATCTGGGATAGTAGAGCGAAATCAAGACACTGAATATAAAAAAAAAAAAAATGGCCTGTGAGAGATGCTATGGTCATTGGTGAAAGCAATGTGTAAATGAGCCCCTACTTCCTCGAGAAAGAATCATTCTCATGGCCTTGCACATAAAGTTTTGGTTAATAAAGCAATGTTAAAGCTTTAATAAAAAATAAACAATTTTATAGAATAGAATAGAATAGAATAAAATAGACAATTTTTTCAGTATATTTCTCAGAAATTTCCTGGATTAAGTGATGAAAAGTTATAAGCAGGCACTTTTAATTGGCCCCCAATAACTTTTATATTTAATTAATCTACTAATTTTGAGGCATATATGACTGAATTTGAACGGCTTGCATGGAAATCTTTTGTAGCGGTTGAACAAAATTTTCTCGGAAATTACAGGGCTAATGACTATGAAAAGTTAGGTAAGAAAATGCTTCTTCACTTTAAAAATGCAATATTACAATAAATATAAAAAATAAAAGTACACTACCTCCATAGTCATATGGAATAGATCAGTTTCGGCATAACCTAGAAGATCTTAGCAAAGAACAAGGAGAACGATTCTATCCAGATATAAAAACAATGGAGAACGGGTATCAAGGAAAATAGGATGATATGATAGGAGACTATTGCTGGGGAATTATGCGCAATTTTCCAAAACAACTTCACTCTAGAAACTCCCGTAAAAGACAATTTCTTCGCGTATTATATTAAAATGAAGCCGTATTTTTTTAAAATCTAATTTTTTGTCGATCTCATAAACTAGAGCTGATACAAAAATACCTTATTTGATATACTTAAAAACAGGTCTTAAATTCTAGGCACCAAAATGTGTGTAGGGAAGTAGGGAAGAAGCGATGTTGAAGACGCTGATAGAGAGCCAGTTTTTCACTTAAACAACAACGACGGTGTGAAGACTCTAAGCTTGATTTGATAGCCTAGCAACGACACCTTTCAAATAAAGGTTAAGATGAGTGACACTAATAAAGTTACCAAGAGGGCAGTATTATCCGACATATCAAGGTTTTTTGATCAACTAGTCAAGCCGGTAAACGTCAGTGCCAAGCTATTTATGTGGAAGGCTAAGCTGCAATGGGATGACACAAAGCCTTTAGTACTTCTGGAACTCCTTTCGAGAAGAATTACCACTTCTTGAGGAGATAACGATACACGTCATGTTACGCACGGTGATATTAAAAATGCAAAAATGCGGAACTTCATGGCTTTGTCGACAGCTCAGAAAAGGCTGTCTGTGTCTATGTCCGATCAATTTTGGGTAGTTTTTCTGTTTTAACACACCTATTGTGTTGTGTTAAGTTAGCTCCAATCGGTAAGAGCCGTTATACATTGCATCGACTGAAATTATTGCTGCTGTGATGCTGGCAAGACTGGTTGAAAAGATTCGATCTGCAACGCAAATCAAGTTTAGCAGGTGTTGTTATTGGAAGGATTCAAGTATTGTTCTAAGTTGGATATCATCGAAAACCCATCAATGGTCAACTTTCATAGGTAATCGTGTTGTCGTTATCCAGCGGTTTTCTGATTCCAAACAGTGGTTTCATGTTGATAGAAAAAAAAAAAACTCCTTTAGACATATTTTCTAGAGGAGCAACTCCAAGCGAAATAAACGAATCGCAGATATGGTTTCTTGGACTTTCATTTTTGCAACTACCGAGAGACGAATAGCCAATTCTTAAAACATCAGACTTACACATTTTGGATGAAATCCTAGAAGGTAAACGTGTCATGTTGGTTGGACGTTGTCGAAATTTAAGGTGCGAAAATGACCATCATTAAGTTGATTCAGAGCAAAACATTCAGCAAGGAGATTGAACTGTTGAGGAAAGCCCTGCAATTAAACCCTAGATCACGTGTGCGGCAGATGGCCAGTACATAAAAAAATTCTCGCAAAGAGAATCGTAAGAGAATGTATTCTATGTTTTAGGAATAACCCGAAGACAATTCACCCCATCATGGGTGATCTACCCCATGATCGTGTTAATCCATCTCGACCATTTGAATCGGTTGGAACATATTTTTGCATGTTTTTAGTTCATTTCAAACAAAAAGGAAGCATTTCAGTTAAGGTTTATGTAGCCATTTTTATTTGCCTAAGTAATAAATCAGTTCATCTTGAGCTAGTATTAGTGACTTAAGTTCGGCAGCATGCATAGGAGCACTACATCGTTTTTTTGGTAGAAAAGGATTGAGCAGACGGGCTTACAGTGATAATGGGACAAATTACTTGGGGGCAAAAAATGTATACACTCCTCTCATTTAAGAGCATGGTAATGAACTGTGATGGCGATGACCGTATCAAGTGGCGTACAATACCACCCAGATCTCCACATTTTGGTGATATTTGTTAGACTGCTGTTAAGGCGGCTAAATATCACATGAAGCGTCTACTGCATTTAGCATCCCTGAACTTTGAGGAAATAAACACATTGGTAATTCAGGTAGAGGCGATTCTCAACTCCTGTCCTATTTCCCCTTTATCCGAATATCCTTATGATCTTCAGCCATTAAAACATAGACATTTTTTAGTGGGCAGTCCTTTATTAACATTGCCATGATTTAACAGATAAACATTTTACATATTTATGTATTGTAGATGACAGCGAATGCAATTGCAAATGCAACAATTCTGGCATAGATGAGGCAACGATAATCTACACAGCCTTCAAGAAAGAAGTGAATGGAGAAAATTGACAAAAGTTTTTAAACCAAACGATGTCATTATAATAAGGGACGAGAATGTCCCACCACTGAAGTGGAAGTTTAGTCGCATTATTCAACTTCACCCTGGACGTGATGGCATTGCTTGCGGCGCAGATATTCAAAACATCAAGGGCGCTAGCTAAGCTGTGTCTTTTGCCAAAGGTTGAAGAGATAAGTTTCTTTCAAGGTGGGGAGTATGTCCGTACGGAATAACATACATTATATCAGTACTGAATTATTTACATAAAATAACGTACGAAAGATAACTACAACTAACTTTAAAGATGTTAACATTTTTTTTGGTAATCCGTCCTGTTTATGTTTATAAACTTGTAGAACAATAAAAGGTAATCGTTTTCTTTTATTAAACGAACACAAAAGTTCGTGTTCTATCTTTACAAGATTTTTGGTTATGTGTCTTCTCGTTTCGCTTCCTCTCCAGATAAGCGATTTTCCATAAGGTCATATTAAGGTTCATAACAGTATCATTGATAGAGCTACAGAAATTTTGACTGCACGTTCCAAATGAACTTAAGACCTTGTATAGGTAGAAGGTAATCTATTGAAAAAACCATATAGTTCCGCGCATCGTAGAATAGATTAAAGCAATGGGGCCATTATTAGTACTTGCCACCCACTTTTACATTAATGTCACCTAATTATCAACTGGAAAAGCAGACATTACCGGATCCTACCATCTTTCCTGTTCAAAGACCCTACCTTGATCAAATTTTTCAATCATCAACGATACTTTTTCGAAAACACAAATTTCTTTGAAGATTTTGTCAAAATCTTCCACATAGAATGCTCGTAATTGAAAGGACTTACTCCCATTTACCACCATACACCTGAACCTATCTATGTTTATACTGTATAAATCTTATGTGAGGGTGCACTCATTTTGTATCTAAGATGGGGAAGAAATTTCCATAAAACACCAGTTTGCATAAATGCGAACACTTTACGCTTTTATACATTGAATATACTCTTACAACCCCTTTGAGACGATTCCATAAATGTTTTGTGACATATTCGAACGCGTGTACGCACGTATAGACTATCTCATCTCTTAAGCCCAGTCTTCCAGCCGGCATCCGGCACCCGGTTACCTCTACACCTTACTAGCCCTCTTACATCCGATTGATGTGTAATCTGTAACCGCCATCAAGACCGTCTACAACAAAAAAGATGAAAAAAAAAAAAAATAAATAAACAGGAAACGAAAGGAAAATGAATCCAAAGAGGAGCATGGTGTTCTGTTCCATGTTCTCCAGCACATACTTACGACTTCATTTCTGGTGAATTCGATTTCGCCACCCATCGACGCGTACGAATATCTGCGTATGAGAACGAGTATCTCTTGTGGAGGATGTTTTGTGTCTGGAATGGGCCAACAAAACGAACCATGCAATATTCAAGCGAATATAAATAACTCATTCGAATATATGTATAATGTGGTTCACAGAAGGGGGCATGTCCTGGCAAGGGGTTGTATATGACTATGGGTACGGGTATCTCCCAATTGGACTCCAGAAAATTCTGCAAAAACCTGAAAAACCTTTCTGTTTTGATTGTATTACCCTTCTGTATTCGTTTTCGTACCTTGGATAGTAGGGTGATGGAGCGCCGGTGGAATACGTGAGGATTTTTTAAAATTTCCTTTTAGAGCGCTGTTTTTTTTTTTTCTCTTATTTTTATTTGTTACATCAACCCTCCAGTTTGTTGGGGATATACAGTGTTTACGATTGCGATACATATTGGTAAACGAACCGTGGAATGCCAAAGGAAAGGGTGTTAGTGTAATTCACAGGAAATATGATGATTACATCCGGAATTGCAATCTGTAGCTCGTGATGGAAAGCTATTTAAAATTGGTCGAATGCGATGCGGTTGTGGAAATGAGGGTGTAAAGTACATTTTACGTGTCCACATGTAGTGTATAGAAAAGGGATAGATAAATGGAGAGTAATAACAAGACGAGAAACACGTCGTTAGAGGGGTTTTTAGTCATAGAAAAAGTTTGAAAATCTAATGTTAGAGAGGACTTTGGGGAATCAATTAACCCAACTCACATAGATGTTATTCGTTCTTGTTTTTTTCTATAGGTCTCTCAGTAGATATGAATAGCTTTGAGGTATGTAAACCGATATAGTCTTCAAACCCTTTCATCTATTCAATAGAATACGGTTAATGAATTTGGGAATAATGAAGGTATGAACAAAGTCGAATAGAGCACTACTGTACCTACGAGGTGCCTGAAGGTGTCGTGATAGTTCGTGTGGACTTGGGCCTCTCCTGGTATATACTGAGATTATTAGAGGCTTAAAAACGGCCGGTGGAAGTCTTTAATCTGAAGTTAATGTCAGTGCTTTGCTTGTGCAGCTTATTAAGATATCTTCTTGAGATTCTGTTTATGAAAATCAATCGACAAAATTTTCTCTCTAAATCAACAAGGGCCTTTGATTAAGGTCAGGCTTCCAAGTCCACAGTTAAACAGAATTTATAAAAGTTAAAAGTATGGAGCGCTTCCTGAGCCATTCGTGGGGGGGACTTATGACATTTTCTTCCACCACCTATTCACTCCTTAAAAAACAGCGATTGGAAAGAATGACGTTTTGCTTGTCTTCTGACGTTGTTATTTGGAGTCACACTGGCACATAGACATTACAGTAAAGGAACAACTTTCAGTTGCGGTATAGGTACTATCCAAACCAGATGTGGTGCTTATCCCACCTTGTCGAAATTATTCTTCTTTTGGGCTCGTTTACCATTCGTACCATTATGACAATGACATTGGCTCATACGAGTAGTCGGAATACCGTTAGTGAGTTTTGCATAATCCTTTCGAACATAATATTAGAGAAACTATGTGCCAGTGCACATAATCCTCTTTCCACATTAAAGGTCTCGTTTTATCTAAACCTACCTATATGGAACCAAGCAGACGAATTTAGCCGAAATGTATAACTCGTTTTTTAAATGCTGTTGTATGTTGAGTTAAAATTACTGAACTGGTGATGGAAATCGATTTTTTTTTCGAGTGTCATCTCTAAGAATATTTGGACGATGGTTGGCACTTGGCACGAAAAGTCCTTCTGATGATGTTCTCATAAAAATAATAACATACGATTTGAGACGAAAATAAGTTAGGGTCTCGTATATATTTGTAAAATAAAGAGATCTGATCCTATTTTAATGCATGTATAATCTTTAGAATTGGACCAATAATGCTGAAACTTTATTTATCAAATATCTTTTCAACTGAACATATCTTGAAGGAATATGTTGACTTCTTACCAAACCAACTCCCGTAGTTATTTAATGAATGTTTTACGGTAACAATCTAAATTCGAGTCTCGTGAATGCACTATTCGATTTAGAAATCAATTTCAACGATTTGAAATCCTTGTTATGGCGTCAAACTCTTCACGATGAAATGGCAAACTGTATTTACAATAAATAAAGCTTGGCAGCTTAATGTGACACCTGATTTGACATTTAATCTCTATAAATGCTACACCGTGACAAATTAGGTAAAAATCACCAAAGCCAACGTTTGGGTGCACTGCGCCCATTTTAGGTTTTGCCCTGAAATTAATATAGAGTTTGCTAATTAACACCCATTCAGACAAAAAAAAAAAAAAAAAATTTAACATGACAGTCCGGGTGAGACCTAGTTTTGCCAACTCATTGCGTACGCTTAATTTTTCATCAATCTCCGAATCGCAAAAGAGTGGTAGACATCTTAATAGGCATCAGATCTCACTTTTGGGGGCTTACCATTGTGCGAAAGAGTGGTAAATTATAAAAAAATATATTTTCTCTGGGGCTACGTCAAGTCCTTAGTCTACGCTAACAAGCCAACCACTTTGAACGAGCTTGAGGACAACAATCAACATGCTGTTGCTGGAATAACGTAGCACATATTGCACTAAGTCATCAAAGATTAACCCGACCGCTTGAAGCGCTGCCAACGAAGTCAAGGCGGTCTTTCGAATGATATGCTATTCCATACATAATGGCATGAACGTAGTTTCAAAATATCAGTCGCTCATAGACCTCCGCGGTGATAAGACGTGATTGGGCTTCGTTTAAAATAATAAAAGCCAATATAAAATCAAATAAAAAGACAATTGGAGAAAATTTGGGCAAGTGGTTTAGTAACCCACTGGTAGTGTTATCGACCGACAAAGCAGGGGGGTAGGTGCGATCCCCAAGGTGTATCAGACTTTTTATTTTTAAAATTGTATTAAAATTCAATAAAAATAAATTCAACCGAATGAGTGGCAGTAAACGATCTGCCTGATCCGATGATCAGGCCATAATAAAAGTTCAAAGAACCACAACAACAGGAGAAGTTACTTCAAAGAGGAGGAAAAAGTTAAAACCAACTCCTAATCTCATAAAGCTCCCCTCCCTATCAGCTTCGCCAGAAATGCTGCCTGGTTGAGTGCGGGAAGAGGCACCAACAACATCGGCAAAGGCAGCAGCAGCACAAACAAAGAGACAAGATACTAAAAATGATTAATTCCCTCCCATATGTGTCTGTTTGTTAAGAAGGTTACTATATGGGAGATTGTAACAGCTTCGCATCTCTGGCAGCCTCTGCATCAGATGACGAAGAAAACGACGTTAGAGCGCTGACCAGTAGCATTAGACAGCTACAAGCTAAGCTAATTGCAAGGAGAGAGAAGGAGCAGCAAGAAGCAGAAGAACCTCCAAGATTCCCAGCAACATGTATTAAAACAACAAAAAATACATAAACCGTCACAGGAGCTTACAAAGAAATAGGCATAGACACAACAAAAAAGTAAACCACAGCAAAATTAACAACCGGAACAAAAATCACAAAAGCAACAACATCAGCAGCAGCAGAAACAACAGCAACAATATCAGAAATCAACTAAGCTACGGATGCCACCAATCAACACATTCAAGATGGAGTTAAAGGAAACTATTGAATTATGTAAGTCGGCCATAGGCTTCAATTTTTTCATTAAGATGCTTAGTGTAGATATACATGCGATCCACTGTAATAAAATTAAAATCTTGTTAAAGGATTCGACGACGAGGTCCTTCTCTTTCACCCCGAAGGAGGAAAAGCTGCAAACTGAGCTGCTGAGGGGATTAGAACCGTCTACTGATCAAGAAGAGCTCTTAAAGCTGCTCAAAGAGAAAGAGTGCCAGGGACTCAAGCCGTTCACCACAGCCAGAGTCAAAAGGGAGAAACGGAAACTACCGTTCTTTCTGGTTCAGCTAACTCCCGATAGCTAACTGGATGGTCTAAGGAGTATTAGACTACCAGATTGTACACTGGGAAAAAGTAAAACGGAGCGATAGCATGTTGTAATGTGTTCGGTGCCAAAGGATCGGGCACGCCGCGTCGAACTGCGAAATGCAGCCTTGATGCGTCAAGTGCGGTAAGAATCACAAATCAGAAGAATGCGCTCTGGGAAGGGATGAAGCATCGTAAAAAAGCCAACTCTCCAGCGTTTTATGTAAGAATACGGGACACACCGCAAACTATCGGGGTTGTCTCAAATTCCGGTACATAAAAAGAGTAAATCTGGCTCTACAGCAAAACGTGGAAGTTATGCGTCCACCGGTTCAAATATCAAACGTTACTCTCAAATGGCCAAATGGCGGCAGGTAGGGGCAACACGGTACAGCAAGCGAAGGTTGCTTCTCAAGCCCCAGCGCCTAAAGCACCGGAGCCTGGAATTGACATGCTAGCTATCTTGCTCTCTATACAGGGACAGATGGCTCATCTACAATGTCAGATAACTAAACAAGCTACACGCGTGGATCGAATCTACGCACTGCTGCCGGGAAATAATACACCAAACACTAGAGGGAACCTACTATTCAATTGAGGGGTTCAGCACAATGTGATGTACCGACTCGGCCTAAGGGCGACTATCGTCCGTCGTTTCAGAGACACGGCTCCTGACAGGTACGAACCAACAATCTGTTAACTGTCTTCGCACTTTTGCGTATGACAGTGACCATTGCGGTCTTAGTACCAAAATAACCGTTCCGAACGAAAATGCGGAATTGGATGAGTTTGTACAAAGGCATTCCTACAACTACAGTAAGGCGCGTTAGACACACTTCTCTAGGACAATGACCTGAGCAATTTCTTTGAATTCGCTCTAACTACCGTCCAACAGAAATCTGTCAAACGAGGAAATTGACAGATATCTAAAATTAATGGACGAGACGAGGTTTCACCCTGTACAGTGACGAGAATATGGCAAATAATGTCATCGCCGATGAAAGGGAACAACCCCCGTTTATTTCGAACGAAGAGTTTCGAACGATCTTCGATACAATTAGAAGTAAGAAATCCGTGGGATCCGATGGTATACCGAACATCGTGCTTCGACATCTCCCACTAAAAGCGATGTTTAACAATGCAATGAGTTATGCACATTATCCAGAGCGTTGGAAAACTGCGGTGGTACATCCCATCCCTAAAAGGGATAAAGACACCTCCAATTCGACGAATCTTCCGTCGATAAGTCTCCTTCCAAACATTAGTAAGGTTTTCGAAAAGGTAATCAACAGAGTCCTGACTAAGTGGGTTGAGGACAGAAATATATGTAGTTCCGGATAATCAATTTGGTTATAAGGCAGGGCACGATGATATTCATGCCCCGTCTAAACTGGTTTCTGATATCCAATGGATCACAATCAAGAAACAGTGAAACGGGTGCCTGCCTGATTGACTTGGAAAAGCTCTTCGATACCGTATGGTTAGAGGGACTCTTCTACAAGCTGAGCAGACTGGGCATTAGAAAACCACTGCTGTATATTATTTTCAATATGCTCACAGATAGACACTTCATCGTGAAGAATGGCGATGTGACTTCTATTGGTACATTTCACATTAAAAACGGTCTGCAACAAGGTGCGGTCAATTCGCCAATCCTTTTCAACATTTACACAAATGATCTGATAGGTTCACTTTACCATGCCATGGCGTAAGCAGACGACTTAATTGCGTACATATCAGGCCCAAAGATTGAGGTTATAAACATTCTTTTGCAACGTGACTTCGATAAAATTAAATAATATTGCTACGAAATTGAAAATCAACTTTCAGAAGTCGGAAACTATTCTGCTTAGGACGGCTTTGTCACTGGCGGATATCAGAAAGAATTGGCGAAAGTTTCAGATCATGGGACAACACGGGCAGCCAATTGTTTGTCAAAATGAAGTCACATACATTGTGATCTGGCTAGATCAATATATATATTTAAAAAAATAAAATTTTATAGATGTTGCTCTGGCCAGAGCCAAAGGTGGTTTTGCCCCTACAAAGAGACTGTTTTATAGCAGGCCACTCGATGCGAGGGTAAAGGTAATCTGCTACATGGCCCTTATCCGGCCTATGCCTGCATTTGGCTGTTCCGTGTGGTTTAACGTGAGAGCAAGTTTATTGGAAAAAATTCGGGTGTTTGGGAGGGCTTGCCTTATGGCTTGTCTTCGCCTATACAGAGTATCAGAGTCTGAGTACATAAAATTCTATCCTTACGAGGTCTTGTACAATAGGGCTTACCTAATAAGAGTGGACAATTTTGTTATTAAGTTGATTCGAAGGCACATTGCAAGAGCAACGACCTCGTCGAATAACCTGATCTCCGGGGCTTACTACCCCAATTGTTTGTATCACGAAAGTGTACGCTTGGACGGCTTTTTTCCTCCAGAAGCGTTCCTCTACCTAGACAAAAAAGGTCTGATCCAGTATAGATTAGCGATGCCGTTAATCATTCACGTCGCTCGAACAATTGCGGACAGGCGACTCAACTACGACAGAGGTAGTCGCGACCTGGGAGATGTTGCTCGGCAGCACCAACAATTTTGGAGGGTTGGCTAGAAGAGAAATCTACGTCGTCGAATTCCTCTTGTGCAGGATAGTTCCATTAGGGTGCAGAGTTGATAAGCCTATTTTTTAGCCATGTCCAGCTTACAAAGCGTTAGGTAGGTTTAAGGTAGCTTTTAAGAACAGAAAATTATAAAACCAACAAAAAAAATAATAAAAAATACAAAAAAAAAAAATAATAAAAAAAAGTAAGATAGTTTAAGTGGGCTAAGTAGATTAAATTTTATTTAAGTTAGAATAAGCTTTTTATTTTTAATTTACTAAGTTTTTAAATATAAAAAAAAATGTTTTCTTAGCTTTAATTACATTTAATGTAAAAATAAATATGGTACTCAACGTCGAAAGGCAAAATTTGATTGTTAGGTTTAACTTAGAGTGTCCACATGAGGCCAGTAAGTTAGAATAAGATAGTTTTTTAAGTTATTTATGTAAGATTTAATGAATTAATTTAATAAAAAAGTAGTTTCAAAATAAAGCTAAAATCAATTTCATATCTCTTACAGTTGTTGTTTTATTTAATTTTTTTTCTATTGTTCTTATTTGGTCTTTTTATTTTATGCTATATTTTT
This sequence comes from Volucella inanis, assembly GCA_907269105.1. Taxonomy (NCBI): domain Eukaryota; kingdom Metazoa; phylum Arthropoda; class Insecta; order Diptera; family Syrphidae; genus Volucella; species Volucella inanis. Next base: position 100,985,466 of record OU026157.1, on the reverse strand, counting down.
CTTCGAAGTACCTTGACAGCTGCGCTGACTGTTCTGACGCTTCACTGCGCTACTAAAGAAATGCTCTAAATTTGGGAACCTTCGAAAGTTAGGGAAAGAGTTAGCTAGTGTTCTAGTATTTTTATTTGTTTTTTTTTATTATTTATTATATTATAGTATTATATTACTTATTATTTATTTTAGTATTATTTTTTATTTATTTATACATTTATTTGAGTGAATCAATTATATTTCTTTCGGAGCTACATTCGATTGGTGGCTAATATCTCTACCTATTTTACTATTTGCAATAGATTTTATGACGACATTGTCATCGTACATATCGCATATCGACGGCATTGGTTTAAGTGGTAGTCTGTTGCCTTCAAAATCAGAAAGTTTGAGTTTTCGATTCCAGACCAGGTCTGAAAAGCCTGATTTTTTTTGACAATTGTGATGATAAAGGCCTATCTTCACTTGAAGCCTAGCGTTGTTTTCTATCATCGCGTGAATCCCATTAATCGCGTCATATGTCAACTTGCTTTGATTAGCAATGAGTTTAATAATGTTTATATGCGAGATTGCATATCTTGAAACTTCACCCTACACTTGTTAACATTTAATCGCGTCTTACGATTTTATTGAACAAAAACGAGAGCGATTGTTGCCCATAACTATTTTCATCTTTTGTAAATTTCATTATTCGCCATTAGCAGGTATCACTGCTTATCTTCAATATATTTCGGCGATGGAATCTCTTGAGAGTTTTTACTTCTTCCTTCGCAATCTTAACAATTTTAACATTTTAACCTGTGCTTCGACGTTGGACTTCCTCCGCAGTTTGTCATCGGTTTATGGTTTAATCACCGAATCAGTGCCTCTTCGTGGATGCCAACATACAATGTCATTGTACGCACTTGAAGTACAATGAAATAATTTATTATCAGAGTTCCAAAGGAAAAAAATGATTTTTATGGTTTGAAACTTTTACTTGTCATTTTGCAGATGCTCCTCCTTTCTATACTTAGGCTAGATTAGGTAACAGTGTCCGTTGAAAAAACTAGCCCACGTAGATCTATTATCTCATTGTGATGCCACATTGAGCTTTGATCCTCCCACTTCCTATACTTACTTACCATATTTAGTATCGCTATAGTCCAATATGAACCAGAGCCTCAACTACCATGCCTCCCGAACTAGCGCCGTCTTGTTTCTGTCTTTATCCTATTTAAACCCCTCCTCATAACTAATTAAATTATCAATCTTATGCTTACAGGACAGAATAAGATCGGGGTATTCCTTCGAGTGTAACTCATTCCTATGCTGTTAATGATAAGTCATTACCATCACCATGGTAGCTAAAATCCATTCAAAAATTACTTCAGCTATTGCTTAAAAATAGGGAGTATAAACCCGTTTGAAGAAAACTCATACTAATGAAATTAATGCTACGAGGTACAAAAACAAATAAAATTATCATCAAAAATTGTTATACGTTCTTCCAATTCACTGATCTATGGCATCTTAGAGATGAGCTGACGTCAGATTATTACTTCTTAGAATATGGAACCACACCCCATTCTTAGCTGCTTCCTCCAGTTTTGGATGTTCAGGAATAATATAAATAATAATAAATAGTTGTGAGTTTATCCTGACTGGTCTAGAATCTTAAGTCTTGAGGTTGCTACGATTCTCCTCTTAGGGCCATTTAATGTTGGAGCTCGGACATTGATTTTGCGACAGAATTGTGTGTCTCACTAAATAAGCCTGAGTAAAGTCTTATATTCTTATATTCACTTTCGGCAGATTAAGGAATAGTTTTTGTAAGTTTTTTTTTACTTAAGTAAAGATGGGGTACGCCCTCCTGTCGAGCTGCTGACTGCTCTTCAGCATACTTTTAAAATTATTACCAGTTCTTTTCATCTCGACTAGTCTTTTTTCTAAATGCCGTGATTGTTCGGTACACAGTAAAAAACCGATTTTCGGTAAAGAGTATTTGATCAAGTGTTTGTCTTATTTGAAGGCAATTCTGGTCTTAACTCAGCGAGTTGCCCTATAGTTATAATTTGTGTACATGTATATGTATATATCTTTCTCCTAAAATTAGTTGGAAAAAGACATTAAATAAAACAACAATACTGGCACCCCTAATATCGTATAGTAGCTTACTTCCAAGCAACATGTTCCCTTAAAAAAAAACATGCATATACAATTTTTCTACGATCATGGTCAGTTCAAAATATCATAATCCTATTCCACTATTTCGGTTTGTGCGTATAATGACATGGATAAACATTTTTCAACAGCTTCAAGTTGCTGAGCAAGTCTAAAAAAGAAACCAAGAGAGGGATAAAGGAAGAAGTTTTGTTAGAACATTGAGATGGGTTCCCACAGGTCGCAAACTCTCCATTGACAGCACGCTGTGTTCTTCCCATTAGGTCAATGTCGTCTGCATATGCGAGTACCAAACACACTTTTAAGAGATGGTGCCTATGGAGTTGACTTGAGTTTCGCACAATTCTTTCCGGAACGATATTGAAGAAGTCACATGCCAACGCATCGCCTTGTTTTGTTTATTTTTTTCCAACAGTGAAGGTCTCGATTTTGTCGTTATAGATTTTGACGGAGCAACGTGCATTCTCCACTGTCATCCTGAATAGGAGCTTGGAATAAATCCCAAAACTAGACATGACTCTGCATAATTTGTTAATGTAGTGCTGTCATGTGAGGTTTTGAAATCGATGATAAAAAAGTGATGTGTATTGATTTGGAACTCTTTGGTTTTTTTAAAATCTTTCGTAATGATAAAACTTAATCTATGATGGACTTTTCGGACCTAAAACCACACTGATAGGGCTATACAACACAAAATACATCACACGGAATTTTATAATCGATGTTGAGGAGAGGTATTCCCCTCTTCTTGATACAGTACAGACAACCTTTAGCATCAGACTAACCATACTGAATTTCCATTGGGCGGACATACATTTTTCGATCCAGATTTTAGAGATGAGTTGATTTATGCTCTGTTTTTAATCTTTATCTGATGCTCATAAATGCTCCGCAGTTAAGTCATCAGGTCCATCCGGGTGTATGTAAATTTTGTATGTCATCGCATCGTCTAGGTTGATGCCTGACGAAAGGATTATTTCCAGATTTTCAGCACAGATTGGGATTCCACTCTGTTTTCTATAAATAATCTGTTTCCTAAGAACATCATGCTCATTCCTAGAAACCTCGAGGCTCAGACACTAATACATTTATTCGCCCCATATAACTTCTGCGCGGTGGAGAAAAAGTATCCTATAGGGTAGTGTTCTCATATATATAAGTTATTTTCATATGTTAGGAAAAATTTTGAGCATCGAAAACAAATGATTACTCTTGATTAGGAACACAGTCTATCTAAAAGTTCCAGCTATCAAACATTCATGTTCAACCCCATGAAGGAGTCTAAATGCTTCTCCTTTCTCTGCATTTAAATTATAAAGCATTATACAAAAGTCAAAATTGTAACTTTCTTTGATGCACTTGCCCAGTTCCCACACTTACTTATTTCTAGTTATTTCACAACCAAGTGTAAAGTAAACATTTCTTGTATAATATCTAACATAGCCATTTATTTTACGATTAGAAACATTGTTTAATTTCAAGTGCATTCAAACTTTTCACACAAAATTCATTGCAAAAGGATATTACCAACATCTCCAATCAATTACAGAAAAGTCTTCTTAAAAACCGAGCAGTAAAAAAGTATATAATTTCCGTGATCGTTAAAATACTGCATCCCAAGAAGAATCCTGCCAATCCTCCAATATACACTGCAATAAAGAAATCAATAAAAATAACAATCAAACCAATAAAAATAGAAAAAAAAAAAAGCCAACATCAATCATATCGGATGTGGCGCATAAGGATAAGGATAAGAATACTTTACCCAGCACATCGGCAAATGAAAACAGCACATCTCTTCGCAACTGCATCTTCGGGTAATCAATAATCCCCCACTGCAAGTTTGCTCCCAGGAACCAAACTCTGGAACGCTGCAATCCACACAGATGAAATAGAGAAAAAAGCAAAAGAAACCAATTCACTTTGCACATTTAATTCTTAGATCCTGCGACCCATTACATGTGTATAGGTACACCGAAACCCAGTTCGACTTCCGTCCAAAAGTCAATTGTGCATTACCCAAAAATTTTCTCATATCAGAGATAGGAACATTTGAAGAGGATTCAGGCAGCATTCAAGCACTACTCAAGCAGTAGCATCCTGGCAGCATCTTTGCTATTATATTGAATTTTATGCGAACTCATAAAAACTATCGCAATTGTTGCAGATAAAAAAGGAAGGACCAAGCCCAAGATACAGAGGCAAAGGAGTACAGAGGCAAACTGCTTTCATTGACAGTTTTGCTTTGTAATCCAGAATCCAAAATCCAAATGCTAGAATCGAGACAATCATCAACGTAACTGACATCCTAAAACTTTTCAGCAAGTTTTCATGACACTTCTCGAGTGTGTGTTCATTGTAATGGCTCTTGTAGTTTGACGTAAGATATAAGGGCATCGAGCTTCGTACATGAAGACGTGCTGGAAGAAGAAATAATCTTGCTGATGTTCAAATCTATTTGCAAAAACTGTAGCAACTATTCGTATCAATACAATATAATACAATACAGTGAATCCAAACATTGTCCTTAGAGTAATAAAAAAATTGTTTGTTGTCACTTGGGAATTGTTTGGATATATGAAAGAGATAAGATATAGTGCCGTTTTACGTATGTATTCGGATATACGAAGTCGTCAATCAGATAAGTGCAAACAGCCTCTTCGAGTAATGAAATATGTACATACGAGTACATGTGGGAAGGGTGCACTAACCTTTCATTTTTTTTTTTTTTTTTTTTCTTTTTTTTTTTTCATAAGGACGCTAAAGCAAATATGTTACTTCTCTCTTAGTGTTCTAGGGAGATTGCTGTGTGAATTCATGCCAAACAACAAATCAATACAGACTTAAAGTAAATGAAGGCTGGAAAGTTGGGACTACAAGTTTCATCAGAAATAGCATGCCATCGTCAAAACCATTGTCTTATATGAACTGCCAATGTTGTAGAGAGATGCATGGACAAACTATGTACTGTGCATACCTACGAGACTAAGGGCTTCGCAAAGAAAAATTAAATTCGATAATTGAGATAGCTGAAACATAAATCGAAAGACAGTGTAAAGTGAAAGGTAACAACCTGGACCTTATATAGAGTTTTCTAATAACGACTTGACAACTTTTTGTTTAAATTAAAGGCAAACCATTTGAGATATTTCACAAACTTTATTATTGGCTTGAAGTACAACCAAAACATTTATGAATTAAGCGGCGTTAAATCGCACGAACGAGGCGGCCAATCAACTGGCTCATGTCTTGAGATAACACGCTCACCATATTTACTCTTCAATAAATCGATTGTAGCGTGTGATTTGTGGCTTGTGGCACCATCCTGTTGAAACAACATGTCGTCCAAGTCCATATCTTCCAATTCGGGCCAAAAATAATCGGTGATCATGGCGCGATAACGCTGACCATTCACAGTAACGTGACGATCGATATCGTCGACGAAAAAATATGGCCCAGTAACGCCGCCGGCATGCAAACCGCACCAAACAGTTATTTTTTGTGGATGAAGTGGTGATTCATGAAGCACATATGGGTCACCCGACCAATAACGCATATTTTGCTTATTGACGAACCCATTTAGCCAAAAATAAGCTTCGTCACTGAACATGATTTTGCGATTCCGAATATCTGTAGAAAATTTTGCAGACGTTGCTCGTTAGCGTACTTTACCATGATAAAAATGTTGAGTTTACTAAATAAGTTGACAGTGACAGTTTGATGATTAGTGAAAGAGTGAGTGAAGCGTTCTAAGTGAAGCAACTTTTGTTATTGTGAAATGGATTCAAAGCAATTTCGTGTGTTGATTTTGCATTGCTTTTTGATGGGAAAAAATGCAGCCGATGCAAAGAAATGGCTTAATAAGTGTTACCCGGACTCTGCATCAGCCGAACGAACCATTCGGAAGTGGATTGAAAAATTTAAAAGTGGTCACACAAGCACCGAAGATGATGCAGGCAGTGGATATATACATATGTTCGTTTATGAAATCTAAATTGAACGCAGATGTTTTATAATTTTTTTTTTTTAAATTACAAACTGTCACTGCCAATTTACTCAGAGTCGGTGACTGCAACTTAAAGAGCGTTAACTTCAATTTTCGGTCGTAATTCTCGCCCTAGGCAATAACAAGTTTAGTGCAAAAATTTGAGTCTTCATATTCGTTGTGTGATGTTGCCGTGTCAGTGAGACAACGGGTTGGTCGAAGTGTCGAAAATATCGCTGCCGTTCAGACGTCCGTAGCAAACGATTCAAATCAGTCAATTCCACGGCGTTCTCAAGAATTGGGCATCGCTCATACCACATTATGGCGTATTTTGCGTAAGGATCTTGGTTTACACCCATACAAGATCAAGCTGACACAAGAATTGAAGCCGATGGACGTACGTTCTCCGATTGGGTTCTGGAGAAGATGCGCGAAGATGATGAATTTCATCGCAAAATCATCTTCAGTGACGAAGCTCATTTTTGGCCCAATGGGTTCGTCAATAAGCAAAATATGCGCTATTGGTCAGGTGAAAACCCATATGTGCTTCATGAATCACCACATCATCCACAAAAAATAACTGTTTGGTGCGGTTTGCATGCCGGCGGCGTTATTGGGCCATATTTTTTCGTCGACGATAACGATTGTCACGTCAACAGGATGGTGCCACAAGCCACACAGCACATGCTACAATCGATTTATTGAAGTGTAAGTATGGTGAGCGTGTTATCTCAAGACATGAGCCAGTCGATTGGACGCCTCGTTCGTGCGCCGCTTGACTATTTTCTGTGAGGCTACGTTAAGTCATTGGCTTATGCCAACACGCCGACGACGTTGGAAGAGCTCAGAGTCAACATTGAACTCGAAATAGCGGCCGTTTCGGCCGAAATGTGTGGCCGAGTCGTTGAAAATTGGGTCCAAGGAATCGACCGCTTTAAACGTGCAGCGAAGTCGTGTTCCATTCATGTTTTAATTGTACTTCAAGTCAATAATAAAGTTTTTGAAATGTCTCAAATAGTTTGCCTTTTATTTGAAAAAAAATTTGTCAAGTCGTTATTAGAAAATCCTATACAAAAAAAAAAATAAAATTTACCTTAATTGGCATCGTTTGGCAATATTTTGAAACAAAACATTAGAAAAAAGTTTTTCACAGCTCTGCACAAAAAAGAACCGTTTTGTTCAAATGATCAGTTAAAGTGAATCAATCAAGCATACGGTTATTGAAAAAGGTTAATAAAAATTTACATTTCATTTTTTCGAAATGGGTCGCCGTCTATAGATCTATAAAATAACATATTTTAAAAACAACAAGTGTGATTGGAAAATTGTCTCTTCCATACTACATATCGATACTAAAAAAAAAAACAGAAATAACGTGTGATTTGCCAAGTACATCAAAGTTATCAAGAGAAAGGCCAAGGGAATCAATATATGCTACCGAAAACATAACAACTGAAGATTTTTCCAATACCTTAGGAATAAAGTATAATAAGGTTCATGAAAAGATGAAAGTTGATGTAACCAAGGCACTCTCTGCTTACAATCCATTGCGAGTTAAAAGAATAAAAAAGCAGTTCTACTCCACAAAAGAATTCAATTTTAGAATTACAGTTATAACGAAATCACGGATATAAGAGCTAGAGTGAAAATTCAAGACATGATGGATCATGATCAAGACATGGGGAAATAATTACACTTCTAAGAATTCTTACAATATAAAGTAAGTGGCTGTGACGGATCATCTGGGCAAGGTGCCTATAAGCAAAAAATATATTCTCCAGATGGTGAAACAGATGTAAACATGTTTATGCCCCCAGTTATTCCACAGAGGCTTAATAGTTTAAATGGTGAATAATGGAGGAATCGTCGTCCATTATCAGTTCATTTTTGCCAACCCATAATGTTCCAATATGTAAGGGAAACTGGAGAACTCATTAAAAGTACAGTCCACCATATCAAAAGCCAAATTGATAATCTTCAGCCTACCATATTACACGTACATATGAAAGTTATCGCGAAATAGTGAATGTTGTCAATCCCGCGTTCTTCATAGTTAATGACTAACAGAAAAGTTGTGAATGAACAGATTCAAAGTCAACGCGGTAATTTCCCATATACAAAAAATACAAAATCAACAATCAAGATGAGTCAAATGGTGACGATAACTACGAATATGGAATCTCTCCATTACATGCAAGAATCAAGTGCATGGAAGTTATTTTGAAACTTGCATATAAACTTCGGTAAGGGGGAAAGAAAATTGATGAATCTTTTGGAATAAGGGTGGCAGAAAAAAGAAGGCAACAAGAGCTCCAAAGGCATATTTGCGATGAGAATGGGCTTGAAGTTGATGGGTCAAAACAAGGATTTGGAAATACTAATAATTGAAATACCTCGAGGGGATTTTTTGAAGGGTCAGAGACAATAGCTAGTGTAGCTGAGAGGTATTAACGAAGCTTGAAGTATTACTTAATATTTTGAATTGCATGAAAAAGGTTAACACTATCACATTTGGGGAGTATGCCAAAAAAACTTCGGAGTTAATAAAGCAGAAGTATCCCGAAAAACAACTAAGATCTACTATTTATAAAATTTTGAGTCAGAGTCAAAATATAATCCAGTATCAATCGTTACCACTTGGAAGATTGTCAGAAGAAGCTGGAATCCAAAAATAAAGACTGCAATAAATATAGATATCAAAATATGTGCAAGGTTTCAAATACGATGTAGAATAAAGACTTCTTCAACACTCTTGCAGCCTCACCAAACTCACTCATTTCTTCCTTAAGGTATGCCAGAACCGAAAAATATATCAAAGCACAATACTGTCCCAGATGTTGAGGAAAGTTTCCAAGAAATTTGAATTCTTTGAATTAAATATTTCTCCACTGTTTGTCTTGACTTTAATCAATGAAATATTTTATTATATACTCTTATGTGCTACAAAATAAGAAAAATTTCCTCAAAAAACCTTGGTTCGCCATCATGGACTTTTGAATATTTTTAAAGTAATATATGATGTTGATCCCCTGTGGCTGTGGCTATCTCACCAGATGATTCTGAAACACCCTGTAAAGGATTTTTCACAAAACTCAGGCATTTTATAGTCCTGCGAATATTCTTTAAGCAGAAAAAAACTGTCACGATATCCTTATTCTCTTAAGATTTTATGATTTTTGCAAGCAAAAAATTCAAAATGAGAACATCCGTTTTGAACTGAACTTCATCTAATTATATTTGCGAAGGTCAGATACATAGCTATATTTACACAATTTAGCTACAAAGCCGTCTGTAATGCTTTAGCTCACTTCAAATCAATTGGCCAGTTTGAGCTCTTTCAGGGATGCCGTTTTTATTTCCTCAATCGTTGCAAATCTTCGTCCTTTCATAGGTCTCTTCAGTTTTGTGATCAGGAAAAAGTCACATGGGGGCTAATCCGGTGAATATTGTGGCTAAGCCATGACTTTCGTGTTGGTTTTGGCCAACAAATCTCTCACAAGCAACGATGAATGAGGAGTGCTTAACGTGATGCAAAAGCCATGAATTGTTTTTACACAATTCCGAACGTTTTTTGTATGGCTTCTCGCAAACTGCGCATAACTTATAAGTAATGCTCCTTATTGATTGTACGACCTTGAGGTAAGAAGTTTTGATGCACTACGCCACGATAATGGAAAAAAAAAAAAAACAGTGATCAAAACTTTGACATTTGTTCGAACTTGGAGGTGTTTTGCTCGTTCTTGACTCTCATGGGTACTCCCATTGAGACGATTGGGCTTTGGTTTAATCATATACCCACGATTTGTCACCAGTCATGATTCCTTTGAGCAAATCAGGATCATTATTGACGTCTTAAAAGAGCTCCTGAGCGATGCTCATGCGACAGTCCTTTTGGTCAAAATTAGGAAGTTTCGAAACAAAATTCGCTGACACAGGTCTCATGCTCAAAACATCCGAAAAAATTGTATGACACGAGCCGACCGATATGCCAAAGTCCTCAGCAACTTCTCTTCGACGTTATCATCTTTCGTTGATTTGCTGGGCCTTCCAGAGTGAGGTTCGTCATTTGTATCTTCTCGGCCATCTTGGAAGAGCTTGTACGACTTGTAAAAATTTTTTTTTACTTAGAGCAGATTATACCACTGTCAACATTTCAAGTGTTTTGGAGAACTTGATTCTATTTTTTACACAAAATTTGATGCAAATTCTTTGCTTCATTTTTTTTTTTATAAATTGAAAATCGTGTGCCAACACGGCAAAAAAAAAAAAAAAAAAAAAAAAAAAAAAAAAAAAAACGATAATCGAATGTACAATATATTGCCCCGAATTTTCAAACACACCGCGTACATTCCGTGATTTTCCACCATCCTATGCTGAACTGGCCTCAATACAAACCTCTTCACAATCGTTACTTGCACCCACTTAGTGTAATTCCTCATTAAGAAATCCTCTTACAAGGTGTACCTTTTAAAACAATTTAAAAAAAAAAAAAGAAAAAAAAATCTCTACGACGTTTTTTCCCTCTTCAGCAACCCTCTTACCAATTCAAGTGAAAATGGTTTAAAAAAATATATACTTACATAGGACTGAACAAAGAAATTCGAGTCATCGCAATTCGCCAAGCACTTGCAGTCAATATTCAAGGTGTCGGATTTTAAAGAGATTATCTCATCTGTCGGTGCCAAATGGATGAATAGCATTATAAGTTGTCACCATTCCAGAGCAGCAGCAGTTGTCAACAGCGGTGTCATTATGAAGAGAAATGTTATTTCGTTCCGCATAGCCATTCCCGGAAACATAGCATAATCCAGATGATGAAAAATATCCGTATGAGCAAACACAGCACAAAAAAAAGAAATAATAACAAAAAAAAGATAGAAACGGGATATTTTATATATTACCTCACTCGAGATGCTGAAATTAGGAATAGAGCTGGAAACAGGTGCGCGTACTTGTATGTGATCTGTGATGTGTGCTGTGTGTAGGTACCATGAGCAGGTCCTTACTACACCCAACTATGGGTATAAAGTAAGAGCGTGCAGGTGAACAAGCTGAAATCCGTGCGATTATTATGAATCGGATATTTATGGATGCAATTGAAGCAGCAGTCGACTGTAGGGGTTACGGGTATAGTGATACGAAAAATGCCATCCATCCAGGAAGGAAGGAAGCATATCCTATCCGGATGATGATGCTATGCTATGTATTAGTTTTCGCGTATACTGCTACATCAGACTATTTTTATTCGTTGTAGCATTCATACGTTTGCTCACATACTGCCATTTGGAGACCATGTGAGTGGGTGGCTTAGTGTGATAGAATCATTGCTCTTGACATGGATAGCAAAGCACCAAATACGAGAAAACTGCTTCTGCACTTTTGGATACATGCCATTTGCAGCAGGTGTGCAATTCCTAGTCGCTTGTCCGTTACCTTCTTGTTTTTCTTCATCTATTGAAATAGATATTCACACACGAAATAATATTTTCCATTTCGTACCATATGTTTGACGAAAAGGAGCACTTTCACGGTAAAGTAACTTGTCTGCAAGTTCTGGGTAGAAGGTACGCCTGACATGAACAATGGTGATGAATGATTCCTTAGTTTTTGTTATTGGCCTCCTTTGAAGTGTGGCTTTGAAAAAACTGCAGAAGAGTAATGTACACGAAGAAATAAAGATGCTAGGATCATATGTAATTTCATCATTTAAGTACATTTGTGGGTTTAAATATTATGCCGACTGAAAAAGAATTGCATTTCTTTATTAACCAGACCACACATGCCGAATTCATATTTATTTCTTCAGCGACGTTGAAGTTTTTCTTAGGTCGGAATAGCTTCCATCTTCTCTTTTGCCGAGATTTATCATTGAATTCTTTTTTGCGAAGATGGATGATACACATTTGTTATCTCAAGCTTTTAAGTATCGCGCATAAATTGATACTTCCTCCAAAGGATCTTATTTTCTATTATATATGCATGCCATATCACCAGAAGACTTCTTGCTTCTCTATAGAGAAGCAGAAGAAGATGACGTCAAATGAAACAATGAGAAATTGTCGACCAAATCAAACAACTTAACAACGTGAAAGACGCGTAAGAAGAAGTGTGTGTTCAAGTGTTGATTTGAATCAAGTAGCGTTTCATTACGATTGCACAATTGACTATAGTTCGCATCCTTCCATTAAAATTGGCCCAATGGAAGTTGTGTGCAACCATTGCGGTGCATTAAAGTTTTCTGAAGCAACGTCTCAGTGGCAAGGTTAAATAACCACCATTACCCTTACACCAGAGATATTGCATTCTTTGCTTCGTGGTAAAACACCAGAGAGATGCTTTCAAATGTCTTCATTTGGAGCAGATATTATTGATGAACGCGGATTCAATACGACATTCAAGGTAATGAAAGATTAAAGAAATTCATTGATTCTAATTTTGTCATCGACTCTACGGATATGAAGACAAATTTACCATCGAATTGGATCATTGCTACCGCTTGAAGACGCACAAGATAAATTCCTCCAAATCTACTTAATGGGCAATGTGGAAAATCAACTTGATCAGCACCAAACAGCTGGTATTGGTCGGTTGACCATTTTACCACCGACGTTTGTTTTACAGCCCACGTCATATGCATGAATATGTGCAAAATGCAATAAAATATATACATGATTAGGCCGTCCAGACCTGTTCATCACTTTCACGTGCAATTCAAAGTGGATAGAAATTGTTCAACTGCTGCTGCCTGTCCAAACATCAAGTGATCAGCACGATATCACTGCACGTGTATTCAGCCAAAAAATCCGGTCGCTGATGGACTATATTGTTAAGCATTGTGTCTTTGGGACTAATCGATTTTGGATGTATTCGATTGAATGGCAAAAAATAGTCTTGCCGCATGCGCACATTCTCATTTGGTTAGTCGAAAGAATGCAACCAGACCATATTGATGACATCATATGTGCCGAGATTCCTGACCCCGAAACCGATTCAGTCCCGCATGATGTCGTAATTACAAACATGATTCATGGACCGTGTGGCGCCATTAACCCACAATCACCATGCATGATTGACGGTAAGGGTTGCAAGCGTTATTCACGAAATTTTACTGACGAGACCATTACTGTCAACGATGGTTATCCACTGTATCGGAGTCGATTATCTAATGGAAGAAATGATTTCGTGGTCGACAACTATTGAATTTTTCCGTATTCATCACTTCCTTCCAAAACATTCAAGGCGCATTGTAACGTGGAGTGTTGCTATTCAGTGAAGTATATCTACAAATATGTCACGAAAGGCAGTGACATGACAGCTTTTGGTCTTCAAGTTCCTGATCCCAATGATGAAATCACGCGCTAAGTTGGTCGATACGTAAGCTGCAATGAAGCAATTTTGCGTATATTCTCATTTCCCATTCATGAACGCTATCCGACTGTTACACATTTGGCAGTGCATCTGGAGAACGGTCAAAGAGTTTATTTCACTGCAGCAAATGCCGCTCAACGTGCTCAAAATCCACCAGCGTCAACATTGACCAGTGTCTTCTCGATTTGCCAAAGTGATCCGTTTGCACGTACGATACTTTTTTCAGAGATGAAGCATTATTACACTTGGAATGCTTCATCGAAGAAATTTCAACGTCGAAAGCAAGGCGATGTAGTTTTTGGTCATCCGGATGTGTGTTCTACTGTAATTCTTGGCAGTATTTATACAGTTCATCCGAAGAATGATGAATGCTTTTACTTGCGACTATTGCTGGTAAATGTTTGTGGGCCGACATCATTTGAATCACTTCAAAATGTCAATGGTGTAGTGTTGCATGTCAGGAGCTCAATTTGCTTGAAAACGATACGCATTGGGACACGACAATCGCTGAAGCAACTGTTTCCGCATCTCCAAGTCAGATACGCACATTTTTTGCGATCATTATTTCCACATGTTTTCCATCGAATCCAAGATTTCACGCTGCTGAAAGTTTGCCGAACCGCTCATTCGGCATTGAAATTGTCATTAAACCTTCAAGCGATTGCAGAACCAACATGTAGCATAGCGAAACATTCAGCAATGGCCAAAGTTTTGGTAAAAAGCAAAATCATTATCTGGGACGAATCACATAAACCTGCGTTAGAAGCTCTGAATCGCACTATGAAAGATCTGGTAATGACGCAAAACGTTACATGGAACTGATTTTTAGCTTTTTCCTTTAAACTATCGGTGTTTACCAGGTGTATGCATAAGTTTTTTTCTTTAAGTTTAACTAAGAGATGGCGCCAGAGTATTCATTTGACACATACGTCATTTTGTTCGTCTAACATTTAACTACAAACAGACACATGTTGAGTCCGCCAAAAACCAGCGGCTTTATTTTATCGTTTAGTGATCACGTCAATGTTTTGTGCCTGAAAAAGAACATTTGCGTCACGCATTGCTTTTCTTATTTAATCAAAATAAAAAGGCTGTTGAAAGTCATCATTTGCTGGTAGAAGCAAATAGTGAACACGCTCCAGCAATTAGAACATGTGAGACATGGTTTACAATTTAAAAGTGTTGATTTCAATGTGAAAATCAGTAAGCGCTCCGATAGACCAACTCAAACTCAACAGTTAATAGCAGAAGCATTACATGTGTCACAAGAAACGATCAGAAGACACTAACGAGCAACGGGAAGATCACTAAACTCAGTAAATGGTTCCAACACAATTTAAATGAAAGTCAAATGGAAAATCGCAGTCACTTGTCAAATGCTGCTTCAACGCCACGAAAGCATATCATTTTTGCATTGAATTTTTAATGGTGACGAAAAATGGATTTATTTTATAAATTTGAAGCGGAATAAATAGTGGCTTTCACTTGGCAAAGCCGATGACACATATTGTGTATTATTAACCCTTGAAGCCTGGCGAAACCTTTAATACACAACGCTATCGCCAAGAAATGATTAATTTAAACCACAAATTAATCGAAAAACGACCGGAATGGCTCAGAAGACATGGGAAAGTGATTTTGTTACACGACAACACGCCGTCTCATACATCAAAAGGCACCTTAAAATCGCTTGAATGGAACATCCTTCTGCACCCGAAGTACTCCTCAAACTTGGCGCCATCTGACTATCACCTCGTCGCATAAATGTGGCACGCGCCAGCAGAGCAGCACTTCAGCGATTTCGAGGAAATTGGAAAATGGCTCGACGAATATATAGTATAACTTTTTTTTTTTTTTTTTTTTTTGTTATTTTTTGTATATTTTTGTTAATGTTTATTTAATTTACTTAAGTCTTCTAGTTTTCTTGGATTTCCTTCTGTAAACAAGATATTTTTTACTTTGTCAGCTAACTTGATTGCAAATACAAATTAAATCAGTTTGGCCTTTTCTTCTACTTCAGTCAGTGTATCACTATAAAGCTTGATCAAAACTAGAAAATTTGATAGGGTTTTTAGTTGCCTGAGCAAGTCGAATTTCGCCATATTTATGTTTTTCTGGTTTTGGTAGCGTATATATTTGATTAACTACAACATGAAATTATTCTTCTAATTGTTTCTAATTCTCCAGCTTTTTTTCTTTACGTAGGAATATCGAATATTCACTAGTGCACACTCTATTAGGGTTTTTCTTTATTTTTTTTTTTTTCACAATTTCTACTAATAATTTAATTTGGTCCATACTGTTATTAACATTGTAAAATTGCCATATAAAATTGGTTTATATTATTTCATAAAACATTTACTATTTTTTTCTTTCTATACAGGTTTTTATTTAAACATGAATTCTTGTATCATCATTATTATTACCTCATCAGTCCTGCAATTATATAGAAGCAAGCGCTTCTGTTATTCCATAACCCAACCAGTAACAATTTCAATATGGAAAGATGCGTGTCTGCAAATGGTTGAAAAATTCAACCAAGAAGCAGGATAAAGTTATGATACCGAAACCCGTTCCCAACCGTCCCAAACCTGACTTTAAATCTAGTACTTTGATACCGAAACCCGTTTCCAACTCCCGTTTCAAATCTGAATATAATTGGCGATTCAAAACTCATATATTCCCCAATTTCGCCCCACACACCCACATCTCAAACCAACCTCATCAGTCCTCCAATTAAATAACACCAGCTGCCTTCGTTCCACCCAACCCCCGCGTCAACGCATCTCTTTCAAATCAACCCCAACCTCTCACACTGCCTCCTTTGAAATACCTAACACTTCTGCACATGCCCTTACTTTCCCAAATTTCGATCTTAAAATCGGAGCTATCCCAATTTTATTAGATCCAATATTATTATTATTATTATTATCAAGGGAACGATACAAATTAATTTGTAAGGTCCGGGATTTAACGCCGGGGTACTATGTGGCTCGTTTTTGTCATTAGCATGCGGATTACTGAGTTCCCATGTGGTCACCCACCTACGTACTTACCGCGCCCAACACTGACTTTTAGAAGATATTCATCCAGTTTTATAAATCCTTTATCTGTTTCTACTGAACTCATTTACCGTATGCTGCGTAAGGTAAACTCCAACCTTTCCGTTTTCGATATTAATCGCAGCACTCTCTCCCTCAAGTTCGATCTCATTCACCATCCCTGGCCTTAAGCCCTAATGATCGACTCTTCATTTTTGTTAGTTTAAAGTCTTTGTTCCTAATATAGTTTAGGGTAAACTTTTATTAAGTCCCCACCAAAATTATAAAAAATTATAAATTAATAAAAATGATAACTACTACTCGTATTTAATGCAGATTGTTATTTCCTATAACGATGCTCCCACTGCTCGTTGTTAGATTTTTGTTAATCACCTCTTCTTTGGTGTTGTCATTGTTACACTATATAGTAGTTACAGCTGCTTGCATATTTTGAATAGGAAGACCGTGAGATAACATTAACATTATCTGACTAAAATGGGGCGGAACCAAAGATACCGTATGGAGATACAGTATGGAGAGAGTATGAGTACAGACCTTTTCTTGGAAAGTTGACAAAGATTCCAGTATCCACATTTACTTCCATAGTTTCCTGTTTTCCAAACAATAAATGATATCCTTTATGCCTCGTTGGATGAAGGTTAATAAACCAAAAGAAAAGGCGTGGTACGACCCGGGCTGCTGAAAGGCTGTCAAGGTAAGAGAAATACTTTTTCGGTCCCTCAAGACCAACCCGCAGAGGAATCTTCCAAAGATAGTGAAAGTGTTTGGTCGTTCGTCAAAAAAATTAGAAATTTTATCTTATCTTCCATCCCAGTGCTCATTTATAATGACATTCCAACTGTCAGCTCTTTGGACAAGACCCATAAAATGGCGAATCTTCTTCTCTCTTCTCCTATAGACCTATTGCACTTACGTCCCTTTTTTTCAAGGTTATGAAAACGCTGATAAACTGTAAGCTATCTCGAAACACGAGAACTGTTTAATGACATGTCTCATGATATTTCTAAGGCATTTGACAGACGTTGGCATCAGACTCTTTCGTCGAAAACGCGTGCATTTGGGTTCGACGAGTCTATTCTGCAATGAATTAGCAACTACCTTTTGGAACGTTCAATAAACGCTGGTATGTCTCCTGCTCTTTTCTGTTGTTTGTTTCTTTTTCTATTTTACAAGACAGATGAAGACGTCGATTCATTAAAAACTAACTCAATCCGCATTTTCGAACGTCTCCATGTCAGATTCATCCTTTTCGCCACAAAATGTTGAGACTAAAGGAAAAGGAAAATCAGATACAATAGCTAGGCTTGGACATACTCGTAAACTATGCACCTGGCACAAAAAAAGTTTCCATACACTCTTTTTGGAACTCTTTATTAATTTTCGTATTTGATAACTTGCGCATAGTTGATCATACAATATTAAATTGGCAGACCTTAGAAAGCCTGGAAAACAGAAAGCTAATGTCTCATCCCAGAAAGCTACTTCTCATGCTATTATTCCTTCCGCAGACATTTGCAAACTTCGAAAAATGAACATTTCTCGACGTTCGAAGCCAGAAATAAACCGTAGGTACCTCTCTCTGCCTATAAACAAGGATTAGGCCATTGTTCCGACAACATTGTCGTTTCAAAAATTTATTCTAATCATGGGGAAGAATTATCTAAATGAGCTTCAATAGAATTTAAAATTGAAAACAGAATTTGGAAAGGAACAGCTTCAAAGTACCGAAGGTAAGCTCGTAATTGATGGCGTAGTGAGAAGTACTCCAAAACTTACTACTGAAGCTATGGTTCATATTTCAATAGTGTTTTTTTTTTTTAGATTTATTTTTAGTATTCAATAGGGAACATGTGATAGTTTCAATGCCTCAAAATAGATTATTATACAGGAGCAGCAATCTTCATATATGTTGTCTCTAAAGAGTTGGTAACTAATGGTATTAATTGAGAGTGAAAAATGGCCCTAACACTGAAATAATCTGATTTGAATCATTGTTTTAAATAATGGGAGTCATGTGCTTTTCTTTAACTCTGAATCAACAGTAGATAGACAATACGTAGCTAGATACCGAGATACTGCTAGGCGTTCACCCTAGGGTGCAGGGTTAATTTAACATATATATCGATTGACGTTGAGGCGAATTACAATAGATAAGGAAACCATACATCAGGCTTTTTGGTTTCTGTTCTACTGAAAACTATTTACTTGGAATATAATATTAACGAGTGGGTATGCAAAAACATTATGTACGAGTTATACACTTATGCTGCCACTTCTGTAGGTTGTTTTAGAACTATAGTTGCTTATTTTTTTGTGCGATTCCTTTTTAAAGAGATGGATTGGCATTGATTCGGTTCAACAGGTCCATTTTTTGTTTGCCTTGTTTTCAAATCGCAGTGTTCTGACCAGATTCATCTTTTCTATGTTCCATCAACACTGAACAGAAGGAAGTCCCGACACATCTAATGATATCCCTTTAGTTGAGGAAACTTCTTATCTGCTTATATTCCAAATATAAGACATACTTTCATCTAACCAATTTTATAAATCTCGGATTAAATAATAAGTACTACGATGTTCCCGTTGTCGTATATGCACGCTTCGGTTTAGAATTTGTTGCCGTACAAATCGTTTTTAGCAACTCTCATTCTAACAGTAACATCTTTCTATCCCCCTGGCAAACTCCAACTTTTTCCTTCGAAGTAGTTTAGTGTTCAGCTTTTTCGTCAACTGGTGCGTGTCAAACGTTTTCGAACATTACTTCGCGCGATAAGCGGGTTTTTGTTTGTAGTGGCCTTGTTGAACTTAGTGCAACAGAGTTGGCATTAATAATAGACTCTTGACAGTATTCTACTGATCGTTTTCACTTGACGCTGGTGATGCAGGATTACGAGAGAGATTGAGTGAACGTCGGACTACTGAAATCTTAGCCGTCCAACTGCAAAACGTTGGATACGCATAAGGTTTCTTTTCTTTTGTACGAGTTAGATTAACTTTTAAACAGCGTTGATATCGCGTTCATCCTGTTTGTTTTTTAGATTTCTGCATGGAGGAGGTCTTCGTATAAACTTGATTATCAGGTGACCGCTATGGAGATATAAAATAAAAACTTAGGAAAGGTAAAATTTATTATGCTAGTAAGTTCCTCAGTCAATGGTGCGGACGCAGATTTCATGATTTTTTTTATAATTAGCGCACACTCAAGGAATTTTGTTCGCCTTTTAAATGTTAAAATATTTGCACAAACATTAGGGAGGAAAGAAAGGGAGATATTGACGTACGGTGGTTTTGGATGAATGGTTTATTGACTAAGAAATAAAGAATCATAATATTTCAGAGTACTATTGAAAGCTATTTTGAGGGTAAGCTGATGAGCATTCAAAGCTAAACATGTTGAAGGTTTGCAGGGTTAAAGTTATTCCAACAATGTCAAATAAGCACTGGTGGTGAACATAGCGGTGAATAGTGATCGAAGAAGATAAGTCATAAACATTACCCCGGCGTCGGAGAGTATCAATTAACTGTGCAATATTGTAGTCTTAACGCCCGATTTTGGATCATATCTAACATCTAACATTTCAGATTTTTTTTCTACGATTTCCTAGGGGCTCTTTCTTTGACTGTCCTGTCCTTTTCTTATTAGTTATTCTGCGCTATTTATTTTCAGAAGATCTACTTATACTAATTTTTTTATTCTGAATGTCTGTAATTTTCGATCCTGAGATTGAAGGTAGTCTTATGAATGCTAACATATAAAACATTAACATATCAAAAGCTTACATAATGAAAATCCCACAATAATCCGCAGTGTTTCAGGTGAAAAAGGAGAAATTAAATCTAGCTTTCCCAAGAAAAGTAAAAATATATAACTTTCTTAGAGATTCAGTCACTTGTGATCACTTATTTTCGGCTGCCTTTCAAGTGATCTTCTCACATGAAATTTAATTTTCGGGTCGAAATGCGCATTAATGATGAAATCGCCTCCAGATTTTTAAATGTTTAATTTGTTCTTGTCATATACCAAATAAACTGAAATTAGTTTCGCTTCACTCATGGTCAGTGGACGGGATTCCCATGCATGCCATGCCATGTACCAACAAAAAAAAAAATAGATTACCCTTTGAGTGATATATTTTAATCTATGTGCATGTGAGAGGGAAAAATTAATAAAATCAAGAAAAAAACGAAAAAACAGAAATCAAAATAAGAAGGCACACCAAAAAATGTTAAAAAAAGCAAACGCCCCAAAGAATAAAAGGGATAACAATGTTGAAAGGAAGCAGGATACTTACTTTTTATCTGCGCCAAACATGAAAGACCATCGAAATCACAAACAGGCAAAATCCTCCCGCCTTTTGCTATCGTCCATTACAGGATTTGTTTTATTTCCATTTTATTACAAAGATGTATTTTTTTTTGGTTTTTTGGTTATCCAAGTTGTTTGTCCAGTTTGTGTGTTGCAGAACCACATTCGGGAAGAGCATTGTATGAAGCATGGTATTGGAAGAGTAAGAAAAAAAAGTTAAATAAACTGGAAAAAAAAAACAGTCGAAACGAGGAAATGAAAAGAATGGCATTATTACTTAGCTTGTGAAAATTGGATTAATCCAGATCCTTGGAATACTTTTCATTTCAGCTCATCCGAGCGCAAGGAGCAAAGAAACGCGCATAACGATGGCCAACAAAAACTAACAACATTGTCGTTAGGGAAAAATTGCATGCAATTGCATGCAGCGATACGAGATAGTTTCCAGGGATAGCTAGAAGATGAGAATAGGGCAAAGTGGTGATAGAGATTAGTGGATTATAAGAAGAGGAAACGAGAAATTTCGGTTGGACTCCTTTTGTCGATAACGAGGAGCGTCACTTCTATAGAGTAAGAATACTAAAGCTTACGAGTATTTCGTTAAAAGTAACATTGAGCTAATTGACTTTTTTGTTCTTTGACAATAAGAATAGAGTATATCTCTGCATGGGAATATTTTTAAATTGGCATTGACATTTAATGGCATCGAGCAAGTGTTAAAAAAATAAATAAATTCCAATGTATACTTCAGCTGTTGATGCCTTAATCTTTTGAAATTGCAAAGCGATTTAGTAGAAAGCTAAAAAGTTAAGCTAGAGGCCTTTTAAATATCTTAGTGACTTTGTAATCGCCGAATAAAATAGACAATAAAGAAGACAAAAAAAATCTGCTCTACTCTAGCATTACCTTCCAATGTAAGGATTACCTTTGAGTTGGCCTTACGTCCTGCTAGTGACAAGGGCCCTTTATCATTTAACACAGTGTCTTATGCATATAGAAAGGAGTCTCTTAATATCAGATTTATCATGTTGTGCAATACTTGTATATAGATAAATACAAAGGAAATCATTAAGCACTTTCTAACATTCTAATATAATAAGGAAGAATGCTTTAATCCCTGTAATAAGTTTCTTATGGTCTAGGTGAAGATATTCTCAAATCGTTAATCAGGGTACATATAAAGTGTCAATAAACTTAACGAAATATTCAAATTTAGTTTGAAGACTTATCGAGTCTAATTTACATAGTTCATTCAATTTCGTTCAAGTTCAAGAAAATTTCAACTCTCCTATTGCCTTGATGGAAAGGTGTCCTACGAACTTGTAAGAATTTATTTAAGCATGTTATTATCTGCTGCAGATTCAGAACAGAACAGAACGTCCTTAAATCAGAGGTTTTTTTGAATCCAGTCAGTTACAGCACATGTCTTCCTGGTAAAATTTTAAAAAACGAAGCCATTATAAGCTTTTGTGCCTGACCGCATATTTGTTCTAAGCAGCATTCATTGCAAACATTTCACAAAGACAGAACCTCTATGCTTTGTTTATTGACTGGCTTAGTGGATAGAAATATCTTATTGCATGGCTTAGAAGGAAAACGTACTTCTTATCCTTCTACCATATGAAACTATTCTTTGGAAATTGTGTCCGCGTCTGCATAGTTTGGTTTCACTTGAGAGTCAAGTAAGCTGCATTAGTATTATTAGACTTATTTTGTGTGACGGTCTAGTAAGCTTATCTTTTTGGATAAGCTCTTCTCAAAACGAAACAGAAGGGAACACAAGGAGGGCTCTTATATCGTTGCGGACTTAGAGAAAGTTTAAGACTATTATATTTAAGTATGACTCACATCGTTATCTGCACCTTAAAAGAGTTAATCTCTACCTTATTTCCTAGAATACAAAACTTCAATTAATATCCATATAGATAAGTGGTTAATTAACTCCTGAAACGGTAGGAATAATCATCTACCAACTATCGTCTGACATGGCTTTTAAAGTCACTTAAAAATAATTTGGCGGAATAGTGTGATCTTTATACGAGGTGTGTTCAAAAAGTAAGGTGGCTTTATGTTTTTATAAAAAAATATTTATTTATTCATCAATATTAACGTTGTCCCCTTTAAAGCAATCACCCTCAGATATAATACACTTATGCCAACGTTTTTTCCAATCCTCGAAGCAATTCTCATAAGCACTTTTTGCTATAGTCTTAAGCTCTTCCAGCGATGTCTCAATCGTTGCAAATCTCCGTTGGGAACAGGAAAAAATCGCATGGGACCAAATCCGGTGAATATTGTGGCTGAAGCACAATTGTCATGTTGTTTTTGGCTAAAAAAAACCTCTCACGAGCAACAGTGAATGAGGAGGTGCATGAATTATTTTTTCCAAAATCCAAACGTTTTCTCGTATTGCTTCTCGCAAACGGCGCATAACTTCAATATAATACTCCTTATTGACCGTACGACCTTGAAGTAAGAACTCCTGATACACTACGCCACGGTTATCGAAAAAAAAACAGTGCTCACAATTTTGACATTTGATCGAACTTGGCATGCTTTATTCGGTTTTGGTTTCGACGTTATAACCATATTCGTGTACCCATGATTCGCCACCAGGTCAAGTCAGGAGCATCATTGACGTCATTCTAGATCTCTTGAGCGATGCTCATGCGACAGTTCTTCTGATCAAAGCTTAGAAGTTCCGGAACAAACTTCGCTGACACACGTGTCTTATGTATTTATATTTTGTGTCTTATATATTATATTTTCTAAAATAATTTTTTTCACAGCTTCGATGTTATCATCTTTTGTTAATGTGCTAGGGCGTCCAGAGCGGGGTTCGTCATTGGCATCTTCTCGGCCATCATGGAAAAGCTTGTACCACTTGTAAACATTTTTTTTTTACTTTGAGCAGTCTCACCGTATGCCACTGGCAACACTTCAAGTGTTTTAGAGCACTTGATTCAATTCATTGCTCCATTTTTTTATGATAATCGAAAATTGCCGAGCACTCACAATCACGTCCGTAGAACGGTTCAAGTCACCCACCAGCTATGAGATACAAATAAGCAGTTATGCTACAAAATGGTATGGCAACTCTGAATAGAATCCACATTGCTACTTTGGCAGTGGCACACAAACCAAACCGTGACGAATAGTAAAAGTAGCTTGCACGACTACGTTTCAAAATCTGGAGCACAGAATTGAAGACGCACTCTACAATATATTCGACGGCATGTGTAACTTACTGCCAGACAACGACAAATCACTAGTTTTGTGGATGAGAGCACTTATGAACAGATTCCTGATTGCGCGTGCTGATTTTAGCCAGTATGTGATGCTCACAGGGTATGGTCCTATGACAATGCTATGGTGCATGCTAGTCGACTCACTGCTTAGCACTCTCGCTCTTAGTTCTAACGTACTGTTTGTTGGGTCATTCTTAGCGATTGTCTGCTTCAAGGCTTATGTAGTCCAAGACGTAATCTACAATTACCGCACAAAAAATGAGCTTTCAGCCAATCCTCTTAAAACTAAGATTTTTTTTATAGGAAGGAGGAAGCTCACAGGTCTGATTCCAAGGAAACTAAGTATTTCAGTGTAATCCTGGATAATGAACCTAAAAAAAAAGAGCTTTTGGGAATGGGGTTTGTTACCGAAAAAAAACATCTGGAGCTAAAGGGCCATTTCCAGTCCTGATGACGATGACCTATATTGTAAAGAATCAGTACACGGAGAGAAATATTTGCATCTGAAACGACACTCAAACTCCGCTTAACTTGGAAGTCGAATATTAAACAGTGGGGATGCTGAATTCAATGAGTCTTGTGAAGTCATAGTGGTGTTACGGTAAATGAAATCGCCGATGAATTCATTCAAGCCTCAGAACTTATGCCTGCGTTAAGATTGCATGTGTCTTCAGTTAGTATAGTTACGAAAGGGTTACTGGCTGGCAAAATGAACGCCTCCAAGCAACTTTCCTGCTGTATTAGACTGGTTACTTGCGTTGTAAAGGGGCACTATTTTCGTTTCTTTTGCTAAAGACCTTAGTGTGATTGGCTTAAGTGACACAATATCCTGCGAGAGATGTTTCCATCCTACGCCCGCATCATGCTGCAGGTACTCGGTCCTGATGTGGTGGGTTCTACTCCTGTAGGCATTTTACCTTTTTGTCTAAGCTCTTTAAACACATATATACATCTATGTAAGTAAAGAATTTTCTTATACTCAATTCAAATAATTGAAGGTCGGGATCTTAAATATGGACAGGACATTTTTGATGTTTTGGACACCTCCGCACAGGGGGGGTATAAAGATGACTTGTTGCTCCTCTTTAAAAAATCAGTGCCTTTGGAAAACCTTCTCCTTTGAAGTACAGGTAGGGTCAAGAAAATATTCCATTGAATAGGCACAAGGAACAAAAGACCCAAAAACACAAAATACCCAAAGGCAATCTCACTCTTCATACTACCCGATTCTATTTCCCGATCTGAAAAGGACTGGATCATATTGATTTACCAATTCGTGAAATATGAAATAAAAATTAATTAAAATTAATAAACAAAGTTGGATACTGACATTATGCCACATATAGTATTTATGTACATGTCAGTTTAACTAATTAAAAATAAGGAAAATGTTCACAATTGATTGCCAATACCAGACGCTTATTGAATTTCGCGAAATTTCGATTACAGATGCATTCGAAAGCGTCAAAATACCTAAGAGCCTGTTACGGCTCTGACTATGGATCTGGGTGTGCCTTTCCCTATGGTTGCCTTTTGATGCCATCCAATTCGATGATGAAGTTATCCGCCTTTGGTCAACCATTCTGAAAATATAGCAAAACATCCCCAGTACCTTTTTTCCGAGTGCTTTAATTGTTATTTTGTATTTTTAGGCATTCACTCGAGGGTTAATTTATTTTGTGCTTTGCAGTTCAGTGGCGAATAATTGAAAAGTTCCAGTACAGGTGGGAAATTGCTTCAACCTGTACAGATCCATTCACAGGTCTTATGTGTTTTTGTTCGGCAGTTGTCATATTAAAGAACGAGTAGATACTTTAGTTGCTGTCTACTTATAATATCTATTGTGGGGCGTAGCATACCCGAACTTATGCGAGTAAATCTACAATAGAGATCGAATGCAAGGTATTAAATAGAAATTCAAATATATATTTATGTATATTTTGTTAGAAGCGAACCGTTCAAATACAGCCGGCCAAAAAATAAAATGAAATCGATATCGTAGAACCCTTAACGATATATTTTTTTATACTCAAGTATAGTTCGATAAGTCATCTACTAAAGAGTTACTTAATCGAGGAGGCATCGATATCAAGAATCAAAGAAAATATGCCGTAAACGCTAGCAATTCAGCCATGCTATTTACTCTGGAAAGTAAGCCGGTGACGCTAAGCTAGGATGTCATTATGAATAAAAAACACAAGAAACTCCGGAAATCTGATAGGAAACCCAAATTAATCCACTGGTAGTATCACAGTAGCTGAAAAGACCAAGGACAGAATTGTGTGGTATTAAAATTTCTAAGATTTTATTTGTTAAACTTGGCTGACAATGGACAAACCGGACATTACATTTGAATCTAACGAGGAAAAACTTCTTGTGTTGAAGACTTTGATACAGGATACTACTACTTTTTTTTGGAAGGGGATTTTCCTTTCAACCCTTTCAGACGATCATGGGGAAGTAAAACTCTCTGCCAGCATTATATTATCGAAAAAAATCTAACCCGACCACTCTTCTCGATGACCGAACTGGCGAAGCAATGCAAAACAATTAAGTCCCAACTTCGCATCTCAAGTCATCTTGGTAAGAAGTCGGAAAGAGTTGGCCTTTAATAGATAGGAACTCTATTCCATTGAGAAAACATCCATTCACGGCAGAACCCAGAAAGTTCTTACTACCAACCCTGCTGAAAATCCCATAAGGTTCCAGAGAATATCCAGCTCTACAAAGAAGGTGGCGAGCTCGCTACCAAAAACCTCAAATCAATCAAAGGGGATTCAGGAAACAGCACCAGTTGCAAGAGAGACCACACAAACAAACGCCCTGCCACAAATGCAAAGTTGTGCTCCAAAATATTAAGGCTGCTATTGTAAGGCAGAAAAATATCAGCATGGATGTTAAATACGATGTCTCTAAGCTAGAAGAACTACTCAAAGTAATGGAGAGCTACAGGAGAAATTGGCTAAAAGAGAGAAAGAAGCAATATGTAAAAAGCCAACATTGAAAAGCAAAAATGATCAGCAGAACATGGTAATAGTAGATACTCCTAAGACCACGCAGGAGTAGTAGCCCATCAGAAGCTGAATCACAAAACTGTGATATAGAATGGGACTGGGGGATAATAATCGGCCCAGATGTAAACAGTAAAGAAGATGCCTCGAAAACGAAAACCAGTAGAATGGAAAACAAACGATAGTTGAGCTGCGTACCGCATGGAAAAGGGGAAAAAAGTTAGGCAGCCTAAGCCCGGACAAATGTACATCAAACGAAAGGAGGTAACGTCCTCGTTGAGCTCAACCCAAAGACAAAAAAGACAAGGACAAAAAAGCCTTCGGACAGATTTTAAAAATATCCCAGGAGATAAAGCTGTTGTTCGAAATCTTTAACCAATAACAACACTGGAGATAAACGATATTTGACTACTCTGGACCAAGTCTACCGAGCGACACTAAAAGAGACATTTTTTTTTTTTTTTTTTTTGTGGGTAGATGTGAAAATCTTCATAGAAACTATGAACCCGTTGCTCATAGTAGTGTGAGATTCTTACTCAATAAAAACACGCCTCCCTTCTTATCGACTACAAATAAATTATCTTATCAAGTAGTTTCCGTTTCAAATAACGTTCGCGTGGGGCAGGTAACTTTCCTGCAAAAGCACCTGATAGTACCGCTATTATATGCGGATAGTCCTTATCGCGCCAGATCGAATGGTCTCATTCTTTGTAATCGATGCACTAAGTTTGTCTCGTCCAAAATTTGGAGTAGTTTATTATTACAATGACCATGAAGACTAATGCGGCGTTTGCGAGCAAAGTTCATTATTTCGTACTCGACGGTAACTATTCCTAAGTATCTGTGGATATCACTGTTTCTGATATACCATAGGGCGTCCACGATTTGTCTTAGAGCTTTGTTTTGATAGCTTTGGAAAATATTTCGATTGCTTGGTTTAGTACAGCCCCAAAGTTGTATACCGTACGTCCAAACAAGT
This sequence comes from Volucella inanis, assembly GCA_907269105.1. Taxonomy (NCBI): domain Eukaryota; kingdom Metazoa; phylum Arthropoda; class Insecta; order Diptera; family Syrphidae; genus Volucella; species Volucella inanis. Next base: position 100,957,353 of record OU026157.1, on the reverse strand, counting down.
TTAAGCACTTGCTTATAGATGAGCAGTTTGTTATGTATGCTTAACTTGGAATGTTTTCCTAGTAGCCAGTACATTTGTCTGAATTTATTTTTAAGTTCATCACGTTTCTTCTTAACATGCGGCTTTCATTTCAGTTTTACATCTAGTGTCATTCCTAGATACTCTGCTTCACTTGCATATGGTATTTGTACCGAGTTAATGAAAATGGGAAGGTTGTTTATTTTCCGGTAAGTAAAATTAACATGAGTAGATTTGGTCTCATTGAGAACAATTCGCCATAGCTTTGTCCATTCGTAGATTTTATCCAAAGCCGTTTGTAGCTCGACTGAAGTATCTGTAGCTAGTATCGCCGTATCGTCCGCGAACGTGGCTACTATGGTACCTGATTCTTCTGGTATGTCTCGAGTATAGAGTAAAAACAATACCGGTCCAAGTACACTTCCTTGTGGAACTCCAGCAGCTATCTATTTGAATTCCGAGTATTCGGTGCCATGTTTAACACGAAAAATTCTGTTTCCCATTTACGATTTTAGAATCGTATGCAACTCTCTCGGAAGAACCTGGCTTAGCTTAAAATTTAAGCCTTCGTGCTATACCTTATCGAAGGCTTGAGACACGTCAAGAAACACGCTAGAACATATCCTTTTCCTCTCTAAGGCTTTCTCAATTTCATTCGTAGTTCTAAAAACCTGGTCAATTGTGGAGTGCTTAGTTCTAAAACTGAGTTGGCGTTCAGGAATTAGACGTCTCTCTTCAATGATCGGTTGCAAGCGCTTAAATAGGAGTTTTTCAAATATTTTAGATATTATCGGCAGAAGCGATTTGGGTCTGTAGGACTTTTTTTCATTTAGAGATTTGCCTGGTTTCGGAACCATTATAACTTCGGCATTTTTCCATTGGCTTGGAACGTTTAATAGTCTTAGCGCGGCATTTATAAGTTGGAGCAGTTTGATCAGGGCTTTCTTTGGGAGCTCCTTGAGAATTTGAGCAGTTATTAAATCGTAACCAGTGGCTTTGTTATTTTTCAATTTTTTAATTGCTTGGTTAAGTTCTCGTAGCGACACTGTTTTTATTCTAAAATTGTTCGGTGCCGTAATTATATAATTAGAACCTCCTGTCAACGCCTGTCCAACAAAATGCTTAAACAAAAAGCTAACGCCTTCTCTTTATCTCCTTTTGACCATTCGCCATTATCTTTTCTTATGGAAGGAAATTGCATTTGAGGCTTTTTGATTCCTTTCATGGCTTTCCAGAGGGAGTAATTTGAACTTCTTTCGGCAGTCAGACCTTCGAGATATGTAGAGATATTCCGATTTTTGTATTCTCGTATTGCTTCTTTCAATTTGTTGCATAAGTGGTTTAAGTATGTTTTATGCTGGGGATCACGGGATTGTTGCCATCTTTTTCGCGCTTTTCTCTTTTCTCTTACCAGTTCTATTATTTCCGGCTGATGTTTTATTTCGCTACTTGCTTTCTCTTTTTTTGTTTTAGTTGGAGTGCTGTTCCAGGCAGCGTTCTGCAGGACTTTGATGAATCTGTTGACTTTGTCTTCTATTTCGTTTTGTGTTTTTAGCGACACGTTTAGAACAATATGTTCATTGCAGTAGTTTCCAAAACCATCCCAGTTAGTCTTGTTATTAGTTAATCTAGGCGCCACTTCTTTCTTAATTAAGAGTATGCTTAGTGTTAAAATGACGGGTGAGTGATCTGAGGAGAGATCATAACTTTCCTCTATGTTTGTAGAAATTTTGGATGCTCCCAATTGCTTTTTGTAAGAACACTTCCAGTTCGTCGAGTTTTTTAATAAGGCCGTTTGCGTTCCACGTCAATATTTTAAGCACTTCTTTCATATTCATGCTTGAAATCGAGTTTTACGTATTTCTTTCTCGAGATTGCTTAATTTTTCAACTAAAAGTTTATTTGTTCTGCTTTGCTCTTCAAGAGTCGTGAGAATTAGGGAGAAAACGTGAGCCACTGGATCTGGCGTAACACTGTTTTTTTATTTCCTTGCGACGCAGCTTGTGCATACGTTAGCGCGTCAATTGGTGGCGGCTTTTCCTTTGCGTTCTTTTTTTGTATATCCTTCGACTTAACCACGACGGATTTTCTTTCTTTCACTGCCAGTTCTTTAGCAATATTAGGTTTATTTGTAGTTGCGTTTGGGTTTGGACGTAAGGTTTTTTTAAGCGTATCGCGCCTTTTTTGGAGTTCTTTCGCCACTTCACATCCGCGATAGTTTGCTGGGTGCTTTCCTTGGCAATTTAATGCAAGACGGTGGAAGTTCTTTATTTAAGTTGCACTCTTCTGAGAGATATTTACCGACACATTTTACGCAACGCGGTTCTTTTTGGCAATAAGTCTGCGTATGATTGAAGCCTTGGTAACGCTTACATTGCGGGATCGATCTTGTGTTCTTTCGTTTTGATACTTTAGATATCTTCTTTATTTTCGGACTTATCGAAACTAAGCATAAACAGTGGAAGTCCCCAAGATTTCCTCGTCTTCCTCTGTTTTTCTCTTTTCTTTTTTAATAATATTTACAACGTCTAGAACTTTAAAGCCCTTTGCATGGAGGTCGCTTACAATATCGTTCACGAAGGGTGAAGTCTTCTCGCTACTACACGTAATGGTCTTTCTGACTTGTTTTCGAAAGTGTACCATTCGATCTTCTCCGTGTTTAATTTTTTTTCGGACAATGCTCGGTAGGCATCGGAGTTGTCGACGTTAACTTTCCACACATTATTGCGCAGTGATGTAACCTTATACTTACATTTAAGCGTATAGTAATGCTATAGTCTGAAACCCCAACAACGCTGATTGGAGGTGGAAGACGTAATTTTGTTGGGAGTTGCTTTTTTTGTGACTACTGGCTCTTATCTGGAACGACTTCAGGTAAATAACCAGCTTTACGTTTCTTAGACGGTCATTTCTTTACGGTCCAATTTGTTTCGCGCGTAAGCTCTTCTTCGTCCGTATGGTATTCGCGACTAGTTGAGCGGAATGGACTGTTTTTTTGATCTTCGTTTATATGCTTTGTTTTCAGAGTCTTGTTTTCCTCTCGGAGTATGTCTACTTCTTTTTTAAGCTCTTGCTTAAGCTTCTTACGGAGTGTGTTGTTTTCGTCCTCCCAGCTTTTATTTGTCACTGAGTCCATTTTTTCGCGCGTAGGCGCTTCGGGCGGACTTCTTTTCCCGGAGAAATTTGATCTTGGTGGTGGAGATCGTGATACCCTTGAACTTTTAGAGAAGGGATCAAACGACTGCGGTAAGTTCGTTGAATTTACTGCGTTATTTGTATTACTTGTTTTATTTGTTTTGTTTTTGTCTAAGTTCATATTTAGATCCCACGAGTATAGGGGAAGGGAGGTCCACCGCATCAGAGGCCTCTGTAATGCTGTAATGCTACGTTACAACCAGGGGACGCCAGGTATCCGAAGGGGTCCGTTTGCAGTGCTCTATTGGTTTTACATCCCGAGCACCATTCAGGCCTTGGCACGGGTCCCATAACACCTTGCCTTGAGGATGGTGAACGCCCAAATATCTGATGAGATAATGAAGACTCCTAGGATCGAAATAGAATACGATTACTCAGACGCGGCCTAATATAAATGTGGATGCAAACAGTATAAAAAAAAACGAACCTAGCTGCTTCTCGGATCTGCTCGGCACAGCTGCAATTTGGATATCCGAAACAGGCAAAATTCCCATTAAAGACCACAGAGCGGGAAAAGACTCCACATAAATCGTAATGTCCGTCTTAACGCCAAAAGCTTGAAATGGGGAATGCTCATACTGATTCAAAAGGTAGGCAAATACTGCCAGACTAGGATTAAGTGTAACGAATACATGAAACACATCCGGGTATTCCGAAATGATTTCAGATGTTTCTTGCGCATCGGAAACAATATCCAAAGTCATTCAAAATTGAAGAGTCATTGATAACTACGCGGTAAATACAATACACCATCAATATGTATATAGCTCTTCCTATATATGTGATTCATTGTGAGCTTTGATTTATAATTTAAAATAAAACACATAAATTTGAAAGTGAACTTAAAATTTTTATTGCTGGTTACAAGAACAATTCATAGCAATTACTTTTCGAAAATGATATCATGTAAATGTTGGCCACGACTACGTCTAAGGTGGCCGATTCGAAAGGTCCAATTTTGGATGACTCGTTCGAGCATAGCGACTGATATCTCACGGATAACACAAGTAATGCTGGCTTCCAAAGACCTGAGACTTTACATATCCCCAGAGAAAAAAATTCCAAAGGAGTAATATCGCATGATCTAGGCAGTCAATTTACCATAGCAAAACGTGAAATTAAGTGCTCACCAAAATGATTTCTCAACAAGTCCATTGTTTCACGCGCTGTACGACTCGTAGTACCGTCAAAGTCCATTTACATGGCGCGATAACGGTTACCATTGACAGTTACATTCTGATTTGCCTCATTTTTGAAGAAATATGTGCCAATGATTCCACCAGCACATAAACCACACCATACCGTAGCTGGTAGCTCCTGGTACTCTTCGGGTTGCTCATCAGCCCAAATTTTGTTTTTTAACGTATTTTAACTCAATTTTGAGCCAAAAATGAGCTTCATCACTGAACAAAACTTCACGATAAAACACCGGATTTTCATTGATTTTTTCCATAGCTCATTCACTGAAAATATGACGCAAATTTAAGTCGACTGGCTTCAATTCTTACACAAGTAAATACGGCATGTTGTCGAATACGCCAAGTCAAACTGCTGAGAACGACGACGAATCGATTCGTCACGGTCTTCGCGTACACTCTTAGCTACAGCTGCTATAGTCTATTCATTACGTGCTGAATATGGTCTAACCTATCAAGTATCATCCACTTATGTAAACTGGGACTCAAATTTGCGAATAGTGTTCACAATAGTGGTTTCAGTAGGTCGATTATGCGCACCATAAATTCCTCAAATCGCACGAAAAAAATTTCTCACAGAACGCTAATTTTCGTAATACAGCTGAACAATTTGGAGACGCTATTGTGGTGTGAGTACTTCCATGATGACTTGGCAAATGATACTGAACAAAAATGATAAAGCAGTCAAAAGTCAAAGCCAAAAAGCCTTTTGAAAATCAAACCTCACGATGAATCACCCCTTATATACCAAAGGTGAGCACTAAGATAAAAGATAGACAAGATTACAAAAGAGCAATTTACATTCGCCATCAAAGAAGGAAAACAGTCAATACTTCATATAAATTGCACTACAGAGACCAGAGTCGATGCCTACGACGCCTCGATGCCCATATCCAGTAACTCTAGGGTACATAAAAAAACAGTTTACTGGTAGACTGAAGAAATTGCAGTATTGATAAGAAAATATCTGTACCTTAGACATAAAGTCACTAGGGGAGGCGAAGGCAAATTGTGAACGAAGACGCACTAGCACTGTATAGGAACGCAAATTTTGAGGTCAAGAGAGCTAATAAGAATAGCAAAATACAGAAGTGGGAAGACCTACGACAAGACATCAACAACGATTCCTGGAGACTAGGCTACGAAGTTGCAATGTAGAAAATAGGCACACATGCTGCAAGCCCCAAAATGAATGCCGAAAAAATTAAAACGATAGTGGACACACTCTTTCCAAATCACCTTATCAAATCCCTGGATTTCCGCCCTGAAAACAAACAAACTACACCATTGTTCTGGCACCGAAAACCTTTAAGAACAGGAAAGCTCCGCGTCCTGACGGCATCCCAACGGAAGTGCTAAAAATGACGACGCAAATCTGCCAACAGCAACAACTCAACATGTACATACATGCTGCCTTCAAGAAGGAAAATTTTCTAAAAGCTTGGAAAAGTTTTGAAAGGTAAACCAGGTTTCCTCATCTGCTTACATTCTACTCTGCAAGCTAGACACGACAGGAAAACTTCTAGAAAAGATGTTAAAACCAAGACTTACCACAGCAATACAAACTAGCCGACAAACAACATGGATCCAGAAGAGGCCATTCTACAATAGGCGCAGTCGAGGAAGTGACAGATAGTTCAAGCTGTACAGCAGGGAAATCACAAGGAGGATCGTCGTGCTAGCAACCCCTGGCGTTGGGAAAACATTTAATTCTATGGGATGGCAGCAGATGCTAAGTTCACAAGAAGCTAAATTTAGGATACTGTCATATCTGCTACCGATATTAAAAGATTACCTCAAAAATCGAAAGCTTATGTACCACACAACCAATAGAACTTACACAAAACACATAACGGTCGAAACAGCGCAGGCCTTGATTCTAAGATAAGACTTATGAAATATCTTCTATAATGGAATCCTTCGTGGAGAAACGCTTGATGGTACTCTTCTAGTAGGGTATGCTGATGGTATCGGGGCAGTGATTACTGTAAGGGGTACTAGGAAAGCACGGAGAAGGCTCAACCAGGTTATGAGACTTAGTCTTCCACTGAATAAACAGAAATAGTCCCATTGACTAGAAAGCAAATCTTAAGTCGTATAGAGTTTCAAACAGGATCAGAAGTGATCACTAGCAGTGATGATCACTGGTGATTACTAGTGATCACAAACCATTCTGTTATATGGTCTAAAATATGGGCTGATGCACTCAAGAAGAAGTACGGAAAACAAATGGCTGCAGTGGAATAGAGCTCTTCGAGTAGCTAGTTCTTACCGTAGTAGTACGAGTGAATCCCATCGATCTGTTGGTAGCAAAGAGAAACATATCCAGAAAAGAAAAAGGAAATTTGATTAGAAATACCAACTGCAGGTTCAAATGAGCTCACTAAGCAGAAATGGTAAAGCAATTGGTGCCATGAAACTAGAGGTAGATGGGCCGCCAGACTAAAACAGAACTTAGCCGAATGGAAAGGCTAATATTATATTAAAATAAAATAATATTTATTTATGTTATTATATTATTCAGTTCCTAACTGGTCACAGAGTCAGATAGGAAATATCACAGCATGCGGAATTAAATTTTTATATTATTCAGTTCCTAACTGGTCACAGAGTCAGATAGGAAATATCACACCAGAAAATGTAATTAAAAAAATGTCTGCCAACAAAAACAGGTGGGATAAAATATGCGCGTTTATTGAGTCAGTGTTTTAAATTTAAAGAAGAAACAAGAAAACGTAAATATACAAGCATAAGCAGATGAAAGTCTAACCGGCCAGAAGGAATTAACTCGCAAAAGAGAATAACACATCAAAAAGCCGGTCCACAGGAAGGGAAAGAAAATGGCACCACTCTGAAGCAATTCGAAGGTGGTTTCTGGAGTGGATGATGTCAAGATGAAAAGAGGTGAAGATGGTTTTTCATAAGACTGTCTCTGTTGTTATTAGCTTTTCCACAACCCCATATGCAAACAAAAAAAATAATAATAATAATTGGTTAAGTGTAAAACAAAGAATTCTGTTAAAGGTTTTGTGTTTTATTTTCAAAATTAAATATGCCTGTGTATCTAAGAAAATATTTAAGATATGTTAGATATGTTAGCACAACCATATGAACTAAGAAACCGAAGCGATTTTAGTTTACCAAATTATTAAGCAAACTTAAACTAGAATGACATTCTTGTGAAGAGATGTAAGTTTTCCAATACAATACCACAACTCATTAAAAATTAAAATGATTGTATCCTTTTTAAAAGACAAGCCACAATCTCGATTCAATGTAATTTCCCGCATAAAAGCTAACTGGCGCACTCTATTAGAAAAAGATTTTAGACAACTTCGTCTGCACAACTAATTTGAATCCCAACTTTACCCTGAATTAAACTCGGCTGATGTCAAAGTTTATCTATGTAGTAAAAAGTTACCAAAAAAATTGGTAACGAAGAACTTTTGACTACTACAGTTATAATTATTTTTCTAATGAAAAGAAATACCTTGAACTGATACTATTTTACAATAAACTTATAAGCAGAATTTTTTATATGTAGGTTTGTGTAATTTAAAGAAAAAAAAAACGATATTGTTGGTTTAACACTTAGTTACCGACCGAAATAAATTACAGGAAACACGCGCAAAAAAAAATATCAAATTGGCGCATAAATACGCTCCAGCTTTTAATGTAATTACATCCATTAAATTGATAAAGTAGATAACCGTTATTCAATAGTGAATAATCAATTTTTTAAATCCTTTTTTTTCAATTTTCTGAAAGCTATTTGAAATAGCAAAAAATAAATACTTACGGATAGTTAGTCATGTAATTAATTGGTCTGCTAGCAACCAAAACAAAAAGTTAAAATGTAAATCAGCAGCTACGAACATATCTGTGGTCAACCTTAAATTTAGGAAATTGCTGCTTAAAGTACGGATAAGATTTAATCCAAACAAACCGGTGATACACGAAAGTAACTATACCTATCAAGAAGATAGGCCTGTTCTTTAGTATCTGAATCTAAAAGTGTCTGTATAGGAATATGTAACTACTCGCATACTGTTCTCAGTTGGATTTTGAAAAAATAAGAGGTACGAGTGTGTTATATCTGACTTTTACATGCATTTGGTTCGCCTTTTTTTAGTATATGACAGAATAAGTTACAGAAAAACTGAATCTGCTATCAGACCTGGTACAGCACCATTAAATTCATATCAAGAGAGCACTTAGATGAGGAGGAGATATTCTTAGCCAAAATTCAGTACAGCTAGCCAAAGCTTGTACTTTCAGAAAGTTATTTAACTTATAGCACAGCTTGCACTGCCTTCCATCTTGCATGTAAAGGAGTTAACATTCCCCTTGTATCAGTTTCGATTGTTACGACTGTAGTATAACATAAGCTAAGTCCAAGTAATAAGTTGCAAAATGGGAGAACTTCGAGTAGTTCCAATCTTTTTTATTTCAACTGTCAATGGAAGTCATTACTAGGAACGAAATTACAGTACTAGTGCAGGTTCCAGTGCAGGTTCCAGTGCAGGTTCCAGTGCAGGTTCCGTTTATGAGAAACTCTCCTTTGGTTGCAGCTTTCGTTGCAGATATCTCTCTCCTCCAAATTTTCACAATTACTATAATTTGTTTCTTGTTAGGGTTGCATACGTTTCCGATTAAAATTTTCTAATTTTTTAATGTAAGCAGCGTTGCATTCTTGATCAGTTTTGGGGTAATCCAGCTTCGTACTTTTTAACCAAGAGGAGTTCGGGCGTCATTCATAGTTATGTAGATCCAAAAGACCCTCTTGGCTCACAAACCTCATAATGTTGTATAACTTTCTTAGTAAAACTAATGGTACTGCATTTTAATATTGAGTCAGACTAGACAGCTTGCTTCTTGTCGTGAAAATGTTTATTAGCCTCAGCCTATTGGTGGTTGACTGAAAGTCCTTCGTCGATCACGTCTAGGGCTGTCTTGAGTGCAAACCTGATCTGACCTTCTGTATTTGTTTAAGCAGAGAGCACCGTATCGGTTGAGACAGAATGATGCCCTGCGTGCAAGCCTTGTTTATTTGACAATTGCGGTTCTACTTTATAAAACAGGTTCTTTTCACAAACCAAGTATTTTGTTTACTTGCAAAAATTGCATTGCCTATAACATATTGATGAATTCGAGTATATTTAGTACGTTTTCATTCTAGCTGAGCGCCGGGTCTATTATACCGACTCAATTTTGAAGAGCCGCCACGGAAATTCTCCCACGAAGTTAGCCCCATTGCACATGCATTCGCAAAGCAAAGCACTCTTCCGCTTATGAAGCTCGACCATTCTTTTCATGTTCTTCAATATAAGGGGACATAGACTAATTAGATTGAAGCCGAGCTACAAGTCATACTTTCCGATTTTCGGTACAAAGACTGTTCGTCAGGCGTTCGGTATGTATGCCAGTGCAGGTTGCCTGTAAATATTCTTTTCAGATTTGCCAGGGTCTTATCTATATCTTTCAGCATCATAACTGTATATATTCCATAATTGCCGAGAGGCTTGAAGCCATCTGATTAACTTTGGCAAACTACTTGTCTATTTTGATGAAGTTAAACCATAGCAGACTGAGCCTCCGCGGTTCTCCCTCTATCGTTCCAGTTCTTCTTAAAAGCTTGGTTGAGTTATAGAAAGCATACATCAATTTATTTCCGCAGTTTGATTATAGTGAAGTATGTCTGATGAATGGAAACTTTGCTCACGAGGAAAATAATCTTCTAAACTGCGACAACTAGTGGCATTAATATAGCGTACAAAATCTTGTCTAACGTATTGTGAAAACTCCTATAAGCCAGTCATTCCATATTCACACTATGGAAAACTCTGAATACCCAATTAGTTCAAATCGATCTTCATTAATTTCAAGGCCACATATAACAGTTTTGTATGCAGAATCTACTTAACTACTTACTGATACTTACTACTTAACTTGGTTTAGACAAGGTGATGGGTAGTTATATGACTGCGAAGCTAACCATCCGGAGAGACCCAATTTGCCAAAATTGTGTGCAATTACAAAATACAGAGCGTTGATAACAACGTGACCATCTTGAGCACAATTTAATTAAATAAATCAGGAAAACAGCCTGGGTTGCGTGCAAATACAATTTTCTCAAGCCATATTTAGCTAAGTTTGAAGGAGAAAATACCACAGTTAAATGCACGGGATACACAAATACATTGATGCCATAAAAATATACTGAGTTCATTGATTTAGGAGGCCAGGACATGTAGAGAGTATTAGATCCAAAGCTTGGACCTTCCAAATCCGATCCGAGCAAACAACGCTCTGAAAAAGGACATCGGCTTAGGCGTTCACGCACTTCTACAAGCATTATTGCCAAAGTCTGCTCCGAACTGCACTGTTTTTATATGACTTGAAATAATCGTCAACTGACATTTCCTTAAATAACTCATTCCTTTAAGGCTTGTGAGGACAACGTCAATATCGTAGACGTTGCACTTTTGGAGCTGTGTTTTTTTTTTTTTTTTTTTCTTGTGCTTCCTATCAACGTGGCGATAATCAATCTTTAAGCATGTAAGCGCAAAGCTCCAAGAACTCCAAAAGTCAACTTTCTAACTGATAGCAATTTGCGAATATTATTTACTTATTGACTATTACTGGCTCCAGTTTTACAACCAGCTCTGGGAAAAATATCGAAACCTAATACACCTGAGTTTTAAACTACTACACCAGTAAAGCCGGTAAAGGGTATTCATATCCCCTTGGTACGCGCGCGGAATTATAAAAAAAAAATAAAAAAAAGCAAGTCGGTGATATGTCTCCACTGCTATTGTTGTCCGTGTTGGTCGACGCACTGCTAAACGTAAAATATATATTGGAGTTGAAGCTGCACTTATTGTTGGATTATGCCTAGCTACCGTCTGTTACGGCGTGACTGTTAAGAATTATGCACAAAAAATAGGCTTTCAGTAAAAACTTTCAAATCTGAAGGTATTCTCAGCAAGTGCTAAATACATCACCCCACCCGATATAAAAAATACGTCACTGGTAATTTAACCGGACTCCTTGCATACCTAGATGCACTAATAAATCGTTCTCTCCTTGATACTCATATCTTCGGACTACTTTTTAAGGTCTTCTTTGGTAAAAAACGAAATGGTCTTTGGAACAACACGCACTAGAGTTGTGATGACATTGTGTGTTGACAGTTTTTTGGCTGCGGTCTTGATGTCTAATGCAATGTGACCGAAATTTCTGTTGCTGCAAAACTACGAAATCGACTTTCCTTTTATCCAGGAATGGTTTCCGCCAGAATTTAAGCCAGGAAAAGAATGTAGTCGGGTCTTCACGGAGCGCACCAATGAAATCGCCGATGAACTTGCTAAGAGGACAAACTTGCGATTGGACTGCCTACTTCCTCGTTTGTAGCTTTCAGCGACAGTTTTGACCTAATGATGGCGATTATTTAGTTAAAGTGAACGAAATTTCTGTTTGTTGCTATTTCAAAAACAGTCGGTTATCTTCTAATATACATAGAACTTTTTGATCATTTTTGGAGTCGCGCGTATGGTTAAGATTTAGTGGATGACTTATTTTCATTTTTAAACAATTCGGCTATTTGTGTAGCCTTGGAAGAAGTAGGATTTTTTATTATGTTCTTTGTCTTACCATTATTTCTATAAAAATGCGGCACACATTTGCAGACCCTCAAGGATAATTTCATTCGGCACTCAGTCAGACAGAGACCATAGCTGTAAATCGGCATCGATATCATTTCTTCTGCCTCATGTTGAAATCGACATTTCCTCTGATTAATCTTCATACTAGAAACACCACAGATATTATTTCATAAATAATCCCTCCAATTAACTACATACTTACCTCTTAGCTCGGGATGTTGTGAAAGTTTCTAAAGCAATCAGCTCGACTGTAGTGTAATCGCTTTCCGGAAATGTATATCTCTGTTTCGACATATTTGGAATATCAACAGCACTGTGAAAGTAAACATCATATCCTGTTGATAAGTTGATAATCTGTGCATAGATTTCACCATCTAAAGGGTGCACAGTCACCCTTTCGCCATGGTCCAGCAAACCCCAATCATTACTCTGCCAGTAACTAGGAAAAGAGAATAAATTTTAATTCAAATTACCCTGTTTACAGTTCCAAGTTAGAAGAAGAAGAAAACAATTTGTAACAGTACATATCTGTACATACTCCAAAGAACTATACCCTCCGACAAGGGTGTTCACCGAATGACAAATGCCCAGCTCCGTGATTGTCTGGTACATGTTCATCTTGACAGCCGTTCCACTGCTTAACTCCGGCTCAAAGTTCCACTTTAACTCGAACAGCAGATTCAGATACTTAGCACTGGTTATGTTGAAAGTTTTATTCATCGGCAAAGTTTCAATGTTGTCATAGGAAAGGCTGGCGAGCTTCTCGATAAAAATACGGAAATCCTCTTTGTCCTCTTCCGTGGGAAAGTTTTGCTTATGAATTCTGCATTATAACAAGCAAACAAGGATAAATATGAAAGAGCAATCTATTGTATTTAATATGAGAACAGAGTTAAGTCGTTAACTGCGGTGGAGTGAAGTGGAAAGGAGTGAAATGGAGTTCCTTCGGCAAGTTGTTACCATTCTGGAAATTACTCACGGGGTGCTTTTTGAAAATATTATAAAATAACGCCGAAATGGGTCTTTCAAACTATGCATTCGTCAATGTGGCGGCCGCTTTCTTTTAACTTACAACTTGTCAACTACCTCACACAAGGTGAATCATAACTTAATTTATAAAACTTGTCTTTGGGATTCTTAAGGCCCCTCATTGAGATTGAGATGATGTCGAAATATCATTTGAGATGAAATTAATATTACCCAGTAAGGATGACTGCCCTTGATGCGACTCACCGGCGTGGATAATGGCCTAGCCCCTCCACTCAAGGTGTAGTTCCACTAGTCAGACAGCCAGACCACAGGCGGTGAGAAAACAAGTGATTTTATCAAAAGCACTATTAGATATTTGGCACCGAAGCAAAGTGACGTCAGGTATATTTTTTTCTATTTTTCAAAGTATTTCTTGGATACTGAACTGGAACCTCTGCCGTTTTTTGAAACAGATGCGTTAAAATGCCAGAAGCATTTAATCTAACGGCAAAACTCGTTCATTTAAGTGACCTTAAATGGTGAAATATAATAGTTATAGTATGTTAAACTTTCAAAACAGTCCCTTAGCTAATCCCAGTTCTATTGAGGCTATGTAATTTCTAGTCCTTTTGACCCTGCTTCATGGTCTTGGGGATACTTTAGCCATTTTCAGGTATTTCGATTAAATGATAATAAGCACAATGTTCTTCCTTGCTTTTATTAAATGCTTTTATATGAGTAATTAAGTATGAAATCACGTGTACTGGTTAGTTGATTTCTCAAAAAATACCAATGCTCATACGGTATATGAGGCATAAGGCTGGAGTATAAGACAATATAACAATTTTTGGCACAGCATTTGCACAAATCGCTTAAAATCTGTCGCATCCGGTTAGAAGAAGTTAAGTGCGTATGACCCAAAAAACTATGAAGAAGGAAAACAGAAATCGCATGATTTTCGATATAAAAGGTTTTTGGAGAGCTATAGACTCTTTCTAGCTATAGAAATCGTTCTTCATTAAGAAGAATATGGCATTATGCTTTGAGTTCGACTTTGGGCATATAGCTTCCTTGTCAGATTTTGATAAAGTACATCCTGACGGTGTATTCTACCAATATCGCTCTTAATATTGAATTCAAGTCGTGAATGGTTTTCGGTTAATCAGAGTAAACTAAAGGATTTCCAAAGCCCTATCGAGATTTTTTTTTAATAAATGGTTCGCTCCAAAGGGATTTTGGTTATTCTTAAAATGTTTAGTACCTGCCAAAGGTGGTAAAGATGGAAGAAAGAAAGATACCGATGTACGTTGGTCTTGAATGTTAACAGGTTGTAGTAACCAGAAAATAAGAGGCTTGACAGGGCATTCAGAAAGCGAGTTGTACGACCAAGAAAAGAATCACGATATTTCACAGTACGTCCGAGAGTGGGCTTGAGGTTATACTTTTGAGCATTTTTAGTGAAACGGGTGTTAGTGTTGAAGGCTTGAAAAAGCCAAATTTTACTGGCGATTTTGATGCAGCTCTGGTGGTTAGAGCTTTAAGGTCAGAAAAGAGACATTACGTCGGTATTCGATGGCGTCAATAGCTTTTGCAAAATTAGTTCCACCTATGAGTTTTTTTTTGCACGGCTTCAAACCCTATTTGGAAAGCCTTATATTATATGTGTATTATGGCCAGATGCGAAAGAGAAAAGAATTTCTTACATTGCTTGAGGAAACCTAGGCATTTCGCAGCGTTTTGGTTAATGATAAAAATGCCTTTGAAATATCAAGTGCAACTATCTCGCTATCGCCAGTTGGTGTAGGCTATGGATCCACTTCTGAGTGAGACATGTCATCAGAAAACCAGTGGGCGCGTTGGTTCAAGATACCTACTCCTGGTTATTATTAAGTTTTCGTGGTTCGAGATATTTCACGAGCTGACAGGTAATCTGCATTTCCATGGCATTTTAAAAAAGGACGTAAATATAGTCTATAGGGGTAAAGAAAAGAAAATTTGCCTCTTTTATGGACGAACTGGGAAAATGCTGTTTTCCAGCTACTTTTAAAGAGTCATAAAGAATAGAATTGATAAAAACGCTTACGCATGAAAAAACACTTCCTTAGTAGAAGAGGCCTGGACCAGCGGTTTTCGCTAATAAACATAACCACACCCTCTGATGGTTGTATGTGACCATCATCGCTTCTTTCATAGCCAATGATAATAATTACCTGCAGTTTCAGTATGGGTTACTAAAAAATTACGACCGGCTTTTCAATAGAAAAAAATCAAATGTGTTCTAGATAAGGGTTGCGATATTAGGACTTCTAGCATAAGAAGGCAGAGGTCGTCATTATTAAGATAGTCGACATTAAGTTTTCTATCATCTAGTCGATCGTGGCAACACATAAATACTGAAATTTTCTATTACTTCATCAGTATAAGTTAAAAAAAAATGAATGCGACAAGAGGATGCCAAACTAAATAACCTGTAGACTAATCAAATATTATTTAAAGCGGTTAGTGTATTTTTCGAAACCTGAACCAGCAAATAAGCTAACATACAAAAAATCTATGGCCAGTTGTTAGCCAGAAGGATTTTCGTAATACATATATATTTCTACTCAACATTCATCAATTAATCTTTTCGGGGATCATAAGCTATGAAGAAATCCAGGGACTGGATTTAAACTAAACTTGGCGCTAAATGAAATGAAACTCTATCTGTATATATATAGCAAACTTAAATCATTATTGCTAGCAATTTAATGGATCCATTTGAGTAATTTTATAATGAATTTATTGCGACCGCCTCCCCTTCAAATAAAAATTTTACAAGAGCTATCATTTTGAAGAATTTGTTAACGATTCAGTACTTTATTTTAGAAAGATACTGTTTTCAGTTATGCTGCTTTCTCTGTTCAATTATGTGCTTGAAAGTTCTTTATACAGCAGCATTTAATTGTCATCCAAGTTCAAATTAAAATCGTCCTTACCGAATAAAACTCATCACGAAACCCACCCTTCAGCAACCATTCTCAATGTCATACTTACTCCAAGAACTCCTCGACCTTATTTTCGTCGATTCGTTTATGTGGACATACTGTGAGGCTGGGAAAACTGGTATTCCACATGAGCTTATTGCGATCCATCGAGATAACCATCGGCGATGTTTGAAATCGTTGCCATGTCCTGTGGCTAAGCGATATGACTCCGAAAAACGCAATGCAGATGAATACCAGCCATAAAACTCTGTTGGAAAAGGACCAAACGACAGTTAAAAAAAAAAAAAAAAAACAAATACACATATATATATTTATACACACACAATAACAATAAAGAACGGAACCGCCAAAATGAGAACAATGAACAATGAATACAGAGACAGGCCAGCAATCAGAGCCACAACTGGGAACCGAAGCAGAAACGATTTTTCTTTTCGGCTTAGAGAGATGCACAAACCTACCGACACAGCGAACCACCAGGATTTACCAGGATGAATCACACATTCATGTACGTATATAGACCTATATATAACCATTCATGTATCCCGGTTAAATGGTTACTTCCAGAATAATTCCCCGAAAAACGGTTTGAAAACATTATGAGCCATTATGGCGGCAACCTAAATTTCCTCTTAGATATATCCCTGGACCAATTTTACTGTCACTGTACATAACATATATATAGAACAAGACCGGAAGCAAGAGTCCTGCGTCGAGCTTGAATTGTAACAGATAATCCTTATCTGTTTGTTTCTTTGTATCTAGTGTCTCTCTCTTATTTTGTATGCAGACTGGCAGACTTAGACAACCGCTTAAAGGTGGTTGTGGGCTTAACAGACGCATTTACGGTCATGCAATGTATGTCGCCGCTTCGTGCTGCCAGAGAATTTGCAGTTCGCATTGAAATCGATGGCGGATGTGGCACAGTTTTGCGACTTTTTTTCTATTTATTCTATCCCCGTTGGGAGAGCACAAGATGAGAAAAATGCGACAAGCGCCAAATTGTGTGCCTGGCGCTAGAATATCTCACAAGGATGTCACAGTCTATCTGAGCCGGGTATCTATCCGAATCTATTTCGATGTTTTTTTTTTCGTGTTCTTAGTGGCAAAACCAATTGAATTCCGCTTCTATTTCGTTTTTTTTTTTCGAATCATTGGCCACATCTTCATGGTTATTGTCGTCATCATCATTGTCATCGTCCTCGTCGCTCTGGTCGTTCCTTATCGTTTCTGGCCGTTCTGGTGATTCTGATAATTCTGGTTGTCCTTCGGGTTAGCTCATCCATTCCACAGTGTGGCCCCATTATGATGTGTAATTCGTTTTTACTGTAATTCGAGTGAAGTCAACGAATTGGTTTTATTGGACTCCCCGTCCAATTTTTGGCCTTAATGAATGTATCCTTCCTCAGGGTGGGGTTATTATTGGCAATGAATTGTGGCAATCAGTTGTAATTGATACGCTCACAGTTGTGGAACGTTATTACCAATTTTGTTAATTAAATTGGTGATGAAAGGAAAGAGGCTTTTCGTTGGCACTTGTCTTTTTCAGTGATGGGCCGTTTTTTTGTATCTTTGTTGGTTCTGATGAGATTGTTATGGGATCAAAGGAGAACGGTAGCTGGGATAAATACTGGAAATTTATTAGGAAACTAGAGAGTGGAAAGCCTACATTGTACGCTCATTAATACAAAAGAGCGGCAATTAGATAGGATAAGGCAGGTGATGTTACGGCATGTAGACACATTAAAAATTGGAATTTGAAATTTGCCTTTAAATATCATAAAATTGGTTTTTGATTCCGCTCAGTTTACAGCAGTTTACATTAATAAACGAGTTCTAGGTAACAAGACACAATGATGATAACGATACTTGCATCTTCAGAGATAGAATACATCAGACCTCCATTATATTTAAACGGGAATGAACTGCTCAAAAAGCAAAATAAATACAATAAAATCGTAAAAAGTTTATTTCTTGAAAATGAAAAGTGGCACATCGGATACTTTGTTTACGATCCAACTTGGGAAAATAAAAATCCTTCACGCATCACAGGAAAAAGTTCTTAGAGACCAAAATTCGTTCAACTTGAGGGAGAGTTCATGTGGTATAAGATAAAAATCACTGACGGACTCTGGCTGACTAAAATCAATACTTTAATATTTAGATATTTTACTGTGGCAGAAATCTACAATCTTTAAGATACAGTTACTTTTTTACAGCGATTTGGTTTTATACCATACTACTAAAATAAATATACGATAATCACAGAAGTTATTATGGGTTTGAAGGAAAGCTATTAAAAAACCTTGATTAAAAGTGAAATACCTAATTTTGCTGAGGGAAAAGAGAAATGGTTTCGTCAAGGTTTAATCAATAATAACAATGAGCAACAAGATGTACAAATTCAGTTATTAACAGATAATTAAATAAATAAATAAATGTATAAACTTACACATAAAAATATGTAATAACAAATGAAAAAATAAATAAAGAAATAAATTGATATACAAAAAAATAATGTATTTATATACTATTGGATCTATAACTAAGAGATGGCGTAACTTCTATTTTTCCATTGTTATTATTCCATTGGAAGATGCGTTGGAAAGCAACTGTCATTGTACGTCATTTTAGTATATTTTATTCATTTGAAGCTGTAAACAACAATTTTTTTTTTTCACTCAAATATGTCGAACTTTGTGCCTGAAAAAGTGTTTTTGCGGGGAGTTCTTCTTAATTATTTTGGTGGAAGTTTATGGTGAACATGCGCTAGCTGAGCGAACGTGCTAAAAGTGATTTGCACGATTTAAAAGTGGTTATTTTGGCTTGGAAGAATATGAACGTCCTGGGCAGCCAAAAAAGTTTGAAGATGAAGAACTGGAAGCATTACTCTATGAAGATTGTTGCCAAACACAAGAAGAGCTCGCAGAATCTTTGGGTGTCACTCAAGCAGTCATTTCAAAACGTTTAAAAGCAGCTGGATATATTCAAAAGCAAGGAAATTGGGTTCCACATGAAAGGCGGTTTTGCATGTCCGAAATGCTGTTGGAACGCCACAAAAGGAAGTCATTTTTGCATCGGATTGTTACTAGTGGTAAAAAATGGATCCATTACGACAACCCCAAGCGCAAAAAATCAAATGTGAAACCTGGCCAACCAGCCAAATCAACGGCAAAGCCGAATATCCATGGCGCGAGGGTAATGCTCTGTATTTGGTGTGATCAGATGGGTGTGCTGTATTATGAGCTGCTAAAACCGGGTGAAACCATCAATGGACAACGCTACCGAACACAATTAATCCGCTTGAAGAGAGCAGTAGTCGAAAAACGCCCGGAATATGCGACCAGACACGAGGCAATAATTTTCCATCATGACAACGTTCGGCCCCACGTTACTATTCCGGTTAAGAACTATTTGGTCAATAGTGGATGGGAAATCTTACCCCAACCGCTTAATAGCCCAGATTTTGCCCCTTCTGACTACCAATTGTTTCGGTCGATGCTAAACGCCCTCACTGAAATACGGTTCACATCAGAGCAGAATATCAAAAATTGGCTTGATTCATTCTTGTCTGCCAAGCCGGCGCAGTTCTTTTGGAATGGGATCCACGAATTGCCAGAAAGATGGGAAAAAGTCATAACTTCATGGGCAATACCTTGAATAATACTATTGTACATGTCTTTCTTAAATAAAAGTTCAAATTTTGAAAAAAAAAAACCGCACGAATTAAATTACATACCCAATATATATAAAAAAGCCAAAATGATAAGACAGGTACTTAAAGAGATCACTCATTATGAAGCTTAGTTTCAAATCAAGTCATTGTCTGATGATAGGCAAGAGCTGATATATTGATGTTATGGTTTTTGAATTCTAGTTGCAACCATTTCTAAGTTAGCCATTTTATTATAGTTCTTCTGTTGGATAAAAAAACCAGGGCAGATTAAATATCATATTTAGCAATTTATTTTGTAATTTGAAGTCTGCGCAGATGAGGTTTTACACAAATACATCAGAGAAAAGATCCATAGAATATACCATAATACTAGTTGCCGTCGTTCAACTTTGACATTAAACATTGTAATTACTTCTTTAACATGAAAATTGAGAGTTCAGCGTTTATCCAAAAAAATGCTTAGATACTTGCAATATATCATGCACAGGGAACGTAGACCAAAGTTTGACATTCACTATATTAGTTTTGAAAACCAGCCGTACATGGGATTATGAAGTGAAATGAGACTCTTTCGCCGACTGCTGAACTGAACAATCAAGTGTGCCCCATTAGCATGTTAAAAGAGATTATAAAAGGATTGAAATATATGGTCTATCAACAAATATTACTATACTTTGCATTCGATTTCCATTCTACTTGATCACCGTTAATAAGGAGGTTATTGCTTGGATGTAAACAAACTTTTCTTTTACGAGTAAAAAAGATAGCTTGAGTCTTAGAAGCATTAATGTTAATTTTCCAATTCTTACAATATACTTTGACAGCATTTAAGACTGATCATACTAGGTTAATTTCAACGCTGGACCCAATTGAATCTGAAAACTAAATACAAGAATCGTCAACAAATAGGGTAATGTTACAGTTTGTTAAGTTGGGGTATATTGAAGAGGACTGGACCAAGAACAGATCTTTGTGGAACTCTTGCATTAACCAGTTGATTGTCTGAGAGGTTTTGATTGGTGGATACATTAAAACTGTACTGACTGAATAATTCTAATACAACTCAATGTTTATGAATCAAATACTTATACCAAATAGTATCGAACGATTTTTCTGCGGGAAAAATTATCATGCCACTACTTTTGCCATCTGAAAAATTATTTTTAATATCTTTTGTGATACGATGCACTTGGTGAGTAGTGCTATGAAAAGTCTAAATCCAAATTGATCTGATGGCAAAATTGCATTATTGTCGACGAAGGATACAATTCTGTTCTTTATGATTAGGAGACTAATTGGGCTGTAACTACAGGGCAAATTAGGAGCTTTACCAGGTTTCAAAATTGGAATTATCTTAGCAGCTTTTAAATTATGTACTAGAGAAATATCCTAATCTAACACAGTTATTAAATTGATCCATTAATTCTTAGGAGTAAAATCTGGGAGTCTCTTAAGACACAGATTTTTTTATTTCATCAAATCCGTGCGACGTAGTTTTCAGACTACGTATAGTATCCTTCAACTCATTTAAGGGTGTAAGATTAATATTACTGAACAAGAAGTGTGAATGAACGAAGTTTACTGACTGTTCCACGGAAGATTCGATGTCTGTGACTGGGGTAACATTACTACCAATCGATTGATTTTTACAGAAGTTGATTGATAGTGCGTTAAATTTTTCGGAGCAAGAAAGCAATATAGAACTGAAAACCTTAAATCGAGGAATGTGAGTGTGTTTTTTATTTACTACCATAATGATATTTCAAAATATTTTGATACCCTTATCTAAACCCTGTAGTCTTTCGTTCCACTATTGGTTTCTAAAATTTGCAATTGCATATTTTTCTAAAACCTTAATTTTGTTGTATTATTCGAGATAGAAATCATTTAACGTATGTCTCCATCTGGATCTGCAAGTATTTCTTAACTTTATCACCTGCAGAATTAAATGCGGAAGAACATATGGTGCACATAGTGCGATCGTTTTTGTTGGCACTAACTATCCAATGTTTTCTAAAATTGCAGTGGTAAAAGTATTAAGATTTTCATTAATATGAGATTGGCTCTTATTTCGAACCTGAGCATTTTCTAGGTTTACTCGTGTCAGGCTTCTTAATAAGTTCCTACTTCCATTTTTGAAGTCATGGACTTGATTTGCGGATTGCACTGTAGAAGCTAATACACTACACTTAACAGGTAAATGGTCGAGACTGAGTTGAGAAAGGGTTATAGGCAGGGTAAAAAGGTCAGGCATGTTTGTTAAAAATAAATCTAACGTAATGTCGTGTAGAAAGAAAAATCTTCTCTTATCTCTCTTCCTTTCTAAACAATGCTGTAAGCTAGTTAGTAAGTCAAAAGAATTAATAAAGTAATTTAGTGTATGATAAGCTCCGATCTCGTGTCTTAAGTCTGCAAGAACGTTAACCCAGGCAATAGCCCTAATACACCCCAGCGCCTATGCCTACAGTTAAAATCACCACCTATTAGGAATAAATTGTTATTATTACCTAGCCTTAAAGAGTCACAGTGAAGATTAATTCATTCTTAAGGAAAATAAGCACAATGAATTTTTAATGAAAAACCGTTCAGAAAAGGTTCAATTAATTTCAATATTGTAATAGGAAGTGCACTATGTTCTATCGAGGGTTTTATTACCATGGCAACACTACCAACAGTTCTCCCTTCCCAAGCGAAAGCATTTATATACTGAATAAGACAAAAGATCAGAGACTCATTATTTAGATTTATACAAATAACGGGTGACCAGATAGTTTTTCCAATTATGTTTCAGCATTTTCTTTCTTTCGAAATGAGGAAGGAGACACCGCTACCATCAATTGTCTCAGGTACCATATACAGCAATGTTAACCGACTTTCTGTAGTTAGATCTGGATAACATCGATATATCCGAGGTGTGGTTTCAATAAGATGGCGCTACATTCCATACAAGTGACGCAACACTCGAAGTCGTGAAGTAAAAATTTGGCGACTGGGTCATCTCTGCGATTACGTCAAGCCACCTAACAAGCCAACTATTGGGTTGTATAATAAGTTCTGCGGTTTTTCTTAAGGCTAAGGTTAAACAAACATTTTTGGTATAAAACATTTTATTTAATCCATTAAATATTGTCCATCACGGTCTATTACTTTCTTACAACATTCTTTCGACTTTTGTTAAAGTCAAAAGACTTATGGTTAAAACGGTTTTCCAGGCACTTCTTGATCTCATCTTCGGAATTGAATTGCCTTCCATCCAAATCATTTTTGAAAGAGCTGAATAGATGGTAGTCAGAAGGCGCAAGTTCTGGAGAGCACGGTGGGTGATGCATAACTTCCCAGCCAAATAAATTCAGCTTTTGTTATTTTACTAAAACTGTGTGTGGTCATATTGAAAAATAACGCCCCTCAAAGTACCGAGTTTTAACGCCATTTATTGTCTGATTGCTTGGAAGCAACCCGAAGTAAAGGACACCTCTTCACCCCCGCCAAATGCTAAACATGACCTTTTTGATAAGTAAATTTTGTTTACCACCAAATGTTGTTGTAAACCACCCATTTTTCGTCTCCCTTAATCACTCTTTACAGGAAAGTTTCACGCGAGTTCTATCTCAACAAAGACTCACATTTTCTTCACAGAGTAATTGTCAATTTTATTTTTGCGAAGTAGAGCATAGACTTCATTTAGAGTTTTCTACGAAACATGCACCGAAGCGATTTTTTATTTTTTATTTGATACGGATGGGATTGAAACTTAATCACAGTCTATATTTTCGTTGCCCGAAAATATTTTTAAGTTTGAAGGCCTATGGTCTTCCACATTAGGTGAACGATCGCGTTTAGAGATTTTGGGGTTTTATTATAAATCAGCACTTAAGAAGGGAGAGCGGAAATCAATTATATGAATTAGGTAAATCAACGAATAAGGCAAAAAGAGTGTCGGTATTTAGATCGTTGCAAATGATGGAGTATCTCAAAGATTAAGGATTCAAGGTTTTCAGACCGTATAAGTGCATATACGAGTACTATATGTCATCTTTTTGTTCTGAGTCTGTTCGGAGAAATGGTCGATACTCTGACCCGTCTTTATATACGGAATCCTAGAATCAGCTTGATCAAGTGGAAAATCTTCTCTCTCACGATTAGCAGTAGCCAACAAAAATGTTGGACCTTTGAGTTTGGGTTAAGTTTTAGGTTTGACTTACGCCCATTTCTAGACTTATTCATTTCCAAGTGAGTGCGAATAATATTTAGTCAGATTATCAATATGATCTTCCATACGCCGTCAGTACTCTTGAATGTTTATAGCCTACCACAAAGCTCTTTGACACCAAATTGATTTTGCAATAAATTAACGGTTAGGCGCGCTGTATGGCAGTTGTGTCGTCTTATTGGAACCAAATGTCGTCGATGCTTAGCTGATTAACTTTTAGAAACAAAAAATCAGTCAGCATGGCTCGATAGCGTTCGCCATTCACCGTAACGGCAGCTCCTTCCTCATTTCGAAAGAAATAAGGACCGAGACGCCGCCAGCGTGTAAACCGCACCAGTCAGTTTTAATGGATGTAATGTTAATTCGTTAACAACTTGAGGGTTGTCTTCACTCCATATATTTCAATTTTGCTTGTTGCCTAACACAATTCTTCGATAAAAATATCCATCTTCATCCAGTTTCAAATTAAACCAATCAGCAAAAATGCGACGTGAACGATGGTCATTTGGCTTTCATTCTTCCACGAGCTCTATTTTATAGGCACGTAAGCCAAGATCGTTACGTAAAATTTTCCACGTAGTCGAAGAACGAAGGCCAACAAGTTGAGAACGGCGACGATTCGACATTTCGGCGTTTTCTTCAACACTTCGCACTACAGCAGCAATATTCGGTACGCACATTTCTTTGTCTTATTTTTTTTTTTTTTTTTTTTTGAAAACGATCAATAACTGCACGAATTGCTTGCTTATTAGGCCGATCATGTTGAAAATTGTAAAATTGACGAAGTGCGAAACTTCTCATGCAGCTTAACAAACACCTTAGTTTCTATACCGACTATCCAATCTTCCGAGACAAAAGAAAACTTTGGATACTGCTTAAATAAAGAAGATGCAATACTGACCTTAACAGAATATGAGACAAGAAATGAGAATTTTTCGACGAGTGCTACAACCGTTGGCCTTAGTTCTCGCTAGGCTTTACTCCGTATGCACGAATGCATCTCTGGAGATTTTATGACTTTGCGCACCGACTGTCTTTTGACTCTGGCAGTATAGAGTTCTCTGATCCAATGATCACAGAGCTTCTGTTGAAAATAAAATCGCCTTTTCCTATGGCAGGAAAGGAATGTAGTCGGGTCTTAACGGATAACTCCAAATAAGTGCTGGTGTATTTTAAGAAAACATCGTAAAATTTTAAACTTTGTTTGTAAAACCTTCATCTGTCTTCTAAGCAATCCTAACGGAAATGAATTATGGACTTAAAGCCTTGCTTAACACTCTGAACCGAGACTAAACTATGTTTAAGAACGCAGTTAGAAGACTGAATTCACTGAGTCTTGTTTGGGTTACAGTTCGCAAGGAGGTCATGCGAAATGGAGTCGCCGATGAATATGCTAAGTAGGGCTCAGTCCGCTTCAAATAGTACATATATTTCTTTAGGTTGCCAGGAGTCGAAATAAATGCTTCGCGACGTCTCAGAGGATTCATTTCTTTCCCTCAGTAAATAAGAGTGTTTTGGCACTACATTTTTCCTAAGCATCTAAGTCTGCTAGGCATAGGTAATACAAGATTCTGGGACGCTTACGGTGAGAGTGCCTACCCCCGATTTCTTTTTCTAAAAAAAAAATGTACACTCAAGTGGGTATGACTAGGAAATAGGACAGAGAGAGAAAGAAAGCTTATGGGCTATGTGGTTGTTTCGCTTAATGGATTGCATCCAACATATTTTAATGGGGAGACTAAATTATTTGTGTCTAAACTACGCTCACATCGATTGTAAGCGAAACCTCCTAAGTAAATAGAATTTGGTTAGATTGAGGAAATTCTCATCTAAGCTTTTATACATATGTAAAATTCACTTTGTTAAGGAAGCTTAATGTTCATACAACCCTATGAAGTCCGAAAGTGATTTTTTTATTCACCCAGTCATACCAAAACAAATTTACTACCCTTCTAGTCGGCGATATTTGAAAGCCTTTGTAAAGGAATGACTTCCTTTGCCCTATCCCCTAACCCTTATTTAGTCCCAACCCTTATAGTCAAAGTATATTTTATGAACGTGCCCAAGGCCACTGGCACTCCACTTTTATGAAGTCCCCTACACAATTACTAAGTTCATGCAACAACTTTTCCTACTGAATAAGTCCTTTAATCTAAGCCGAGTCTCAATTATTCAATTCTCACTTCTAAATATCATTAATTACTCTTATTAATTATATCTTAGTCAAGTAGAAAAGAGGACCTGCTACTCCCACTAAAACAAAGACTTGATTAATGCCTTCGCCCTTGCACTCCTTCTCGAACAAAATATCACATCGCGCAGAGAAGGCACGCGAACCAACGACAATTCAATTAACACAGCCTTCATCACGTGGGCACTTCACTAATTCCCCTGGATTACCCATATCCCTTTCCTCCTGTAAATGAAATACATTGTCCGGGAAGCTTGTCTCATGACCAGAGAGCTTTAAGACAGAAAAATTGTCTACAGAGAAAAAACGAATGTAATTTATGGCATGTCTCCAGAATTGAAATTTCTTTCCGATTGCCATGCTCTGGTGGTCCTTGTTGTGCGTGTACAATATATTGGTATCGTACTATCCATACGTCGTCCTTTTGGACATATGCTGGGGACAACAAAACTTCCCTTATTCCCTTTTCGGTTGGTAGTACGAATGCATGCAAACATCCATCAGGATTCCCGAATTAAATTAACCAACGAGAGAGCTTAATCACGCAAAATGTCGATGATTTCTGTAGCTGTAAGTAAGAACACAGGCCAACAGATACGAATACGAGTGTACACGGATACACGATGCTGGTGAAATCAGGTCAATAACTACGTGCGGAGGAAATTCGGTCGACGCATATAATTGAACCAAGGATACGTGATGTGATACTATTATACATGTGTTATGAGGGAGTAAAAGCCAACTAACAGAGGCAGAAACAGGATGTACTAGGTCACAATTTAATTTAACGCATCCGGAATCCGAAAAGAATCGCATGAAAGTAATTCCGCCTATTGGAAAGTGCTGGCTGGTAGGTTTAACTCGAAGGTAATTAAACCTGCATCTTCGCCTTTAATTTTCTCAATGATTTATGGTTCAATGAACAACCAGTGGGGGTGGAGAAATTATTTTATTCCAAGAAGATCATGGATGTGGACCCCTATTTGGGCAGAAATTCAATTGAATTGTAATTTATCATCAAGACCAATTAATCGGTGTAGAGGTAGCTATATTTTAGCATCGAGACCTTAAGGTGAAAGCCGATATACAATAATTCATTCACTAAAGGTTCACCCCGGTTCTATCATCGAACCCGGAATTTGGTAAAGAGACAAGTTGTGTTGGGTTGTGTATGGTAAATCTTTGCTAACTGAGATAAAATAATAGAGTTCGAAAAATACGGTTTTTAACGAAACACGTCTTTTCGTTTTGATAGCACAGCAAAGAGTGCCGTTTTATTCATCCGGAATTTACATCCATTTTTACATTTTTAAACTGTCATACAAAATTTTTGGTTAACAATCGTAGGCTTACGTTACGTTAATCAGTTTACATTTAGGTTAAAATGTTACATTTATTTATTTAGTTTAGTTAACGTTCGGATAAAAATAAAGTTTATAAATACTTTAAAATAAAAGAGATTGTATATCTGAACATGCTCCCGCCCGGTGGACGATTTTCGTCCGCAAGTGTACTCAATTGCAGTTGGAGTATGTTGTATTTCTTTTGAATAAGATCTCTGTGTTGTGTGAGTTCGAGTGTGTTGACTATCTTCATGTAAATAAAAAAAAAAAAAAATCGTGTAGAATAATAAGTTTAAATATTACATGTAAGTGACAGGGATAGCAACAAGACAATACGGGCAACAAAGGGAGATGGAGTGCGTGGATTCTGTTTTGTTTTGTTAAACTGCAATAGTTTGTTTTGATCATTGACCAAAACTGGGTCAATTTTAATCCGTAGTGTTTTTGTCTTTTTTGTTTAATTTTTTTTTTTTCTTTCCTTTTTTTTATTATTATAATTTAAATTATTATTATCTAATGTTTAATTAGTTTAAGATTTTTATTGTATTATTACGTGTTATTATGTTGTATGTTTTTAAAATATTTTAAAATTATTTTAGAAATGAATACCTGTTGATAGGTTAAAGTGTTGTGTTGTGTTGTGTTGTGTTGTGTTGTGTTGTGTTGTGTTGTGTTGTGTTGTGTTGTGTTGTGTTGTGTTGTGTTGTGCTTTCAGTGGACAACGTTGATCGTGTCACGAAAAGATCGAATGTCGTTGAGATTTTGATTATCCATTTTCCGTCGGCATTTTGGAATTTCGAAACTCTGCGAAGTTGTCCTTTATGCATGATTTTGTGTGATTGATAACCTGGAAGGATACCAAACCTTCAAATGCCGTCGGGGTTTCGATATATTGTGTGGTTGAGTGAGTGGACTGTATATGTTGTGATGTGTAGGGAAACCTAGGTTGAAAATTTTATAATTATTTGTATTTAATTAATTAATAAATTGTTTTTAAAAGTAAATAGAAATGTGTTCGATTTTGTATGTAAATCAACTTTTTATTTTTATTTTAATTGTGTTTCTTGTACATTTTGTGTTGTGTCGGTTGAAATGTCTTGTTTTTTCGTTGCGTAGTTTGATGGCAAATAGCAAATTTTTCCGAGTGAATGTTTAAGTTCCGTAATTTTAGTTCGTACCGTCACCACTCGGACAAGTCCGTCTTTCCCTGAATGTGTATCGGTTATCCGTTCGAGTTGCCATTGCAAAGGCGGTAGTCTCTCATCTTTGATGAGAACTAAGTCTCCGTGTTTTGGTTCCGTTTCCCGTCTCGCCCACTTGGGGCGCTGTTGCATCCGGGACAGATACTTCCGTTTCACTTGCGCCAGAAGTAGTTGTCATTGCTTGAATCCGCTTCCACCGCTCAAGGCAACATACCCTCTCCACGGCAGTGTCTCCTTGAGGAATTACGAGTATTCTTTCGCCGATTAAAAAATGTGATGGGGTTAATGTCTCTAAATTATCGATGTCGTCCGACATTGAGCACAAAGGCCTCGAATTGAGGCACGCTTCAATCTGAGTAAGCAACGTTGTTAGCTCCTCAAATGTTTTCGTTTCTTCTAACGACCTTCGTCTTTTGCAGCCTTCTACCTAATTCTGCTTCAGCACCTACGAAATTAGTGCCACGATCACTATACAGTTCCGTGCACATTCCCTGGCGGACGGTAAATTTTTATAAAGCGGCTAAAAATCCTTATGTCGTTAGGTCTGAAACTACTTCCAGGTGCACTGCCTTGACCTATAAATAAACAAATATTGCAAAAAATGCTTTTAACACCTTTGCTTCACGTCCTTTCCAGGTTTTAATGTTAAAAGTTCCTGCAAAATCAACACCAGATCTAGAGTTTGCCGTGCCATGCAAACCCTTGGCTCAGGTAAGTTTCCCATCAATTGTTGCATGGTAGTTGCTTTGTGACGGAAACAAATCAGACACTCATGTACTAACTTCTTCACTTTTCTCCTTAACGCAAATATTCAAAAAGCTGTGAGAATGTACGCCATCATCAGAGAAACGCTACCATGGATGGTATTTTTGTGTGCATCTCTAATGATAAGGTGTGTGAGATGATCTGGTGCCAAAATAGATGGATGTTTTTGTTCGTAGTCCAGATTTGAGCTCCGCAGTCTTCCTCCAACACGTAGAATATCGTCAGCATCTATAAAGGGATTCAAATTCAAGGTACGTTTGGGATAAACCTTTTTTGCAACATTTTTTTCAGAGAACCTTTGTTTTTGTGAGGCTTAGAGTACTCCTTGTGCAGTGTGGGGTTTTCCTGGAATCTTCTTTCCAGTTGATGAAACCTACGTAAGGCACCTAACTTCGAGGCAACAAACCCAGGCTTACATCCGGTTTTAAATGACAGCGCCCACCCCATATCGCCCATCAGCCAGTCTTGTAGTTGCCTTGAGAAAATGCTCTTCACATGCTTTGTCTTCAGCAGTCTCTTTATTGTCGAATGGCAACTCCTCCAGTTCCCAGTATTTTCGCAGCTGTGTATCTATGTCGAAAACCTGTAAAAAGCTGTGGACAGGTTCATTATTCTGTGAAATTGTCTTCCCAAGGAGGAGTCAACCTAACTCAGATTCTTGTGCAATTGGGGAATTTTCATCACCACCGCGTGCAATAGATGCCATAATAAATTCAGGATAAACATCAGCTCCCAGAAGAATATCAACAGTCGCAGGTTTATGGAATTGTGGATTCACCCTCGATGTGTTCCCAACTTCGCAGAGCTAAAGGCTTGGACGGCAACAGACCAGTCAGCGACTTGAACACATAGGCGACCCAAAGGTAAGACTTACATATCTACTGATTTTTCCAAATCCAGATACCTCAATGAAAGTTCGCCGTTGATGAAGCCCTAGTAATTGTACAACTGTTTCTGAGATAAAAGTTGCTTCAGATCCAGGATCGACTAATGCCCTCAGACGAAAATAGTTAAAGCAGCGCACACCGCGTTGACATTGGTTTGTCTTGTGGCTGTATGCCAAACAGTTCCGACAAACCTCGATTCTGTCCACTGACTTAAATCGTTCGCAGATCTCCAAGTCAATGAATTTTTTACAAGTCTTTAGAGAATGTTGACCTTTACCACAAACCTGACATGCAAACTGCATCTTGCCAATATGCAACACCGTTTTTTTCTCAACTGCAATACCTTTGTATGCTGCCCTTTAGGCCACTCGTTCCAGCTACTGCTTCTAAGGTCCAGAAACGCGTTTCTAAGAACGCTGTAAATTGTGTAAGTGTGGGAAACTTCTTCGAACTACCTAATTTCTCCTACCACAAACGCTGAGTAAATCCAGGTAATTTTTGTACCATTATATATATTAAAATGTCATCCCAAAAACTTACTGGCAATCCTAAATTTTCCAGGGCATGAAAACATTCCTGGGACGTGTCAAATAGAGACTTTATGCTACTTGCAGTCTCTTTTGTCAACTGCTGCTGTTCAAAAAAGAGTTGGAAGTGAGCGTTTACCAGCACTTGCTTGTGGTCGTATCTGGCGACAAGCAGCTCCCATGCTTTTTCATAGTTGCCAGAATACAACCCTAAATGCTGCTACAAACGAGCAGCTTCACTTGTCAGAGAGGATTTAAGGTAGTGAAGTTTTTGAATTTCACCCAGCTTTTTGTTTATGTGGACTAAAGACAGAAACACGTCATGGAAAGCCCGCCATTTTGTGTACGAGCCCTCGAATTGCGGAATTTGAATTTGGGGTAACGAAGCTCATTACAAAAGGCACCTGCTGATTCACTTTCCACAATCTTTTCCGTAGTCTTCCTCTTCTAGACCTCCTTCAACATCTCCTCGTCGAATTTTTGCTTGATGCTCAAGTGCGTTCACTTCGAGAACAAGAACACAACCTGCTTGCTGTACGCCGTGTTGCTCCAGTCTTCTTGAAATTGTAGTGGTCTCGAAGAATCTGCTCGAGAACACCTTTCTGATCTGCACCCGATGACAATTTAGACATTTTAAAGATTTTTATTGTTAAATTAATTAATATATATATGTGGGTATAAAGTATATTGATATTTAATTAGATACAGTTTTCTTTATATTAATTTAATTTTATATTACAGCAACCTACGACCTTTGGTCAGCTTTGCTCAGCTGGTGACAATTGAGCTTAAAGTTGAAAAATTAATTTTTACACGGCGCGGGAAATCCGATTTTTGCACAACCAATTTTTTTTTTAAAAAGAGAAAGACAAGGGGCAAGATCTTTACCGCGAGGGAATATATGTATGTAATTACTACTTTTTATATTTCTATATATACAATATGTTATATATATTCTCTGCACTTGCACTTGCACTTTTATAGTTTTATTTGTTTAATGTTTTAATTGTTAAATTATCCGTTTCGTTAGGACCAAATGTTGGGGTGTGTAGGGTAAATCTTTGCTAACTGAGTAGGGTTAGATAATAGAGTTCGTTTTGATAGCACAGCAAAGAGTGCCGTTTTATTCATCCGGAATTTACATCCATTTTTATATTTTTAAACTGTCATACAAAATTTTTGGATAACAATCGTAGGCTTACGTTACGTTAATCAGTTTACATTTAGGTTAAAATGTTACATTTGTTTATTTAGTTTAGTTAACGTTCGGACAAAAATAAAGTATATAAATACTTTAAAATAAAAGCGATTGTTCTAGGTTCGCTAGAAGCTCTAAATTCTATTGTCAAGCTTTGAGAAGAAGTCCCTTAGTGTGGGCATACCCTGATATTATTAAATTTTGAGTAAGTGAGACTTCTCATGGAGATTTTGGAGCGGCTCCTATAAGTGGTTTCAGGTTCAACCAACAGTGTCAGTTTCCTTACACGCCAGGATAATATTAAAAGAAAAACAAAGTGTAAATTTCTTTTTTCCTTGCTAATTCTTAGGATACCATGAGGGTTTCTAGAATGAGTCTGCTTTTTAAGGTGGATCTACTCATTTCCTTAAAACATCTGGCTGTATAAAATAATATAATTGGATTCTTTCTTCTTGTTATATTGATACATGATCGAATGTACAATAGCTTAGCTAATAAAAACCGGCAATGAACAAATCTGACTTAACAACTATAGTTTAATGATTCTAATCATGATCGACTTTTCTATATATACAATAGAATGTGAATTTGTCTAAAGCTGTTATCCCAGATACTTTTACGTTTCAACTGCATAGATTTAAATGCTAAAACAACCTATACACGAATATTTGGACATGCGAAAGCTGTGTTCAAAGTGGGTGCCGCGTTTGCTCACAGTCGACCAAAAACAACAACGTGTTGATGATTCGGATGAGTGTTTAAAGCTGTTCAATCGCAATAAAGCCGAATTTTTGCGTCGGTATGTGACAATGGATGAAACTTGGCTCCTTCACTTCACACCAGAGTCAAGTCGGCAGTCAGCTGAGTGGAGAGCAGGCGACGAACCTCGTCCAAAACGACCAAAAACTCAACAGTCGGTTGGCAAGGTTATGGCATCCGTATTTTGGGATACACATAGAATAATTTTCATCGACTATCTCCAAAAGGGGCAGACTATCAACAGCGACTATTACATTGCGTTGTTGGAGCGT
The DNA here is from genome assembly GCA_907269105.1 of Volucella inanis. Classification (NCBI taxonomy): domain Eukaryota; kingdom Metazoa; phylum Arthropoda; class Insecta; order Diptera; family Syrphidae; genus Volucella; species Volucella inanis. The sequence continues at coordinate 100,924,297 of OU026157.1, read as the reverse complement.
TTGAAGGACGAAATCGCTGAAAAACGGCCGCATTTGAAGAAAAAGAAATTGCTGTTTCATCAAGACAATGCACCGTGTCACAAGTCGATGAAAACGATGGCAAAATTGAATGAATTCGGATACAAATTGCTTCTCCAATCACCGTATTCTCCAGATTTGGCCCCCAGCGACTATTTCCTGTTCGCAGACCTCAAAAGAATGTTCGCCGGAAAGAGATTTAAGACCGATGAAGAAGTAATCGCCGAAACAGAAGCCTATTTTGAGGCTAAACCGAAATCGTACTACAAAACTGGTATCGAAAGATACCAGTTTCAATCAGTGTATCGCCTTCGAAGGCAACTGTATTGATAAATAAAGTTGAATTTTGCAAAAATTTTGTGTTTTACCATAAAACGGCACTGACTTTTCAGCCCGTGTGTTATACCGTAAGAAAAAGGTGCTATTGTAGCTACGTTCGCGAACGATACGGCTATGTTACCAAGAGATAAATCAGTCAAGTTAGCAACCAATGTATTGGCTACTTGAAAAGCATTTCAAATTAAACATATAAGTACATATTGTATAATATATTGTTTCTATATAGGTTAATTCATCGTAAGGTTTGATTTGTAATGTAAAATAAAGTACATAGATTTGAAAGTGAACTTAAAGCTTTTATTATCGGTTAAAAGAACAATTCATGGAATTTACTTTTTGAAAATGTTATCATGTCAATGTTGGCCACGACTACGTCTGAGGTGGTCCATTCGGAGGGTCCAATTTTGGGCGACTCTTTTGATCATAAAGTAGCAGAAAGTAATTAAACCTGTTTGGACGTATAATATACAAGTTTAGGGTTGTAGTAAACGAAGCAATAGAGATTTCCTACTTTTCAAAACAAAGTGCTAAGAGTCAAAGTAAATGCTGCCTGGTATATCAGAAGCAATGATATCCACAGAGATATATTTTCGAAACTGAAACCATAACACCTTAAAATAGAACTTAGTCGTAGTTAACCAGTAGAAGGGAGGTGTTGTTTAATGAATAAAAATCTCACACTACTGATTAAACGTACTAAATCAATGCAATCATCTGTCACGGGTACCATCTTCAAAAGTAGGTATTAAGGCCAAGACCCATTGAATCCGTTGCGTCGACGTGGAAATCCATTTGTGTGCAATGTATGGTAGTTGTGATTTTATTGTAAGTTTGATTTTTCAGAATTTTTTTTTTTTTTTTTTTTTTGTGTTTGTTTATTAGCTATTTGTCTCAAGGTGCTTCCATGCAATCGTCATTTAAGCTAGAGAGGGAAACCAGTCCGGCCGATTATGTGGGAAACAGCAGAAATAATCTGTGAAGCCCTGTTTTTTATTTATGTATCTCAGCCAAATAAGGGGACTATATGAAGATCAGCGCGGACGTTTGGAAGCAACCTAAATATTCCATTTAATATATTCTGCAATATTATTAATAGGATTCCATCTATGAGAATTATCAGTCTCACTCAACTGTCCCGGATATTATTTTTATTGACTTGCTTAACAATATATTAAAACAACACTCTACATATATTATTCAATATTCACCAAATATGGAAAAGAGAAATAACAATACAACAATTTCTTTGTGTTCCACAAGTGGTTTGTTTACCTTTCGTTAACAAATAACTCTATTCAAACAAAGTGGTTACATTTTTACAGTGTGTTTTAATCAACAACGCTCCTAGCGTTAGTGATTTATTTCGTGAAGGTATTCCAGTACGGTCATCCAGAAAACATTGATAGCCCAAGTAACCTAGGGCATTAGTAAGACCGCAATTTAATCAATATTGCACAAATATCTAGCTGTGAAGGAGCTTTATACTAGGTGGATACCACACAAGCTGATCGATGATCAAATAAAGGGTCGTGTCAAATGGTGCAAATAAATGCTAAAAAAAATTCAATCATGGTGGTTCAAGTAATGTGTATAGCATCGTTACAGGAAACGAAACTTGGATATAACCGTATAAATCCTAACCTGAGCGACAATCGGCTGTTTGGGTATTTAAAGGTGAGCGAAAACCAACAAAAGTGACTCATTTTCAAAGCACTTTGAAAAAATGTCAGTGGCTACTGTGTCTTTAGCGGATCGAAGAACTTTTAATGGCGATAGGTACACAACAATTTGTTTGCCGGAAGTCATTAGTGAATTACGTAAAACAAGCAAAAAGCTACGTGTCATCCTCCATCATGGCAATCCTAGTTCACACACATCTAGTCAAAAAATTCATTTTTGAAGTTTCAAAAGGTCTATTTAACGAACCATGGCCCATATTCCCTTTTTGTTCACAAAACATAAAAAATAATGATTAACATTTTTCAATTCCAGAAGAGGCTGTAGAGGCGTCTAAAAAGCATGTTTCTGAGGTATCGGGTTCAGAGTGGAATAAATGTTTCGAAAAGTGGTTCTACCGAATGGGAAATAGTATAAGTCTTAAAGGAGAGTAATTTGCAAAACAGTAAACAATTCAAAGTGATAAATTTTTATTTTTTACTTATTTTTTCTAAACACTTATTGGAACATTTGTAGCTCCAAAGCAACAGAGACCAAATAGGAAATTGGAAACCTCCAAAGGTCTGTGGGTTTCTTTTATTTTATTTATTTTGTTTTTTTATAGTTTTAAGGAATACAAGAACTGCTGTCAGAATGCAATATATGGCCGGCGGATAGTAGCCATCGGCACCATTTTAAGTCATCGAAGTCCTTAATATGGTTTATTATCTTGAAGTTTATTTTATCTTGAAGCCATTCTTACAAATTTACCATCCAACACTTTACTCGTCAAATAGTTTTTTTTTTTGTCACATATTCATATAACGATCTGATTCAATTATGACTTTGGCTTGGTCATCATCGACTTCAGTTGGTCTAGCAGCACGTTGGTCATCTTTGAGTGGAAATTCATCAGAACGGGAATAGGGTTAGACGGTTCAACAAAACGATCTTTGTATTTTTATTTAATAAAATGTGTTTCCAAAATTTAAAATAAAAATTCCGGCTCATTCTATTATTATGAGACAGATACTACGTAGAATGACAGCAAATGTCCTTTTATGTATTTTCACAATAGGAATCTCAAGTAGAAATTTCTAGACGCATTGTAACTTGGCGTCTGTTGAAAACGAAGCGTTAGTTTTCATCAGTTTTGTATAGAGTTGATGGTGCTGTAATAACAGATTAACCTGTTAGTACAATAATTTTAAAAAAATTATGAATGCTTTGACTTTGTTTTTCTTGGTACTATTTTTTCAAACGCGTTTTTCTCAAAACGATTTTCTTTGAACTTGCGTACACGCTAGTTTGAAAAGTTTTCAAGCAATCGTTTTAATAGTTGGCGCTCTATATGAACCTAAAATCGGATTATTATCATTATTTAAAATAATTCTTTTATTTTTGACCCCTTTAAAAAAGCTAATTTTCTATTTTTTTGATAGCATTTAGGTTCATATAGAAGAGAGACGTATAATAAAAGTAAATTCCAACCTCGTTTATTTTCAGATGAAAATTGAGGCTCCAAGAATGTACGCAGAATACTGAGTCTGATTGTGACCTGCAATATGGGGTTGCTTATATTTTCGGTGTTTTTCAAGGAAATTCTCCAAAACCAACTGTGACACGTGTATGCTGTTAAGAAATAATCACCATAAATTTCACATACATATGTATCTCTTTGTGAGCCTCAGCCGCTTTCTTGCTTTTATGAAATTAAAAACCAGAATATGTATGTATTGTAATAGCTATCCTATCACTTTATTGTGAAAAAATGGTTACAAATGAATCATTCAAAGTATTGCCCATCGCTAGCTACAACTTTGTCTCATCTTTCTGGCGACCCGTAGAAGATCCATATATTATTATTGGACAAATTGTAACTGTCTTATATTTTATATATTACATAATTAATCCATTAATTTCTAAATGATGAGATAATTAAATTATTTAACATATGGTGTTTAGCTTTTAAAGCTATCCATGAATCAAGCCATTTTGATTTGGATTTGTTGCTTGGCGGGTGGGGTAGGACTTCCCATTTCAGCATTTCCAAGTAAGGTTTAATGGTTTGGCAACGTTAGGCCAAGCATTGTCGTTGTCAGTACTTGTTTTAAATGTATTTGTAAATTCTATTTTACAAGACAAATCTTTCAAGGTCATGGGTAGATAGCTTTTTTACTTCAATTTTTATTTTAACTATATGGTATTGTTTGCCAATAGGTTTAATAATTTTGCCTTAAGTCCAAGAGACTTTACTTAGTATAGACAAAATCACCCGGCTTAAGATTTCTGTGCAAATTGCCTTTATAAAAATATTTTTGCTTGATTGATGACAAAAAAAAAAATAGGTTTTATAGCTGATATTAGTATAAAAAAGTATTTGGATTACTCCCAAAGATTCTGCCTACCAGCTTGTTTTATGGAGAGAGAAGGATGGAGAAGAAATCAGAACCTTCAGAACCTTCGCACACTCCAACAACTTGCTTCCGATGAACGAGAAACCTATTAAATCGCATCGGCTATTAATCTTAATAATTTTAACGTCGATGACCTAATCCATGGCGCAAACTCAGTGGAAGAGGCTTTGGAAATGCAACATCAGCTCACTGCAATGTTGAACCGTGGTAGTTTTTCATTAAAAAAGTGGGCAAGTAAAAGCGAAAAATTGTTGCAAGATATACGTTGCAAGGAAAGGCACTTAAAACACTTGGAATATAATATAATGGCGTCCCGGAAAAAACATCTTCACCTTTGACATACAACTCCCAAATCAAAGGATCCCAATAAATTGAATCCCTCCTTGTGTGATAACCAGTATCTTTACCCAAGAACTATGGAAACAGAATCAAACTTGGGACGGTGAACTCTCAGAGATCATAATTTCGGCATGGCAAAATCTTAATACCGAATTCAATTCGATCAAACCACTCGCAATTTCTCGATGGCTAGGTATTACTGCAAACAGTCGTCTCGAAATAAACAAGATTGCATAAATATAAATCTGAAAAGTTCAATGTCAAATAGTAACTTTCTTGAAGAAAGTTACCAAATGCCAAATATTTTCCACCTCTGTGTTCATTTTATAACATTTGAAAGTAGTTAAATTTTAAACAGATTTTCTACTTTGCAGCGATTGGTAAGAGTCACTGCTTATTGTCTACGAATTATTAGAAATCTGAGATTGTGCAGATCCTCGCCATGTACTGGACCTCTTACGTTGGAAAAAATTGACTTAGCACGAATAAGACTAATAAGTAGGTTCTGCGCGTTGGAGGTCGACTAGAGAATGCGAATCTGTCATATTCGCATCGTCATGCTATTTTTCTGCCTGGGCAAAATGAACTGATAAAGTTAATAATTTACGACATTTATATGAAAACGTTGCACAGTGGACAGTAGCTAATAATGGCAACCATACGAAGTGAATACTAGATTTTAAATTGAAAGGCAAATCTCAAGAGCCATATTCACCACTGTCTCAAATGCTATATGCATAAGACAACTCAGATGCAGCAGAAAATGGAAACTTACCAGCACTCAGAGTAAACAAAGCTCACCCATTTCAAACAGCCGGTGTTGATTACTCTGGTCCAGTACAAATAAAGCCAATAAAGGCAGTTCGTATAGAGCTCGTGAGTGATTATAGCACAAATGTGTTTCTTTCGGCATTTAAGAGATCAACTGCCCGACGCGGCATTTGCACCGATCTCTACAGTGATTGCGGATCTAATTTCAAGGGAGCAGCGAGGATTATGGTACAGCAACGATCGCACCATACCAAACAATGGACAGAAGACATCGCGACGATACTTCAAACAAATGGAACTGCCCCGCACTTCGGTGGACTTTGGGAAGCAGGGGTTAAATCAATGATACATCACCTGATTGATGACAATAAAATTTGCATTTGCCGTCTGCAAATATATTTTGAAATTCAAACGCAATCACCAAATGCAGTCAAGTGTAAAAAATAAGGCGATAACAATTACATAGACAAAATTCTATGTTTTTTTTTTTTCGTCCTTCTCCACCTTCTCTCTCACGACAAACAGTAGGTATGTTGGTACATTTGCAAGCATTAATAAAGAGTACAGTACACAAATGCAAGCATGGAAAGAGTGTGCCTTGAAATAGGTCAATGACCGATCGCAGCAGTGAAGAAGCTGATAGTAGCTGTACCAAATGCGGGACTTGAAGTCAATGACCACAACAATACATCAAGGCCAGGGAATAGATAGTTTTCGTATAGAAGATGTCTATTTCTATTATTTAGTCCTAATCTCACCAGTGTCCGTATCGGTCGACAACAAAGTCAATAAAGTGGATTTGGATAAAGGAAATTTTATTTCGTTGTTTTTTTATTTAATATTTTTTTTTTAAGATTTTGCTAGTTTCCTTCGTTAAACAACGGGTTTTAATACATCTCTTTAGTAATAGTTCTGCTGAACTTACGCCAGTTGAACTATGAATGGAGCTGCAGTAGTCCAGTAAGAATCTCTGTAAACACTAGTTCAAGCTTAGAGCTCGATTTTTATCATGAAATGTTTTTTTAAGTACTAATTTAACCGTTTTGACACGGTTTTTGGCTTGCCTATTTGAGGCTGGATGATCGACCGGATAAATTGTTAAAATTGCGAAAAGCATTGTTTCTTCTATTTACTTCTGTTTCCCGGGTAATTTTCCCCCATCGAACTATTAAAAATTCCAAAACCAAACCAACACGAAGGAGAAAGAAAATATGATCAAAGGTAGATGGAGTGTGGGGACGAAGGAAGAAGGTTGTTTGGGTATAATCCCAAACTGATTATACCCCGATCTAGCCATTCTCTATCTCGTCGCCACAACAAAGCCAGGTACAAGTGCCTGTGTGCCACTTTACTCCGCGAGTTCCTAACTACTCCAGTAGTTCGACTTTCAGATTTGGGGGTAATAGGGACTGACTAATAGCGTGTCACTCCTTACAATTATTTTGTTTTGTATTTTTCGTTGTGGGCCTCTCTGCCCTCCTGGTGTTTTGTTATAGTTTTATCTTATTTTGTTGTTATTATTTATATTTATTTTAGTGCTGTTGTTTATTGTTAGTATTATCGTTGTTTATATGTTGATGTTATTGTTATTCTCGTTTTATGTTTTAAAGTTCCCAAGTTCAAAGGGTCGTCGTCCCTTCACCAATCGAACCGAACCTTTAAAGTTTATTCGTCGTTGGGATGTGTCTTATTACGTTGGTCGTCTGCCTGTTCACCACCGTTGCTTCTCCGTAGCTCCGTCGTTGGGGTTTAACTATCAAAGAGATCATCATCTCTTCACCCATTGAACATTTGCGTAGCTAGCTCGTTAGCTAGCTGCATCCGCATCGAGTGTGAGATGTGATGCCTCTTAATTCTCTGTTTGGTTGGCTTTTCGTTGGGGTGTAGGTTGCGGGGATCGTCCTCCCCCACCCGTCATCATCATGTTGGGACTGTCCGTCCCCACCCGTCGACAACTTTCAGGCGCCCTGTCTGATACTGCTCGCTTCGAGTCTTCCGCTACCCTACGGACTGTGACAGCGGTGGACCTCCTGTGTCGCACTCTGGGTTTCTGGTTCATCATGAGTCTCCCTACCGTCCTTAGGGCTGACTGAACCCTCACGTCCTCCTCTGAGAAGAGAATCTCCAGAAGACCTATGTTGGTTCCTCTCCGAGGTCGGTGGGCCAATGGCTGTTTGGACCATGGTTGCGGTCCACTTCTGCCAGAGCTCGGTCTTCTTACTTAAAAGAAGATAGGAAACGAAGGCACATGACCAAGGCAAATTTTCCGCAACAAATCCCACGCTCATCTCCTAGGAAATACGGTTGCATCAGTTGGAAGCGCAAGTAGGTAGCCTTGTTTTAAGCATTCGCATCCACCAAACTGTATGTCCACGCTGACACACGTTTGTGGACCCTGAATGGTCCCACGAATTTCGGTGCTAGCTTGGCCTCGTAGAAATTAGCTGCGTCAGACAACACGAAACTCCGCCGCCATACCAACTCGTTCGGGAGATATTGAACATCTCGCTGTCGGAGGTTGTACGCTTTCGCCGAATTCTTTGCTGCCGCCGCCAATTTTCTACGAATATCCTCCCTCAATGCTTCAAGCCACCTACCTAATTCCGATATCTCTTTTTTCCCCTACCTATAGTACCTGTGGCCTCACTACCTAGTATTATGTCCCTACTACCTATTCGGCTATCATTGCTACCTATCCTACTCTGGAGATAATCCCTCGAGGCCTCAAACTGCGTGCCGCAAGTCACAATCTAACTCCCAAAATTTACATAATATGTGAAAAGCCCCAGCACCTCGTGTTGGGCTGTGCGAATCGCGCACCCTACTTTCGCCAACTGCGAATCCCAATCTCGGTGATTCTCCGAGACATACGCTCTGAGTGTTGTCCTAATTATTTGGTCAATTCTCTCCACAGGGTTCACCTGCGGATGTTAATGAGCCGAAAATCTAATTTTTAAATCATAAGAGTCACAGAGCGTCTTAAGCTCTCTTCCCCTAAATTGAGGACCGATGTCACACACGACAACCTTGGGTACGCCGAATATTGCGAAAACATTTTCCTCCATTTCTCTACAAACTGCTTTTGCAGTCGCCGAACGTTGAGGAAATACTAAGGGGAATTTAGAAAAATAGTTGACCACGGTAAGAATGTACATGTAACCCCGAGTGGAAGGTGGGCCTACTAGATCTACCCAAACCATTTCTCAACACCCTGACACCATTACCCTCTCAACGTTCATAATTCCGTTATTCTTTAAAATTTTTTGAAATTCATATGAGGTAAATTGCGTTCCTTTATCTGTAACAATTTGACTCGGTAGTCCAAATCGCGAAAATAAACCTCTTAGCTGTTTCAAGGTACTACTACTAGTTATTGATTTATTCATGTCTATGCATTCTATCTACATATTTGTTGAAAATAGGACCCATGACCCATTGTCACTGTATGGGTTAATTTTTTTTTTTTCTGTATATGGCAAACATTGACTACATAATTTAGCCACTGTTTCTATATCTGTATCCACCAACGCCAACCAAAAATGAGACCTTGCCAGAGTTTTCAACTTAACAATACCAAAATGCGTTCGATGCATATCTTTAAGCACCTGCTTCTGCATGGTACGAGGAATACCTAACCTCAAATCCCCAAAAAAAGATGCGCCGTTCGATATTGAAAACTCGTGCTTTCTTCTTAAATAAGAAGACAAACGAACGAGTGTCTGAGATATTTTGCGGCCAACCGATGAGCACAAAATTGAATCCTTTTTTCAAAACAGTTATTCCTTTTGAATAACTGATAACGTTATTGTAATAATACAATATGTATCTCATTATTTGAAACATGATTTATAAAAACCTCATTTGTAATTATCCCATATATTTGCAGGACAGAATCATTAAGATTTTTAACTGCTTGAGGAAAGAAAATAAGCGATGTTCTCTTTAGATTTTATATATTGGATTTTCAAATCATACCCTGATAGAAGCCTACCTTTGTAGCAGATTGCTGTCATCAAAGTAATGTTTTTTTTTATCTCCAAAAATTGCTATGAATGGTTTGTTGTCTGACACTAAAGTAAAACTTATACCTAACAAATACTGGTGATATTTATTAACAACGAAGACGATTGCCAGCGCTTCTTATTCTAATTGAGAGTATTTTATTTCTGTCTGTTGTAACTTTTTACATGTAAAGGAAATCGGACGTTCCTTACCATCTGCATACCTATATACAAATATAGCGCTGAATCATACCGGGCTCGCGTCAACTATCATCTGAAGCCATGACTTCCTTGATTGCAATAAACTATTTGTTGTTGCGCTTTTTCTCACTTAAACTTATCAGGCAAAATTTCATACAATGGCGCTGCAATAATCGCTAAGTTAGGCATAATCTGCCTATAAAAATTAAGAACGCCAAGGAAAGATTGCAGCTCATTTATATTCTTTGGCTCTGTTAAATTTAGTATACCTTCTTCCTTATGCAGGCCGCCGTAATTAATTGATTAATTGAAAAAACTCGCATTAACTAGGTGACAATTTAAAACCTGCCTCGTTTAACCTTGAGTAAACTAAACAAAGAATTTTAACATGTTGCTCCCTATTCTGGTGTATCTAGATTGACCCTTTGTTGTGAAAATCATAGCAAAATTTTTTGAATTCTCATATAGGTAAGGGTAAATCCTTGTGGCAACGGGGTGGCACGCTGGCGATGCGTGTTGTCACTAGCCTACTCAAAAAAAAAAAAATTATCGTGCCTGCCAAAAAAAAAAAAAAAACCACGATCCCAAACAACATCTTACTGCCAGATGTTTTGACAGCCGAAGACAATGAGGTCGTAACAGGTCTTACCCACCCTTAAATGCACCATTTGGATATACCGTGGTTGCTTTGCCTGTGTATTTTTGTAAGCAACCCCCTACGCCGCACCTATTCAACATTCCATTATCACGTCACGCCACAAAAATTGCAAACACTCATTGTTTTAGTAGTTTGAAAATACATAATTCATCTTCAAATTTATTTGATTGGAAATTCAGTACAATTTTAAGATAAAAAAAAAAAAAAAAAAAAAAAAAAATGAAACAACGTTTTCTACAGGTAGCTGTGAGTAGTATGTAAGTACAAAAATTAGTTTGAAAGGATACGATTTGTAATACATAGTTGATAGTAGATAAGTTTAAATTTATGCATGTTTCTGTTCTTTAAGACACTGAAAAGTTAGGTTAGTCAAATCATTATAACAGCGAAATATGCCAAGCTACGTACCTATGTAATTTCAACGTAAAATAAAAAGAAAATTTGAATAACAATTTTTCACTGTCTACATCGATCAACCGCAAATCAGGAGTGCACTCTGGATCGCTGCCGCTTGTTCTATGCATGTATGATTAGTGTGTTTGTATGTTTTTTTTTTCTTTTTGTAATACTTCGCAAGTTTCATTTTAAGGTTAGGTTATGTTATTGTAGTTATAGAGAAATTCTTCTTAGTTTAGGTATTTTAATTTTTAATTTATTTAATTTAAACAATGATCTCTTTTTTTCTTTGGTTGGCTTGATGTACCATCTAGAGATAGACTGAAAAAATTTTTTTATTCTTTCTTTTTTGTTCTTTTAGTAGGATGTGTGCAGGATGCAATTATGATGAATATGCGAGTTTGATTTTCTATTTATTATTATTATTATTTTTTTTTTTTTTTTGAGGTTCTGCGCTGCGAACGATTATTATTCTGGATATAGTACCCGCTAGAAGTGAGCGTTGAGTTTAAAGGTAGGCAGTGGAAGAAAGCAGGAAGCCAAAACTTAAACGTAGTTTTTTTTAGAAAGGCAAATTTCAAATCTTTTTTTTTTTTTTTTTTTTGAATTATTCAATTTTTTTTCAGCGCGTACTTTTTCTTATCAGTTACTCTCTGCGGTGGCTGGCGAAGGAAAAAAGAAAAGTTTGAGATGCCGGTTCTTTAGATTGTTCTGCTTTAGGGTTGTAACGTAAGCTTAACTCTATCATTTTGTTTTAAAACAATTTTTTTTACAAAGGTATTGCCACAACTGTTGACATGCCATAGCTAAGTCTATTTTATAAAATTCTTATCCCCCTGCCAATTCGGCAAAAATTTTATCTATGTTGGGAAAAGCGTGCGGTTCATCCATTAAGTACGGACTAGTTGTGATTTTGAAGTCACTACAGAGTCTTACCGAGTCATCTTTTTTTATTATTGGAAACACTGGTGTACACCACTCACTATAGATTACTGGCTCGAACTGTTTAACAAACAAATTTGTCAATCTCTGATTCTACTTTCCCCCTTATGGCAAAATGTAACTTTCTCGATGGACAGAATTTGGGCACAATGTTGTCTTTTAATTTTAGCGATACAGTTTGGTATTTGAAAGTCCCAAGGTAACCATTGAACAAACCTTTATACTATATATATATATACATATATATATATATATATATATATATATATATCGATACGAATCAATATCTGCAGGTTTGCATATTTTTGTCAAAAAGTGTATTTGATTCAAACCAATGTTGACTGCATTCATCGCCGAAATAGCTACCACGCTGTCTACTTCCATATGTCAATTCCATTCAAAGTCACTTTTACGGTGATAGGCTTTATACTTGTAGACTGTGTAAAATGAAAAATTGATAAATAATTACAGTCATTAATTAAAAAATTACAATTATATGATTTATTTTTTTAATCCACACCTGCTGCATTATTATGTAATCAAAGTGAGAGAATGAGAAACAGAAACGAGATTTATTTATTTATTTATTTTTTTTTGTAAAATTAAGTTGCGTGTGATATTTGGAAGTCTAAGGAATCGTAACAATTTACTTGTTGTCTTACATTGTTGCTAACATGACGGCTCGGCTGCATAAAGCACTCTTGCTGCATGTCTCTTAAGATACTTTATATTTCGGGCTTAACGTTAGATCCTTATTTTCATATAATTTTTTCCAAACTGTTCCGGTAGCATATTTCGAGGCAGATTATTTCCTCAAGAGGTTTCTTTCCATGCAAAGATTGCTCGTTATAGTTCCTCCAAAGTATTTGTATTCTTTTACTAGTTCGATGGTTCTGCTAAAAGTATGACCCCGTCATACCTTTATTTAAAATCCTTCAATCAATATTCTGCTCTGTAACGTTTTAGATATATCAATGTGTAAGAGTGCTGGGTTAAAACTGCAGCCTTGTTTTAAACCCATTTATAATAAGTACAGTTAACATTTTTATACACACCGCGGACAAAGGAAAATCAGAAAGGATGATAAAGAGGTACCGATAAACGTTGGTTTTAAATGTTTGAAGATTGTAATGACCAGTAAATAAAGAGTTAGGTAGGGCATTCTATAAGCGAGTTGTGCGGATTTCTATGGAGCACTGGTGGTAAAAATAGCGATAAAACAGAGTGAGGCACGGGACATTTCGTGGGTGTTCAATGGTGTCCAATGTTTGAGTGATATTATAATGACCTATGACTTTTATTCCACGATTTTGAATCCTATCTAGCAAGTGCAGATATGTTTTTGGAACACCCGACCAGATATGGGCATTGTACTTCAATTTCGTGCGGGTAAATACCTCATCTATTGAAGCTGGATCATAGGGGGTGAAGTATTTCTTACATCGCTTGAGAAATCCTTGCCATGTCGCAGTTTTTTTAACGACACCGAATATGTTGTTATTGACACACATACCGAGAAAGGAAAGTTTTTCGGCTTCGATTATGCCATTCATAGCCAATGGCTGGGTGTTTGAATTTCACTTTAACGACAACAGATAACATTGAATTTTTTTCCGTTCTATAGCCGAAGAGCAGGGGCGTGAGTCCGGGAACGAATATAAAAAGCAGAGAGAACTGTCGTCAGAAAAGGAATATATTGGATTGGAAGTAGCAGACAAAAGATCTGGAGCCCTGGGGCACACCAGAATTTATTTTGTGAATATCAGACTTGAAACCGTCCAAGACAACTTGAATTGAACGTTCCGAAAGGTTATTTCTAATCCATTGAAGAAGAGAGTCATCGATCCCTTGACAAAAAAGCCTGATACCAAACTCTGTCAAATGCCTTAGAAATATCAAGTGCAACTATCTTGTTTTCGCCAGATTGATGTATGCTTTGGTTCCATTTTTCGGTGAGACATGCCATCAAATCACCAGTGGACCTGTTGCTACGAAAACCATATTGCCGGTTTTCGTGTTTCGAGATATTTCATGAGCTGACAGTTTATCGGCGTTTCCATGACCTTGGAAGAAGGGACGTAAGTGCAATGGGTCTGTAGGAGGAGAGAGAAGAAGATTTGCCTTTTTAGGGACGGGCTGGACAAATGCTGTTTTCCATCTGCTCGGAAAAAGTCCTAAGGAGTAGAATTGATGAAAAAACCTACGCAGTGGTTTTACCAGCGTGAAAGAACACCTCTTCAGAACAAGGGGAAATATACCATCTGGCCAAGCGGATTTGTCAATTCTTAGATCTTTAAGAACTCTTGCTACTACATGAGCGCAAACTGGCCGCAAAGTGTGAAGCAAGTAGATTGGCCTTGTCCAAGGATGCTAACAGGTGGAATGTTATTGTAAATGACCGTTAAGATGGAGGATGAGGCAGAATTTCTAATATCTTTGACGAACAACCAAGCATTTATATTACCTTTGGGATATTATAGTATTTTTTGCCTCAGGCTTTGTATTGAATTTTACACGTTTTTTTTTTTTAACTTTTTCCGGTTGTTGTCTTTCGGGTTGGTCTTGAATGACTGGAAAAACATTTCTCTAACCCTGACAGCTTCTTTACAGCTCTAGTCGTACCATGCCTTTTCTTTTGGTTTGATACTCATCATCCAATGAGTAATAAAAGATCTTATTGAAAAGAGAATAATTTCTGTGATCACATCAGCAGCAGCACCACGTCGTTGTCGATTAAACATAACGACTAGTTGCCTTTCTCGTATTGCCATACGATTGGATTCCAATTGGAACAGCGACTACATTATGGAGGACTTTGGTAAGCTACATCACTTCGCACGTAAATGGCGAGATCGTGATGGGGGAAGAATAATGGCACTAGTTCGTAGCCAGGCAGTTTCAGATTACAATGATCTGAGAGGTGTGGGTGGGGATTTAATTGTGTTTCACTAATGTTTCACTTTTTGCTTTCCATTTCAAAAGCATGCCCATTCGCCACCTTTCTGGGCGAATCATCCTGAAATATGGTCTACCTTCAAAGTAACAATGGACTGGTCCAAATTTAGTAAGGTTATCGAGGAAATTGACTAAAAAATACTTGCTCAAGTTCAGGAAGCGGTTCTCAATCCACCAGCAATCGACAAGTATCCTAACCTCAAACGACTAATTATCGAATGCTATTCCGACTCGGAGCAAAAGAAAATAAGAAGACTTTAATCTGAAGTTGATCTCGGTGACAAAAAAACCTTCTTTATAATGAACTCTAAAATCTGGCATTAACTTCTGTTGGTAAGGAATTTCTTAAAAGTATGTGAATGCAAAGTCTCCCAACTGAGGTTCAAGTAACTCTTGCCGCTTTTCAGACAGAAGAGCTTAAAAAGCTTTACCAAGTCGCTGATAAAATAATGAAAACTACTCCCAATTCTGTTTCACAGGTAAACCGCGTTTCAAAAGTTGAAGAGTCTGTCATATATTCGGATCGATATATAGTGCCATATATTCAGTAATTCACGTGTTCATTTCATGGAAAAATTATATTTTCGACAATCGATCTCCGACACGCGTTAAACCAAATACCAATGGAACCATCAGATATACCAAAAACCGCCATAACTACACCATTTGGTATGTTTGTGCAAACCATGCAGCGCTATATATGCATGCTGCATGATGCTCTCCATTGTTTGAACTTTGCGTTTCCATACATCGACGATGTTTTTATATCATCAACCACAGCAAAAGAACATTTAGAGCACTTGCGAAAAGTCTTCCGAAGGTTACGTGATTATAATCTTAAAATTAACATGTCGAAATGTCACTTTGGTAAGAGTGAAATAAAATTTTTCGGGCATTTGGTAACGAGAAACGGAATTTGAATATTACCGGAGAAGGTTAAAATCCTGCAGAACTTCAAAAAACTAAGCATAGCGAATAATCTAAAAAAAAATTGTTAGCAATGGTTAATTTTAAGATGAGATTTACGAGTATTCCAAATGCTGTGAATAATCAGATTCCACTGCAAGATCTTATTAACGGCAACTTAAAAACGATATTACCAAAATTACTTGGAATATAGAAGCAGACATCGCGTTTCAGAAAGCTATAGATGACCTCACTCAGGCAACGCTCTCGGCCAATCCAGTAAACGCGCTCTTTTAGAATTATATGTTGGGGCGGTGGTGAATCATTATCATTATCATTTTTAATAAGAGTTCACAGCCACTAGGTTTTTATTCCGAAAAGCTTACGAAACCTCAGAGGAAATATCGTGCTTACGATAGGAAATTATTGACAATATATTAAGTTATCAAACAATTTCAATACTTACTGGAAGGCAGAGACTTCTCCTTTTATATCGATCACAACCCGCTAATTTATGTTTATGCTTATAATGTTATTCTTCTCTGAAATTTGGCGGTCGATATCCAATCAATAAATATTATTTACAGTTTCGACAGTTATTCCGTTTTTTGGACCAAACAAGTCACTATTTTTCTCAGGTTGAGTTCAATATTTATATATTTATTTTACAGCATTAATATACATTATTTATTAAAATATGTTGGAAAGGTAAATTCAGATGAATCCCATATTCTTTTCTTATTCTAATAATCATCTGTCTGACCTTTTATTGTTTTAGTTCTAAATAAACCGTTGTTTTTGGTTTTTTTACTCGAATAAAATACTTTTCTGAATGTTTTATTTTTTTTTTTTCTTAAATGAATAAGTTGTGTTTGCGAATGAAAAAAGTTATAGGAAATCATCTTGTTTTTTTTCTAGACATTTATGTTACTTCTTCAAAATAATGTTGTTTTATTTTTCTTTCTCTTATGTTGACTTCACGAATGTTTCTTTGATTCTATAGCAGATTCAGCACAATGTAACTTATAGTTGGTTTTCCATATTCATCTATGATCGTTGGAAGCTGATACTTCCCTTCTGTTTGTCTCCTCGCATGAATCTGGCGATTGCTTTGTATCTGAAGACTTGGTTCGTCAAAATCATTCGATGCTATACTTATTTCGTAGGTCTGCTTTACTTTTAGAATTCGTAAGTCGCTGGTATTGCTTATTGATATTTTTATTATTATATTATAGTTATTTATATTATATTGAAATTGAGAACCCGTGTCAAATGCAAATCACACTAGGTGACGGGTGATGAAAAATAGATTTATTACAACAACTCAAAGAGAAGAAAATCATGGGAACTGCCCAGTCATGCTCCGGCGTCGTCGGCTCGGCCGAAATTTCATGCTTCGAACGTTATGCTGTGTTTTTATTGGGACCAGGTCGGTGTTATTTATTATGAACTATTGAAACCCAACGAAACCAGAACTGTAAACCGGTATTGACTTCAATTGATGTGATTGAGCCGAGCACTGCCCGAAAAATAGCCACAATACGAGCAGAGGCACAAAAAAGTGATTCTACAGCATGACAATGCTCGGCCTCACGTTTCCAAACCCGTTAAAACCTACCTGGAAACGCTCAAATGAGAAATTCTATCCCACCCGCCATATTACCCAGATATTGCGCGGTCTGAGTATAACTTCTTCCGTCCGATGACATACAGTCTGGGTGATCAGCCGTTCCGCTCATATGAAGACATCAAGAAATGGCTTGATCCGTGAAAAATCTCAAAAGATAAACACAGAAAGATCGGAAAAAGTTGTAGTTAGCGATGTGCAATACTTTGAATTTTTCATTTGTAACCATTTCCTTACAATAAATTTGAAAAAAAAAAAAACAGCGATAACTTAGTGATAGACAAGTTTTTGGACGCAAGTTGACAATCTAAATTAAATAGATGCAAACTTAAATAAAGATCTTCTTGTTCCTGCTGAAACTATTTATATATGGTTCCTAAAGAAAATGACCGTCGATGGTAATGCCTAGGTAGATCTTTATAAGTGTCAACAATATTTTCTCCCGCTGCTGTATTTCCACATCTACGAGTAAATGTCTCCAGAACACTTTGAGATTTTGGGTATCTTTGGCTTCGAACATGCATGGTTTTGATATTAAATTATTCACTACCAGCCATTGTCACGACACCATTTGCTTGTTTCATTGAACTCGTCTTGAATTATTTTCTCAGCTTCTACTGGCGGCTGGTGAGATACAATGATAGCTATATCGTCCTCCTTTTGGACATTAAGCCTATATATCAAATTCTTTACTTCAATACACTCCACATCTCCCAAGAATATTTAATCACGAATCACAATGTTTTCTGGCTCGATTTAGCTGTGGTGCACGTGTGTATTAATGGGAAAAAATGTTGGTAAATTTATTAGATGCTTCCGTTGAAGTTCTGGATGTGAATATTTTTGTAATCATGTTATCTAAACAAAGTTTTTACTTCCTAATACCTCATTTATTAACACTAGAAAGTCAATCTACTTATGGAACTTCGTAGCAACTGATCACGCCGACAGTCTTACATATTATTCATTTCACAATGCTTTGACAGTCAAAGACTTTTTGTCGGTCCTATTAGGATACTTATGAGACCATTGGCGAAAATAAAAATATTTAATTTAGCTTATTTCCAGTGAAAATAGATGACTTGTGGAACTTATTGTATTTATTAATTCATATGCATCCTACACAGTAAGGTAATAAATTTTAAACAGTAGTATAAACTTATATTTTAACAATATAAAGAATTTAAAACTAAGAGCTCTTTAATATGAGCAATTTGGTAGAAAAATTAGACTTATTATTAAGATTGTCTTGTTTCTTATGTAGTTTAAACAGAAGAATCAAAAGGCAATATAAAAAAACATAATGTTTAAAAAAAAATTATTTTAAATTATTGAACATATTATTACAGATTTGTTGTAATAACTATTAACTATTATTAACTACTACATCTCTGCTTACGTTTCTATTAATACTAGCACCATTTAGCTACATATGGTATTTCTAAAAATGTCCAGTAAATCTCATAGAAATTGTGCTATGCTCCTAATCCTTCTTACATGTAATGGTAGGAAGTTCCATAAACGTATGACGTTCAAAGAAAGCTGCCTTTCAGAAGCAAGACAGGAGTAACCGGACTTATTAGGTTTTGGAAAATGTTGGAAGATCCGAAACGTAATTTTTTATAAAGGTTACGAGGTTTCCATGTCTCAATTATATTAAAGAGCAAAATTAGAGTAAAAGGTAATCCAGGGTGATATCGTAGATTCGTTTTAAAAAAATTGGGATCGGCTCTACTCTGATGAACCTATATATGTATCGTGCAGTGTTTTTATGGGCAACATTAAGCCATCTCATGCTGAGAGAATCACATCAGAAGAAAATTGTGTGTCCGCAAATATTTGGTGCTAACATTCTAAATTCAATTCAAATAGAGACATATTTGTGTTTCGACATTATGAAACGAAAGTAGTTGGCATCCAAGCAAATGAAACTTGCGCCAAATAATGACTAGCTTTCTATGGCATATTCTTGTTAAGAACTACTAGATCTAAGGCATTCCGAGATGTATTTAATCTAAGCAATGCATTAGCTTAGAACGATAACCTTTTACAACCACTTCAGAACCTAGAACTGAATCAGAACCTTTTTTTAAATTTTTGTGGATTGATTCCAATAGAGTCTTTGTCTTATATCATAACGGTTGTCCGCATCAAGAGCAATATTTTACTTTAAAATATTTATTTTACTTAGAAAAACTTAAATCGGCCCTATACGGTTTAATCCTTCAAGTTTCAGCAACGACTGTGTGAACTTAAGCTTGTACTTGTTAATCACTGCCTAAGAGCCTCAAAATTTTTTCATAGACATACATATGACGGTCCCAGAAACACTCGACCAAACAAATAAAACACAAAAATTTTGGAAAAAAATTTATTAATTTCTCAACATAATCGCCTTTCAGCTCTATACTAGGTGGGGTGAAAAGTAACCTCCGATTTTTCAACTTCTTGATCCCATCCGAAAAGTAATCTTCCGGAAGGTCTGCAAAATATTCTTCCGTGGAGTTGATGATTTCCTCGCGTGAAGCTGAATTTTTTATTGATGAGCCATTTTTTGAGGTTTGGGAAGAGATAATAGTCCGAGGGGGTAAATACGGTTGATGCTACAGCAATTGGAGACGTAAGTCATTGATTTTAGCCATTGTTGCGATGCTCTTGTGCGCCGGTGCATTGTGTTCCAAAAACAATTTTTTTTTTTCGCTTCATGTGAGGCCGTTTTGCAGCGATTTCGGCCTTCAATCGCTCCAATAATGCACAGTAATACTCGCTGTTGATGGTTTTTCCTTTTTCGAGGTAGTCCACGAAGAGTATGCCATTACAATCCCAGAAAACTGACGCCATAACCTTTCTGACCCTTCGAGTCTCCCTCGGCCGCTTCGGAGAACTCGTGCCGGCTTCAGTCTATTGCCGGGAACTCATTCTGTTCTCTGGTGTGTAATAGTGGATCCAAGTTTCATCAACAGTTACCAATCGACGCCAAAAGTCCGCCCGATTCCGTATCAGCAAGTCCAAACACTCTTTGCGAAGTGCTCTCGCGTTCGTGTTTTTTTCAGGAGTCAGTATGCGCGGCACCCACTGGCAGGATAACTTTTTAATATGCAAAATATTGTCCAAAATATGGCGTGTGTTCATTACTAATCTTTGTGGTATCTGCTAGCTCGCACACTTTCACTTTCCGGTCAGCCAACACCGTTTCATATATTTTTTTGACATTGTCCTCGAAACCAATATTTGACGGTGTAATCTGACGGAGCATTAGCCCCATAATATTTATCCAACTTTTCTTTTGTTTGCTTCGCCGTTTTGGGTCTCAAAAAATAATGTTTTATGAGAGAACGAAAATCGTTTTTGTCCATACTCAACATGATGCTAAACACGTCACCAACAATCAGATGTCAAAACAAAACTAAAGACAGAATCGCACTGAAATTTGGCATGTAAGCCTAAATATGAACGGACTTAAGGGCACCACAACATTTTTTGCAGTAGCAGAGCATTCTCTCGGTAAAGGAGGCTACATTTCACTCCACCTAGTACACTTTTCCCAGCGATGTTCATAAAGTTCGATACTCTTTTTATAATAAATAACCATTAACTGCCGACATCACTTCTTTATCGTTGGAAAAACTTTGACCACTGAGCCATTTATTTCAAGTTTGAGAACAGAAAATAATTCGAGGGGGTTAAATCAGGCGAATAGGGTGCATGAGGTAGCAAATCAAATTTTAGTTCATTAATTTTGGCCATTGCAATAACTGATTTGTGAGCTGGTGCATTGCCTTGATGAAATAACACTTTCTTCTTAGTCAAATGCGGCCGTTTTTGCTTGATTGCTTCGCTCAAACGTTTCAATAATTTCGCATAATACTGGCCGTTGATAGTTTTTCCTTCAGTTAATGAAAATCATCCCACGCGCAACCCAAAAAATCGACGCCGTGACCTTGCCTGCAGATGAAACGGTCTTCGCCTTCTTTGGAGCTAGTTCACCCTTTTGAATTCATTGTTTTGATTGTTCTTTTGTCTCGAGTGTAAAGTGATGGACCCATGTTTCATCCATTGTTATGAAACTGCGCAAAGTTTCAGCTTTGGTGCTGTGAAACTCCGCTAAAGACTCAATTGAAACATCTTCACGATACTGTTTTTGCTCGAGTGTGAGCAAACGCAGCACCCATCTTGCACACAGCTTTCCCATGTTCAAATTTTCAAATAATATGCGATCATCCAGTACCGCTTTGTGGATTTTTTGCACCATTTCTGGAGTCGTCACCTTGTACGGCCTCGTTTAAACTCAACAACCCAAAATTTTATTATTGTAAACAAAGAAGCAGACTCACCCAGAGTAGAATCCAGTTCAGCTTTTATATTGGTTGGGCTGAGCCTTTCAAGCAAAAGTATTGTATCACATAACGATGACCAATTTCCCCATTTTCACAAATCCACTGACAACTTTCACTATTGATGGCTGCCAAACAAATACTAAACAAAGTGGCACTTTCAAACTTGAAACGTATGCTTTATAGACTGCGTACTTTCTAATACAGTGATATTCCTACTACCGCCATGTCTTGATCAGGCCGGGTACTTCTGGGACCGCCCTCGTATCTTCCTTATTTTCCTTTAAAGTACTTTATGAGTTGAATGGAGTAAAGTAATTTGATTATTATAGTTACTGACCCCACCTGCAAGATTCCTGAATTATTGACGTTATATCAGCCATAGGGATGTAGTCAAATAGTCAGATATTTTTATTTCGGACTTACTGTTATTACCCTTAATGAGCACATACTATCTCCAAGGGCTGATTTAAAGTGGTAATTTTTATCTCTCGTACGTTTTATAAAAAAAGGTGCTCTCAGGCTCGTTTGTGCTACGATTAATCATTGTGCCCATGCCAAACACCGCGAAATTTTAGCCAAAGCAAAGTTGACCATCGCATCCGAATGTTTGTCCCTTTTCATACGCACATTCAAGTATAACTACAAACCACTTGCCATTCTAGAGAGTGTCGAACCGGTGAATAGATATCCGAACAATGTTTGCTCCTGACAAATGCATATCTGAGCGCAATTTCCCGCATATGATGTCAATACACAACTGCTCCACTAACCGCTGCTTTACTCTATGCACCATGTCAAAGTCGGATATTGCATTATTCGCCTGTTTCCGTTTTTCAAAAGCCAGTATCAAACATCGGAGTGCTCGAACAACAATTTTTTGGAAACTGTCCAAACGTATTCATAGCTAATAGAAGCATCCACTCTAACCCCCATACTCCGAATACCCCATAACTAGCAATCATTCACTCGAATGTTTGACGACAATTTGAATTTAAGGATTCGCCATTTGATCAGAACACAATATTTCCATCACAGTTCATATTAAAGTAAAGTTTTTCACAGGACACAAAAATTCGACAAAAGTTGCAAAAAAAAAGAGGAAAAATTCCTAAAAATGACGAAAATTAGGTTAGCTGCATTTTGTTCGATTTTGTATTCGCCTATCTCTCGTAGTCATATTCATTCGCAGGTGAGCACTGTTCATGGAAGAAGGTGAAAAACAGGATGAGTTCCTCAAATCAGACGTGTATCGTGGTATCTGAGTGGTAAAATCGCGTGGGGATGATTATTTGGATGCTGCTGATGCTGATGTATTCGAAGCATTCACCCTGGTATTTTCTTTTTTTTTTCGATTTTCGACTGCTTTTTTTTCTTTTAATTAAATTAACATTCGAATGTGATTTGCGGATGAGAATTGCACCCAAATTCAATAAACAGGAAGAGTCGAACGATGTGATTTGGAGAGCGAATTATCGATACTAGGGTTGGTTGTAGGTCTCGTTGGCGTTAGCTGGAGTTAAGATTGATTTATCATAGCATTGTCGGGATGCTATCCAACAACTACAACAGAAACCGAAAAATAAAATAAAACAAAATTGATTCGAAATACAATTTTAAAAGGTGCTGTGAATGGCGGTGCCGCATATTTCACTAGTTTTTTGTAGGCAGAGTAATTAAATTAAATTGAATTCTCCCGCTCTGATCAAAGGATTTAATTTGGCAATAAGAGAGGTGGAATCGTTGCACGCGAGTATAAGCCTTTGAAGTATGGATAAAATATAATTGCCGAGCCTGAAGGTTGTTCAGTCGAGCATTTGGCTCAGTTGGAATTTGAAGGGGATGTAAAAGTTCTGGTTTTTGCACTAGGGACTTTGTATCTTCACTATTGCATTAAGTTTGAATGGAGGATTCTTACTCTTTTATTTTGTGAATTTTTGGATTCAATTTCGTTTGAATACGCTTTCAATTGAAAGTCCAATGACTACCAAACGATATTCTTTCCCAACAAGCTGGAAGTATTTCGTTAATTATACGGTATGTGAGATATCCACCGACAATAATGTTCATAGGAAGATCGATCTTTTGAAAGCATGTAGAACTCTAATGTCAATTATTTAACATTATAATTATATAAACAATTACACTGATGGCCGTCATATTTGTTGGCAGTTTCTTATGATGTATACCGTCTAGATGATCTAAAGATAGACTTTAGTATCATGCTTAAATACTATCGTTCATTCTGCCTATATTACTAATGAAAGAAACATACCTACACATGGCTTAAATCAAATTTCTGGAAATCACTACCTCACTAACGAGATTAGTAAAACAAGAAATGTAACGGTCACTATTTTTCAAAAACGCGTAATCGATGTTGACTTATAGTATACTTGTTAGGCTGTTTGCTAGCACAAGTAAATAGGGCTCATAACTCTATAGAGAGGAAATAAAAATATTTAGAACCAGCTAATAGCCTGGGTATTCATAAATGACCCATTCAGTGTGTTAGAGCCTGGCAAACGATTAAAGAGCGGATATCTTCGGATCTGTTGGTGAAATATCGGATTCTTAATTGATCGGGTGCAGCCGAAAAATTCGGGCCATGGGATGAATGTTTCTCAAATCTTGATATCCATAAAGGGACCGTCAACTAGGTAAATTGATCATATTGCGAATCGATACAAGGTCCATTGTTTTGGATGTCTAACCGCTCCGGTCGGACTTAACTATCGTTAAGAAATTCAATGTCGAACGGCTACAATCACAAGAAATAACCAGGGCCTTTTTCAGCGGAATCTCCCCTCTCGAATAGCATCACTGCCACAGAGTAATTAGAGAGGCCGACTTTAATAATGTGTTTTTCAACTAAACGTTCGATCGGAGCCTTAGAAA
The DNA here is from genome assembly GCA_907269105.1 of Volucella inanis. Taxonomy (NCBI): domain Eukaryota; kingdom Metazoa; phylum Arthropoda; class Insecta; order Diptera; family Syrphidae; genus Volucella; species Volucella inanis. Next base: position 100,899,839 of record OU026157.1, on the reverse strand, counting down.
TGTGCTATCAGACAGAATGAATCATTTAACCTGGACGGAGAAAATATCCCCGTAAGTCTATATACGGAGCATACGTCAGTTTATTACTAAAATTTGGGTCGACGATATCCTGTTGAATTCATTTTGTGATCGCAAAGAATGGAGATCCTCTTAACTGCGTCAACTGCAGGGGAGTAAATAACTTAACATCACATATAAAATCTTGTCTACCGTATTGTGTGAACGAATAAGACCCTGAGACGGCCTCAAACACCCCTATCAGCGTAGTTTTATCTTATAAATGTCCATCTTTGATCACATGGAAAAAAGCCAAGAGTTCCAAATCGATAAATGCCACCGCTTCATTGATTTCAAAGTCGCATATGCACTCTAGTTTTTGTATCCGTGCCAAGCTCGTTCCACTATGCAGGATAACGATGGAGAATGCATACTCCTACGTCAAGGCCGGTAATGATAAAATTGCAACCTTCAATATCAGAAAGGACATAAGCAAGGTGATGCGTTGTCATGTTATTTTTCAACATCGTTCTTGAAAGAATTGTTCAAGCCAACTTAACACTCAAGAGGGTATTACTAGAAATCACGGTGCGGCTGGTATTAAGCCCCGAATGTTCCGATTTAGAAGCCCATATACTAACATTTGATTCACGGCCACCAATGACATTAAGATCACAGAGAGCTTTGAATGAAATGTTTCCGGTTCCGAAGATGAGATTTTATATGCAAAGTTCAAACAAGACACACGAAAAATTCAGCATTTCTTAAATACAAAATACAAAAATACAAATCTTCAAATTGTCATTGATGAACTGTGATTGATGGTAGTTGATGAAAAAGCAGGAAATTAAAGTTATCCAAGAAGGTGTTGAACTTGCGCTCACCTAATAATAGGGTCTTACGATTACTTTAACTTTGCCAAAGCAAAGTCAAAGCCCTACTGGGCCAAAGAATACGAAAAATAGCAGCATATCAATCCCATTTATATTTAAGGCTCAAGCTCGGTGTAAGGTTTGTCAAATTTACGATGAATATGTTCTTAAAATAAAGCAATCCACCAGCAGCAAGCCATCACAAGAATTCGTCTATTACTTAAGCTATTCAGAGTGTTTTCTACAGCACACAAAGTGCTGGGAATGATGGGGGAAATCTTGTTTGAGACGAGGAGTCCTCAAGTTGAAATCAAAAATGGAGAGGTGCGATGGACCAGTAGAAGAAGAGACGAAAAGGGATGAAAATGAAACTGAGAGCAGTTGATGAATGAAAATAATATAAGTTTGATGCGGTCCTGATAGGAAGGTTAAATAATTGTTAAAAAATGTGAGGTTAAATACCCAAGGTATGAAATATGACAAGGTGACAGCTTAACTGTCGTACTCAAGCAGAGGACGAACAAAGATAACATAGTGAGATCTGGTTACGTACGGTTGGAAAATTCTTTGGACCACCGTCTAATAAAGTCAAGTGATGACTTAGCTTTAACGATCATCTTATAGATATACGAACGGAAATTAAGCTCACAGTCGAATTATATGTCAATTTATTGAAAAGGTTGAAAGAGGGCACTTGATTGACCATAGAGAAAATTAAGTCGAAGAGGTGACGGGTTACATTTATGTGGAAGGTTATAGATTGTCAATATTAGGTTCTTAGCAGTGCTTGAGGCACCAGATTTAAAACCGATCGAGGTCATCTTGAAGAAGGCTGAAATTATGGGTAAAAAACAATTAAAAAAAAAAATTGTCGTCAGGGAGAAGGTGGAGTATTTAGTGACCCTCTCAGGTATTAAAAGGAATGAGAAGAATAGGACCAAGATGGCTGCCGGTTCGAACTCCAGGTGAGTTCAGGAAAAGAACAGAAAGGGTGGATTCAAACCGAACAGCATAATATCGGCTTACCAGGTAAGAAAAAATCCATTTTAATAAAAGGGGTTCAAGGCCGAGAGCAGAAAATTTGAAAAGAATCAATTGATGAGATATCTTATCAAACGCTTTATTGAAATCAGCTGTGAAAACATCGATTTCTTTGCCATTGTTTAAGACTGCGAGGGCAAAAGACACGAATTCAACTAAGTTTGTGGTAGTTAATTTGCGTTTTAGAAAACTATGCTGTCTAGGTGAAATAAGAGACTCACATTTGAAACTTCGTATAAAATGTTTTCAAAGAGTTTGGGTATATGAGAGAGTTGAGCAATGGTACAATAATAATTGATAACTTCGATCTTAGATCCGTTTCGAGTATCGGGATTATAAACGATGTCTTCGGGATTATAAACTATAGATTGGAAGAGCATTTTTTAAGAAAAACGAAAAGAAGATCCTTTCCGCCGAATAGAAATTCATATTTAAGTTTTGTTAACTTTTTTTCAACAACAGCAACAGATCGAGATTTTGAGTGAAAAAAAAGGCCAAAGGAGAAATTTAATAGGTCGTTGAAGTAAGAGGGATCTGGTACGAAGGAGTTGATGGCAAATGATTATTTTTATAATGTAGCAAAAAAGGAAGGATCCACCTTAAGTCCTAAGTCAAGCAAAGCGCATAGCCACAAGTGTTCTAGTTCAAAGGATCATAAATTAATAGGAGACAAATCGCTGATCTGTATCCAAAGCACTGTTTACTGATGATGGCCAACATAGTAGTATCTCGTTATTATTGTAGCTATTTTTACAAGTCATACAGGGAGGGAAAACATTTGTAAAAACATCGTATATGTACATGGTGTCCCAGTTTAGCAGTATAATCCTCTAAGGGCACATTCCTGAAGTTCCGCCGAACAAAAAATTGTTCAGGTACAAAAATAGTTTTAGATAATTCGAAAAGGACCACAAAAAATATCTAAGAGATTTTATGAGTAATTCAATAGATACACTTCTTTTAAGGCATTTTTTTTTTGACAAAAAATGGCTTTTACTACAAGTTGCATTTTATATATAAAAAAAAAATGGAACCGCAAATTTTCATAATTTTGAGTTTAACGAGCCATAACTTTTTTGTTGCTGCACAAATGTACCCAAGCATTTAAGACTTGTATGCACTGCTAAATTATCTTTTCTAAAGTGGTTACTCCTTCAAATAAGAGGTCACCTACTTTGATGGGCTGTAACTTGAAATGGAGTTAATAGACTCCTCCCTGCCATACAATTGTTTGTTCGGCCTTAAAGGATTATACTGCTAAACTGGGACACCCTATGTATGTTATGTGTTGCAGCCATGGCTGCAACCACACCTTCTGATTAACGAACGGTTGTTGTTTCGTATCGTTACAAAATCTTTATTAAAATCCAATTTTAGTTACAACTCATTTATATTCTAATACATACTACTTACTTGGTGTTACAATGAGGTAAATATTTGAGACTTAGATTGAACAATTTCTTAATTTTGCCTAATAGGCCATCCCCTCATGGCGATGCTGATATTTAATTTAATCTTTATATATGTACATTTGTGACAGAAGGATTTTTGGCGCCTAATTTTGGTGACTAATCGCGCCACATCAGTGTGGTTAGGGCAAACTACCTAAGTAAGGGCGCGTTCACCGCAACATTATGTACAATACATTACATTACAATTGTTTTCTGCTATTATAAAATTGTAATGAAACCGTATCTGTTAAAAAAAAAAAAAAAAAAAAAAAAAAAAAAAAAAAAAAAACCAGTTGGTTAACGTCGAATTTTGAAATTTGTGTCCGTTTGTTTGTTAGTCCGGGCATCACAAAAAAAAAAAAATACTGATTCGATTCAAACCGGGTTTCCACTGTCCAATAGCCCAAACTGCGGTATATATCATTATGATCGAATGAATTGAGCTGGAGTTACAATTACAGAAACAAAAAATAAGAATATTTTAAAAATTGTAACTCCTACCAGGTAACTAGATAAGAACGATAGGAAAAAATTTAAATAAAACAGCAATAGTGTGAGATATAAAATTGATTCTAACTTTATTTTAAAGCTACGTTCATACCATTATGTGTGGGATAGCAGATCATTCAAATGGTCGTCTCGGCTTCGCTGGCAATGTTTCAAGCAGTCGTTCCAATTTTTTAACAATTTTTGTCAAAAGTTGTCCTCGAGCTCGTCCAGAGTGGTTGGCTTGTTAGGGTAGACTAAGTGCTTGACGTAACTTCACCGAAAATAATCGAGTGGTATCAAATAGTATAATCGCGGAGGCCAATTGATGAACGCTCGCCGTGAGATGACCCAGTCTCCAAATTTCTCCTTCATAACTTCTAGCATAACGTCACTTGTATGGCTGTAGCACCGTCTTGTTGAATCCACAACTTGGATATATCGATGTTTTCGAGCTCTCACCACAGAAAGTTAATTAAGATCACTCTATACCTGACTCCATTGACGAATTGCCTGCGCACTGATGCCATGATTACGATCGATCTCATGACGCAATACACGTTGCCTTTTTATATCTGAGCCGGAATTTGGATATTATTTAATAATTTCCGCACGTTCGACAAGCGTAAAACAATGCACAATGAAATGACACACCTAACTAAATATTTTGACAAATGGACGTCATTGGTAACTTTGACAGCTGCTGCAACATAGCAATTGGAAAAACTATCATTGCTATCTGGTCACCCCGTTCTATATTGGAGTGCAATTACTTCATTCAGTATTCATCTAGCACTCAAACCGATAACATCGATAATGAGCTATGTTATATCGTATTGTTAACACGTTCTTTTTTGACAACAGAGTTGTCTTTTTCGCACCACTCACTACTCATTTTGTTATTTTCATAGTATATATATTATTATTTTTACATTATTTTTTATTTTATATATATATATATAATATAAAAAAACAATTAATCAAAACTTTTCGTTTAAACTAATTATGATATGGATTAGGGGAAGCTCCAGGTTACTACGACAGTATGTATGAAAACGCGGGGCTGAAACTTATGGCACAAAGAACAAAAGTAGCCTCTAGGAATTCCCCGAACTTCTGAAACACCAAAATACAAAAAAACCAATTGTCAATTCTGAGAAAAAACCAGCAACTTTACTTACAGCGGTGAGTATTTGTGTGCTTAGAAAATCTATTGATTCAATAAATTCTTATTATGAAAACTTTTCTCTACTAAGAGATGTAACTACAAGTATACTTATTTTATTAAAAAATCTACAAATTGCCGATAGATTTCTTAAGATATCGCAAACAAAATTCCCGGCACTGTAAATCTTCACAAATCTATTCTCGGGGCATTGTTTATGCTCTGTGGTTAGTTAATGTAACCGAATGCCAAATGGTAGCTGAAATGAAGAATCTGGCGGTAAGTGAAGCGTACAAGTTTTAAAAAAAATTTAGGGGAAATTTCGACCCACAGACGTAATAATGCTTACCTTTGATTTGTATCAAGCTCCTTAGTCTATTAAGATCGACTAGTACATTCCGTATATTCCGTCTTCTATGAGATGTCATAATTGCCAACTATTGGGCCAGACGACAAAACGATGCACAAAAGCACAAAAAACTTGCAAACACTGAAAATTTCAATCTCACGATCCATCCAAATGGAACCATTTAATACATATGTATGTGCAAATTGTTTAGATAATCGCTTCGCCCGAGTTACAAGTATACTACACCCATGCTCCCCAACAACAACAGCACACAAGCCATCCGAGGTCACAAGCATGGCATACCCGTGCCAACAATACACAACAACAACACACAAGCCACCCGGTCATCGATTCTACACCAATATGTGCAACGCAAGCAGCTAACCAAATGTAATTGCACAGGTGACCTGATTATTTGAAGAGTTAGCGTCTGGTGTACTTTAATTTAAATTCCGTCGCTTTAAATTCTTAGAATCACCTCTGCAAGCGTAGGTTCATTTTTAAGCAAGAACATTGGAAAAATCAGATTGTATTTAGCTTGGAAGTAATAAAGAAGTGTTTTTTTAATATACCACGAGGTTCTAATTCATAATTTCCGCCATCATAAAAAGCATGTCCCATGTCCCAAATATATCCAAACAAAAGCATTCTGATAATCAAAACCAAAAAAAAAATTAGCATGACAGAGGCTAGGCGAATATAACACATGGGCTGAAAACTCAGTGCCAGTGTAAAACACAAAATTTTTGCAAAATTCAATTTTATTTACCAATATAGTTGCCTTCGAGGGCAATACACTGATTAAAACTATTTTTCAATCTTTCGATACCAGTTTTGTAGTACGATTTCGGTTTAGACTCAAAATAGGCCTCTGTCTCGGCGATTACTTCTTCATCGGTCTTAAATCCCTTTCCGGCGATATCATAACCATTTATAACCTCCTGGCTCCTGGCTCCTGGCTCCTAGAATGCTATCAAGTCCAATCTGCTCATTGCATTGTATTTATATGTAATAATACTAAGAACGCGATAACGTTTTCGTTGTAAATTAAAGATTGAATTTTTCCTTCGAATAACACCGTTGTTCATTTGGATTTCATCGAATATCACCGGATACAGAACGGAACCATTACGATTTTTAGATAAAATCTGATGCAATAAAAAAAAAAAAAACTCCGGCGACTTTTCATTAAGAAGGAATGAACGTTTTATTAAAAAAAGACTTCAATTTAGACGTGTTCTTATGTACACTTTTGTTCTTATGAAAATAAGCCAACAGCAGTGAAAAAATAGTGTGGATGACAGTTACTGCATTGGTTATGTTTTACTGATGTGAATGTGTTAGAGTTAGTAAGTAACTACGTTTTACATGTGGTACGACACGATATTGAGCAAAATCTTCAAGCAGTAAATTGAAGAAAGTATAAAAAATTTCCTACTACTTAGGCAGCAACAATTAAAAAGCACTCGGGTGGTAAATATTGTATATGTTTCACAGCATTTCAATGTTCTTTGACTGAAGATGATGTAAGACAGCTCTTGTTTTGACCCCTTGTGAGATACGTCTTGGTAATAAGTCACGCCGTAAATATTTTTAAGCTTAATATTTTGACATCTTGATATTCTTAAGAAACTGCCGAATATTCAATAGTAATATCTACATATCTTCTCCGCATTTATTTCAAACTCCCATTAAACAGCTTCTAAAATGGTGATTTATATCTAAAGTGCTTAGGGCTTAAACATAAAGTATCATCGCTTTTGTAACGCTTTTGAAAAATCGAAAAATCATGGTTTTGTTGCATCCTTCATAATGAGATTATTCGTATATCGGTTTGGTCCTATTTGCAGAATTGTCCTTTTCGTCTTCAGTGTTACGAGTTTTTGAGACTTAACGATATACATATTATACAGCTTTATCATCTTAACCGTTCATTTTTTTAATCTATTGATTCAGAAACTAATACTTTATCTCAGCTAAACCTGACTTGTTGTCGAATTTTGTAGTTGATGTCCATTCTACAAGTCTTTTTGAGTTTGACAGAGTCAGAGTCATGAACAAAACCTTCTTTTGAGTACTTATAAATCTGTTATAAACAATATTTACGAATGTTCAACAAACTGCTACATTATAGCCCATCACTTGCACAATTACCTATTTTATCCGACTGCTTTCCGATTAGTAAGAAATCTATCTTCCACTGATTTAACCGCTTACACGAAACTTTATCTCAAATTGATTTCAAGTTAATTTACCCGTACTCCCAATCTATTCCCTATAGGTACCTTGGTTCACATAAAATTATTTATTTCCAATTGGCACAACAAAATGGAATGAATCCCTCCTTTCAGGGAAAGCAATAAAATATAATGGCTCTTTCATATACAGGCGAAGTTGTAACAAGCCAATACGAGTATCTGACCTATAATCTTAAGTACACCGCAAGGAATTTTCTCCCCCTGCAGGCAATTGCTTGCCATTGCTCTTTTCCCAATTTAGTAGCTGGGTTGTTTTCACCAAAAACAAAAGTTGATTTAGTGCGTTAAAATAAACGAAGGGAAGCTCAATGAAGGTGGAGTTGCTTTTTAATTATTCCGAAAATAATAAATAAGTAATCCGAAAAAAAAATTAATTTTCTTTTTATATACATGTTTATGTTCTTATGCTGTTACTGTAGAACAAATGTTTCAATAATGTGTGTATATTATGCGGTCAAGTGAGCTACCTCGTCTAAATGATGAGATCTCGTTCTAAATTTCCTTACCCTTCACTAGTATCATAGTTAATGTAGCAAAGTTGGCGAGGTTCTTAATGCATCAGTGATGCTTACACAGCCAACCCTTTGCAGATCACCAAATATCTATGCTATAAGTGAGAATTGGTTCCACCATTGTGGTGTAACATAAACCCGAAAGTTACATCCACCCTATGGATAAGTACCTATGATAAGAACCAATGCATAACACAGGGCATTGCGCCGCAGACTTTACTATCTATTGGTCACTGCAGCTCCTGCTGAAATCGTTCTGAGGTTTACTCAATCATTGCGCATAACATACAATGACACATTCTCTCGTGATTATCTATTTAAGTTTGTAGATATTCCTCCTCTTCAGGTCCATCAGATCTCTTGAAGATCTCCCTAAACCTGAAGGGAGAAACACTTTGTTTTTATAAATAATGTGCTTTTCTAGATACAAGCATTGAAGGTGCTTTCGAAAATACTGTGTACGATTTCATATTCGAAAGCCTTGGAATTCAGAGGATGAGAGAGATGCTCCAAACCCGTATAATAACCACTTGCTTCGCCGAGATATCAATTATTGTTTCAGCAGCCAAAGTCTGCCTACTAAGATCTATTCTTCTACTCCTTCTATGGACACTTGTCTTTGACGACTTGGCCATCATCGTGAAAGGTAAAACTCGAAAGAAATTTGTAACAAAATGCAGAATGTCCTAAAAGTAGAATCCGACTACTGCGTTGGAGAAAACCTCTAAATTAGCTCCAGAACGGCCGTAGTAGTCCCTTGCAGTCGTAGATGAAAGCTGAGTCTTGATAAGATTTCTCTGATCAATAAAAGTTCTCTAATGAAGTTAAATATCTAGGAGCAAATCTAGAATAAAACTAATAAATATCGAAATTAACAGTGCTACTAAATCCACATGGATTAGTAGACGCATGTTTGGTAAGTCGTAGGAGATATCACCCAACATCATCCATTGGATCTACACAATAATTGTCGGAACGATCATCTCTTACTCTTCAGTAAAAAGGCAAAAGAAAAAACTGCCATATGAAAATTACAACATCTTCAGAGACTCAGACTGTCTTACAGAGACAGGAGGTTCAACATAACGATCCCAAATCGACGATAATAGACCATTAGAAACCTAACAACAAACCCTAAAGGTTAAAAGGTTGCAAGTTATATAGGGATGGATCTAAAATGGATACAGGAGTTGATGTAGACATTTATGGCTAAAAGAACAAACATTTCAGGTCCAATGGGAAAAAGTTTCGGGGTCTTTTAAGCTGAACAGTGTCAGTATGATCCTTGAAACCAGAATGAAAAACGCCAATGACAGGTTCAGCAGATCTATTCAATGAACCAAAACCTTTTGATGGTATTGCGTGTTCAGTATATATTAAACGTCCACAATTTGTGATGCCAATGACGAAACTCGCTCTGGACGCCCCAGTACAACAACAAAAGATGATAACGTCGAAGCTGTGAAGAATATTGTTTTGAAAAATAAGAGAAAATGTTGAGGATGTTGGTATATAATTCGGCTCGTCTCATGTAGTTTTTTCGGATGTTTTGAGCATGAGACGTGTGTCAGCGAGGTTTGTCACGAAACTTCTTAATTTTGATCAGAAGAACCGTCGCATGAGCATCGCTCAAAAGCTCTTGAATAACGTTAATGATGGTCCTCAAAAAGGTCATAACTGGTGACGAATGATGGTTATAACGTCGAAATCAAATCCCAATCGTCCCAATGGAAGCATCCAAGAGACCCAACACCGAAAAAATCACGCCAAGCTCGATCAAATATCAAAGTCTTGATCACATTTTTTTTTGATTACCGTGACGTAATGCATCAGGACTTTTTACCCAAAGGAAGTACGGTCAATAAGGAGAAGACCTTATTGCAAGAAGCAATACGAAAAAAACGTCCCGAATTTTGGAAAAAGATTTCATGGCTTTTACATCAAGATAATGCATCTGTGCATTCATCGTTGCTTGTGAGAGATTTTGTTGGCCAAAAACAACACGAAAATCATGTCTCAGCCACAATATTAACCGGATTTGGCTCTATGTGACTTTTTCCTGTTCACAAAATTGGAGAGACCTATGAAAGGAAGGAGATTTGCAACGATTGAGGAAATTAAAACATCATCGCTGGAAGGTTTTAAGGCTATACCAAAAAGTGCTTATGAGAAGTGCTTCGAGAATTGAAAAAAACGTTGGCACAGGTGTTTTATATCTGAGGGAGATTATTTTAAAAGGAACGACATTATGTTATATTGATGAATACATAATTTTTTTTTTTTTGAAATAGAAAGTCTCTTTACTTTTTGAACACACCTCGTATTATTATTTGGATATTTTCGACAGGCTAAAAGAGCTGCAAAACAAATAAAAATTTTCCTCTAACTTTAAAAAGGATAATATCAGAAGGTAGGAAACTACAGAACACTTACAATGCGTGACCGTATGTGCCATTACTTCCTCAGAGAAATCTAAGTGACTGAGACACTGACTTTGTCATACAATAGTTCTTTTGGGTCGAAGTGCGAACCTCGATTGGGGCCAGTACCCCAAAAGAAATATGTTACACTTCTCAGGCATGTGTTAATCTAAATGATTTTGCTTTTACAATATTTTCCTACTGCTGCAGCGCAGCTTTTAGAGATCCGTCGGACAAAATTAGGTATAGCCAGGATTTAGATAGGAACTGAGTTATTGAGTTCGACGAACTCTAGACGGGATATCAGAATATCGCTTCCGCATCTAGACAGCTTCGAATGAGCTATCTAACCGTGTTTTTTCACACTTCATCTTTTCACGGATGTGGGAGACGAAGACGAGGTCATTGTTTGTTTGATATACTGGACTGTTAGTATCAACGGTCAGAGTGGCACGATTCATATGACACTTTCCAGCTGTATATACAACGCTAACAGCATAACATAACTCTATCCATTTTTTCAACTTTGAGTAACCCAAGATATGGCTTTCCTCTGCCACTTCTACCTTTGGTAAATCGCTCACAAAATTCTCCAATTCAGAGATTCTCTTCCATAGATGTACATGCCAATTGATTTTTGGAATTCAAGCCCAAGACCATATCTATGTATGTCATAGTGAAGTGTAATATTAATAATTAGAAGGAGTGGAGAAGACAAGGAGGAGAGAAGAAGAAAAGAAATATGAATCACCATGATACTACCAGACAATGTTTAAGATATTCAATATACCTTGTGCAAAGCAAATGAAAAAAAGAAGTATCCAAGACATACTTGACCAACATGGGACTCATAGAAATATAATCAAAAAGTTTTCATAAGAATGCAAATTTCAACACTTCTTTACCCTTTACCGAGCAAACATCTTTCCTTAGGTCAAAAGGGATTCGTAAATTTTATTTAACAACACAAAAAAATTTCATTAAGTCAAATATTATGTAACTAGGAAACAACTCTTCCAAATGAAAATGATACAACAAACGATCTGTCAATTATAATATATCACACATACGAGTACTTGTGTGATGCAATGCCAACCAACTTAAGTCCTTGTTGCCTTTGTATTGGCTCCTTGGGTTGGTTCTTTCATTCATCTGGAAAGACCAAGAAAATTAATTGAGATCACAGTAAAATAAGTGATTTCGTCAAATGACGGCATTCCAACAATGACTCTGCTGCTAACCGAATTGACATTTTCTCCTCTTTGACTTATTTTGTCGTAAAGACAGGCAAACAGACAGATAGACAATCGTAAATGCGAAATTGTTACCCTCTTTATAGTAATTGTGAAATGGACAATACCGGGGTGGATTGCCAGTCATATTGATATCATGAAGCGAGTATAAGTACCCGTATTCGTAGCAAAAGAAATACGAATACATATGTAGGTACATCAAGCACCAGTAGAGGAACTCTGGATTGCTTCTAATGTTAATCTCATATGTTTGTGGTTCTCTTCTGTTTTATTCTATTCTGTGGTAGTCTTTGTGCTTTGGAGCTGGGGGTAGTTGCCCACAATAGTATCTGGATATGAACTGTGAAGAATTACCCAGAACCCACCCGTCATGGCGGAAGTACTTCACTCCAATTTGGTCCGCAGTTATAAGTAGAGATTATGAGTGAGTCGATAGAAGTGAATCGAAGATCAATAACGACTAAATCCATTCGATGACTGAGGATGACTGAATTTATGGCAATAGATGAGGGTATCTTCTTGATTACAAATAGACTAAGAGCCAAATCCAATTGAAATGACTAATGTAATGCAATTTCTGCGAATAATGTCATCTGGTCATCTTTTTTTTTTTTTGTTAGGTTTCTGCACTAGAAATGGATTTGGAGTAAATGCTTATGAGATCACGTGCCGTCAATAGGATAAGGGTAATTCACTTAGTTTCGTTATCCGATTAATTTGTGACCACCGAAATAGAAACTGTGGTCGGGGTTGGACAAATGAATGAATAAAATTGGAGAGGCCGAAATATGCTCCATTTCCTGGCGGAGTTTCCTCCACCGAGGAAAAAATCAAGTCCGCGACTTCCTAATTTCTTTTATTTGTAATTTTGTACGACGATTAGCTAATTTCTTAATAGTATACACTTTTTATTTTCATCTTAAAAATCTAATCATCTTTCCGGAGTTGCCCAACAATGTGTACAGAATGTTTCAACCTTTCATGAATATGAAAACTGTCATTCTCTATTTCATTTTGTAATTGTTTACCCTAAAATCTGTCCACCGCACAGCAGAGTTTATCTACAAGAACAGTAATGCTGTGATAATATAAGCCCGTGGTACCGCATTTCATTTCAGATTTGGCTAATTTGTAATTGAATTGAATGAAACATTTTCATCAATGGGTGTACTATTTGTGAGATAGATAGGCTTACGAGTATATTGTTTCAAAAGACAACAAGGCATCGTTTTAAGATGTCGAAAGTGCTCCTAAAAACGAAATATATAAATGCAAAGCAAACCTCTGTGATAAATCGCAATTCATAACTTTGACGATACTAAAAAAGTCTTGAGCACGAGGAGTGAACTCTAAAGTTGCAGTAAACGAATTTATTCGTTGATAATTTAAAAAATATAATTTTTTTATTAGTTGGAGAAACAAGTCTCTTTATTCAAGCCACACTTAAATCTAAACATAAACTCTTATCATCTTATCAGGAAGTAATTCAGACGAAATAAGTACTATCCCATTCGTATGCACCTGAACAAATATCAACTTACCGCAGGTTTGGGTCGACGTGTGTGCTGACCTGGCAAAAGTTGTTATGATACGTTTGGGATTTGTATCGGCGCGTGTGCTGAATCAGCAGCAGTCAGCGTGATAATTCCTCCCTTCTTTAAAATCCGTGTCTCGCGGGTCAATACTGTTTTTAATAGGTTGAGAATGAAGATCATTGACCTTTGGTAATTGAATTGGAATAGGCTCATTTACATTTCTAAACAATTAAAGCAAAACTTGATAATATAAAATTAAATCGGAAGTTATTGATATATCGGTAATCGTATTAAATTTATCTAACTTTTAAACATTTCTTAGGTGTAAATGTAAGTGTAAAGATCCAGCGTTACGCCTTTAATAGTTATATTGGATTGAATTATTGGTGGCAAAATCTGGAAAGTTCTTATTTCTTGGTTGGTGTTCTTCCTGTCGTCTACAGATATGGTTTCGTTGTTAAACTGCACCAGGAATGTTCCGTTCAACCTCTGGGTTTCATTAAAATATTGGAGGGTTCCATTAAAGTTCGTTAGGAAAACGGTATTTTCGGTTAGAAGTTCAATGACCGGTTTCTTATACATCTGGTTGTCGCAAGCCGCATCTTTGCCTCTGATCGTTCGACTAATGTGATTCGTGGATAACCCCTGAAGTTGATTTTCGTTGCAAATTACTGCATCCTAATTTTTGAGCATAGCCCCTTAACTGCGAGTATTTCTTCATGCGATACAAATTGTTCGTTTGCCGAGGTGTAGTGGTATATGCATAGACTCCTCAAGTAGTGGGTCGCGAATTCGAATCCCGTGCGAGGCAATTCTCTGAAAAAGTCTTTTCATAGAATTTGTATGTAGTTATATAAAAAATCCCGTCGGCATCAACTCTGACATAAAGGCATAACAATGTTGTTGGAGTGGTTTGCTGGTTGGGCTAAATGTAACGAACTAACAACTAGAATGTACTAAGACCCAGTGGTTGAGGATGCACTGGCTCCAGTTTAACAACCACCTCTGGGAAAAATATCGAAACCTAATAAACCTGAGTTTCAAAATACTACACCACCCGCCCGCACCCTGGAGAAAAGCCAGTAAAAAGGTATTCATATTGCGCGCGCACAGCGGGATTATAAAAAAAGGTGTATTCTCTCACTATTTCTGTGGATCTGATCAGCACATGATTGAATTCCCTAGGTCAGGTTTTTGGTAAGGGCACAGCATACAGTAAAAATGATTCCTTTTGCAACATCATAGGTTCGGCGAATTCTTTCGCCTCAAAGAAATAAGTAAAACGTGCCTTGCTATCTTACCGCACTATTTAAATAACGGAAGAATGAAATGTTACCACTGCCTTTGATAGTCCCTCTAGCATCTTATAAAAGAGCTCTTCACCATGGCTATTTCTTTGTTTACGTTTCTTAGGAATAACCCCCTATTTCTAAGGGATGATTTATCGTGGGGTTTGATTTTTAATAGGCTTTTTTGACAGTATCGTTTGGGAAGTTATTATGGAAAAAGTCACACCACAACAGCGTCTCCAAATTGTTCAGCTGTATTACGATTACATATTATAATTGTCCCTAAGAAATTTAATCGAAAAATGAAGTCTTCAACCGCCATTGTCTTAGATGTACCATCAAACTAAATGCCCCATCGGTCAAGTTCCAATTTTCTTCCTAAAACATGTTGAACTTGTACTCGCTGACTCTGTTTAGAAGGTAAGGTGCCTGCAAAAAGCAAATCGCTATAATCCTCTGATATAAATCTATGCGCTTGATACGAAACATCAAAAAAATTATTTTCGCTGTTAGTACATGAAGGATTATTTAAAGAAGGTCTCGTTGTTTTTGAACCGAGTGACAAAAAATCTTTGCAAATATTTGTATTCGCGTTTTTATCTAATGGCAATTGAGGTAAGATAGAGCCTAAAACAGTTTTCTGGCTTCTTCTGGTTTTGGATCTTGGGTTGGAAATTGAATTTCCGATCTTTTAATTTTGATCTTTTGAGATTGTTTCATTTACATTACTAAAACTTTTTAAATTTGCTTTTAATATCTGATCTAAAGACTTGAGCATCTTCACTTGAAAACTATTCAAACTATCCTCAATATAGTTGCGAATGTGTTTATCAACTACTTGATCTTTATCAATAATGTTATTACTCTCTTGACGAATTTGGCTATGAAGATGGCTACGCAATTCAGCGTAGATCAGACTCAATATTAAAATCACGAATTGATTCTACACCCTGCCTGACTCGAACTGCAACTTTTTAAAGCTGTTGGAAAATACATCAATTTTCAAATTGTATCAGTAGTTTTCAATATGTCCACCTTCAGCGCGAATAATGGCCTTGAGACGGCCGGAGAAAGCATCGCACGCTGCACGCAAGTGGCTCTGCGGTATTTTGGCCCATTCCCGGCGAAGTGCTTCTTTGAGGTGGTCAAAACTTAGGTATTTTTTAGTGCCAACCTTCGCCTTAAAAATACCCAAGACAGATAAGTCCAACGGATTTGCATCCGGAGAATTTGCAATCCATTGTGTCGAAGGAATGAAGTGTGGAGCATTGTTTTTTAACTAATCTTGGTTAACGCGCACCTTGTGAGACGGTGCCGAGTTTTGTTGAAATGTAAACGGTCTCCGACTGAAATAATTGTTTGCCCAAGTCTTCAATACTCCCTCTAACACAGTTTCACAGTATATTGTACGATCGCATTAATTTTGACGCCACGGTCCAAAAATACGAGCGGAGAGCAAACATCGGCAGTTATGGCAGCCCAAACCATCACCATCGGTGCTGCCTGTTTTCTGGTGGCCGTCCGAAGGTATACATTTTCGAAGGACCTCTCTGGCAGGTAAACTCGGTCATTTTGTTTGTTGACATATTGCTCGATATTAAATGGCGACTCATCAGAAAAAACCAAATTCGGCAACTTTGCACTTTCGTGCAAACGTAGCAACTCCTTCGCTCTTTCGACTCTAACTTTTTTCTAATCGTGTGCTTTTTGGAACTTCAATGGCTTGAGCCCAAGCTCATTTTTTAGTATGTGTTGCACTTCGACGCGGATTTTGCTCAATTCGAGCCTTCACTTTCCGAACCATTTCTGCCGATGTTGCTGTTTTTTTATGACTACCTCCATGGCGTTTTGCAACGCTGCCAGAATCACGGTAACGAGCTATGGTTCGAGACACAAATGATTTATTAACGTTGAGGTGATGAACGGTTTGTAAATTATATCAGTCTGAAGTTGGTTGCATTTCGAGTCAGACAGGGTGTATTATAATAATCAAGTTATTATTCTTCTTGAAAGTCGATTAAAGATTGTGAAATATTTTGAGAAATAGATTTAGAAAAACTTCCGACGACAGGGGTGGATTTAAACCTGAATCGTTAAGAGAAAAACTTAGCTCAGATTTATTTTGGTTTTGTGACCTTAATGTTTTATAATGTTTAGGCATAGCTACCTGTCGAGTATTCATTATTACTGAAATGCAATATTTATTTGAAATAAAAAATGAAGTCTAAATACGAGGATATGAATTTAACTTGAACATGTTAACATAAGTTAACGAATCCCTTAAGGGGATTCATAAAAAAAAAACCGCGAACGGTGAGGCTGAACCTCCCCCGACTTACTGAAAACAAACGAATTATTTAAATCAAACGAATTCTTTATTCTAACAACTCCCAATACGAACTGAACTTAAAGCTAAATTAAATATGTTTCCACACCTATGTGTACCCATATCCACTGGGCATGTTTTCATGCTGGATCATGTTGGTTGTTGATTCGCGCGCATGCAGGGTGTCGCGTTGCTCACACGTATAGCTGGGAAGTTCAAAGTGACAGCTCTCCTTTCCGACGGCTGGCAATGCATCGTGTTAACTGCCCTCCCCTCGAAAATCTACGTCCCGTAGATATCAATGTTAAGGGGAAGCGCCAGGAGTGTGTTTCCGAACCTGGCAGGTGTATCCTAGTTCCTAGTATGTTCACCTTCCGGTTAATCTTGCACCATATGATTATGGCTGCGGGGATTACAATAAGGAAGAGAGCAACGTCGCTCAACACTGATGTACGTACAGTAAGGGTACATAGTATCTTGACATTACTCATGCTGATGTTGGGCACGTATTCCACGTCGACCCTGTGCACAATTGCGGTAATGTTCGTCAGTGCCGGCGACAGAGCCTGTAGTGACGTAGCGATGAAACTTGTAAATGTCCTGTTGTTAAGGAGGATCGTCTCGTTACAAATGTGAATCAGGTAGGTTCCAGATAGAGCTTTTGATGTTCCTACGGTGGCAAGTTCTGTATTAGAGTTGGTAACAAATATGGTATCTTCTTTGATAAGTTCGACGATCTCTGCTGTATTTGAGCGAAATGTACAACCCGCATGTCCTCCTTTCAGCTTGTTGACACCCCATAGGTTTCTTCGTAGCTAACTAGGACTCTGTCGTATGGCAAGTCAACCTGTTTCTCATTTCTTATTGATGGCCTCGTTAGTAACAGATATTCAGTTTCGCTGACCTTTGGCATCGATAAAACAGACAGCAGCAAGGACTCGTTTGTGTAGACGGACGGTTTACCGTATTGTAAAGCTTCCACTACATTTGTGTAAGGAAGGGTTACTACCTCACTGATGATCCTGTTAATTTCCTCCTGATCGAGAAGGTTGGTGTTGACTATTCCGCTTCTTGCCATTTGGCAGGCCCGCACAATCTCGTTGATCACTTCCTTGATAATTACAATTTCGTTAATAATATCCTGTTCCAGCTTTGCTCGGTCTGATAAAGCTACTTCGTTATTCGTTCTTTCAATTACCCAATTAATCTTTTGCGTGATGTCTTCTGCAATTTTCAGGATCCTTTCGTTGACCTTATACTGCTGGTTGTTGTTGCTGATTAAATCTTCTTTATTTCGGAGAACTTTGTCCCAATCTGCCGCGTCGGGATTGCCTGCTAACCATTTCCAGGCAGATCCAATCTGATTGATCGACCTTGGCCTCCTCTGCGCCTTTTCTTTCAGCGAATCAAGGCGCTCATAAAGTTGAGTCAGATGATGCTGTGCCACTATTTCACGGTCTAGTGTCTTAAATTTTTCCTTCACAATCTTGGTCATTCTTTCGCTCAACTCCTCGAATTTCTCTAGATGTATGATGTGCACGAGTTTGAAGTGTCCGTTGACGATCCATCCCTTGCCTTCCTTAATTTTTACTATTGGGGATCGGTATTCGAAGATATTAAGCCCTTGCACGGTCGTTGTTAATAAAAAGCTCTGTAATAATGTTTTTAAAAGATATATGATAAAAAATGTTCACATGGTTCAGTTTTGTATACAATATTGAAGGGCTTACTCATCTCTATAATGTACTTAATATAACTTAAGATATTATTTTTAATTATTTAATATACAAGTTAAATTTTAATGCAATCTGGAACATATTGTATGTTATTCAATTACAAAGTTACTTTACTAAATGTTATTGTACATGTACTTTATTTTATTTAAATAAATCCTTAATCTATTAAGCTATATTACATTTAAAGCCCTTTTTAAACTTATTTTGTAATATCTTATATCAAAGAATTGTATGTGGTTCTCGCGTCTGTGCAATATATTTATTTTCTGTAATCTGTGTGTGCTTTATTTGTGCTCTATGTGCTTGACTTATATAGTTTTATGAATTTTATGTGCGCAGTTCCACCCGCCTTTTTAATTTTTTTTTTTTTTTTTTAATTGGTATTTTTTACTTGGGTTTTGTGAATTTTCCTATGCTTGCCTTGAATTATTTAAAAGGAAGTGTAAATTATATCCCCCTTTTTGAATGTCTTGGGTATCGTTTTCCTTTTGTTAAACCACAAATTTTTATCCGCTTGTTTTTTTTTCGTATCTTTTCCCTTAATTCTTAACTTGGATTCGAAAATGAGCCATGTTTTGAAAGTTGAACCTGGAACTTTTATTAAAGAACATGTCGCACGGCTTCCGCTGTGTCACCGAGTGAACCGTGTAATTATATCTATCGACAGATATGTTCAGAAGTTCTCTCAATTTCCAATCCTTGTACTCAGCCTACAGACATCGGTAGATTTCCAAGATTGTGGAGTGGAATCGCTCTACCTATCCATTGACTTCACTGCGATTAACAGGGGTCTGGTACATTTTTATGCCGAGCATCTGGATGAAATTAGCCATAATTGGACTCAAGAAACTTCTTTCGTTATCTGTAATTATCGTTCTCAGGACCGTAAAGTACTGAAGACCTTTATAATTTTATCTCTGAGGTGAAGGGAAGATTAGTTTTTTGTATGGAAAAGCTTAGTAAATTTTAAAAAATTATCCAAACAAGAAATAAACTTTTCCTCTGGTGTAGTACCTCACATGGATATGACGGGATCGGGGTGGCCTGTAGCTCGGGAGTTGCTGGATGCCGATCATATTTGTTAGAGAGGCAAATGTCACAGGAATTTGTATAACGCGTGATCAGGCATTCATCCTTGGAAAATAATATTTTTCGAGAAGTTGTTCTTTATTTTCTCGGGCATTCCTGTGGACTCGTCTCCTTGGCTCCTTGGCTCCTTGGCTCCTTGGCTCCTTGGCTCCTTGGCTCCTTGGCTCCTTGGCTCCTTGGCTCCTTGGCTCCTTGGCTCCTTGGCTCCTTGGCTCCTTGGCTCCTTGGCTCCTTGACTCCCTGGCTCCTTGGCTCCTTGGCTCCTTGGTTTCAATTTTGTCTTGAGGATTTCTATTAACGCTGCCTTGTCTAAGTTTTCCACTGCAACATAATGTCTTGAGTAGCCAGGATGTGGTTCCTCATAGAAAGTAAGACCTTTTTTCTGACTTATCACTAGCTGATTCCGGAACACATTGAGAGGTGCTTCCACATGCACTGTCTTAGTGGCAGATTGGGTTGAATATGTATCATCGCTGACGGATTCCGTGAAGGTTCCGCGTTCTGCAGTTGTCGCTGCATCAGCATTAGCGGTTTCCGTTGAGGAATTATTATCGGAAGCAGTTTCCGTTGAGGAATTGTAGTGTAACGTGTTCACTTGGTATTCCGCTTCAGCATTCACTGAGGCGGTCAAGTCTTTGTTATCAATCTTAAGTCTTGAGACTTAAGATTATGAGATGAGATTAGTAAGAGGCTTGGCAACCTTTGCATAGTCCCGAATGAATTTCCTGTAATAAGAAGTCAATCCGAGAAAGGATTTTAGTTCCTTCAGACAAGTATCAGCGGTATTCAGGCGATTCATGTAATTTACCTGCCGGGTTTGAATGCTCCTATCTACATCCATTTTTTCCACTGGTTTCAGGTCAGGTCTAGGTGCATTCGCATTCCCGTGTTGAGGAGGATTCCTGGACCTTTCTGGATGACCTTGGAAGTGCTTCCTAGGCGGTAAAGGAGGTCTTACCCCTAAACTCCTAAACGTTTGGTTAATAGGAGCAGTGATCAAATTCGGACCAGTGAACGTGTGGATGGTATTACTTCTGAAATTTAAATTTTGTATCTCTAAGCAAGTGGAGTATGCCTCTGGGAAATTCTTGGGACGAACAAACGAACAAATACATCCAAGGTCCTGTTTCGATACGTTCCTACTAACGCCTTAGCCGTCTCTTCGCTATAGGACTCAGTTTTCAGGTTGTTGACCATCAATGATAATTGATGATTAACATAAGTGAGTTTCGGCACGCTATCGACGCCTAACTAAAACTCGTCGGATTTAGGAGTGGAGGGCGGGATCTTTCACCCATAAACGCACAAAGAAATAAATAAAACGTGCCTTACTATCTTACCGTACTATTTAAATAATGGCAGAATGAGATGTTACCACTGCCTTGGATAGTTCCTCTAGAGCTCTGCACCATGGTTATTCCCTTGTCCAAAATTTCTTAGGAATAACCCCCAATTTCTATATCTCTTTTCTTCTCTACTTCAACCTACGTTTAGTTTAATCTACCCACACATGTTCTCGTCACATCTCTGTAGTTCTTTATTTTATCAAAACAAAACTATCACTTTTATCATATTTAAACAAATTTATTAATTCTGACAAATCGAAGTTAATATTTTCATATCTAGGACTTAATTTAACTTGAATCAAATTATTCAAAGAAAGCTTAATCATAACAAATTAAATTCATACTAGTGATACATATAAAGTTCTTGAAAACGTGTTTAATAAAGGAAAATGTTACATACCTTGATATTTTTCTTCTCAGCAGTTGTTGTGCGCACAAAAACCGGAACTTTTATAGAAGAACTTATGCATAAAAAGAATCTAATATTAATATTAATCTGTGATAATAAAATTACTATGATAATGGTCCTGACTGTGATATTTACTTATCAAGTTTTAATCAATACAATCAATACAAACTTATCAAACAAAATTTTAAACAATCTGGTACTAAAGATTATGGAGTAATATATTGAAGATGATGCTATGCTCCTTACGGTAGCTATTGCTGAGGGTCTTCAAATCTGTATGTATGTACAGTAAATTCCACGTTGAAGGCGTGACGATACATGATCTTATTGAAACTTAACATATGCTAGCGATAAGTGATCGCCTACTGGGATTGAATTAATTTAATAGCAAATAGCAATTACCAATTCCTCCA
Organism: Volucella inanis; assembly: GCA_907269105.1. NCBI lineage: Eukaryota > Metazoa > Arthropoda > Insecta > Diptera > Syrphidae > Volucella > Volucella inanis. The sequence goes on along the minus strand of OU026157.1, from coordinate 100,877,892 downwards.
ATGCTTTGGTTAATTTTTGGCTATATTCGGCGATCGTGACCATCGATCCGGGAAGGTTTTTTTTTATGCTGTGTGTTTAACTAGTATTTTATCCAACTTAAACTTTGGTAAAATAGGTGCTTATGAGCCGTGGTTTTAGAAAACCGTATTGGCCATACTTAAGCCACTTAAATTCACTTCGCTATCCACTTCCTTTCTTCAGCGCGGCCGAAATCCGAAAATCGAAAGAAAGCAAAATCCAAATCGCGGAAATCAGACATAATGAAAAACATAGAAAATAGAATTTTATAATTTTATTTACTTTAATTATCCACTTCCAAACGGACCCAAACCAGTTGATTGATCTTGGTTTTCTTGTATTTTTCCAGCGTAGCCTTTCTAATAATTGATCAATATGTTCGAGCTGCTGGACTACTTGCGGTCGTAGGATACTTGTTTTATCGATTTGATTTATTATCATGAGAGTGAATTGGTTAACAATATCATCGTAGGTTTTAAGATTAATAATTTCCACCATTCTAAAAGTTCCACTGATTATTTAGCCATTGCCCAACTTCAATGTTACTATGGGCGCGTTGTATTTGTATATGTTGAATGTTCCAAACAACAAACGTTGCGTAACAGAGTCTTTATTGAGAAATATTTTTGATGTGGGATTTGTGGATCTTCTTCCCTGATTCGGTTACTACAGTAACCCTGTTGTCATTAAGGACCTTCTCTTTCGTACGCATGGGTTCTTTTTTATTACTGAATGAAAAGTGCTTTAAAACGATCATCCTGAGTTTGTTTATTAAATAACCTTTGCCTTTTTTGGAGGTGGTGATTTTCGGAGTTATCTTGAAATTATTCGTTATATACCTGCACTGGTATAGCATTTCTGTTTATATAGTTGGCTTGCCGAGTCTGAACAGACGTTTCCATAGGGACTGGAGGATTAGGCTGTGTTGGTCGTGGAGGTGGAATACTGGTCCCCTATAGCCACGGTTGTTGAATTCGCCTTATATGATGCTGATTGTGATGGATGTTATAGGCCATGTTCCTTTACTGTGCTGTTAAAGCTTTCTGTGGATTTGTTGGTTTCGATTGTCCATGTCTGTTCTGGGAAAAAAAATATAGAGTTATTACTGTTTTTCGGATGTACTATATACCCATACTCCTGTAATTTTAATTCTGGATTTCTAAACACGAAGCGTAAGTTTCTGGGAGATTCTGCGGCTTAAGTTAAGTCCTCTATGATTCATCGATGCATAAAATTCATCAATATTTAAGTTGCCTTGCGATAAAATGTTAAGTTGATGCTCAAGGGTCCGGATATCCCTTTTAACCGCATAGTGCAGGGATAAGAATTTCTTTTTCGATGCCCAATCAATATCGAAAATGTTGTACGAGATTACAGCCGCGTCAGCCCCGGCTCTAAACTTTTGCCTGATACTCTGTACTAAGACTTTATAGATGGGCTTTTCCCTAACGATCTCATAATCCCTTATTAGGTTCTCCACATTGTGAATCAAAGAACTGTACTGGATTACTATTGAATGTTTGAAGGTCCTTAACCCCATCAGGTAATCAGCTGATCTCTTTTAGATCTTCTTCGCTTCTAGGGATTGTAGGCGTTGTTGTATTTGGGTCTGATCGTGTGTTAGCGAGTTCCATTGACCTAAGCTTTTGCTCTATTTCCTTAATTCTCTCAATTTGAGCATTCACTGCTCCAGTAAGCTGGACAGCAGCTGTTTGAAGTACTACCATTTTGCCAAACAGTAGTAATTTATATTCTTAAGGTTATGAGTTCAAGTTACAGGCCTAGAGTGGATTGAAAACTTAGGGGTATAAATTTGAATTAAAATTTGTTAGATTCGAGGTAAAAATTTGATATGAAATTTGTGTTTGTGTGACAGTAATTTGTATGCTTAGGACTATATTATAATATAATGGCAAAAATAACAACTGAGTTGACAACTTCTTTCCTTTATTTTTGTCTATCTTATAAATTTGTGTTGGTGTGACATCAGTATACATATATTCTATAAAGGTCGTTTTATCTTTAAAATGTACTTTCACGTAAAAATTTTGTTTTTGTTTCAATTTTTTTATTTATTATGTTTTTGATTTCTTATTTCCCTAAAATTAAAAACTTGATATTTAAGTAATGGACTCGACTTACAATAAGATTATTATGCTTATTATCTCTCTTCTGGGTAGAGATGCTGGAGAGCTGGTGAACGTTGTCGATGGATGAGTTATTCCTTGTTGGCTCCTTCGTAGAGGTCCTCTGTTGTACATGCACTCACACTTTGTACAGATCTACTTTAGAAGGAGTGTATTACTCTTTTTTAGCCGTTTCGTAGAGATCTTATCACTGTTGCAACAGCCTACTGTGGTACACTTAACTGTCACTAAACGAATTTGTTCACTTTTAAGCGATTCCTTAACTCGCGTATACTTTACGTACGCGATGTCCCTGCTAGTCGGGCGCCAGTAAACGAATTTATTCGTTGATAGTTTAAAAAAATATAATTTTTTTATTTTTTAGAGAAATAAGCCACACTTAAATCTAAACTTTTCTGTTGCTTAACATATATTTAAAATATTCAATTTGTTGATTATCTTGCAGTTGCATTGTAAAGTATTTCAGACGAAATACTCCAAAAAACTCGACTTTGAGCCTGTTTTAGAGTCATTGTATTACACATAAGACCGGGATCCAAAAACAGTCGGCGCACGAAGACTTCAAAGCTTATCTTCTTTTTTTTAATTGAAGATATTAAACTATGATATGAATCTCAATCGGCGAGAGATAAGTACGCCTAGAGCACATACGTGGTAGAAAAAGCTCCCATGCAAACAGTTCTTTAAAGTCTGGTGAAAGCCGCAGTGAGGTGAAGTAAAATGAAATATAGATCCATCGAACAACTATTGCATAGTATATACGAGTTTCCGACTTAACAAAGAAATAAGACTATTACACTGGTCAACAAAAAAAATTATTTATTTTTTAATTGGAGACAAAATTATGTGATTCGTAATCGTTGGAGCTTATAGAATCAGGAAAACTATATAAAATAGCCAGGTCACATCGGGATTTTGTCAAAAAACGCTTTTTTGAATTTAAGAATTTAACCAAAAATATTACCGAAAAATTTAATTTCTTGTAAAATGTTGTTGTTTTTTTTGGAAGCATCTGCATTCCGTTTATAAGAACACCTCGGAGTCTCCTTATAAACGATCAGCAGTAATCTGCCAACATTGATGGCTCCCATTTTCCTTGGTACCGTTGCTCTATTACAGCAGGTGGAATCTCTTGCCGTGCTCATCGCTTACATCACGCATATTTTCAATAAAGAAATTGAGATGAGAGTGCAAAAAATGAAGTTTTAGCGACAAGTTGCATCCCATTTTTATATGAAGTCTTATGTTACCTATTAAGTTTCCTGTTACTTTCACAAATGAACACCAGGCCTGTTTTTGTAATGAATCCGGAGTAGGAATGAAAGCTGGATCTTTTATAAGCTTTCTAATGTCTGGACCCACAAAAATACCTTCTTTAATTTTTGCTTCGCTTAGTGATGGGAACTTTTGTTTCAAAAAATTAAACCAAGTTGGTCTTTCTTCATCGCCTTTACAAAGTTTTTTATAAGACCCAATTTGATATGTAATGGTGATAGAATACTTAACACGCTGTGATTCAATCAATAAAGGATCCTTATATTTTTTTCTCCACAAATAAAGTTTGTTCTTATAGGCCAATCTACTCTCACAAAGTGCTCCGATCGTGCTCTACTATCCCACTCACATAAAAAACAACAAAATTTGGTGTAACCTAGTTGTAGTCCAAGAAGTAGAGCAACAACTTTTAGATCCGAACATATCGACCAGTTATATTTTTTATACTCAATTTTTTCCAATATAAATTTCATAACATCGTAGGTTTCTTTTAAATTCACACCATGCGCTAGAGGTATTGAAGGAAACTTATTACCATTATGAAGCAATACAGCTTTCAAACTAGCCTTTGATGCTTCGATGAATAGCCGTCATTCTTCGGTTTTGTGCTCAGAACCCAGTGACAGCATTAAGCCATTAATATTATTACAATACACTAAAATGTCGGCTTTCGAAAAATAAGGAACAAATTCACTTTGTCGCATACGGTACTCTGTAATTTTTACCTCAGGCTTGAGCAGATTCCACTGCTTTAACCTTGAGCTCAGTATTTCAGACTTTTGTTTTGACAAATCCAAGTCTCTGACGAGGTCATTATTAAGCTCAATCTGACTGATAAGATGTGGTATATCAGAAGATGAAGGGAGCTCAAATTCGGGATCATCCATGATTTCTTCTGAACAATATGACGAACTTATTTCTGTGTCCAAAAGGCGTCCGGAAGGTGGCTTTGGAACTGGCAGAATTTTTGTATGAGGTGCTTGTCTTGTTACAGAAGAGACATCTGCATATTTTATGGAATGCTTTAATCTTCGAGAAAATCCCTTCACATTGGTGCAACAAAAGTAACAATCTGTGTGACTTTGGGACTCTCTCCATATCATAGGCATTCCAAAAGGCATTGCAGAAAGAGAGTTTATCCTGATGGTTTATTTTAAATTTAAAATAAGAAAAGTAACACTTTTCAGTAAATGGTGTTATTCTCTTTTTTCGGAAACTTGGTGTAAATCCTCCACAAATATAGCAGAATAAATCTGGACAATTAACACAAGTTCGTGGCATTTTATCACTTTAATGCACTTCTGATATTCTTCTTACGCAAATTAGTTTATTTTTTTTTTTTAATTACTAACAGAATAACCGATTTAAACGATGTGCGATTCTATTAGAACTGACCTCGTTCGATAAAGATGTAAAAGTGTGTGCCGTTAGGTTGCTGTACGTGACCTGAGCAAAATATTTAAAATATTTAAAAAAAATATAGTTCTTTTCCCGTTATCTACAGGTCGAGTACTATAAGAAACACTATTCAGTATGTAAGAGTATTTTTCAATTATGCCCAGTGTTATTCTTCAAATTTATTTTTATTTTTATATTTTTTTTTTCAAGTTTCATCGTCTTCCATGTAAAGACGGCTTTCAATTACCTGAATAGACCTATTTGTGTAGGTGATTTCGAAGGTGGCAGTGTCAGGTTAGAAATCAAACCATTCTTCTAATATTAACATCACTTTGGTAGGGTCTCGGAAGCCCTTTGATGTTTCTCAAATGGCATATACACATTTTGTTCTGAATTCTGATTTCTGGATTTGACATATTACAGAACGGCTCAGGGCTGATGAAAGAATCAGCCAAACCGTTTCTAGCCAGCTCATTTAATTTGGCGTCAATGAGATTAGAGTCTAATGCTTTAATAATAATTAAACTTGGCAATCATAGAGTAAAATTGTTTGAAGTACCATTTTATATAATATTATCTTGTTTCCACAACATGATTCGGACCTTCTATTTATAAAGGGATAAAGCGTTTTGAATCGAATTTAAAATTTTTAGTTAGTTTTTGCAAAGTCTTCCTTTAAAGTAAGCGGTTGAACCAGATAAATTCCTAGGTATTTGATACATGACGCCTTACCTCAAGTGTATTACTGGGTAAAAAGCAAGCTTTCTTCTTTCTAGTGAAAAATATGGCTTGTATTTTACTAGTGTTTACTTTGATTTTCCATTTGTTGTACAATAATAATTAAGTAGTCGTCTCAATTGTAAGACCAAATTCATGGGACCAGAATAAATCTGTATCATCAGCAAAAATTGCTGATTCACAAGAAGGGAGCTTGGGAAAGTCGGACGTGAACAAGTTAAATAAAATTGGACCCACATCTGAGCCTTAAAGAGCACCAGCTGTAAAATACTTTCATTACGAACTACGTCTGCTATTGTACACAAAAAACACAATGTACACAAATTTTATCATTTGATAAAAACAAAAATTAACACATTTTTGAAAAGGTTTGGCGGAAGACCAAAAGACAACATTTTACGGACAAGACCATCATGCCACACACAATCAAAGGCTTTCTCCTGTTAAATTAACTTGTTATCTTTTATTTGTATATTTGGTAACTATATGTACTTGATGAATAGCACTATGATGGCTTCAAAACCCGAACTGCTCATTAGGAAATAATTTCTTGTCCTCTATTACTGTAATAATTTGTTTTTTTTTTTTCAATTCGTTCAATATCTTTACCTGTAAGTTTTTTCTACCTCGTGCTGAGAAACATATTCAGCTATTACCGTCAGACTCTTCGTGTATAAGCCTTGCATTTGTATAAGTCACTAAGAAATTGCAATTTGCATCGTCTAAATGGTTTTTGATTAAATGAAACAACAACGACGTGGGATAATAAATTCTTGCTTTATTTAGGATCATGCCATTATGTGTGGAATAGCACATCATACAAATGGTCGCCTCGGCTTCGCTCGCAGTGCTTCAAGCGGTCGGTCCAATTTTTGATGACTCGATCGAATATGTGCGGCATTATTCCGGCAATAGGGTCTCGAACGTTGGCCTCGAGCTCGTCTAAAGTGGTTGGCTTGTTAGCGGAGACTGAGGTTATGAAGAAAGGACCCAGTCACCAAATTTATCCTTTACAATTTCGAACGTTGCGTAACTTTTATAGCGACCACAGCTCGGATATGTGGATGTTGTCGAGGTCTGACTACAGAAAGTCGGTTAACATCGCTCTATACTTAAGACCATTGACGGTAACGGTGTCTCCTTTCTCATTTCGAAAGAAATAAGGAGCAGGAAAGTATAGACAATGAATACTGATCGTTTTTCGATTGCTTGATTTAATTTCTACTCTAACATTTTCTATTAGACTAGTACGAATTAATAATAATTGCAACTCCTCCACCCCTTTGAGTAGTTTTATTCACCCGATAACGAGATTAAATTTAATTTTTATTTCGTATAAAATTTTTTACATCAGGTTTGTTATCCGCCATTTAATAATACAGGGATTTAATATTTTTTTTTTATAATACCGCGCGCGAACCAAGGGAATATGAATACCCTTTTACTGGCTTTTCTCCAGGGCGCGGGCGGGTGGTGTAGTAGTTTGAAGCTCAGGTGTGTTTTTTTTCGATATTTTTCCCAGAGGTGGTTGTCGAACTTTACGGGACGAACCAGTGTATCCTCAACCAGTGGGTCTTATTACGTGGTAGTTGTAAGTTCGTTACATTTAGCCCAGCCAGCAATCACTCCAACTTTACATATAACTACATACAAATTCTATGAAAAGACTTTTTCAAAGAATTGCCTCCCACGGGATTCGAACTCGCGACCCTCTGAGTCTGTGCATAAACCTCTACACCACGGCCACCCTGTTGTGTATCTTGCCACTGAAATAGTTGTTGAAACATTTGAATACAGGAATTAATTAACAAGAAAGATTGGTTAGAAGGGAAATAAATAAGTAAACAAGTAAATAATTTAATAAATATATAAATAAATAAATAAATAAATAAATAAATAAGTATAAATAAGTAAACAGAAATAAATGAATAAATTAACAAAATTATGACCAATTAAAGAAACAAAAATAAACAAAGTCACATTTAGCTATCAAACGATCCATTACTACAAATTTTGACTTAATTTTTGCGATTCTCTCACAAATCAATTTAACATTCGCTTTGTTCTGCAGGTCTACTGTTGAATGATGCCAGGGTAAGCTGGTTTTTTATGTGGCATTTTGCGCAATCCCCTCAAACTTGGCATCCCTACAAAAGAGTAGCCTAAAGAAATAACCCCTACTTTCTTGATCGTTATAGTTATGTGTTCGTTAAATAACAACTTAAAATCTAGCTGGATACCTAGATATCTGACATGGGTCTCCCAAAGGATATTCACTCAATTAATTTGTAACCGGTTAGAAGGCAGAAAGCAATGTTTTCTTTTTCTAGTAAAAAAGATAGCTTGCATTTTCGTATTTGTTTTGAATACCCCTGGTATGATTGGTTTTACGAGTATATCGATACAATTAAGACCGCTTTGAATAAGTACATTTTTCAATGTATTTGGATCAACAGCTCCTACCTCAAACAGAAATTTGAAGGCTTTAGCACCTTTCAGGTCATATGCGAAAACTTTACAATTCCCTTCTTTTAAGTTAAGAATGACGTTTTTATGTGAATCAAAAGACTTGCACATAATTTTTATACCAATCAACATTTTTTTTTATTGAATAATTGCAAACTTTTAGTTCTTTTAATAAATTATGAACATACTTGCAAGATTTTTGTAAAACTTTAATGGGGGTATTTCCACTTTTTAATTTAATTTCATCCATAGTTTCACTCTACTACCAGGAAAAGTCTGTAGGGGACTCCAGTAATTAGTTCTGGAGTCCCTATTTTTCACACTCATATAAAGGGCTTCAAGTTTCTTTTCAGTGGACACTTAGTTGAGCCTGAAATATATGGGCGATCTAGCGCACTTGAAATTAAACGACAAAGGTGAAGAAACTCTAAGTAGCTCAAAAAGGAAATCCGATCAGAACACGTTTTGTGCTTTCGAATTCACAGTCACACACGAACTGAGAATGGCATGTATTTCCGCTTGAAATACTTGAAGTTTTTGCAATTGGTTGCGAAATTCTGGGGTTTGGACTAAAAATACCAGCACCCACCACAAATTAATCATCGGACTATCTTCATACCACTTCTTACTTTTGAATTTAAAATGGGGTTTTTGTAGTTCCATGTTTCTCGGCTTGGGATCACTATACTGAATCCTCTGCTGAAATACAGTCTTTGGTAGACGGTCGCTTACCTCACAGACCATGTCAAATTCGAAGATTTCGGAGTGTTAATTTTGAACTTATAATTTTTAGGAAAATTAAACTACACACACTTTCTTCAAAAGTTAACAAAAGAGTGACTTTTATTATTCTTTACTTTAACATTTCACTTGACATTTTGACATTTGTTAACTTTTTAACAGTTGTAAAAATTTATGTGGATATTTGGAGACTATTCCGAGTATGTAGATGGGCTCCAACATTCTCCCCCCGGCACAAAATAATCAATTTATTAAATTTTTAATTAATAACAATACAAATATAGAACAATATAAAAAATGATACCAAATCTTTGAGTTCCAGTGATAAAAAAGTTTGACTCCCCTGATGTACCCATAATCCCAAAGTTGGTACTTTTGCTTCGAGTACGGCCATTTGCATTTTTGTTGCCGGTTTGTTTTCATGTTTGTTTTTCAAATGGTGAGTGAAGTTAAGGATTTCTAATCCTTGAAAAATAAAAAAAAAACGAACGCCGACTTACATCAGTCGGCCAAACTTGTTTCGAAAAATAAAAGATGTCGTTTTTAAGTTTAAAAGGTTTATTTAACAACCGCTCGCGGTAACTAGCTGTAACTTAAAGTATCTTACAATATCGCCACAAGGATTTCTCCTAAATATTAAGGGATCTAATTACGTTAAGTGCATTCCTAATGCACGGTTTGCTCTTTCATTAGGTATCCACCGGATACGCGTGTATGAATGCAGCTTGCACAATCGTGGGAAAATGATGACCAAGCAGAATACAGAATACAGATTTACAATATGTCTGCTTGGATGTGTCGCGTGTTAAATGTGATTTGTTTTGTTTTCTTTTTTTGGGTAAAAATTACAAAAAAGATTGGATAAAGATGCCCAGCGTTGAACCAAATAAGTACAATCTGAGTAGACGATTCGCGGCGGCGTGAATGAATTGTGTGACGTCACTATACGACATGTGTGCGGTATCAACATACCCTGGAGGTGTGTTGATTAACAGTATGTATGTTGACAACCAAATGTAGGCCAGCAACTGTTATCAGCTGGAACTTTGTTAATAAGCTATATTTGTTTTGTCGTCGGCAAATTGAAATTTTGCATACGAGTATATGGTAATGATCAGCAAAATGTGATACAATTTATGTGTGTTTTATCTGTAAGTTATGGTATGTATATAAATTTAGATAATTGTGTGAAGGTATGATAAAAGCATGAATTATTTGATTTCATTTAAATTATTGTACTTTCGAATTGTGTTGTGTTAGAGGGCAAGGGAAATAATTTAGCTATTGGTCGTTTGAATTCTGAGTGCTGTGTCTTTAACGTAAAGACGCGAGTGAGTTTTTCTGGTCCTGGATGTTTGTCGACAACGCACTTAAGTGGTGGAAGGCGTTCATCCTTGACCAGTACTAAGTCTTCTATTTGAGGCTGTGGCTCGATTTTATGCCATTTCGGTCGGTGTTGTAGGCGCGATAGGTATTCGGAGCTCCACTGCTTCCAGAATACTTAATATAATCTTTGAATCCGTTGCCATCAATCCAAGTGATTGATTTTTGTGTCGCTGATATTCGTCTGTGGTACACTTGTTAGTGGTTGTCGAACAAGAAAGTGCGCGGAAGTTAGTGCGATGAAGTCGTCGAATCTGTGGTCATAGGGCAAAAAGATCGGGAATTCAGGCACGCTTCTATCTGAGAGATAGAATGAATGTACATGAATGAATCTGCTTTTTAACACTGCTTTTGAATTTTAAAATCCAGCGGTTGATAATAAATTTTGTCCATTTTGATGGGAGTGCAGAAATCCAGGCTAGTGTGATCGTCGAGTCGGTCCATGCTATTCGTTTGACGTTGTTGAGGCTGAGTGCCTTTCATGTATAGTCGATCAGTTTGGTCAAAAGGACTGCTCCACATAACTCAAGACTCGGCAGAAATATTGTTTTCAAATGAGCTACTTTGGTTTTAGATATCAATAGGTGCATGTGAATGTTGACTTAGCCATCTAACACCCGTAAGTATAAAACCGCTCCGTATGCTCTTTGAGACGCGTCGCTAAAGCCATGTATTTCCAGGTTCTGTTGCATGTTGTGTGTTACCCTCGATGAGGGTAAGCTTCTGGCGAAAGATGTCCCACGCCTTCTCTAACTCCGATAGTATTTGACTGTCCCAGTTGATGCCAAGTTTCCATATCTGCTGCATCATAATCTTCGCTTTGACGATTCAAAGTTCAATTCAACCTAAAGGATCGAACAATTAAGCAGTTGTCAATAAAACTGTCCTTTTTGTGATGGTCGAAACATCGAGCTGAACATTTTGGAACGAAAACGAATCCTCCAACGGGTACCATTTTATACCTAAGGCCTTGATATGTTCGGATGATTCTAAAGGCAAATTAAAATCAATTGCTCGTTGATTTTGTGGTATTCTATATTCTGATCTGAATTGCTTATCCATTTTCGTCAGTAAGAACTTGCTGAAAATAAAAGATTTCATACCTTATCTCTTTTCAGTAATGCTGCCTCAACCGAATCTGCTCCCGATATTAAGTCATTAACGTACATGTAGTCTCGAATCATTTTGGAACCCAGGGGATACTTCTGATGTTCATCGTCGGCTAACTTATTTAACGTTCTTATGGCAAAGTACGGTGTAGAACTTGTGCCAAATGTGACTGTTTTGAGTCTGAATACCTTAAGTGCGTCCTTCTTCCTGTCGCGCCTATATCTAAGGTGGTAGAAAGAGTCTCTGTGATTCATCCGGATCTGTCTATAAATATTTCCTATATGAGCGACAAAAGTAAATTTGTGTGTTCTCCATCTCAGAATAATATCTACTATGTTGTTTTATATTTTAGGTCCTGTTAGAAAAAGTTCATTCCAGGATGTTCCGTCCGAAGTATTTGCCGCTCCGTCAAAGACTTCTCTAAGCTTAGTAGTCGAACTGGACTCTTTGAAGACCGCATGATGGGGGGCAAAGTAGTGAAATGGTGTCTTCAAGATTTCGTCGGAGAAAACATCGACTTCCTCCATGTGATGGAGCAGTAAGTACTCTTTGACGTATTTTGTATATTCGGCTTGTAGTATAGAGTTGTGTTGAAATCGTCTGTCCTGTTGCAAAAACCTACGCAAGGCGCCTCCTTTCGAGGATCCAAGCCCAGGGCAACTTCTTCCTTCCTTAAACGGCAGTGATACTTCATGCGTTTGGTTTTTCTGCTGAACTATTGTTCGTAGGCTTCATCTTCCTCCGTTTGGAGTGTACTAAATGAAATTTCTTCGATTTCCCAAAATCTTCTCAGCTGATTGTTGAGATCGAGTTTCGAAACAATGCTCCTAACATTTCCAGTTAGATTTGAGGTCTTTTGAGCAATTGATTAAGCCGCACTGTCACCTCGACGTATCTCCGGCATTACAAGATCAGCGAACACATCGCTGCCTAAAAGTAAATCGATTCGTTTGTGGAACTCGGGATCTGCCAAAAGTAAACCGTTAATGTTCCACTTATTCATTGGCAAGTCGTTAGCCGGAATAATACCTGTCAATAATTTAAGGACGAATGCACGAGTATCTATTTCAAATTGTGAGTATAGTGAACCAATTGTAATGTTTACGAAATTTCGACAAGTTTCATTTATAACTTTACCTAGCACTGATACAAACATGCGGTTGTATTTCGAATGGAGCAGCTGTGCGGCAGATTGGGTGTTAACGAGGATTCGCTTATGGTCATACCAGGATATAAGGATTTCCCATGCTTTTTCGTAGTTTCCCTTATCAATATTGATGTTGAATGTTGATGATGTTGCCAAACTCGACTTCAGATAATGAAGCTTCTCAATTTGTGATAAGGATTTATTATTGTGAATCAGGGACACGAAAAGGTCATGAAATGTCCTCCAGCTTTGGTAATTCCCGGAAAAAACTGGGATATTAATTTTCGGCAACCTGAGTTCTTGTTTCCCTGATTGAGATACTAGTTGAGAACTAGTTGCTTTCAAGAATTGTAATCCGTCCTGATAAATAATTTTTTGTCCTCTGATGCTCCGATCTCCTACAAAAGATGCTGTGATCTCTTGTGATCTGTGCAGGAATGTTCTCGCAGACGTTATAATAAAAAAAATAATTTATTTTATTTTATTTTTTTTTTTTTTTCAAAAAACTGTACTTACAGATACTTTCAGCGAGGTTAGGAAGACTTGGGAGTCTGATGAAAAAAATTCACAAAATTCCGGTGAAGCGGCAAGCTGGTGATGCACTGTTGGAAATGTGGCACAGGTGTGCTTCCCGTTGCGAAGAGAAAAAATTGGAAAAATTAAAAAATGTCGATGCGGGTAATGCGGTCCGATTGTAGTTACAAACAGTATCTTTGAGGTGCACCGTTGTAGAAACAGGAACAGAACAGTCCCGACGGGTCCAATGATTCCGGTTCAGCGGTTATAGCTGGATGATGATTTGCAACGGTGGATGATTGCGTTATTCGATTTTTATTTTATTTATTTTTTTTAATTTGAATTAAAATGTTTTATAAACTATATTATTTGGAGAAATTTTAGATTATATTAATCGTCGTGGGAAACCGTTTGGCACCTTATGAAAAAAAAAACTTACTGTCTATTGTTCAATTAATATAAGTATTTGGTTAACAATGTTAGTTGTTAATTAAGAAATTAAAACTTTGAAAGGCTCGATCGACCAATGTTAATTTTGATCTTATAATTTTTAGAAAAATTACTTTACTTTAACATTTCAATTGACATTTTGACATTTGTAGACTTTCTAACAGTTGGGAAATTTACGTGAAGAGATAGAGACTTTTCCGTGTATGTAGATGGGCACCAAGACGGAGAGATGGTTAATTTAAACCATGTGATCTCAGTGAGTAAGCGGTTTATGGTGGCCTTGTACCATACTTTGAAAAATAAGTACTCGAGATATTTGTCGGTCATAATCTTTTGGGATATCATTTTTTAGCACCTAAGGGCCCATTGATAGCAAAAAAACAAAATTAGATTTTTTGAAAATCCTAGATTGGCCTAACCCCTTAATCTCTACTGTTTGTAGTGGCCTGACCGTGCTGCGAATTGCCAACTTTATAAAGAGATGAAGTGGCCTTAAGCTAATGAAGGCTTATAGAGCTACTGTGGGGCATGTGTGCATTTCGCTGGTGATGTCGAGGCATGTAACCGCTGCAGCTTTTGTATGGCAGATTCTCTTTTATTTTGTTGCACCATACCGATGATGAGTAGGTGATGATAGGTCGTATCATAATTTTGTATATCAATTAAGTGACTTTTATGATTAATTCCCGCGTCTTACCATAAATGCAACGGCAAACCAATATGGCTTTAGTCGCTTTAGTAATTTTATTATTAATACTGTTACCCCTAGTTTCGGAAACTCAGATTTAGTATGTTAATGCAACTTAAAACTAGAAATTCATACAAAAATCGAAATTTCGTTCTTGGTGTAAAAACACAATTTTTAATAAAAATGAAAATGTTTTTGTTTTTCTAATCTTAACATTAAAAGTTTGACAGTTTTATAAAGTGTTAATATATAATACGAATAACTCCTTAACCTAATTAGTCACTGTTGGTAGTGTCATCTAAAAATGTTGTTAATTTAAAAAAAAGCTTTTCTACAACAAGCCTCGCTGGCTGTGCAAGACGAGGAATGCCTCGTAGTTATATTGGTATCTTCAAGACAATGATATCTAAAGATATGGTGGTTATCATCATGCGAGAAACTAATAGAAGGGCTCAACAGAAAAATATGAAACACAACGAAAATAACCTGACAAAGCAAATAGTTTAGAAATCTGTAACTGAAGCGGAACTACATTGTGACTGACTCTAACTGTAACTTTCTAAAATGCTATAATTTTTTTATTTTTTGATAAATTTTATTGTGCCGAAGCAAAAAAATGTTGGAAAATACATCAATTTTCAAATTGTATTAGTAGTTTTCAATATGTCCACCTTTGGCGCGAATAATGGCCTTGAGCCGACTGAAGAAAGCATCGAACGTTGCACGCAAGTGGTTCTGTGGTATTTTGGCCCATTAAAGGCGAAGTGCTTGCTTGAGGTGGTCCAAACTTTGGTATTATTTAGTGCCAACCTTCGCTTTCAATATAGCCCAGAAAAAGAAATCCAAAGGATTTGCATCCGGAGAATTTGCAATCCATTGTGTCGAAGAAATAAAGTGTGGAACATTGTTTTTTAACCAATCTTGGTTGATGCGCGCTTTGTGAGACGGTGCCGAGTCTTGTTGAAATGTCCACGGTCTCCGACCGAAATAATTGTCTGCCCAAGGCTTCAATACTGTCTCTAAGACAGTTTCACGGTATACGATCGCACTAATTTTGACACCACAGTCCAAAAATACGAGGGGAGAGCGACCATCGGTGGTTATGGCGGCCCAAACCATCACCGTCGGTGCTGCCTGCTTTCTGGTGGCCATCCGAAGATGTAAATTTTCAAAAGACCTCTCTGGCAAGTAAACTCGCTCATTTTGTTTGTTGACATATTGCTCTATAACAAATAGCGACTTATAGGAAAAACCAAATTCGGCACCTCACCACTTTCGTGCAAGCGTAGCAACTCCTTCGCTTTTTCGACTCTAACTTTTTTCTGTTGCGGTGTAAGATCGTGTGCTTTTCGTAACTTCAATATCCTGAGCCCAAGCTCATTTTTCAGTATGTGTTGCATACGTTCCAGTGATATGTTAAGCTAACGAGCCATTTTTCTTCCACTTCGACGCGGATTTCACTCAATTCGAGCCTTCACTTTCCGAACCATTTCTGCCGATGTTGCTGTTCTTTTATGACACCTCCATGGAGTTTTGCAAGGCTGCCAGTATCACGTTAATGAGCTATGTTTCGAGACCCAAATAATTTATTCACGTTGGGGTGCTGGAGGGCTTTAACGATAGCTACTTGTGGTTTTCCAGCCAAATATAAAGCAATCACACTATCACGTTTGAATTCCATCGCGGATAAAATATTTTTAACACAACTGAGACGCAAATCGTTTAAAAGCCTTGTAAATAATAAAATTATCTGTCATGTGTTAAAATTTGATCTCACAGTAATGAACGGTTTGGAAATTATAGCAGTCTGAAGTTGGTTGCAATTCGAATCAGTCAGGGTGTATATGCCTATTTTGGTCCTTGTCGAGCCGCTGGTGTAAATCACGCCAATCCTAAATTATCATTTGGAAACTGTATATACCCTGACAGAAGTTATAACCATTGACGAACAACTATGCTCGTCTGCGAAATACGGAATAAAAGTATGGTGGGCTTCTGATTCCAGCAACGGATACCCTTGCAAAGGGATTTTGACACGGGCAAAGAATATGGACATCAGAGAGCTGTAAATTTGAGCGAAAAGGTGATGATTGAATTAACAAACAAGTGTTAATCCAGTGGGAGAATTATTGTTGCTGACAATTTTTTTTACAAGTTTTGAAGGTGTGAGAACCTAAACTGGCCTTTGTTGGAACTATTCGACGGAAAAAGAAGTCCATTCCTAATGAAATGCTTCCGGATCGTTGTCGTTTAACACAATCCACTATCTTTGATTTACGGATAATTTACGTGCCGAAAAAATCTAAGGCAATTATTGAACTGTCAACACTATTAACATAATTTATTTGCAGAATATTTAAACGATAAAATACAAAGAAAAATCAGGTTTGCAAGTGTCGATACCTTAAGAATAAGCAATGTATCTGTTCCTTAAATAACAACTGTCAACTTCAGCAATTGTCTCTCTCTTTCTTAATGTCAAACTTTTATACTTTTTTCTTCCCTTTTTGAACTGAACTCGAAGCATAAGTCCCAATAAAGTAATCTAAATTTATAAATATATATAACATATAACAGGTTATGGGCCCAGAATATGAAAACATCCAATTTAAATATCGAGGATTTGATGTTCTGCAAGATTTTCTATCAGGAATATTTTGCTATTGGTTTTTCTCATCGACATAACCTCAACATAAGCACGAACATTCTCAGCCGCATCCAACTTTTCAACGGAAAAAATTTTTCTTCATGGAAACCACATTTCTGCTTAAAGCTAGGCTAACTGTCTATGTTAATGGAAAAATTTCTAGGCCTGAGGTTGCAGGCGAACAGCCAAATTGGGACGACAAAGATGTGGACGATATGAATTGCTTTTGACGATAGAGCCAAATACTGTATTTTTGGTCAAGGACAAGTTGTTATCTAAAGAGATTTGGGACTTCCTTGGTACAACCTACGATCACAAAGGACCTAGACAGAAGGCGGAAGAGCTCAGACGGCTCATCAACATGATGATGAAAGTCAATCAGGGCCTGGAGGGATACATCCGGGAGTTTAAGATGACAATCGGAAAACTACAGGGAATAGAAGCGACACTTGATAAGTATTTGTCGGTGGTTGTTCTCCGGAGGTAGACATCGTATGCACTAGACTTTTGGAAATTGGCGGTCGCAAAAAAGACCCGCCTGAACAACAGAGCACAGCGTTATACACAAAGGCGAAACATAAACCGAGAAGAACCTCAAACTTCAACAGCAGGGGTAATTCATTTCCATTTAACTGCCGCGTTTGTGGGAAGAAAGGGTATATGGCCAAAGATTGCTATCAAAAGTAGCACAGAAGAAAGGCAATATGGCTTTATCGTAAAAGAGGAATCTGCATTTCAAGTTTCAACAGATGAAACTTAGAAAATTTAGAAATTTGGACAAATAATGCCTTCGTGACCTTAGCAAACGGACAGCAGGTTAAAATTGCTGGAATCGGAACAGCAAAACTACCGTCGTATCTTAACAAAATTGGAGAAGACATCCAATTGTTTTCCCCTCTATACATACCAGATTTAACAGAAAACTTGGTCTCAGTAAGCAAAGCGGAAAGTAACGGCATCATGACCGTGTTTGAGAGCGATCAAGCTAAATTATTCAGCAAGACTGGCGCACTATTGCTTACAACCGACCAAAAACGTGGTTTGTATACAGTTTCTAAAAGTAACCAAGTCCTTGCAAACGACAACTCGTTGAGCTTGTGGCACCGAAGAATGGGACATCTAAACATAACTTCGCTTAAGCAACTTCAGTCAACAGGAATGGTGACTGGTCTACCAGAAAAGTTAAGAAACGATGAAAGCAGTTGTGTGCATTTGTGCTAACCAATCGATAAAGCCCTTTGGAGAATGTGAACACCAAAGGACGACAAAAAGACAAGAAGTGGTCCATTCCGATTTGTGTGGTCCGATGAGATCTCAATCTCTGAGCAAATCACTGTATTTCATTACCTTCATCGACGATTATTCCCGACGAATTTGTGTGTATTTCATGCAAAAGAAAAGCGAAGCTTTAGATAATTTTAAAATTTTTAAGGCAATGTCAGAAAAGCAAACAGGTGAATCACTAAAATCGCTAAGAACGGATAATGGTACGGAGTACACACAGTCAACAGGAAATGTGATTGGTTTACCAGAAAAGTTAACAAACGATGAAAGCGGTTGTGTGCATTTGTGCTAACCAATCGATAAAGCCCTTTGGAGAATGTGAACACCAAAGGACGACAAAAAGACAAGAAGTGGTCCATTCCGATTTGTGTGGTCCGATGAGATCTCAATCTCTGAGCAAATCACTGTATTTCATTACCTTCATCGACGATTATTCCCGACGAATTTGTGTGTATTTCATGCAAAAGAAAAGCGAAGCTTTAGATAATTTTAGAATTTTTAAGGCAGTGTCAGAAAAGCAAACCGGTGAATCATGTAAAAATTTTAAAAATTTTTGGAACGAAATAGAATCGACCATCAGCTTTCTGCCCCATATACGCTCTAACAAAACGGAATAGCAAAGAGGGCCAACCGGACTCTACTTGAAATGGCGAGGAGCATAAAGCTGGAAGTGAAGTTACCTGACGCTTTGTGGGCAGAACTCATCTGCACTGCAGTCTTTATCCGGAATAGGTGTCCAACAAAGATGAATGGCTAAGTAACTCCGGAGGAACTCTAGACAGGTAACAAGCCGAACGTGTCATCATTTTGTACTGGACAAAGGATAGAATCTCGGGAAATTTGAGGCGAAGCACTGCATATGTTGTTGTTGGATATAGCAATGCAATGCACCTATCGACTATGGAAACCTGGAACAGAGATGTTCGATTCTTGGAAGAAGAGCCTTATGTTGAAGGAAATGAAGAAGAGTTCCAGCCAAATTACTATGTTTGTAGTTATGAACAGCTTGAAAGGAAAGCTCCTGATTTCGATCAACCACCAAGCCAATCTAAGCCAGAGCAACATCTACAGGAACAACCTAAAAAAGAAGGCGTAAATACTATTGCACAAGTATCAAGTGATGATGAAGATCCTGTAAAAGTTTAATAGCTGCAAAGTAATGAACATCAGGAAGAATGGTTTAAGGCCATGCAAGAAGAGTATGAGTCCCTTATACGGAACGAAACTTGGGTGTTGGTGGACAGGCCAACAGAGCGACAGGCAATTACATCGAAATCGGTTTTCAAACCTAAATATCTTTCAGACTA
Organism: Volucella inanis; assembly: GCA_907269105.1. Taxonomy (NCBI): domain Eukaryota; kingdom Metazoa; phylum Arthropoda; class Insecta; order Diptera; family Syrphidae; genus Volucella; species Volucella inanis. The sequence continues at coordinate 100,858,576 of OU026157.1, read as the reverse complement.
GTGGCCAAATGTTTCGACCAGATTCACGGGGTCGAATAAACTGACACATATTCCCCAGTGGGGACTATACTCCATTCGACTTACATCAGCTATTGCAGCAGATAATAGATAAGTTGACGTTTCTTCAGCATATTTAAATGGCGATCTCAAAACCGTCATCTTTATGGAGCAACCAGAGGCTTTCAGCAACGACGCGGCGAACAAATTATGTATGTTGAAAAAAATCAATATACGGCCTTGTTGGCTAAAACCTTGAAAGATTTCAATTTCAGTCAGTCATCATATGATAAATGCATACGTTTACTATAAAATCAAGACAAAATCTAGTGTTCGATGACCTTCTTTTGGCAAAAAATAGTAGTGAAGAATACTCATCGATGTATGCCGCACTATCAGAGGAGTTTGATATCCGTGATTTGGGTGAACCAGAGTTATGTGTAGGGCTAGAAATCATGAGGAAAATCGGTTAAATCAATTTTAGACAAATTTGCTACATAAACAGTCTAATTACATCATACAATGTAAATGAAGGCAAACTGTTACGCTTACCATCACAAGTCAAACTCATCATTCAAAAGAAGCCGAACATCAAAGGTGAATGCTAAAAAGTGGGCACTAAAACATATCGGCAACTAGTGGGGCGCTTGCTTTATCTGGCCAATTTCAGCGGACTAGGCATATCGCACATTGTGAATGTTCTTTCTCAATATGTTGAGGATCCTAGGCGTCAGCAATGGAACTTAGCTCTAAACATCATCAGGTACCTGATCGAAACCAGAATAGCAAAAACAGTTTAGAGCAGAAAAGATAGTTTCAAGCCTTTTCAGACTCTATCTGAGCAGCAGATACCAATGATCGCAAATCACAGTCCGGTTTCGTGTTTCTTTACGCTGGTGGAGCAGTTGCCACATCTTGTACAGATGCCGAATATATCACACTTTCATCAGTGGCACAAGATGAAACATTCTTTCGTAACATCTTATTCGAGCTTCAACTACACGTCGGGCATGTTGACTTGTTCTACGACAGCCAAAGTGTGAAACACATTGCAACTGATCAGTCGAACCAAGGAAAAACGAAGTATATTGATATGCGCTATCACTATATTCGGGAAGCGGTTGCAAAAAAGGTTATAAATATCGAGTTCCTAAAATCTGGAGATATGAAAGCTGACGAATTTACGAAGCAACTACCAACGAAGTCACATTTTAAGCATTTCACTGAGATGGCTATGATTTTTGAAAAAGTAAATTTTGATAATATTTAAATGAATTATAACATATTTTTTTAAGGTCTAAATTTAACTTTAAACTTTTATAATGTAATATTTAAATTTTGATTACTTAAGATATTGTAAACATCTCCTATAACAATTATGAATTTGAGCGAGGGTGTCGATACCTTAAGAATAAGCAATGTATCTACGGTATGCCTTAAATAACAACTGTCAACTTCATCAACTGTAATCGCTCTTATTTAATGTCAAACTTTTATACTTTTCCTTTCCCTTTTCGAACTGAACTCGAAGCATAAAGAAGTCTCAGTAAAGTAATATAAATCTACAAGTAAAATCGTTTGTTTTTCTTAACAGCATGGGCTGCCTGCGAAGAGCCAGTCTCCTTACAACACAGTAATCAGCTACATAAATGCCATAAATGTGTAAATCAAGAAAATACTTCGTAATATTAATGTTATGTAAAAAACAACTTTTAATTAAAAATAAAAATAATAACATGTTCAAAAAAAAAATTACAAAAGAAACTTAAATTATTTCATTAAGTTCAATCAATTTTCATACAAAATGTATGAAGGACCAGCCAAACCTATTCCATTGAAGGCTTTAAAACATCCATTGACAGAAGGGTTAAAGCAAATTCTACATCAATCATTGAGAGTTTCTGAGTAGAGTATTCAGTCTAATATCTGCTCTTTTTCTTCAAAAGTTATATCAAGCCTTTTACTAGTTTTCTGTTTTTTCTTTTCAAGAAACATTTTAAATCACGATGATTTTTTCGAAGAGCACTTAACAACGTACTTATACCCAGAATTATTATTATTAGCAGAATGAATTAAAAAATTCAACTTAACATATTCAAAATATCTCTTCTAATTCAAATTTATACTTCTCAAATTTCTGATATGAGCCTTTTCTATCCATGCTCAGCCCGAACATCTCAAAAATGTGTCGAGTATTCATTATTAGTTTATATGCAATTGCAAAATAATTAAAATAATCGCGTCGCACGCTTAGGGATTATGTTATACAACAATGAAGTGCATGCAGAATTTTATTACTTTTCCGAGTAACAGATATTTCGAGGACCTGGAAAAGAGTTTAAAATGCAGATACCTATTTTTAGTCTTAATACTCTCAGCTTCTAAAAGAAAAATTGCCTGTAAAGTACCGACATAAAAAAATGTGAGTAACTAAAAAATCAAATCATTATCCCATTTCTCCAGCTTTACGACATGTAATTTGATATATATAGAATTTACTAACAATCTGAATTGCGTGTCTGGCTCTTCATAAAACTGGATAGGACATACCTATTGTATTGTATTCTAATTCTGCCTATGCAAAGGCGAATTAATGTTGCTATTTTTTCTAAGGAAGCTGTATCTTTCCATTTTCAAGTGCAGGAAGCAAAATGATTCTTCAGCTAGCTTCATTGTATTAATAAATATATGATAAATATTATGAAAATTGGTAAAAACCCGTGTAATTCAAATACCGTGTAACTTGAGAGAATGTTGCATTTTTTCCGTGTAACCCGAAAATCGCCCAACTCAAGTACTGTGTGTCTCGAGGGATAACTGAGAATTCTAATTTGGGTTTTTTTTTTTATCGAGAGTACACAATTTCTATACCGTTGAGTAACATCTAGTCAAGGTTCAGATTTCTCTTACGAGTAAAGGGAGCAAGTATAAACCTACTGGGTTTGATTTACTATCTTTAGAGCAGTCTGTATTTTATAGAAATTATTTTACAGTGTTTACTCTTCATGACTAAGTTTTCGGCATATTCTATTACTTGATAGCCTAGATCACTAAGTTTTACTATTAGGTCCACAGATAGATATGTAACGCGGTCAATATGTAACATAAGCGTTATTTGGACATGTTCATAACTTCTGCGATCTCTCCAACTTTAATTCGATTGTTCTTTAGAATATTCATCGTCGTGGTGGTAAATGATGGTACAGAGTCCCTGTACATAGTGTCAAACTCGGTTTTATTTACGTGGGCGTATTGCCTTTCAAAAGCAAATATCTAGTGATTGCTAACGCTTGAATGACAGCTCTCTGTGGTCTTACCATTATGTCGATATTGTCTGCGTTTTCGAGTATCTGAACAGACATTCGAAAGACAGTGCCTCTGTAGTTGACTTGCGAATTTCGCACAATTCCTTAAAGAACTATATTGGAAAAGTTACACAATGAGAGACTGCCATGTTTAAGTTTTTATCTTGCAATAAAGGTCTCAGTTTTGTTATTACCTACCTTGACAAAGCAGCGTGCATTCTGCATCGCCATCCTGCATAGTCAAATATGCAAATCAAATGTGCTAGTGAAATGTTGTGTGTCTTTGTTTTGAATGGTTCATTCTGCCTGACCGACTGTGGTTCTGCATGAGGTTTCCTTCTCCATTTCTGCAGATTTCTATTCGTTTGTGGTATTTTTTGTTAAATTCATTCTTCTGGTAGTACTGCCTCGATCGAGCGCTTGTCGTGCTCTTTATTTGGTCTGCTGAAGAGCCTGTGTTCTTTCCTTTTTTTCTGCAGGGCCGCTCTGTACATCAGCTGTTTTTATACGTATAAGACCAGGGTTTCTTTGTTGGGGCGGGTTGAAACGTAATACATCAAAGGAGACATATCTGATTGCTCTTTGACAATGATGCCGTTGGTCTAATACGTTCGATGACGGTGACATCGAAATCCTCGAGAAGTTATGCGCCTGGTGGTCTTTTGAGACTGCAGCCGTTCGACGTTAAACTTCATCACAATAATTCGCCGGCTTTTGGGCTGCTACGGATATCCACATCCGTATCTTGGCTACAACAAGATAATGGTTCGAGTCGATGTTGGCTGCTTGAGACGATCGGAAATCAAAAATACAGGATGAGTGCCTTGCGTCAATTGCAATACGATCAATTTGGTTGACAGTTTGTTGATCAGGGACATGTGCCGCGGAGTAAGTTTCGGCTTTCAGATTCATCTAGTCTCTTGCACTGAGAAACTATTGAAATCATCATATGAAGGAGAAATAAGTTATAGACCAGTCACACTCCCTTGCAGAGAGACACCTTAATAGCTGAAATTTTGAGTCTTGGAACAGAACGAGAATTCTCTCTAAATTAATGTCTGCAGTTGGGTTTGCGACTTCGGAAAACCGGAAATGCAGATCTTCGGTATGACTAGTATACCAATATCATTATGCGCCTTTACCACATTATTATTTTTTGTGTAATGGGCTGTTTTTCGTCCCTTAGCAGACCTTAAAAGTAATGAACTCTTAACGTCGCATTAGCGTGAAAGAACTATGAAGTTATTTCTGTTATACATTTGAATTATGCTTTGACGTCATCGTACATACATATCCATTATCAACCAAGATTTTTTTTCTGCAGATAAATGGCCTAAATTCGTCAGTGCGTCAGCTTTAGATTACCGCCACAATTTAAGGCAGTATTCAATATTCAGAAGAATTTTTGAAGTGGAAGCAAATCCAACATGAAAGGCAACATTCTCCTGAACTTCAGATTCTCGTCTATCTTAATTGTCAACAATCTGATTGCTACTACACTGAGTCGAAACAAAGACATTTTGTTTCATGCTCGAAACTGTAGGTGAGCTGCAGAACACAACGCGACGAAGCTGATATCTGTCATTGGTTGTAGTGGCGGATAAGGGTATTAAATACGCTGTAGCATAAGACCGCCTGGCACTGATGGCAATCCTGCATAAAATCTCCATTGCTGGAATGATTTTAGCATACACACCACCGAATATAGGAAAAGATGGGTACACGCTTGCTAAAAGCTGCCGGCTATTTGGTCTGATTTCCTCACCATGTCGAAGAGCATATAGAGAAAGGTTAAACTTGGTACATACAAAACTGCTTTGCGAATGCATCTTCTTTATGAATTAAAATCGCACTCGACAGGAAGAAATATGGAGTTTTCGACATTGATGATACTTTCAGCACCGCATATGATACTCATTTATATAACACGCCGTAGACCAATCATTGGTTTGTGTATTAGAGCAATCGTACACTTACTACTGTCTTGCGGCAGTTGTTTGATGAAACAAGCTTTCAATACTTCACTGCTGCTTTCCAAAGAACGACGTCTAATGCAATGGTAGCAGAAATCCTGCCAAGCTGCGCTCTCTGAGAGACCTCTCATAACTTCCAAGCTAGTTCGAGAATATAAAGGTTGTTTAACCGTAGTTGGAAAACTAGATTGCCTGAGTCTTTGGGCCCCTTCCCTTCCCGACGTCTCTCTATCACCAAATGTTGTGAAAAGGATGACCACACTGCGGAGTGGAGATTGGGAAATCTTAGTAAAATTAATGTACATTTTACTCCTTGAGTGCTCCGTTCCGATAGAAAAAAAAGAAATACATAAATTTTTGGCATCTCAGTGAAATTTCGTGTGGTATTTCGCTTTATACGAATATATTTGACCAAGGCAATTCTTTCTCCACTGATCTGATCGGTTCTTATTGCCTGGTTGCTAGGTGGTGTTATTGTGTGGATAGGGATGTATATACTATGGATGAATTTCAATACACAGGGATTGACCTCTACTTCGGTTTAATGACGAGATGACTTATTTATAAACTTTAAGTATACAAATTAAAGTTTACGCTGCAAAAAAGTACATGTTGTATACCCACCGAACTTTAATTAAGATCTTTGTGTCTTTACGATCTTTGAATAACTGCAGAAAAGGACTTTTTAATGAAGATGGATAGCACCAGGCCTTTTCCACACATATTTCGGACTTTTCTCATATAGTATCTTAAAAGAACAACAAATCGTCAGTTGATCCATTCGGTTTTATGGTTTTAAATGTTTAAATGGTATTTAGCTGATTTTATGGCAGAGCTTGCGTTCATTAAATGTAAGTTGAAATAAGGCGATTGGATATCAAAATCAACCAACCGATTTTGAAAACTCTGCTTTCCATATAAATATATATCTGAACCCTCGGTTGTCGATACCTCAAGTCAAGTTTCCAGTCACATTTAAATTAATTTAATTAAAATACAGTTAACACTTCACGCAATTATAAAAAGCGATCGTCAATAATTGTTAAACGCTGGGTTCTACCCGCATGTGTAAGTAGAAAAGAAAAGAAAATTTATTTCTAAAGTGAAGTTTTTTCATTGGAATAACGTACCTAATTAGAATAAACTTTAACCTAACCATTTACCCAACGACTTTGTTGCCTTGATTGTATTCAAGAAATTAAACCCATAAACCAAAACCGTTGCTCTTACGACTGTGCGCTAACTGATATTGCAAATCAGATGATAAATGAATCATGGTCTGGGTCTCGACTTTTTTATGACAGGTCCATAGAGTTTATTTGTCATAAATAATGTAGAGGACGTCTAAGCCCGTAGCATTTTGGAACGCCTCTACTAGACATGCTCTCATAAAATTGCCATCAGTTTATGACTTAGTCCCCCTACTTATATCCAAAATAGACATAGATATATACCCTAAGATACAAACATTTTCAAGCTCTTTAATATGTTAAAGGACGCACATCCAAATCATGGAATGTGCTTTTTTTTGTCCGCCTGTCCCAGGATAATAATGAAATCTTTGTTCATTTTTCCCATCCTAACACGCTTTGCATTTCTGTGCTGGCTGCCCAGGGGGGCTGTTGAGTAATATTGCGGCACACTCACTTTGTTTCCCAGCCCCAGCCCCATTGTCATGCTGCTTCTACAGCTGCGTGTGTGTGTTTGGGTAGTGCGGGAGGGTTGTTTCTCACATTCGGATATGTATTCGTAAATGATGAGCTCCCGTGCGCTAGGATGCTCTCTGATTTGTGCATCACACTTAGATAATAATCACACATGAAGTGTGAGTCTGCAAACATGATATTTATACGAACAGAGTTGCGTAACATCCTTGTAGAGTCGAGCTCCGACTCAGGCCATTAGGTGATTCCCGTTAAAGGAGGGCTTTGCCTCTGTGTGTTAGTGAGTTTGTGTGTGTATTCTCAAATTTGATGATTTTCCATTAATCTAGGTGCTGTTTGTTTTGGTGCACTTTGATGGTGTTTGCAACACAACGTAAGGTGTTGTGATGCTTATAATCAGATATTGTTTGCGCTAAGAGTGTTTTAATGAGAGAGTGTGTGCACTTAAGGGGATAGATCTGTGTCACTTATGTTGCACTTCGAAGTGAGTAGGGTGACGCGTGCAAAGTCAAATTAAACCAGTTGGTCATGGCTGTAAGAAGGATGCTAATGTAGGTCATATAGTTCAAAAGCTTTTGACATATAATTACAAATGCAACATTCATAGTCCACTACTAATTATAACGAATGGATTTAAGCAATGCCATTCAATTAGAAATTCGATGACTTTCGTCCAGGAGCCTAGTATTGGTCTTAATACTCAGTTCTTCCCACATCACATAATTTTCTGTTTCATTTGTTCAATAAACATCGTTAAGACACTGTCCATTAAATATTAGGCATCTCCCTTGACATATTTTATGATTCTATTGTGTTTTTGGGCGTGTTCGGCTACAGATATAACGGGAATATCATACGACTGTTATTATTTGCCAGAAATAGACACATTTTGTCATAAAATATTCTGAAGAAAATGGATATTAGAAATAAAGTTCTCGAGAATCTTATCGATGTGGATCTAATCGCAAAGATCGGAGCAAAAAAAAAAATACCGCCCAAAAATTAGTTCCAGTGCCAAAAATTGCCAAATTTCTGACTGCGTTTTCTATCTTATTGGACGGTGTATAGTAAAATGTAAAAAGTGTAATAGTTGGATTATCAATAAAAAGCACTCGAGGACTCAGTTTAAAAATTGTAGTTTCGTGTTCATGGTGCAAACCGACTATCATTCCATCGTATCCGTACATCAACACAGCTTGTGAAATAAATACACGATTCTTTTTTTGTTATGCGCTTATTGGGGATTGGTTTGCGTGGAGCTATGAAATTTTGTGGACTTATGGATTGACCGCCTTCGCTTCAAGAAACGACGTATGAAACTTATTCTGCAGCTTCAAGTATTGTTCAATTGGTGTTAAAACAACCTGTAAGAGAAAAACGATAAGAAATAATAAAACAAAATTCGAGTGCTGATATAGCAAAACTGATCGTTTCAAGATATGATACGTGGCGAAAACGTGGTTTTACGTCATTGTATAGAGTTGCGGTTCTCAGTCAGTCGTTGAAATGTCGTTGATTTTCTTGTAAAATCTTCTTATTGCGCTGAATATAACTATTAGAATAAACACAAAAATACCGAGCGATATGAGGAATAAAAATCTAATAATGATGAAAATTGTCAAATCAATCATGACCAATCGGCAGGCAAAATGGAAATAGACGCCATAAAAAAAATATTTTTAAAATCCGTCGAAAAGCATGGAGTTAAGTATAACAGAAACGTCGGGGATGGCGACTCTAAGACATACACGGGATTAGTTAATGCGAAACCGTATGGTGATGAGATTAAAATTATAAAAAAAGAATGCATGAGACACGTTCAAAAGCGAATGGGAACCCGTCTTAGCGAATGAAAGAAAAGAAATCTTGGAATCGACGGCAAAAACAATTTGACTACAAAATTTAAAGATAAACTAAGCATTTACTATGGCTTAGTTATTCACAGAAACTCTAACTCTAAAGATCACATGAAAAAAGCGGTACGGGCAACATTCTATCATTACGGTTCAACAGACAGCAACCATCAACATCATTTCTGTCCCAAAGGCCCCGAATCGTGGTGCAAGTGGCAACAAGCGAAAGCTAAAAGAGAACTGGAAAATTTCCGTCACGATTATTCAGCATTGTCAAAAATGGTGCTTAATGTTATCAAACCAATATTCGAAGACATCAGCAATGACAAATTGTTGGAGCGCTGTGTTGGTGAATATACCCAAAACAGCAATGAGAGCTTCAACCAACTTATTTGGAAGATAGTTCCAAAAGCGATGAACAGCGGGAACAAAATCGTTAACATTGTTGTGTTTCTTGCAACATGCACGTTCAACATTGGTATACCTCATTGTTGGAAGTCATGAACGTATTAAAAATATCAGTCGGATCGGGAGCGCACTTGTACGCTGCGCAAGAAGACGAAAGAAGGTCGAATACGGCGCCGACAACAAAATTAAGAAGATATTAACATACCGAAGGTAGAAGACTTACACTATAGGCCTGGTATCGAAGATTTATTCAATTTAAAATTTTCAGGAGCGTTTTTCTCAAAACCACGTTTTTCAAATAAATACTTGTCATAGGATTTTTTTTTTACTTAGTTTTTGCTATGTAGGCAAATTAATAACTAATTTTTGGTTCAAAAGTCACTATTTATGTAGCAGTATTTTCAAAATCAGCCATGACAAGTACTACATTATAGTATCTAATTTAATAATCTTTTTTGTTTTTTTTTTTTTTCCAGATGATTTTTAAAGAAACGCCAGTTGGTACCGTTTACGCAGATTTTTTTACAAGGCTCCAAAAATCATACAATATTCTTGTATATTTTTTATATTTTTAATTAAAAAGAATTAAACATATTTCTGAATATGTATTATTTAGATAGTTAAACTCCCAATCCAAAATTTGAAATAATTTTCTTTAAAAACATACACAAAAATGACATTTTTATCCGTCTCCATGTGTATATCTCCCCTAACGCATGTGGAGGAGTATACCCAGAATCTGGAAGAAGCAACGTCTGGTTCTTATTAATAAAGGAAAAGGAAAACAGGAAATTCCTTCAGCATACAGACCGCTCTGCATGCTCAACACAGCGGGGAAATTACTAGAAAGGAAAAGACTAATTAAGCTAGGCCTTAGTTCCGCAATAGAGGCATCCGGGGGCTAAGCTGGAACATTACCGGACTTCGCTCTCAAACAGCGGAATATGCAGGAGAAGAAAAAAAAAGAAGCCGAACGAAAGAGGTAAAAAGAGAAAAAAAATATAAATACCACCTTGATCAAAAAGTTCCCGTTGGCTTTACCGTGTGGCGCTCCCATTATTCCGATTTGAGTTCTGTTTTTTTTTTTTTTTTTTTTTTTTTTTTTTTTTTTTTTTTTGTTTAGTTAGTACATCTAAATCTTAGCATCATAGCTTGACATTTGCAAAATTTACGTAGCCAAGAGTACATCTATATCTGTGTGAGTTGGCGATTTTTTAAAATTTTAAAAATGTATTGTATTTAAATTTGCAACAACGAACTTGTATCAAATTTTGCGTAAAAACGGATTTAATGGTGCGCGAACGTTGGAAATGTTAGAAAAGTGTTGCGGCAACGATTCTCTAAAGAAAACTGTCGTTTACCAGTGGCACGATTGGTTCAAAAGTGGTCGTGAGTCAATCGAAAATGATGAACGCAGTGGCAGACCATCGACACCGAAAACCGACCAAAACATTGATGAAGTAAAAGAAATGTTGGTCAATAACCGCAAATTAACCATCAGAGATATAGCGGAGGACTTGAACATTCATCAAAAGGATCATTACTGCAGACGAGACGTGAGTTTATGAGTACGACACGCAATCCAGACTTCAGGCAAGTGAATGGCGTTCACCAAATGAGCAGAGACCAAAAAAAAAAAAAAAAAAAAACACTTCGTTTTCAGTCAAAAAAGAAGGAAATGCTCACGGTTTTCATGGATTAGAACGGTGTAGTGCATCATGAATTTTTTCCGGAATGTCAAACCGTAAACAAAGAGTATTATTTAGGCGTAATGAGACGTTTGCGTGAAGCAATTCGCCTCGTGGATTTTGCACCATGATAACGTACCGACGCACAGTACCATCATTATTCGTAAATTTTTGACGAAAAATGCAACAAATACCATCCAACAGCCATCGAATTCACCTGATTTGGCTCCCTGTGACTTCTTTCTGTTCAACGAGTTAAAAAACCACTACGGGAACGCGTTTCAGCAGCGTAGAAGAAGAAATAGAAAAATCGCAGGAAGCACTGATGCACATATCGAAAACCGAATATAAAAAATGTTTCGAGGATTGGATCAAGCGCTGCCATAAGTGTGTTGCAGTCGATGGGGATTACTTTGAAGGGGACAATATAAGTTTAGATGAATTAACTTGATCTTAGTCTTGTAATAAATAATAAATAAAAAAAATTTGTTATGAATACAAGTTTTAATTTCTTCTATGATATTACTGACTTCAACCTCATTGAAACAAACTGTGAACAAGATTTAATATCCAATCTAAATTTTGTAAACAAACTATTTTTCCTAGATCAAAATATTAGAAGTCTAAGAGAAAATTTCGCTTCTCTTGCGTCTCATCTGGATCATTTTGTCTCTTTTTTCCAGAACCAATGAGAGCTATGCTGCTGGTGGCGTAGGTTGTTTTGTCAAACAGGACTGTGATGATTGTGTACCAACGTATTTTTCAGACTTTTTGAGTGTTGATATTCTGAAATTATATTTCACTTTGAACAAAGCAGTTTATATTATTTTGTGAGTTTATCGGCTTCAAAATTATGATTTTTCGGTGTTCTTAATTGAATTTTTAATTTTACTTGAATGAAAAATCAAAGAATCTTATAATATTTTGGGATTTTAATTTTAACATTCTCGAAAATAACGAAACAGTTGTAACATATTTGGCATTATTGGCTTCACATGGATTAGAGTCTTTTATAAATGAACCAACAAGATTTACGTCTGGTAGATGTTTAGATCAAATTAACGGTTGATTCCCTAATATTTCTCCTAGTACATGTGAAAAATGTGTCCTGGATGTTGCGATCACTGATTATGTGATGACAGGTTTACTGATCAGTATAGTAAAAGAAAGTAGTTTCTACTTTTACAAAATGAAGCCATTCGAATTAATTTTATTAATTTAAGGTTTATTCTTTGCCTTGAATCATGGCAAGATACTCTTGCAGAACCAGATGCGTCTAAATCATATGATGTTATTATGAAATGTTTTACCAAATCAATTTAACTCTTCTAAGGGGAATCTTAGGATGTTTTTAATAATTACTTTGTCAGCATTATCCATCCGATTTCTTATATGTCATCTTGCCAGAATTTCAGCTCCTAAGCAGCACAGAACTGTACCTTTTTCTTCGAGCCTATTACAGAAATAGAGTTGCTGAAACTCATAGTTACCTTAAAAAATTCAAATTCTTGTGGCACAGATGGGATTTCAAATCGGATAATAAAGAGAATTTCATGCTTTGTTGTGGATGCGCTATCGGATGTTTTTAATAAAAGTATTTTATCCGAAGTCTTCCCTGAAGCTCTTAAATGTGCGGAAGTAATTCCACTTTTAAAAAAGGTGCTGCTTATGATGTGAGCAATTACAGGCCTATCTCGCTACTTCTTTCAATAAATAAAGTTTTTGAAAAAGTACTAAAAAATAGAGTTGTTAGCTTTCTTAATAAAACAAGTTTTTTAAGAACATTGCAATATGGTTTCAAAAAAATTAAATGTACGGAGGATGCACTGTTGAATTTCTGTTCACAAATCTTCGATAGCTTAGACAGTAAAAAGTTCACAGCAAAATTATTTATCGATATTTCTATGCTTTGATATGGTTAACAATAGCATTTTGCTTCAAAAGATACAAAACTCTGGTTTTCGCGGTTTTATGCTCAAGTGGTTTAATTCATATTTGTAGCAGTCTTAATTGCAGCGAAAAGTGTTTTCAAATTAAGAGCGTCAATGAATTTTGTTGAAAATACTAGCTTTTGTTAAATTTATTTTCTTTCAGTGTATAATACTTATTCCTATGCCTTTTATGTACGCACCCACACCACTTAAAGTAAAATATAACGGAATCAGTACAATACAATAATTATCTACCTTAATTATAGATCTATGTAAAGCTTACTTAATTCTTTTCGATCTTTTGCTTATTAAACATCTCCGAGTTAAGTTGAGTCTGTGTATTATTTAAAATCCTACTTCAGATATACATCTAAGAAGATAAACATCAGGGAAGGTAATCTAATAAATTCAACAGGTTATGGTCCCATCAATCTGGGCTGAAAAAAAAAATACAAAGGATTTTTTAATATAATATACATACGAAACTTATGAGAGATGTTTGCTGAACAAGGAAGAACGGCATTTCTTTGTGAAACGATTGCGGAATTTTTTTCGTTGCTTGCAATTAAAATAAAATCACGTGTATTCTATTGGAGTAATTGCTGGAGGTATAAGTAAAATCTTAAGAGCAGCGTTCAAAGATAAAATAGACTGTTTTGCTTGGGAATAATCGAGATGGAAAAGGAGACATCAATAATTGAGAAATTCATCGACCCATCACAATGGATGGTGTGGAAATTTCAGGTTCGTGTAAATTTGCTAGCACCGAAACTATACGGCTTAGTCGAAAGAACAAAAAACAAATCAACGAATATAAAAACTACGCGAGAGATGCGGCAGAATGGGCTAAAAATGATGCCAGGGCACAAAAACTAATAGTGAATTCTTGTGGAGAGAAAGTACTTATTTACTTGTGCACGTGAGAAAAGCTGCATTCAATATATGAGCAGAGAAATGGATCAACCAAGCATTTGTTGGAAGAACAATACTATGGATAGAAGAAAGACCACGGCACGATATAGCTACACACATCTCTTTTTTAGAAAACCTGGTACAAAAACTAAGAGCAGCGGGTGTCCATATTAATGATAGTATGCTGATCACAAATTACTGATGACGTTACCAGCAGATTATCGACATTTTTCTAGCAACGCAAGATCACAAACTTAACAAATAGGCTCATGTTTGTGAAAGCTGGTTGGGGGTGCCACAGCAAAATATGCTGGCAAATGCTTCAAATGTGGGTCAACTGTGTGTTTAACCAAAGAAAACTTACGGAGATAAAGCTTTTTTTAGCAATATTGCTCAGTCTTTGGCAAAGAGTGATTCTTAGTTTGTTGATTCAGGTGCGACGAACCACATGTGTATTGGAGAAACTAATTGAAGTCTTACTCGGAGATGGAAAACTGATGCTAGCGACTAGACGCGGTGACTTGAAAGTGCTGTCATATAATGGAATTATACTTGTTTGCGAATTTGTTTTCCTCGACAAAAGCAATAGATAACGGGCATACTAATTGGTTAAATAAACATATGTTTAAGCTCTTCGATGGTGATAATGTGGTGGCAGTTGGAGCAAGGCAGAGAGGTATGTTTCAAATGCTTTTTAGAGTCATTTAGTCGATATGTGACAAATCATTAAATCATTTTGCGTGTTCGACACGAAACTATAATATTGGATTTATCGAAGAAAGCTTTTATTGCGACGGCAGCGCATTTAGGAAACAATATCGATTAAGCTTCAATTTGCGGCCAGATTGATCAACAACGCGCGGTGAAATAATCCATGCGGATGTCTGTGGGCCGATGGAGGAGAATACGTGCGTGGGTTCAAGGTATTTTGTACTTTTCAAAGATGATTTTTCGAAATTCCGATCTGTGTTTTTCCTCAAGAATAAGTCCGAAGCGGCCGTAAAGTTTAAAATAGTTCTTAAGATTGCTAAAAAACAAAGTGTACATCCTGTTAAGAATCTTCAGACTGATAATGGACTAGAATTTGTGAATTCTTACATGGAACAGTTTTTGGAAGAAAATAGTATTCATCATCGTCGTTCAGTTGCATACACGCCTGAACGAAATGGATGTATTGAGCGTGAAAATCGGACAGTAATGAAATTCGCAAGATTCATGATTCATGCCAAGGGTCTTAGTCCAAAGCTATAGGCAGAAGCAGTTCAAACAGCTGTTTTCATCTTGAATCGGTCGGGGACCAGTTCTATTAAGGATAAGACGCCTAAAGAGGTTTGGTATGGTAAGTCTGCACATTTTGAACATTTTCGTATTTTTGGGTCAGAGGTTTATGTACATATACCAAAACAAAAACGTAGCAAGCTAGATAAAAAAAAAAATGCATATTTGTTGGCTACGGTGAAAGTCAAAAAGGTTATTGTATCATGGATAAGTTGAATTTCATCTTGGTAGTTCGTGACGTGAAGTTTTCTGACAGAAGAACCATCGGCAGTCACAATTATCGAGGAGGATGATGTTGACTGCGGCAGAACTATGCTAAAAGTGACAATATCCGACGAGATGATCACCAGGAAGTTGGAGCTCAAACAATATTCTGGAGACATCCTTACGTAACTGTCAGGAGAGCGCTTCAATAGCGATGACCTTGTTGTCAATAATTAAGGAGGCAGCCAACTCATTTGAAGGTGACAAGTGGTTTGAGGCGATGAAGGAAGAAGTAGATCAGACTTGGGTTCTAGTTGAGAGACCAATTGGAAAACTTAACCGACAACAAATGGGTTTTCAAGGTAAAAAAAAATGCAGGTGATACGGCAGAACGTTACAAGGCACGGCTTAGTCCAGTGGTTCGATTCACATCATAACGAGCAATTTTGGCACTTGTTGCGGAAAAGGGTATGCACATGAAACAGTTTGACGTCAAAACGGCCTTTCTTAATGGCGATCTTGAAGAAATCGTTTATATGCACAACGACAAAAGTGGACGCGTTTGTAAGTTATAGAAGAGTCTTATGGTTTGAAACAAGCTTCGCGCTGATGGCATCGCAAATTTATGTCTTTCATCGAACTTTTTGTATTCAAGTTGTGTAATTCATACCCATGTGTATTTGTTAGTCATCAAATGGGAAATTTCATTATTTTAGCTATTCATTAATGTCAGGTTTCGTTTGTGTGTTGCTTTCCACGACAGAACCGGAGTACATAGCAGCATCTGAGGCGATTAAAGAACTTGTTTGGTTGCAACGGTTGTTTGAGGAATTAAAACCGATGAGTAAAGGTAACATCACATCGTTTTTCATGGTGCTATCCGATTGATAAAAACCCTGAATTCCATAGACGAAGCAAACATATCGATGTGAGATACCATTTCATTGGTGATAAATTCGAAGAAGGTTGCTTTGATCTCCAGCACGTGTCAACGAAGTAAATGGTTGCGGACGTTCTTACCAAAGCTCTACCAAGAGAACATTTTCAGTTCCTGCGTGCATTGATGGAAGTTACTTCAATTAAGAAATAATTAAGATTTTCTTTATTTTATTTATTTTTGTGTAGTGCATTTTAAAATTAAAAGTTTTTTACACCACTTAAAGTAAAATATAACAGAATCTAGTACAATACAAAAATTATCTACCTTAACTATATATCTATGAAAAGCTTACTTAGTTCGTTTCGATCTTTTGCTTATTAAACATCTTTGAGTTAAGTAGAGTATATGTATTATTTAAAACCGTACTTCAGATATAATAATAAATTCAAGAAATTTAAATATTTGGGGTTAATTATCGATTCCAGAATGTCTTTTTATAATCACATCAACTTAGAAGTTTCTTCTATTTGAGAAGTGTATGTTCCAACTCCAATATGGGATTGCTTGTTGGGAGGAGCATATTTCAACAAAATCCAACCCCTTCTAGTTTTACAAAAATATATTATAAGAAAAATATGTGGAAAAAATAGAACTTATCCGAGTTTTACATTATTTTACATTCTGAAAAATTTTCCCGTCCGTAATTTGTTCTGTTTTAAAGTTCTAAAATTATTCTTTTATAGATCTGGTAATTTATATATTAGAGTTTTCGAAAATTATAATGTACGTGGTAACCACTCGCATCGAGAAGCTGTTCTGGCTTTCGAACCACAGCCTATAAAAAAATTTATACTGTTGCCTCACGCCGTCTTTTTAATAAGCTTCCATTTTAGCTTAGGACTCTTAGTCCCATAAATAGATTTATGAATCATGTAAAGCATTTCCTTTTAACTCATGATATTAATAGTTTGGAATCCGTTGTTTGTAGCTTTTGATATTTTGGTGTTTTGTTTGTTTTTTTTTTTTTAATTAATTTACATTTACATTTTTTATTGTTTCTTTTTTTTAATTTTCAAAAAAAAATTCTTTGTTTTATATTTGAATTTATGTAATGTATTAATATGAATTTTTGCTTTTGCTTTTTACTTTTAATATTAAATTATTTACACTTTGAAGGGTCACCCTACCCATTTGTAATTTATTCCTAAATAAGCCTCTAAAGTGGCATTTGATAATATTTTTTGTTAAGAAATATGAAATGTCACTAAATTTTCTCTAAATGAATTTATTTTCCTTTAATTGTACTAAGTATACTACACTACACTAAAAACTATAACAAAATATTACACATAGAGATGTCAGACGAGGCCTTCCTAGTAGGATACGCCGACGATATAGCCGCAGTCATCACAGCATGAACCACGGAAGCAATGCAACGCAAACTTACCCAAGTAATGCTAAGAACTCAAGGTGGGTGAACTCAAATGGACTGCATCTTGCAACACGCAAAATTGAGCTGTAAATATACTTTTTATGAAGAAACAATAATGACGCGAAAATCCGTAAAATATTTAAGCATGTAGCTAGACAGCAATGTAATTAACATTCTCGGTGCAACTGCAATACGCAGCAACGAAAGCAGGACAAGCCACAGCCTACCTAAGCAGACTAATGGCAAATGTCGAGGGTCCCATGGCGGGCAACAGAAAATTATTGATAGCAACAAACAACACTATCTTCATTTACGGAAGCGAGGTGTTGGCAGAAACAGAAACTGTGAATAGCTTCGGCATATCGCACTGTATCTGATGCCGCAATACGGGTAATAGCGGGTGTAGTACCAATTGACTTTCTTGCTAAAGAACGGCAAAAAGTATGGCAAATGAAGACAAGTGCCGGATATACTGCGCAAGTAACAGCAAAGATGAGGCGACAAACCATATCAACATGGCAAAATACATGGACAAATGATGAACGTGGTTAATGAACGGCCCGAATGATGCCGGTGCTCGGCGGGCAGGTAAAACCAACAATTATTTGACGCAAATGCTCTCAGGACAAAGTTATTACCGAAGATACCTTCATCGCATACATAAATGCGCACAACCAAGATGCTAAAAATGATTACGCGGAACACACTTTCTTCTATTGCGTTAAGTAGAGACCTATGCGAGAGGAAATAGAGCTTTACGTGGGAGGAAATACTCCCGACAATATAATACGGAAGATGTGCTCAAGCGAAGAAAGCTAGAAAATACTCCAAAAGTACGTAGAAAAAATCCTAAAGAGCAAAAAAGAGACCTCGAAGCCACAAATTAACACCAATCATAATGAAGAAAGAATAATTCATCTATAAATGCCTAACTATATGCTTCACTTCTAACCAGAGGTTGATGAAGTGTGCAAATTTGTGACAAAATAAATTGTATATCAATCGGCGAGATGTGAATTCGGACTCCAGAAGAAGACAAACAGAAACCAGTGAAGCTGAGCAACAAAGTTTAACAACAGAGTCGCAGCTGCTGCTGAAGATAAAAAAAAGTACTTCTACATACAGATAAACGACAAAGAAAATCGCTGTCACGCAGAACGAATCATTTAATGCCAAGTCATTTCCCAAATTTGGTCCGATCCATAAGAAATAAGTTATCAGTCTTAGTCTACAAGATTTGTCAGCCATAAGGTGACAGTGTGAAACCTGCGATTTTAGGCCACAGATGACTATTCGTACTGTGGCAGATGTAGTTAAGAGAAAACCAGAGAAGATCACATTGTTTATCATCACTTTTTTATTGATTTATTTTAACAACGCATATTGAGGCAAGCTATACAGAGCCTTGTCGAGTTTTGGTGTCTCTGCCAAACTCCTCAGTTGTACAAAATAAACTTTGAATAGAGTTACATTAAACCATCACTGCTCCGTAGGGTTAGGAAGTTTTTTAGCCCTTTGATGTAAGAGTTTGGGCTAGCTGATGCACAGCCATATAACTTCCTGAATATCATAAGTGAAAAAATTGCATGTCACCTGCATCCCACAGTCTTATTGACTATTAAAAAGTTTCATAATATTGCATCTAAAACTATCCTATATATGGTATATTCGTATAACATAAGGGGAAATAAAAAATTACAATGTAGGTATGGAATTCTAACACCCCCGCTTAACTTCATAATCGTCGTCCATCCTCATTTATTATTTAAATTGTTTCAAATAGAAAAAAAAAATTAGTTATGTTTCACTTTACTCGTACTTACTACAGAATTCAAAAAACAAAAAAAAAACATGAGCTCAATCATTATATGTCGCTTCTTTTACCACGAAATACAGAGTAATATATTTTGCTTCTGTGCTGAACGTGGCAATTATCTGCTGTTTTTTTGAGTTGCCATTGTATTTACTCCGCCGGCATGAATAAAAACGAATCCGGATTGAGACTTCTTACAGCTCAACAAAAGTCCGAATAAACTTATAGTAGAGCTAATGGTTTGTTTTCTTGTTAACGATTGTAGAGGATTATGTATCAAGTAACCACCTTATGACAATAACTTTGATTTGTACAACAAACGCCCGATTAGTTATTTGTATGATGTTTTATTAACATTTTCACTTTCGCCCTTTACGGTTGGATACTTCTCCAGTTTCAGCTTTATTTATGCAGGCAGCCGTGATGGTTTTGCTTTTTTTGACTAAAATAATTTATGCAAACTATTTGCATACATGCAAATGTACCGTAGGACCCGGAGAGGGTCATCGATAGTAGATAGTCATGATGGTGATACTGTTTCCATTGTTTAAAGTAAATGCACGTGCCATATGATGATTGCGTAAACTAAGTTCCTTTAAGGCACGGTCTAACTTAAAATTCCACTGTCGGCCTGACTGTGTAAGTTCGTAAATGTTTTTTCTCAAGCTACATACTTTGTTGGCAGCCTTCTTCTGAATACCGTCCGGCTGTTCCATGAGTATCTAAGGATCATGTTCCCCAGAATCAAGGCTCCAGACCACCTCTTTGTTTGTATTTTTGAACAAAGATTGCTTGTACTGTGTACTCATCTTTGTTGGCTTACTCCACATTTTTCACTCTTTCACTGTTTCGGAAACAATCTTTGGCTTAGTGACCTTTGTTTCCGAATTTACGGCAGTCAAATGGGAATAAATTACCGCTATTGTAGTTTGAAGACTTTTTTAGTTTGAATTCTCCTTTGGATTAGTATGCTGTGCTTGGCGTTATAATCAACCCTTACTCTCGGTCACAAACCTCCAAAAGCACACTATGTCAAACTCCAGATAACTACTTTGCGGATTGAATGCAGTCCGTACGTTACTCACTGTTGTTTTAAACTCTTGATGAATTCGCCCATGCTTTGGTTAGATTTCATATTGATGTTAATAAGGCGTCTGAATACCTCAGACTAAAAAAATCTGATTGTTATGAGAAAATTGTTTCTGTCCTTATCTGTCTGAAGCTTGCTGCCTCCTCAGGCCTTGCTAATGTCACTTTGATGTGACCAGCCAATCGGACATTATGTAGAATCGCCTTCACGATGCAAAATTGTCACCATTGAATGGCTGGAAACGATTTATAAATTATGAAGTTAGGTTTCATTTTCAGGCTAAGACTGCAAATCTATTTAAATTGGAAGCGGATCGAAAAAAATTAATTGTTATTTAATACTTTCCCGTACTTTTAACAACCTGGACCCATAATCTTCTCAAAATCAGGTTGATATATTATTTTTCAAGTTGCTTTTTCAGAGCTCATTGCAACTTCATTCCGTAATAACATACTTCGTACGCTTTCATTTGAGAGTTTAAGTTGCGCTTTTATTCTTGAATGCATACTATGCCGATCTCAAATTGGCTTATATAATCAAACCAAATGGTAAGAAATACAATACATATAGTGAAATAGAATTGAGATATGAAGATACATACATATGTAACATTCCTTAGCATATTACATATGTGTATGCAAGAAAATTCTTTTGATTTTTTGAAAATAGAAAAATAGACTACTCTATTTTGTCATAAAGCGAGATCGCCAAATTGACAATCAAGATCATATAACAATTCTATTTAATAATCTAATTTCTCCTAATAAATTTAATGTAGGAGGAGCTGATATATTTGCAGAACATAATAAAAATCATCATAAAGTTATAGAAGGTATAAAATTTAATAATCCTATATTTATTAAAAATCTTCGTCTACCTAATCGTTCATAAGTAATATTAGCCAAACAAAATAATCCAAATAAACATAATCCATGAGCAATTATTATTCTTGATTCACCAAGAAAGACTCCAATTATTAGAGTCCATTGCATTCAGTGATGCTGAAAAAAGATTTCAATTGGTATCAAAATTATGCGTGAAAGTTTGGATTCATACTATTCTGTACTCAAATCGAAAAATGCATGTTTCACACACGATTAGAAATAGCTTTCAAAGTTCTGCTGTTCGACCTAGGTGCAGAAGAACTAATACGACTGGGATTTAAATGGATAGAAATCAAAATGATAACTTAAACATATGAAGAATGTACTGACATCTTTTATCTACAATAGTTTTTCTGGAAAGTGGTACAATCAAACTCAGTGAGCCAAGAAAGAATATTCACACAATTTTTCTCACCCAAATGTCATATCATATTCATATCAAATGCTTAGACATGACGAACTTAAGTGCCACATCAAGACATAATGCTTCATTTGCACCGGTAACCAGAAGACTACTGAATGTACCAACTCGGATGTATAACTAAGAACTAAGAACATGGAAATGAGACAAAAAACTGCAACAAAAGTTTATCGTTTGTCCCAAGAAAAAGCAACAACATTATTTCATCGATGTCAGTGCATTTGACTGACGTTACCAATTCATACTGTCAAGTGAATAGAGGTGGAAATCAACAACTTCCAGAGAGCTTGATACGCTCCAGCAACAACGTCATACATACGCAGGAATAATATGAACGGAATCGACAGCAACGTCATGTCACAACGAATAATAATGTCAATAAAAAAACTGAATTCGTTCTACATGTAAAGCTAAAGTAGATCAATTTAGAGTTGTCGGTCAATTAACGTCTAAGTTTATGTATAATGCTAAGTAACCAAGAAACAAAATAAATATTATAACCTGGAATGTCAGAGCTACATTTAAAAATCATTTTGAATTTGTAAATTTCTTGAACACAAACGAAATTGATATTGGTTTAGTTATTGAAACATGGTTAAAATCAAACGATCGCATATTGACGCCAATTTTTAAATATTATCGTGTGGTAGAGATAAAAGAAGAGATGGCGGTGTTGCACTTTGAATAGAAGATTAGTTCAACATGAGCTTCTACCTTGCATTCAAACAAACTACATAAAATATATAGGAATTAAAGTAGCACTGTGAAACAATTAAAAGATCAAGATTTTTTGTGTCTATTTTCTAGGAAAAATAATAGGATACTTCGCTAGAGAGGAAAGACAGCAAACATTTAAAAATCATCTTAGAAGATTTTTTAATATAATATTTTTATTTCTTGATAGGAGGTGATTTAAATTGCAGACACAGGGCTGTGTAAAAGCAAATTCATGGGGGAATGTTCTGCCGGATTTCTCTGTTATGTCATCAATATCTGTTATGCTTACCCCCAGTAATAGATTTATTTTTAACCCTTTTGTCTTTATGATATTAGTTCCGATCATAATCCAGTTCTCTGGATAGTCAGGCGTGGACTTTTTCCAATATTTTTCAGTTATTAAAAATGCGAATTGGGAAGAATTTCGAAAAGAATTAAAAGAAAAACTTATTCCAACAGACATAGAAGCTATAGCGAGCAAACAAGCTATCTAGCAAACACTATCCTCCAGCAATTTACAGATCACATAAATACTTCAGTCAGTACTAGTATCCCCCAAAATTGTAAAAAATGATGAAACTACCCATTGAACTTATCAAAATTAGAAATATGCACAGAAGAATATGGCAAAACTATCGCCAGCCAATTTCCAGAATTCTAATAGGAAATTTCAACAAATTAATAAAGACGAATATAAATGCATATCGAAACTCAGAATGAAACAATAAATTGAAAACTCTTTTTAAAGCTATGAAGCCATTCTGGAACATAATCAAAGTAATTAGAAATAAAAGCAAGCAAATAGCTTCTCTAAATGGCAACTCTAATGCCTTCGTTGCTAACACCGAAAAGGCCAAAGTATTTGCCCAAACATTTTCAGAAAATCACACGACATCTCAACATTTAGACGACGCAAACATTTAGTAGAGGGCGTACTAAATTCTTTTAATGGAGTTATCTGTAATACTCTGTCATATTAATTTGAACCCGAGCTAGACATATAATATCTTGTAAATTAATTGCAGGTAAAAAAATCGTTAACTAGAAGAAATGCCTAAAATTGGAATAAACATTTTAATATTTAATATCAACGCCTGTCTTAAGTTAAAATATTTTCCAGTTGCATGGAAACTAGCTAAGGAAGTCCTAATTCCTAAAGCGGGTAAGCCTCCTAATGATCCGGTAAGCTACAGGCCAATTAGTTTACTTAATAATACGAGTAAAATCTACGAAAAAATACTTAAAGATACAATTTTTAAACGTATGGAAAAGCAAAGAATATATCCTGATGACCAGTTTGGTTTTGGGCGTAATCATGGAACGTCGCATCAAGCTCTCAGAATATGTAATCTAATAAAAAGTAATCGTGCAAGAGGTAAACCCGCTGGGATGATTTTGGGGTGATGATGATGATGATGGGCTTATCTACAAAATGTTAAATAATAATTCTTTGTATAATTGTTCAAAGTTTTGTGTAAAATCGTACAAATTATTTGTTAAAAGTAGTGAGTCTGATGTAGTCAATTTTTGTGCAGGTGTAACTCAGTGCTGATTTCCCAAATTTTTTCATTGTGAAATAGCTATTTATGTTGATGATTTCGCTATACTTTCTTCGAATAAGTTCGGTCTTAACAAAGAGACGAAGTTGAAAAAATGCGATTAAAATATTGCAAAGATATCTGTCCGGGGAAGAAGGCCTCCCTTCCTTCTAGCTAATCAATTAAAAATGAATGGCCAGCAAATAGCATGGAAACCATTTTTAGGTACCTGGGCATATTTCTTGAATAAAAACTGGCATTTAACAAACACGTTTTAGAAACTATTAATAAAGTTAAAATAGCCAAATGTTCCCTTTATTAATAGGAAATTATTAGTATCAAACGATAATAAAATGATAATTCATACGACGATTCTCCAATCTATCTACGGTTGTATGGGAAGTAATTGGGGTTATTTTGCTAAGTGCTATAACAGAAAGCATTAAATATTTAAAAAGAAAGTTTTAAAAATGATACTTCATCTTCCCTGGCATTACTCTACAACAGATTTATACGATAGAGCTAATGTTGAATTGATATCATCCAGGATATGCAAGCTAAATGATACGCTCAGGCCAAGATGTAATATTTCCGACAATCCTATAGTAAATCAACTTAATTTATCGTGACACATACAAAATAATTTTTTTTTTTGTCACTAAATATCGCTTGCGTTTGAAGATTGACAGCCTATTAGCCGGGATGTGTTGGTATTTTCTTGTGAAGGAACTACCGAAAACGAAAACAGCCAATTTAAGAAACTTAGTCTTTTAGGAGCTCATTAAAAAACTCTTCACGTACTTGTATAGTCAAATCGACGAGCATAGTAAAGTTTTTAATTCCGATGCATCATACCATCAAGAATCAAATACAGCAACAATTACATTTATCTTGCATCTCCTACGACCCCAATCCTCTTGCAACTATTCCGTTTATTGTAATTATCTCAGTTTCCTAGCAAATAAATCCAACTTCAAACTCAGAAACTAGCTTAGGACAACGAACAATCAAAAGAGTTATAAAAGAAAAAAAAAAAACTTTTTTTGTAGGGCAATGACCTTCTTATTCCCACAGCGTTCTCATGGATACTCACATATCCAAAGTGATTACGAGGATGAAAAAATCCAAGGATAATTCGTATAGACAAGAGGAAGCGAAGCAGTACCACTTTCAAGTTCCCCAGTACCGGGTACCGAGTGCTGACTACTGAGTATCCTCTATGCTCATAGAGTGTGCAATTATTTCATCTGAAAACAGAACGCCAAAGCAAAGCTACACAAAAGGAATATCCAGAGAGCTCAACAAATTTGCATTTTCTAACGGAAAAAATAAAAGGACGAATTCGTATCGCACATTATGCGACGACTGGACGTAGGATAGAGCAAGAAAACGCTTCACAAATCTCCATAGAAGTAGCTGGGATTGGCAAGGCGCTAGCTAAATTTATGTGTACATTCCCAGCCACATCGGCTGATGAATGAGAAGTTGAGCGAAATGAACAAACTTTTGTCCTTAGACAGCGCGTCGCTTCATAGAGGGAAAAATTAACCAGCAAAAAGGACCAAAAAGTATGATTTCCGTTTTATTTTTATTTTTATTTTTTTATTTTTATTTTTTTATTTTTATTTTTTTTGTTTTGTAATTTTTAATATAACACATAAGAACATGGCAGCACTGTACGGCATACGGCATACAGCTATGGCAACGACAACGTCAGGTCTATGGGCCGTTCAGAAAGGGGTTTGGGTTAGGGAATCCTTTAAAACATTTTGACAGTTTAAGAGGGCAACCAACTTTGGGAGTGTGGACTGTTCTGAGCTCACTCCTTTTTTCGGCGCTGTGAATGGGTGAGGCCGTTTGGCGGCAGGATGAATTACACATTTTATACTTAGTACGCTATACGAATACGTTAGGGAACATCAGAGCGACACTGTGAAATAGTGGCCTGGAGCAGACTTATTACGCTCGCTAGAGTTTTGTATTTGTATCGCTGTGCAAGTCAACTGGAATTATATGGTATGTATGAATATTTCTTTTGGTGGAAACGCAAAGGAGGAGGAAGACAAAAAAAAAAGCAGTCTCGCCTCCTAATAAGTGTCAAGTGAGCTGATTCTGGAAGACTATTTTGTTGGCGTCATTGTCACTGTAAGTGGAGTATATGTTTATGTAATTGCCAGAAAGATAGTCAGGGCTGGCAAACTTATGAGGCCTGGTGTGTATAATTTTTCTACCATACACACATACGAGTATATTCATTCTGTCAACAAAATTCCCAGGATGAGTTTGTATGTGCATGTGGCAAACTTGTAAAAGAACCGCAAAATGGTGTAAAAATGCAAAAAGGACGTAAAAGTACAACGTGTCGGTCGTTACAATGACTTTATTATGCATACAGAGACAAAAAAATTGAGGTTATGGTTGACAGTATAGGGTGTAGAGAAATGACGACGTAAACGTTCTGATAATGACAATGTAAGACAGGTTGTCAAAGTGAAGTTTTATTTAACATTTTGGCTTGTAAATTGTGTTTGAAAGGTCATCACTGGAGTCATTGAATGGATGTAGTATTGGCATTGTCTTAAAAGCATAAAGACACACGATTCCCTCTCAATTTAAAAACCGG
Organism: Volucella inanis; assembly: GCA_907269105.1. NCBI lineage: Eukaryota > Metazoa > Arthropoda > Insecta > Diptera > Syrphidae > Volucella > Volucella inanis. Next base: position 100,831,965 of record OU026157.1, on the reverse strand, counting down.
AGTGCATCAAGGACACCAACTTTCGCTATGGCTTCAAATTGTTGTGGTCAGCCATATGCCTCGGACAGCATTATCTGAACTTAATATGGGACTGAAATTATATATTCAATACCTTACTTACTCATATACGAATAATGTTCGCTTTGATACAAGAAAATGGTTCGAAACCGGATGATCTATCTCTTGGAAGCCGGTCCAAATAAAATAGAGCTCATAATTAAATTAAAGCATTTTTCAACATAAGACCAAAGATCAACTCAAAATTTCCAGGAAACCAGTCGGTAAAATGACAAAATTTAATTATCTAGAATGTATAATTTCGTTAGACGGTCTCATCGAAATGAATTTAAACATGGAAGGTCTTATATCAAAACCGCATTCAACATGTTGACAAAGATTATTCAAATCAAACGTAAAAGACGTCAACAATGCTACAAGCCTTTATTAATAGATGACTGAACGACTACTTTAAGCGTTACCGGGCCAAGGATCCAAATACGAAAAAAAAACAAAATACGATGGAATGCAATACACTCATCTAATCAGGCAAGCGAATAGGCCACCCATATCAAACATTGATAAGGGTAGTATAGGGTTTTCTAATAACGACTTGACAACTTTTTTTTTTTAAATAAAAGGCAAACCATTTGAGATCTTTCAAAAACTTTATTATTGGCTTGAAGTACAAACAAAACCTTTATGAATGGAACTCGACTTCGTTCATATGGCCACCGCGGGCACGTTTTCAGCGGTCGATTAGTTTGACCTAATTTTCAACGACTCGGCCACACATTTCGGCCGAAACGACCGCTATTTCGTGTTCAATGCAGGCTCTGAGCTCTTCCAACGTCGTCGGCGTGTTGGCATAAGCCAATGACTTAACGTAGCCCCACAGAAAATAGTCAAGCGGCCAATCGACTGGCCCATGTCTTGAGATAACACGCTCACCATACTTACTCTTCAATAAATCGATTGTAGCGTGTACTGTGTTGCTTGTGGCACCATCCTGTTAAAACCATATGTCGTCCAGGTCCATATCTTCCAATTTGGGTCAAAAATAATCGGTGATCATGGCGCGATCACGCTGACCATTCTCAGTAACGTAAATATGACCCAATATAGCCGCCGACATGCAAACCGTACCAAACAGTTATTTTTTGTGGATGAAGTGGTGATTCATGAAGCACATATGGGCTTTTACCGGACCAATAACACATATCTGGTTTATTGACGAACCCATTGAGCCAAAAATGAGCTTCGTCACTGAAGATGATTTTGCGATGAAATTTATCATCTTGGCGCATCTTCTCCAGAACCCAATCGGAGAACGTACGTCGCCTCCATCGGCTTCAATTCTTGAGTCAGCTTGATCTTGTATGGGTGTAAACCAAGATCCTTACGCAAAATACGCCATAATGTGGTCTGAGCGATACCCAATTCTTGAAAACGCCGTGAAATTGACTGATTTGGATCGTTTGCTACGGACGTCTGAACGGCAGCGATATTTTCGACACTTCGACCATCCCGTTGTCTCACTGACACGGCAAAATCACACAACGAATATGTAGACTCAAATTTTTGCACTTAACTTGTTATTGCCTGTCTACTAGGGTGAGAATTACGACCGAAAATTGGAATTAACGCTCTTAAAGTTGCAGCCACCGACTCCGAATATCTGTAGAAAATTTTTATAATTTGCAGACTTTGCTCGTTAGTGTACTTTACATGATGAAAATGTTGAGTTTACTGAATAAATTGGCAGTGACAGTTTGATTAGTGAAAGAGTGCGTTCACAAATTAAATTCAAAGTTGTCAAGTCTCTATTGGAAAACCCTATACTTTATCGGTAATTTTTTTCATCTTTGTACGTGTATATGAACTTCCGAGCGTTATGTATACATGTTCTTAAGTATGAACAATATAACTTTTTTACTTCAACTTTAAGAGCTAAAGGTGAAAAATTAATAACATTCTTTAGCAAACCCACATAGAGCTTAAAGCCCACTTTGCCCGTCAATTAATTCTATCGCTGCCCTCGTCGACCAGCATATAAGTCGCCTAATGATACCCCATGGGCTGTGCAATTTTTAGCTGAAAGTACGACACGCGTCGAAACGTATGGTCTATTATATCTCACACTGGATTTTGGACTAACAATAATAGGCTCACACTTCATTGTATAATCTTCGACGATAAAACTAATATATGTATATTCCCAATGCAAGGATTCCGCATTTTTGTTCCATCAGAAAGCAATAGGTCTACTTAACTAAACATTTTTAAAAATTTTGGTGGAAAACAAGGTTTTTTACACTAGGCTTGTAGTCAGATCGATATTCATCCATAGGGCATCGAAAATAATAAATTTTGATTCGATATTCTCCCAAACCTTAGACAGAAAAAAAATTTGGCCGATGGTGGATTTATCAGTTCTAAAACAATACTGATATACGAAAGTATAGAAAGTAAACACTATACAACAAAATATTTATCAATTAATCAATATTTATGTTGTCCCCTTCAAAATAATCCCCCTCAGATATAATACACATGTGACAACGCTTTTTCCAATCCTTAAAGCAATTCTCATACCATATGCACTTTTTGGTATAGCCTTTAGCTCTTCCAGCGATGCCGTTTTTATTTCCTCAATCGTTGCAAATCTCCGTCCTTTCAAATCCGATGAATATGGTGGCTGAGGCATAATTGTCGTGTCTCAATTGAATGAGGTATTCTGTGCGGTATCTACACCCTTTTCGCCAGAAGTACTACCAAATTTAAAGTACGGATTGCGTGTCATTAACTTTGCGTTTTTCTACCTACCTTTTTTTCCTGCGAAAAATGTTATGTCGGCTTTTTCTCTTTTGCGGACAGAACGTCTCTCGTATTTAACGTGAACTCCTGCCTTGAAGGCCTAATTTCACGGGATGCCCATACCTCCATTTCCAACGCTCAACGTAATTCCTTTGATACCAAAGCGGAACTCGTGTTGGAGGCAAAAAGTTCCACCCTTGGTTAGGGTCGAGGCCGACCTAAAACCTTTTATTGCTCTTAGGGTCGCAGCACCCAGTATCTTGCAACTCTACATTGGGTCAAAACCCTTAACGCGACTTTAGGTTTAAAACACAACCACCATGACGCTCCCACAAGGGGGCCTTCCTCAACAAGTCAGGCCCGGACCGAAAACTGGAGGGTTCCAGACTCCTATGGTACCGTGTTTTAAGTCCTGGTATGGACTACCGGTGGTCTTGCCACCCAACAGGACCTCTGACCGACCGCTTGTAACTGGTCAAATCGTAGCAGCATTCGAAGGCGTAGGTATCGAAAACCTTTACGATAAGACCAGTACATTTGCTCTGCCCCCGCTTTTTATTAGACAACGTCATTTATGGGCGAATACTTGATAATTGGGCGGGAGCCCAGTACATGAGGACAAGAGCTCTTAATTAAGATCTCGTGTTCGCGTGCATTGCCACATAATGCCCCTCTGTTTGGCTAAAAAGCGCGTTGGCGTTCTTTTCAATTCTTTACAGAATTGACATTAGTCTTTCGCGCTTGATGTTGTTGAGGTGTTATTATGAGTTTATTTTGATGAGTGAAATTGCGCCAAATTAACCACAAACTTCTGGCCAAGGAAAGGAAAGCAAGGAAGATCTTTCTAGCCGAAAAAAACCAAGAGCGTGTTTGATAACATTTTCATCAAATGTAATGCCCCGATGAACGATTCACAAGCAAACTTAATAAAATTTAGCCACCCTCGCGTGCAAGTGCATTTTTGTAAAATGTTTAAAATTCAACGACTCTATCTTAGGCTCTTGGATTAGTAAGACAATGCTGTAGACCGCTTCGAGTATATAAATTAGGGCTCTCGATTTAAAGGTAATTACACGTGTATTCGTGTCACGTGTACACGGTTAGTAAGAAACTTTTACACGTGAACATTTAAATACACTTTTTCTTTTTTAATATGCGTGTAAATAAAATAACACATGTAATTACAACACGACGTTTTTTCGATTATTGGATATTACGAGTACTTGCCGAAACAGTTATTTCTTCAAGCCATAGTTTATTTTTCTATGTTTTATTGAGTGTTGATCTCGAAAGGCTGATAGGTATATCTTTTGCTAATTCAAATTGTTAAAGTAACAAAATAAAACCAAAAAGTTGGGTATGGAAATATGCACATCGAGAAGGTGATATAGTCTTCTGTGATTTGTGCAGTGAGGACAGGAACAATTCTTTCTCCTGTCGTGGTGGTACGACAGGGCTATTAGGACGGCATTTGCAAGGAATTCATGCAATTCAAACAAACATAAATAGAGAAAATCCAGTTTCCACTCAAATCAATTGAATAAAAATAGATTAACACTTCAACGTAAAAAATACTTTTTGTGATTCAAATTACAGCATGATTGATAGAGATTCGTCAAGAACTGAAATCAACTATGATAGCAGTCCTTGACCGTCCTCTTTCAAAAAACGCAGAATACACAAAAGGAAAGCCCAAGAAGTTAGCAATGCCCGACCATGTTCGCCGGATAGGATGGAAGAGATATACCAGGCCCTAGCTAAAATGGTTACGTTAAACCAAATTCCAATTTCTTTCTGTTCAGGCCCGGGTTTTCTCCAATTCATGACTGTTGTTGAACCGAACTATAAACCGTTGAGAGAAGAAGCAATAAAAAGACGACTGCAATCACTTAAACAGGAAGTTGAAACAGTAATAAAGGACAAAATTGGTAGCGTTAATGAAGTTTCTTGCACGTCTGATTGTTGGACGTCTCCAGCGCAAGATTTATATATGACAATGACGGCACATTTCATAGATGACGATAGGGTACCTCAGTCTTTTACACTTGAGACAAGTGAAATTTATACACGTCACAATGCAGAAAATCTCATGAACAAGATGGAAGGCATTTTTCTCGATTGGGGACTTAATGAAAAAGTCACAGCAGTAGTCACAGACAACGCTGCAAATGTGGTTAAAGCTGTGGAATCTATGAGGCAATTAGAGCAGAATGTCGGTTTGACATGCACAGAACACAGAACATCCATGTCTTCTGAAAATATAAAAAAAATAATTGAGAAAGCCAGTAAACTAGTTTGCCATTTAAAACATTCCAACGTTGCGAAATATGCTTTGCGAGAAAAGCAGAAACAATTGGGTCTAACAGCACAATCCCTTTTACAATCATGCAACACTCGGTGGAACCCAAGCTTGTTTATGCGTCTAACACAAAACCGGAGTTCAGTGATAAATGTATTAACAGATCGTACAGCCGCTCTCTCAGCTATCGCTACAAAGTTGGAAATTTTAGAACAAAAATAGGCATTGATGGAAGAATTTGGAAAAATTTTGCGGCCTATTCAAGCGCTTACAAAGATTCTCAGCAATGAAAATTCGTCTACATCCATGGTGCGACCTCTTATGCTAAAAATGCTGGAGCAACATATGAATTTTTCCGCAAGCGACTCAGACATGATTACATCGTTCAAAATCAGTTTAGGTAATGATATACGAAATAGATTTGATTTAAATCAGAGTAACACAACTGATGTTTCTGCAAGGCAATTAGCATCTTTTCTTGACCCACGATGAAAAAATGTCTACAAGAAATAAAGTCAAGCAGCTCCGACAGCATATTTACCTTCCGAGAATAATTCGGAAACAGAAACTGGGTCCACTATGAATTTTACAATTACAAGTGACTTAGAGTTTCTTTATAACATACATGGAACTAAGCGAAAGACTATCCAACATCAACTGGACACTTATTTAGCTGAACCTGAATTGAAGTTTGACCTAGATCCATATGAATGGTGGAAAAATACATATGATAAATTTCCGGCTATCGCAATTTAAGCGAGAAAATATTTGTCTATACCAGCTACATCTGTTAGCTCAGAACGCTGTTTTTACACGGCTGGAAATATTGTCACATCTAAAAGATCTTCATTGCTCCCTGATAATGTAGATTTGTTGATATTTCTTTATCAAAATAGAAAGTGTTTCTTAAATAAGACCATACACTACCTTTACTTAAGAATGAATTTAATTTTTTGTTTGATTTATAAAATAAAATAATTTGTCACAAACTACCAAATAAAATGAACTTTGTGTTTTATTTCTAAATAATCAAAATTGGTATCAAAAGAATTTCATAAAAATTAAAAATGTAATTACATACTCATAAACACACGTGCTATACCAAATAAACGTGTTTACACACGTGAAGATAATTACACGTATAACACGTGCATAAGTGTACCCGTTTAATAGGGACCTCTAGTATAAATGTCGGCATTACTGAACCGTTGCAGCTATCTCGTACAAATCTAATGAATCAGCAAACTTGTCAACCACGTTAATAATTATGCAACGGATATGGATCAAATATTTATCTATCTAGCATATTTCAAATAATGCTGAAAACATGTATGCACCAAATTTTTATAAATAGAACTAGAATAAATAAAAATAGAATTGTCAATTATATTTTATTTATCAGTGAATGAAGTAAGACACTTGTCTCTTAAAAAGGAATAGAATGAAAGTTTAAGATAAGACCAACTAAAATACCTGATTATGAAAGTTTAACATCAGAACAACCGAACTAAAACCGTGCATTTAGAAAGTTTAATATAAGGACAACTGAAGAAAAAAATGTGTTACGAATGATTATCGTAAAAGATCCGTAAGAACAAATACAATAGTTAAATTACAAAAACCTAGAAACATTGAGCAGTGTCAATTGAGTGATTACGTACCACTAGTAGACTTAAAAAAACGTCAAATGGGACTAATACGTATTAACCTTACACCCATTAAATAAATTGAACAAGTGTCAAAGTGAGTAACTACATACCGCTACTAGACTTTAATAATGTCAAACGGAAAGAATACTTAGGCTTCAAATTCTTTATCAGGTACACCGTTTTGAGAAATTATTAAAAAAGTTGCACGGGAAAGTCTAATGAAGACAAGATCTGCCTGAGTTCTGGGAGGAAATGGATTGCTGGATCACGAGATGCTACAGACTGGAATTGCCTTCCAAGAGCCCAGAACGCCATAATTGAAAACAATAACAGTCAATAGCAAACCAATAATCGAATTACCGAGGAATTTTAGATTATTAGAATAAACAGATATGTTTAAACAAATGGTATATAACAAATTAACCGTAACTGAAGGTGTAGTGAACGAAATTATTATAGCAGTTCAACTAACAAAAAAGCAATCGTTAGCATACATTTTTTTTAGACAAAGTTGAATTTAAAATTTACACGCGCAAGTACAAACCATATCACACAATAACAAAATCAAGGCAATCTAGTATGCGGAACCAAAAGTGCTACAGAATGAATCTGTTTTAAAAAGAAAAAATATACAAATTTAAACATCTTCTAATTAGATCTCCAATAAAAGGCAATAAAAGAATACATATGATATATCTAAAAACCAACGAGTTTGCAAATGGTAATGAACAATTTTGAATTAACTCACTTTTATCAAGTTATTGAAAAAAAAGTGGTTATTATTATTTTGTTTCTCAATAATTGAGTTGGGGGTATTTTAACATAGCAAACTCATTTTTAGATTTTTAAATGGTACTCAAAAGATTCGCTATGGAATAAAAAAATGTACAAAAAGAAAATTTGTCATGCATCCGGATACTTGGCGACCTCCGGATCAGCCAGCCTTATCGGATTTTTGGGCTACCCTTTCTCCGCTACTCGTGGGAACTAAAATGAGTTCAAATAGTATTCAAAATAAAACAAATATAAACCAGGATCCCTTTAAAAAATGCTCAAGGGTCACGAGATCTCCAGCACGCGGATCGCTAGGAAAATGATGCGAAAGCAAAGACCAAACACAGTTGGTAGTTCAGGGCAATAGCATTACACCGAATAAGCTGCAAAATCTCGAACGCGAAAATTCTGATCTCCGCGCCAGACTCCAAAATATGGAATTGCTCTGTGCCGAACTAAAAAAGCAACTAGATGCTATTAAACTGCAATCTAAATCTGTGTCTGAGACTGTTTCGCTACTTGACTAGTCCGCGAAACCGACTGGATACTTAAAAAAAAGCCAGGTAAGAAGCGCAAAGCTACTTTCCCGCCTGATATCGAACAAACAAAGAAGCAAGCCAGCTTTAACACTGCTGAGTTCGATAAGGCAACAAAGCAACCCAAACAAAGACCACCGCCGCCAATAAACGGTTTTGGAATCTCGGTCTACAAGTTGCGCATAATCCTGAAATCACTGTGCTCAACCAATTATAAAGTAAGACCTCGCAATAATGATACATGGACTATTAATGTCCTTAATCCAGACAACTACCGTTCGCTTTCACAAAAATTAAATTCCGAGAAGATTCAATGGCATACGTACGAAAATAAAACGGAAAACCCCATACGCGTTGTAGCTAGAGGATTGCATCCCTCTTGCCTACAAGAAAACATCGTAAATGACCTTAAAAATAAAGATTTTAAGATAATCGATGCAGTTAATATACTTGCGCAAAAACAATGCAATGTTGAAAGCGAGAAGACGACCCCAAGACGCGGTCTTCCCCTCTTTAGGCTAACTTTCGACAAAACCGAAAGCCTAGAAAGAATTTATGCCATAAATTCAATTTTGGGACTTGTTGTCAAAATTGAACCTTCGCGGAAAAACTCTAGGCTGATTCCCCAATGTACACATTGCCAGGGATTCAGCCATACTCAGGCCTACTGCCAAAAGAAACCTCGCTGTGTAAAATGCGCTGGCAAACATCTGACTCGAGAGTGCAATGCCGCGAAAGAGTCTCCAGCGATATGCAATAACTGCAAGGGAAAACATCCAGCTAATTATCGAGGCTGCGAAGTCGCGAAGGAGTTACAAAAGCTACGAGATCAATCAAAAATGAAGCCTTTGAAAAACGCAGGGACAGCTAGAATGAGAAATAACAACAGCGGTCCTACTCCAAAGCCTTTAAAGAAGGTGATGGTGACAAACGCTAAAATCACCAATAACAACAACATCAAAAATGACAATGCGCAAGTGGAAAGTGGAAAACTTACGCGCAAATAGCGGTGCGAGTTAATATGACTAACTTTACATCACCGGATCCTGCCTCAAATGCGTTATCAGTAATTCTCGAGAGACTAGAAGAACAGACTAAAATAAATATTATTTATTAAGTTCGAAGCCAATTTCTGCAACTAATTATGGCAAATAAGCTCAATATACTTGCGTGGAATGCCAACGGGCTGCAAAAAAGGCTTGATGAACTAAATATTTTCATGCAGGAAAAAGTAATTGACATATGTTTAATTTCTGAAACTTACCTGGGGACAGAATCGCGCGTGGAACTAAAAGGTTGCCGCGATTACCACGCTCATCATCGATTGGGAAACGCAAAAGGCAGGTCATCCCTATTCATAAAAGACTGCATTGAATATACTCTGGAAGCAATAATTGAACTTGACAAATTGTAAATGACCGTGGTGCGCGCTAAAAATAAAAATTACTCTTTTAATATATCCTCAATCTATTGCCAATCGCGCTGCAAAATAGAAAAACACGAATTTATTGACCTATTCAACTCTCTTGGACCAATCTTCATTATTGGTGGCGAATTTAACGCGAAGCACACCTTTTGGGGCTCAAGGTGTATCTCTCAAAGAGGCAAAACTCTTTACAGGGCTGGCATTGGATGTGGTTGCTATTTTTACTCAACAGGTAAGCCGACATACTGGCCCTCGGACGTCGCCAAAACACCCGATCTAACAGATTTCTTTACCGAAAAGGAGTAAACGCTAGTTACATCATAGTTGAAGAGGGCTTCGATCTTTCCTCCGATCATTCTCCAATTATCCTCTCACTGTGCGAATCCTTGGTTAAGAAACAAAGACCACCCAGATTAACTAACAGCAAAAGTAACTGGGAAGATTTCCGAATAGACGTTGTAGACAATACTGAGTTGAAAGTAGCACTTAGAACGCCGTATCAACTTGAAAGAGAAGTTGAACGTTTTGTTAAAGTCACACAGCAAGCGGCCTGGAAAAACACTCCCCGCGAATCGAACAAAGTTCCCAAAGTCGGCATAAGATATCCACTGGAAATCAGAGAAATTATAAGGAAGAAACCAAGAGCGCGGAAAAAGTGGAATGAAACCCGGGCACCACGAGATAAAACGTCCTTCAATAGGCTCTGCAACTTGTTGAAAAAATCGATCAAGGACTTCAATAATCAAGGTATTAATAACTACCTTGAAAGACTCACAGCGACAAAGGATACCAACTACTCCATATGGAGAGCCGTTAAAAGTGTTCGAAAGCCCCAAATACACGTGGCGCCAATAAGAAGAAACCAGGATGAATGGGCGAAAGAAGATAAGGAAAAAGCTAATGTTTTCGCCGACCATCTTGCAGAAACGTTTAAACCATTTGATGGGGGGGGGGGGGTGCTTCCTGAGAATGTGAATACGCTAGAAGGGACGACAAACTTTCCAGTAGAAAAAGCTACACTTAGGGAGCTTAGACAAGTTATAGACACGCTTAAGCCCAATAAAGCCTCGGGATATGACTTAATAACGGGAGAGATACTTAAAGCGTTCCCGAAAAAAGGTTTGCTAAAGCTGCTCTATCTTATAAATGCCAGCATTAGATTAGAGCAAGTACCGCACCAGTGGAAAGTAGCCGATGTTATTATGCTTCCGAAACCCGGTAAACCGCTGACTGAAGTCAAGTCATATAGAAAAATATCGCTTCTCCCGATAACATCGAAGGTCTTCGAGTGAATCCTTCTTAATCGTCTTAAACCAATTACCGACACAAATTCCCTCTTGCCTGATCATCAATTTGGCTTTAGAAGCCAACACTCTACAGTTGATCAAGTGCGTCGAATAACCGATGTAATTGAACCAGCAATCGAGTGTAAGTTAGTCTGTTCAAGCGCATTCCTTGACGTATGGCATGAAGGCCTTACACGGATTAACAATTGGACAAAGACTTGGCGAATCGCGCTTTATGAAAACAAGTCAGTCCACGTGAACTTCACTGTCAAGAAAATTGAGAATCAACCGGTGTTTATCAACGCAGTACGAATTCCTTTCGCGAACTAGGCTAAATATCTCGATATGACACTCGACGCTAAACTAAAATGGAGAGCTTACGTCAAGAAAAACCGTGAAGAGCTTGAAATCAAATATAGAGATATTTACTGGCTTATTGGAAAGTATTCCAAGCTTAGCTTAGAGAACAAACTGCTGTTATACAAGCAAGTGCTAAAACCGATCTGGAAATATGGTGTACAACTTTGGGGTTGTACTAAAATTGGTAACATTAATGTATTACAGACATTCCAAAACAAAGTTTTGGTTTTCGAGTACATGTACGTATATATAATTTTTTTAATTAAAAAAAGTTCGAAACTATGTGCACGCACATATATTTTTATCAGAAATATATGCAAAAATATAAGGCAGAGCAGCCTTTTAGGCTTTGATTGGATTTCTTTGATACTACAAACTTTGCACCTTCTCCCGCGCCAATCAAATCATTGATTACCAAGTCGCACGACCTTTCAAATGGATGCCTCTTAATTTTTTGTTGCATTGTGGTGATTCATCACTTAATGATTTTTTTTCCAGATCACGTTTGGCAATAGCTAAGTCCTTTTTTGAGAGTAGTCCAAGTGTTACATATCTCATACGTTCAAGAAGAGATGTTTTTTTCGTTTACTGTGCATTTAACAATGAAAGAAAAAAGGTAATGCCACCATTTTTTAAAGCTCCGGTCAAAGTCATATGCGAATCAAAGTTGATCAGCATATTCAAATCCTACCATATATAGTACATATTGTACTCTTTTACAACGTCAGGACAACTTAATATATATCGTGCTGAGCTCTTTATCTATCCATTCTGGCTACATTTGAATTCCATCTTTCGAAGACCGTGTAGAGATTGGTTTGTTAAACAATACTATCCACTACACACATTACACGCAGTTCTCAAATTATACTTCAATAGGACTCTTTAGTATCAAATACTCAGGAATTTCAGATCCACCGTCCGATTTGGTTCTTCCTCAGTTTGGATACGTTTCTTATATACCTTTTAAACACCGGAAATCTAGATCTGCGTCAGCTCAGAACTTTTATGGCGTAACTTTTACGCCTAACCAGCCATCAGGATTTTATTCAGAGTGAAAAAAAAACATCAAATCACAAGGAAAAAAAAAAGAAATGCGAGTTAAGCGTAATTGTGATATTTTTTTTATAAATGGCAATGTACTCTTACAACTTTCAATTTCAACCATTCAAATGACTAGTTAGTGGAAGCGAGATAGATATATGAGTATGACCTCTCATGATTATGACAAAATTAGCAAAGATCCGTTTTGGCGACTTCCGGCAGTGAATGAAAAAAATTCGATTGATTTTTTTTTTTTTTGTACTCTTGTATTGTAATACATACGTTAACCAAAGAAACGGAAAATCTTAGAGGTCGCAAATCAAACAACACCACGTTCATCATCTCATAATGCCTTAACAGGCATTGTTGCTGTCCTAAATGTTTTTCGAGATCAAAAGGCTAAGACCTAGAAAAAGAAAACAAGAACACCAAAATAACTACACTTACGTTCCCCGGGATTAACAATTTCACTAAGCTGCGGAGCGAATCAACAATTTTGGGTTGACACGTGATCGAAAATTTTCTCTTTGAACCAATAACGCTTGATGAAGTAACAATACGCGCAGCTATGCCACAGTGCTACACAGCAGAATGAAGTAAAGTAAAGTAAAAAAAAAAAAAAAAAACGAACAACTGCTATAACGTTTAAAAGTAGAAATAAACGAAACTATCTTTATTATTCATTTTTTCTTCCTGAATAATTTTGTTTTCTCGGTCGATTGTTCAGATTACCTTACTGAATTGTTTTTTTTTTTTTTTTTTTTTTTTTGGAGATAATCGCAACAACATGGTTTTCATTTAGTAAGTAAAATTGTGACAGGATTTGAAGGTAGCGTTAAGCGTAGGGGTTACATTATGACTGCTCTCAAAGCCTGATAGTATTTAACAGTCAACTTTACTCTTTTGATGAAATTATATAGAAATAAAAACTTGTTTCAACTGATTTTGTTTTTTTTATTTTATTTATTTATTTATGATAACTTGCAAGAATAACTTTAGTTTATGAAAACCAAAATAAAATAAAATGATTTTCTTTAAAGTCGTGTATTCTTGTATGTAATATGTATATGTACATATGTAATATTATAATGTATAGCCGACATTTTTTATATGCCTCGTCAAATCACAAACTCTCGTGTTATTTCCCTAGTTGTGGAAGAAATATCACTTCTTGGACCAAAATTCATTTTTTGTGGAGACGTAAACATAAACCATTTAATTTCATCTTCCAGATCTTTTATAACATTAAAGGGCTCTCTTTTCTAAACGTTATTGATCATATCCACTTTAAACCTAACTGTGTTCCCTCTTTATTAGATGTTTTTCTTGCAAATGATGAAAATTTTGTTAAGTATTTTAGTCAATAATCTGTCAACGTGTTTTCGTATCACTTTCTTATTAATGCTACCTTCGATTTCCTTGCTCGGAAACTTGTCCCAGTCTATCCAATATCGCGTCTTCCGCAAGATAAATGTTGTAAATCTTTTTAGTGATTGTTTGTCTATTGATTGGAATTTAATCTATTTGACATCAGATATTAATAAACAAACTGAATTCTTATATGCAAAAATGTTTAGTGACTTTAAAGCATCCCGTAATCTTGTTACTAAGCTTATTCGATCTGCTAAACTTAGTTATTATAATGACAGATTTAATTCCGATTGTTCCTCAAAGTTTTGAAGACAAGTATCTCAGTTTCAATCGACAATATAAATTTAGACGAGTTGAACCATAAGTTCTCTACACCGATTTCATCTCACACCACAAGCCCTACGAAAACAAAGAAAGCGAAACAAGACCGAGAAAATGCTTTTTCCCTGGCCATAAGACAGGCAATTGATGTCAATTATACTACTGTGATAACACACTTGACTTTTATAAAGCATTTGATTGTGGTAAGTCTGAAATACTCTATGATAAACTAGCGACACTTTTTAATTTCTCTGACACTTCGATAAAACTTATTTATTCATATTCGATTAATTTTTTGCAAGACGTTTCATGTAATAGTAAACTGCCTTCGTTTCTTCCTGTTAAAAATGGTGTTTCTCAAGGATCTACTCTTGGTCCATTACTGTTCTCTCTGTTCATTAATGACTCAACTTCTCATTTATCTCATTGTCGATTCCATTTTCAATTGTACATTAATTTTCCTATTGACATGGTTGAGGACGCAAGAGCAAAAATGAATAATGATCTACAATCTACATATATTTGAGTGAACTGTACGTAATGGCTTGACTATGAATCCCAACAAATCCCAAACATCAAGCGAATTTTTCTGATTTTCCTAATCTCCTTTTAAATTTTTGCCAAGTATTCAACTTGGCATGCATGCTAAAAATCTTAGACACATGTTTAATAACAAATTAATGTGGGATACTCACATAAGCACCGTAATAAATAAGGTATATGCTTCGCTATGAGTACTATCTATTACTAAAACAATTTTACCTATGCAAGTTAGCTAAACTTAGTTATAGCTCTAATAATCCTAATCACATTGTATGAACTCGAGTTGTGTGCCGATCCTGACTCTCTTACACTTTTATTCAATTGCCCGGCTTGTGTTCAATCATCGTCGGTTTGATTATATCTCATCGGAAGCTTTTCAAATTCTCGAATGTAAGTTGGAATATTTTTTTAAATATCAGTTTTTTTTTTTTCAAAATTTGAACGTTAATTTAAGAAAAACATGTACAATAGTATTATTCAAAGTATTGCCCATCTGAAGCTATGACTTTTTCCCATCTTTCTGGCAATTTGTGGATCTCATCTCAAAAAAACTGCGCCGGCCAAAAATGAATCAAGCCAATTTTTGATATTCTGCTCTGATGTGAACCGTGTTTCCGTGAGGGCGTTCTGCATCAACCGGAACAAATGGTAGTCAGAAGGGGCAACGTCTGGGCTATAAGGCGGGTGGGGTAAGACTTCTCATCCACTGTTTTCCAAATCGTTCTTAACCGGAATAGTAACGTGGGGCCGAACGTTGTCATGATGGAAAATTATTGCCTCGTGTCTGGTCGCATATTCCGGGCGTTTTCCGGATACTGCTGTCTTAGAACGGATTAATTGTGTTCGGTAGCGTTGTCCATTGATGGTTTCACCCGGTTTTAGCAGCTCATAATACAGCACACCCATCTGATCCCACCAAATACAGAGCATTACCTTCGCGCCATGGATATTCTTCTTTGCCGTTAATTTGGCTGGTTGGCCGGGTTTCACATATGATTTTTTGCACTTGGGGTTGTCGTAATGGATCCATTTTTCATCACCAGTAACAATCCGATGCAAAAATGACTTCCTCTTGTGGCGTTCCAGCAGAATTTCGGACATGCAAAACCACCTTTCGACGTCTCTCGGCTTGAGTTCATGTGGAACCCAATTTCCTTGCTTTTGAATATATCCAGCTGCTTTTAAACGCTTTGAAATGGTTGCTTGAGTGATTCTGCAAGCTCTTCTTGTGTTTGGCAACAATCTTCATAGAGTAATACTTCCAGTTCTTCATCCGCAAACTTTTTTGGCTGCCCAGAACGTTCATCGTCTTCTAAGCCAAAATCAACACTTTTAAATCGTGCAAACCACTTTTGGCACGTTCGCTCAGCTAGTGCATGTTCACCATAAACTTCCACCAAAATACGATGACTTTCGGCAGCAGTTTCCTTCATATTAAAGTAATGAAGAAGAACTCCCCCCAAAAACACTTTTTCAGGCACAAAGTTAGACATATTTGAGTGAAAAAAAAATTATTGTTGTTTACGCTTCAAATGAATGACATATACTGAAATGACGTATAATGACAGTAGCTTTTCAACGCATGTTCCAATGGAATAATAACAATGGAATAATACAAGTTACGCCATTTCTTAGCAAACCGCACGAAAATTAAGTTATAGACCTAATAATATGCAATGATAACCAACTTCAGAAATTATTTTCAGACCATTGCATTAGTCAGCAATTCACACACTCTTTGCTGAATAAGTGTCTCGCTTCAGATACACATAAGCCTAATTTTAAGCTACGAGAATGTACAAAATAAAAATTGTATGGTTGTTTTCTTCGTGAAAAAAATTACTCTCCTCGTATTTCCAAACAGCCTTTAAAAGATCTCAGTACCTAAACAGTGCCATAGTACCACGAACCAATTTCCGGGGAATCATCAAACATCAAGAAGAGACCAAAGTTCTTAATGGAACATTGTTAGCAGTTCAATAATTACACCATATAATGTATACCAGCGCCCAAGAATTTCCAAACAAAGAAGACGCTACCTACCAGATTTTACCAGACTTTTAAGGAGTGAGGAGTGTTCACATACAAATAATGCTGAATCTATGTGATTACAAATAAATATACCTATTTTCCTACAAAATTTGTATAAATAAAACCTAAGCTCGAATTGTCAATTAGATATAGTTCATCAGTGAATAAAGTGGGACACTTATCTCTTAAATTTTTTTTTATATTTAAATTAACTTTAACTTTGTCACTGTCCAGAGGCTACTTGTGCTAATGAGCTATGGCTGTCACCATATAATGCTCCCGGAAGAATTATGGAAAATTATGAACTACTGGGACAACTTTTGATACCAAATTAGAGCGCAAAGCGAGCTGGATTGATGAAGGTACAAAGCATGACGACCCAAGGCCATTTCCACATAATGATCAACTCAATGTTTTCCTGCATTAAAAGATAGCACCTTTGAGAATTGGAAATCGCATTAGTCGTGTGGATCAAAAAATACCTAGATTTTGGGATGAAGGTAAACTCATGCTCCTTATATTATCAGAAACTTCTAAGTACGAATACCTCTGGTACCTTCACTTTCATTCTTTATTATTTTTGAGGGTCTATTGCTATTCCTGATGTATTTCTTCGAAAATGAGTACCTATCAAACAGAATTGTCTGATCCAGTTTTCAGTAGGACTTTTGAGTGGAAATTCAGTACATTCCGAGATTTTCTCAGGCAAAAGGAATATGCGATTTTTTTTCTTTTTGTACAGGGCGTAGACTTTCCAGTTCCTAACTTGTCTTTATTTAGAGGCTTCGATAACATTTGCCAAAGTGGCACCTATAAATTTTACAGCTTTTTCCAAAGGCTTTTAATTTACTCAGTTTTTGGTTCTGCTATGCGAGATGTCATACTGGGAATTGTGACCAATGAAAATCTTGGCCTATATGGGCTTTTAAGTGAAAACCAAGTCTTTCACTTAAATCAATATGTGCATCCTTCCTCCACATTCAAGTTACAATTTATCCGAAATAAGTTTCTAAGTCAGCTGTAGCCATACTTTCGCATACAAATATATGTTTGAAGTAGTATCACAACTTTTGCCACTTAGTCAAGTGCTCATAAATACTCGGACATATGCCATTTCAATAGCGGCAACTGCCAAATTTATTTTCATTCCGGCGAACCCGAATTCTGCTTAGCACTTTCAAATCGCCAATTTCCTTGATGACTAGACTCAGTCCTTTTCCGCTTTTTCCTCATCATTTAAAAAAAAAAAAAAAGAAAAAAAAACCTCCTTAATCCCTTTCTATCTCGGGATACTCCACTATTCCAATCAAATCCTCAAATGGTTTTCGTCGCAGAAATGAGTATCCACTCTCCAATAGTTGATTACACAGTTTCTCTAACGATAGACACTCCGCGTCGGCCACCCAACAAAAACAAATCTCCAAATCGACATAATCCTTCCGAATGCTAGCAGTCAATTTGCACATCCCACTAAATTGTCAGTTTAGATGTCTATGGGCAAGAGTTCATTTAAAACCTCCAACAATCAATCGGAAAATAATTTAAAACGATCCTGTCCCGGCTGCTGTGCACTGTTCACTGCTCACAGTCAAGTCAAAGTTTTCAAAAGCCTCAAAACCGGAGACGCGGCGACAAATATTTTGAAAACCTCGACAGTTCACAACTTACAAAACAGCACCAAGTGCTGCATTTGCAGGACAAATAGACATGGGCACGGATACGGATGCGAATATGGATACTAATATAGATGCAGACACTGACATAAACATAAACACATTCTAGATATTCTGTATGTGTGTTGTATATATATGTATATATAGTATACGTACCTTTCAACGAAATGAAGTCCCACTTTGGATAGATAGATAAATCCGTGCATGGAAGCCCCTTGCAGGAACTCAATGATAAAGGCCTTCGCCTTGGACCGATAATTCCCTTTATGGCCTTCAATCAATGGTTTTGTAATCGGAATCGTTTGGGTCCAGCTCCTTCCATCCACCCTTACTGGACCGCCAATCACTATTGATGATGGCAGATGCTTCTGCTGCTGCTGTTGTTGTTGCTGTTGCTGGAGGAGCGGTAGGGTATGTTGTTGTTTTAGGTGGCGATTGTGGTTGTGGCGCCCTTTGAAAAGCTGGAGAATATTATTCGGAGCCCTAATTCCCGATTTACTTTGTTTCTGATGTAGTTGTTGTAGTTGGTGGCGTTTATTTTCCATTTGGACCAAGTACTGTTGCTGATGTTGGTCGAATTGAGATTGGAACTGGGAATGGGATTGGTTTTGCTGGTAGTGACGCTGCTGACTTGAATGGTCCTGATGACGTTGACGGTGATAATGAGCAGAATGGTCAGATGGAGAATTGCCGTTGATGGTTATGCCGTTGCTATTGCCATGGCCATTGATGTTGCCGTCATCCTGGTTTGGTAATATTGCTGGTATCGGAAAACGATTATTTAACATATTGCTGGGAGGTAGTGGAAGTTCTGTTCGAATGGGAGCTCGGTAAAATCATCCACAAAATAGTTGGGCAAGTCAATTTAAACTTGATAAAGAGGCGTTCAAAATGTATATTCTGGAAAATCAATAAAAAAAAAAAATAGAAAGTTAGTAAGCTTTCAGTATTCATTTTCAAATAAATAAAATAAACAGAGGTAAAGGATGTTGTTGAAATCATCGTTACTGCCATCAGAGTCATTTTTGAAATAAAGTCATCATTATCCTACTATTTTAAATGGAAATTGAAATCATAAATTTTGGGTAAAAAAAAAGAGTTTTCTGATATACAATATAACTGAATAGCGATGTTCTTACTTTAAAAGTAAAGCTTGAATTTGAACTTGAGCACATGGACAACGGAGAAAAACCTGTCAAGTACCCCTGCAACCTGAAGCGAGCATAGGCAAATGCTGCAAATGCTTCACAGTATATACATTTTGTTGTCATTAGAATTGCGTATAGAGGGTGAGTTTTTTAACTTGAGACATCACTCGAAAAATACGCTATATCGCGAAATATGTTTCAGACAAAAGTCATAAGGTTCTGAAGGGGACATAAGATGGTGACCACGAGTTTGACCCTGAGCCCCATTTTCAAGGTAAAACGAAGGTCACTTTTTTAATGGGAACACCTGTTTTTTTTTTTTGACATATTCGTAATCTGCGTGAAAAATTACAATTCTTTTACATGAAACACTTTTTTCAAAAATGCGTACTTTTCCCGTCAGGGAAGACATCAAAATTACTCGAAAAGTACGAAATATGGCGAAAAATGTTTCAGACAAAAGTCACGTGGTTCTGAAGGGGACATAAGATGGTGGCTACGAGTTTAACCTTAAGAGATTTTTCAAGGTCAAACGAAGGTCACTTTTGATTTTTCAAATGATAATTACTGATTTTCATTGCTCAGTCGTATTCCTCAATGGGACACACGACTTTGTCTCAAAGGACTTATTCATTCAGTGCTAGATACCACTGCACTGGCACGCTTAAATCATTAATCGGTTTCCAACGTTGTTAAGGTGTTAAAAGGTCGAGATTTGTTTTGAGGAAGTCATTATTGCCTCGAGTGAAAATAAAACTCAAAAAAATTTCAGATAAAGACAAATTTTCCTAAACTTAACTGAGAGTGTATGATGTGCACTCTGCCCTTTTTTTCTACTTGAACGGAACTGTTCTTCCTTTAGAAGTTCGATATTTGTTTTGAGGAACTGATTATTATTAGTAACGTTTTCCAGATTAATAATGCAGGCTATTTCAATTCAAGAGAAAATTGAAATGATATTGATTTATGGAGAAAGTGGAAGAAACATCGATGGTGATGTTGCCCTTTACGCCCAACGTTTCCCAGACCAGATACGATCGTGCGCTTCCTTTTATCGGGTCATCCAACAATACACTGGTGAAGGAAGTGTGCAACCAAAGAAAAGGAATCGGTCAGATAGGGTAGCTATTAAGGACAATGAAATAGCAATGTTTGCTGCCGTTGCACACGATCCTCACATTAGCACTCGCCAAATAAGTCGTGAATCAGGAATTTCTCAAACGACTGTCTGTTAGATATAAGATCGGCATAAACACCATCCTTATCATGGTTCAATGCATCAAGAACTTTCTAGTGAGGGTTTTCGCAACCGGGTTTCCTTTTGTCAATGGGCATTTCAGCAAATTGAACGAGACCCCCTTTTCTTCGCCAAGCTGTTATTCTCTGATGAGTCGACTTTCAGCAATCACGATACGGTCAATCTACATAATATGCATTACTGGGCTACCGAAAACCCTTTTTGGTTGCGACAAGTTGAACGCCGGCACCCTTGGAATGTTAATGTTTGGGCGGGAATTATTGGGGATAAATAAATAGGTCCATATATTATTGAAGGCAACTTGAATGGCGAAATGTATGTAAACTTCTTGCGGGACCATCTTCCAGTATTACTAGAAGAACTGCCATTGGAGTTGCGACAAACAATGTGGTTTCACCATAATGGTTGTCCAGCCCATTATTCCCAAGTAGCCCGAGATGTATTAAACAATGTTTACCATCAACGATGGATCGGACGAGGGGGTCCGAGGCACCTGCTAGATCACCTGATCTTACGTCACTTGATTTCTTCTTGTGGGGCTACTTAAAAAGTGAGGTTTACAGAAAAAAGCCAGCAGCACGTGAGAACATGAAAAGACGAATAACTGAAGCTTGCTTGAAGATTACGCCAGAAATACTTCTCAGTTCTGTTAGTTCATTTAGAGCGCGGATAGACAAGTGTATTGAAGTGACTGGTCACATTTTCGAGCATTTGTTGAAATAGTCTCGGGAAATAAACGTCGAAATGGGAAAAATTCAGTGATTCAACAGTGGGAGGCAAGGGGACCCACTCTAATTAATCACCCAGAAGGAAACAAAATACTGCTACGTCCCCGTCGTTGTTTCTGGGTTATGCTAAGCGCGGTATGTAAAAACAAATGACAAGTAATACGACTGAGCAATGAACATCAGGTATTGTCATTTGAAAAATCAAAAGTGACCTTCGTTGGCCTTGAAAATGGGTCTCAAGCTCAAACTCGTGGTCACCATCTTATGTCCCCTTCAGAGCCTTGTGACTTTTGTCTGAAACATTTTTCGCGATATTTCGTACTTTTCGAGTAATTTTGATGTCTTAAGTTTTATGGCGCCCCCTGGCGGGAAAAGAACGCATTTTTGAAAAAAGCGTTTCATGTAAAAGAATTGTAATTTTTCACGCAATTACGAATCTGTCAAAAAAATAGGGGTTCCCATTAAAAAATCAAAAGTGACCTTCGTTTGACCTTGAACATGAAGCTCAAGGTCAAACTCGTGGTCACCATCTTATATCCCCTTCAAAACCTTTTGACTTTTGTCTGAAACATTTTAAGCGATATCGCGTATTTTTCGAGTAATTTGGATGTCTCAAGTTAAAAACTCACCCGGTATACAAAAAAATTATTATTCGAAACTTAATTGGTCCTTGATCTAACAAATGTGTATACACATACAAAAAATATTAGGATTAAAAAAATAAAGCATTGGGTTACGGATACAATATGTATCAAAATTAAGAAAAATGTCATTTTTACTTATTGAATAAAAATAAGCTAAACCATCCTTTAATAAAATAAAACTCAAAGAACTACAAATGAATGTACGCAACCTTATAGCTGGATAGGAAAATTAGAAAACAGGTCCAACCCTGGCGTGAAATCCATAATATATGGGGAAATGAAATATATGAAAAGAAGATAATCCTTACTAAAAGGGAATTGTGCAACGAATTCAATGCGTTCTTTAAACACGCTTTTGAAACCCTAAACCAGAATTCTTTGTTAAGCTCTACAAATAGTAAAGTTTTAGTCCATAAAAAGAATTTACTTTTCCTTTTTTTTAGTCCAGTGACTCATGCTAAACTTCTTTCCGTCATTAACGTTCTTAAACCAAAAAATTCATGTGAAACAGATGATAGAGGGCACCATTTAAATTCATACCATTTTCAGTTAGTACCAACCTTCAAAAGATACGTGTATAAATTTGACAGCTGTCGGACGATTAGTTCTCGAGATATAGCGTTGTGAGTAAAGCAACTTTTGTTGTTGTGAAAAAAAATTGATTCAAAGCAATTTCGTGTGTTCATCTATCATTACTTTTTGATGGGAAAAAATGCAGCTGATGCAAAAAAAATGGCTTGATAAGTGTTACTCGGACTCTGCAAAAGCCGAACGAACCATTCGCAAGTGGATTAAAAAATTTAAAAGAGGTCATACCAGCACCGAAGATGATGCACGCAGTAGACGTTCAAAAGAGGCTGTTTGAGATGAAAACATCAAAAAAGTCCACAAAATGATTACGAATGACCGTAAAGTAAAGTTGATCGAGAGCTGAGACTCTGAAGATATCAAAAAAGCGTGTTGGATATATCATACACGAATATTTGGACATGCGAAAGCTCTGTTCAAAGTGGGTGCCGCGTTTGCTCACAGTCGACCAAAAACAACAACGTGTTGATGATTCAAGCCGAATTTTTGCGTCAGTATGTGACAATGGATGAAACTTGGCTCCATCACTTCACACGGGAGTCAAGTCGGCAGTCAGCTGAGTGGCGAGTAGGCGACGAACCTCGTCCAAAACGACCAAAAACTCAACAGTCGGCTGGCAAGTTTATGGCATCCGTATTTTGCAATACACATGGAATAATTTTCATCGACTATCCCCAAAAGGGGCAGACTATCAACAGCAACTATTACATTGCGTTGTTGGACCGTTTGAAGAACGAAAATCGCAGAAAAACGGCCGCATTTGACGTTTCAGCCCATGTGTTAAGTACTATGTATAGTTATTAAAAAGATAGGAAAATCAATTCTAACACGTTTAAGTTTTATTATAAATAAAAGTTTTGAATGTGGGACATTTTCAGATGCTCTCGAAACATCTTATGTAATTCTTAGTGAACCAAATAACTTTAGACCTATATCGCTGTCATCTGTTTTGACATGCGATAATGTTTTCAAACTGCACGTCTGCTACGTAATTTACGATTGTAGTGAAACATTTGTCATCAAATGTCTTAAGAAATATCTTACTTCTCTATCTTCATCTATTTCGTTTAGACAAACCCCATAATCCACGAGAGGTCGTTGGACATTCATCATTTGAATTTTCGTCATTTGAATCGCTGAAGATATCTGAAATTCGCAATTTTGTTTTTGATGCCGAGCAGGATTCACTTGGGTACGATACTGAAGGTCCAGGGATATCTTTTGCTGTTTTGTAATTTACAAGAGGCTCCATTTCATCGCCTTCCCAATCACTTTCAATCTCAGGGGCGGTTTTTGAAAATTGTTTAACCAATGTAGACCGTAGGTTTAAAAGTGATGTCCGTGAAACGGAAATGCTTTCGCCATCTTCAGATTTAAAAATGTATTTTATTTGGATCCCTGGAATATTTTTCACCCCTTCCCATTTATTACCCAAAATGGGCATCACCATTTTGATTTCATCTTTAGGCACAAATATAAAGAAGATGCCCTTGAAAAGACTGAGTGCCAATTCATAAAATTTTTGGGCATTTAACTGCTAATGTCATCCCTGTTATAAAAATTACAAATCTGTTGTTTTACTTCAGAAGTCAATTTTCGAGGAAATACCTTAAAGGAATCGCTTATGTCAAATATCAGCCCTACGTAAAAGTCTCATCTTCCCACTCCCTATCCACAACACCACATATTCACATCTCCATTAAAAACTTCACTTACGCAAAAATCTCAGCCAAGCTGTGCTAATCTTTTGTTACAATTATTGATAACATGTGATGAAACTTAACCACCCACGTAGTAATCAGCACCGTCACCATGAGACGCAAATATATCTCCGTGCCGCTTAAATGGAGTGTCGTTTGTAAAAAAAAAAAAAAAACATAAAAAAAGGAATTTTGAAGACCTATTGAAAATGAAAATTGGATTTCATCCCACAGTACGAGTACGTACCCGTATCCGTAAAACCCACCCCTCACAAAAAAAAAAATCGTCCCTTATGGGCGCAATTTCGAAAACAACAAACCGACTTCCACGCTCTAATCCCACCCTCACGAATTATTATTTATGAATATTGTATTTTCAATTTTAAAGTGAATGTGAAATGGATCCCGGTACCCGATTTCCCCTTACCTAACCTTAGTAACGCTATTCAACTCCTTTTCGGGTGGGGGTATCTCACTTTTCAAAATGCTCGCGCGATATGGCTCCAATTTAATTTTGAGACTGAAAAAAATCGCAAAAAAGTCACGGCAGGATTCAACTAACAAAGCTTCACATTAACAGACACACACAAACGTGTACATCAACAGGGAAAATATCGAAGTCAGATAGTATCTAGAGGTTTGTCTCGTATCTATGAAAAGGATTTTCATTAACATTTTAATCCGGGACCATTCACGGTCTTTTAATGTGATATGGTGAGGTGGCTTACTCTGGGATGATACTCGTAGAATGTGATGGCAAATTATCGGCATCGGTGAATCTGTAGTCGTATCGTATCGTATCAGTACCGTAGTGGAAAGCGATTGGATGAATGGATTTCAATGGCGATCGTAGCAATGTGGGTAACAGCGGAGGAATGTCAAATGAATTAATTGCAAAGTCAATCCGACGGGATAACCCAGGAGTTAAATACAACATTGTACACGTATGAGTATACGAGTATACGAGCACAGAAAAGATAAAAAAGAAAGACGATGAAGATCTAGACGCGGGCAGGGGCGAGAATTGTTGCCCAAAGAGCAGTGTTGTACCAGAAAAGTACGTTAAAGAATGTACTGGTACTAAACTTCACTTATGCCTCAGGAAATTCAAGGCTTACAAAGGATTCATGGACCAATTTGTGGTGGAATGATGTGGGAAAATAAGCCACCGATTAATCCCATCGTGTCAAATGAAAAAGTACTTAAAGCATACTGTTTGCAGGTCTCCGGCGATGACAAAAAAGAAAGAATCGAAATTGATTAATTACTTTTCTAAGAATACGAAAAGGTTCACTATCAAGAGTTCCAAACCATAATCGAAACATGAGGGCACATTTCCCAGGTAATGGTATCTGATTTTGTTTCAACCTACTCGTAAAAAAGAGATTCTGGATCAATACGCTCAAATATTGAAGATCTAGTGTTGTTGTTGTTATTTCTCCAATAAAGCTTAACTTATCAAGCAATTTTTCTATCATGAAACATACGTGTTTGGCAAGTGTACTTCCAACAAAAGAAGGAAGATACTTAAATGGGCTTAAATTGTAGCGTGGCAGATCGAAAGGCTTAGCCTTTCAGCACTTGCTTCCATAAGCGCAGCTATAAGATGCTAATATTAGAGTATTTTCCAAGTAACTTATATATTTCTCTGTTTTTCTTTCTTCTCGCCATCCTCTCTGTTTTCATATATATGGTATTATTAAAAGCGCTTTGTAGCTTAGCTATTGTTTCTTCGATCGTTTTACATACTGCTAGTATAGCAGTGCCATCAGCAATCGTAGCTATGACGGTCCCCCTTTTCTTACAGATATTTAGGAATAAATATAAAATAATCGAACCGAAAACAGTTCCTTGAGGCACGTCGGCCGGCATAAATTTCTTTGAATTGGAGAAAATTCTTTCCGTGTCTAACACTGAAAAGCCTATTTTCGAGATACTATCTTATTTACTTAGATTGCAATACACTCACGGATTGACCTTCCTCAACCAATAGCCTCGACTCGCCTGGAGGTGGCATTTTTCATTTAGCCAATTATCGGCGGATCAGTTTCCTTCATATATCAGTTTCAGGACAGAAAAGCACAAGTACAATATATAGAGCCAGAACATGACTTGCTTACTTACTTAAATGACGCTACACTCCGGGGTGGAGCTGGCTCTCATTCAATAGACCTCTCCAGTTAGCGCTTTCTCTGGCTAGGTTAGGTTAGGTGATAAGGGATGTGATAGTCCCTAAAACACAACCATAAACGGAAGTCTATTTGCTTATTGTGATTGTTCCTCTCTGTTATTTGTGTATTATATGATGATTTATTACTTATTCTGCTGGCATCTTGCCAATGAGGCAGTGCCCAGTTGAGACACCGGCAGCAATACGGATGGTCAAAGGGAGCGTGAGATGACGAAGTCACTCATTAAGGTTCAGGGGGAGGTTGAGGAGTACAGATAAATGCTCCTGTTAATGCGATATAATATAATGTTCAGTTTTTGATGGATTAGCCTTATTGTGTTGTCCATTTTCCGAATGTGTTCAAGGCCGATTCCATAAGAACGCTGATCGTAAGAAGATCAGAAGATCAAATTGACAATGTCATCGGCGTATGCTGATGCCTTAACGCTTTTCTGATTTATGAGGAAGGGGAAAAATCATTCCTCATTGTTAAGTTCCTGACAGCACTTCCAAATTCTGAATTTGAAACTCTACTCGTTAGCATTTTTTCAATATATTGTGTTATTGTTTGTCCAAGCTTGTCCAAGTTTGTCCAAGGTCATCTTTATAGATCCGGTGTTTATATTACTATAGTCTGCGCGTACTGTATGTATTGCATATTCTTTTCTTTGGTAGCTACAACCTCGTGCAACCTCGTACAACCTTGATTTTCACCATTTAACATTGCAGAAGTGGTTTTTCAATATCCTCGGTACCGACTGTGGTTCTGCTACTTTTTTTCCCTATTCATCCCTACAAGGCTCTCTTCAGTTCTCTCTCTCTCTCTCTCTCTCTCTCTCTCTCTTCAAGTGTTATTGCCTTGACACGTTCTTTTTACTTTTTGCTAAAACTTACGAACATTGTTCCTGGAATAGCATCTATTTCCTCGATTGAGCTCTTCTGATGCTAGTCTTTTTCCTCCGGAAAGGTCGATGTTCTTATTCCCTCTTTTATTCGTAGAGCTGAGGAACCGCTCTTGTTCTCCCATGCAGTGATACTTCATAGACTTCATAGAGTTTTTTCCCTACGTGTACATGATGGTATTCTTTATCACAACATGGCTTTCCTGGAGGTGGTCATTTGAAACTCAGAACATCAGATGCAACGTTTCTAATGTCTTCTTGGCATCGATGCCACTAGTTTTCAGTGTATTCAGTATTGGTTGCATATGGCATGTCGAGAGGTCAATTGACACGCGACTTAGCAAATACTCTGGCAGTTTATTGCAAATGCAGACCTCCAACGTTAAACCTCCTCATAGTATTTCTTCGTTGCTGCTGTGTCTGAGATATCCGTAGACGTACTTTAAATACGATGGGGTAGTGGTCCGAGTCTATGTTCGCCGCTAATACTAAAGGGGTGTCGTGCTTAATTTGGTTTAAGTGTTGATGATCTCAAGATTTCAATATATTCTATATATGTATGCTTAAAGGCATACAAGAACTCGAGGCGAGATATGAAGACCTACCATTGACTAAACCTTTCTTCTTTCAAGAGCTTTCTGAAAATGTTGGTAGTTATAGAGACCTGATCAATAGTTAAAATCTCGCTTCTGAACCAAAACTGGAAATCATACCAGATGATTGACAAACCGCTTTCAGCTCTCTCTATTAAGCCCACTTGAGGGTTGATTATATCATATTGTGTTATTCCTAGCCTTCATTTAAGTGCATCAAACCTTAATTCAAACCGATCTATCTAAGCTTCCGTGAAGCGGTGAAAGTACTCATGCACGAATATACTGTGTAGTTCCTTTTTCTGAAAAGGTGTTCTTTTATGCTGACAAAAACACCGTTTGAACTTTTTCCACAAATCTACTCATTTAGACTCTTTACAAGAAATTAGAAACCAGCATTTTCATGTACATACCTCTTCTTCCAGCTGCATATCCACTGTACTTACTCGTACGCCCTTTCTTTCAAGGTTATGTAAAGGCTTTTAGCTCATTAAGTATTTCGAGACACGAAAATTTTTCAATGATCGGCTTCAACATTTATTTCCTATCCGTTATAACCTGCAAACATTCAAGATCAACATACATCGGTATCTCCCCTTTTTTCCTCTATAATTCTCTAATTTTTGCTCTATAATATAATAATATCTCTAAGGACATCTCTCCGTACGTATTTATAAGGATACATTTCCTAACCTATATTCTGAAAATTAATCTAATTATCGCCATCGTATAATTAAGGAAAAATAATTACTTTTTATGGTCAATACGTTCAGACAAAGCTCTGCATTTGATTCAAGCACTTTTTTTTAGAGTCCGGGCCAGTAGGCTGTTGTTCACCAGGGCACGAAAGACGAAGGACACATAAGCACGAGCACAAGTAATTTTGTTTATTATTAATATCTCGTTTCATAAAACCGCATCAAAAAGCCTTTAAGCGGCTTTTCAACCGATTAATTAATGCTGCGTTACACTATCCTACGCATATTGAAAACAATCACGCACAGCAGCCTATACTGAAAAAACAAAACAAAAACCAACTTTTTCGGATATAACGCGATAGTAATGGTAGCATGACGGAACGTTACAAATTTAAGGCTTAACGGATTTAATTTTCCAATTGAAGTAGATCCATTAAAAACCTATCTTATCTCCAGCTACAGCTCCAGATTCGTTCCATTTTTCTTTTTTGTAGTGTCCGCTCCATAACCAATGCCCATCGCTACAGCGAATATCCTATTCACCAGACACACAAGTAAACAAACGGAAAAATATATTCGGAAAAAATTGTTAAAACAGCATCATCCCCTCAAATGGAATTGAAATGCACCGCAATTGAAATATCAAACCAAACAAAGGAGCAGCAAGACACCAACAACAAACGGGACAATCCAAATGAATTCGCAAAATGGTAGAAGCTAGCAAAGAACGAAAACATCCCAAAACGACCAAAAGAAAAATGACATTCCTCGTACAAATGTTTTGCCAAAGTCCAAAAACATAATATTCCGCCCTCGAACCACCCTGGATTGTGAAACTTTTACACTTGAAATCACCACTAAAGCATATAGCACCCGAGCACGAGTTTACTTTTTTTTTCTACCCCCCACCTCGCTTTCGGTTTTTCGTACTCATAGTCGTACTAGTGCTGGTTGGTATCCCCTAGATCCCTAGGCTCATAAAATTCAAATAAATAATCGGGGCCAACAACATTGTTTGCCCAAAACGAAATTGAGAGAAAAAACTCGACATCCAGGAGATACGGATACGACGCGCTTGATCCAAACACTACACGATGAGGGATGATGAATAATGTCAGAGGGATGTTTAACGGAATTGTGTTCTCTCATTGAGGTTGTTTTTGTGTTGGATTTCGCGTAAAAATCGGATTTCACATGAGTAGACTAAAGCCACCTTCGAATACGACTACGCTCACTACCAATTATTTTCAAGCAGCAGGAGTAAGGAGACAAACAGTGTATAGGGGAAATTTTTGAATGAAGAACCACCTCTGAAGGGAGTATATGCAAAAATAACAAATTCCAAACACAAAACCGCAAAAATAAATCAAACGGAATTGAGTCAGAGCCTCCTATAGTTCCCAGACTCGGTTTGCAGACTTTAGTTTTGACTAAAGCTTGCCCAAACTACAGCAAACAAACCACAACTTCTCGTCGTCGCCTACCACCTCAGCACCAGTGCCTTAACCACAGATGCGATAGTTGTTCGTCTCTGCATACCGCTTCCGCGGTCTTTACTTACCCTTGTATACAAATACTTCTATATCTCCTGCCATAGACTGTATGAAGTAGGAACACCAACCAAAAAGGCAAACACACTACAGAACACGGATGCGGATACACACACGACACAAGTTTTTCAATTCACGTAAAGTGAAAAACGGCAAAAATGGCTGAAACGCGAAGCGCGTTAAACTAACAATTTCCGACGACGTGAAAGGCGAAACTAACAGCAAAGTCATGCAGGAACGAGCGGCATTCGTATGCAAGACGGCGAGGATGAAGACTACCTTCACCGACAATACAGACAGGGTTGCTTGTCGTGAATTACACCAGACAATGGGTAATTTATATCGTGTGTATAAAATTAGGGGCTTAACAGTGGGTTTGACAAGAAGAGGGATTCTCCTATACAT
This sequence comes from Volucella inanis, assembly GCA_907269105.1. Lineage (NCBI taxonomy): Eukaryota > Metazoa > Arthropoda > Insecta > Diptera > Syrphidae > Volucella > Volucella inanis. The sequence continues at coordinate 100,801,454 of OU026157.1, read as the reverse complement.
ATGTATGGATACGAAAAGTTCTATAGCTATCGTTACGCGAAAGTACACCAAATTTGGAGATGGTCTGCCTACTTTTTTTTTGGGGAGTCGATGGATAAAGGTACGAGCATAAAGACTAAAGTCCCTGAATGGCATCCACTAGAGGGGTCGCCAAAACGATCCGTGTTTCTATTCGAACCTAACCAAACCACAGCCTCCACGAGGCGTTTGTGGATAGCTAGCTATTCGGAACCATTTATTGGGTGGTGAACTAATGTGTGAGGCAAACCAATCCGTCAGCTAAGTTGATACGTTGGAATCAGAACTTGCCACATAAAATTATCCACCGATAGAATTGGAGAATGGCACTAGAAAAAGACTCGTGAAAACTATGTAGCGGGATAGCTCGATGCTACATAGTGGTGGGCTCAACTCCACTACACTACTACAAGTAGTGGCAAATAACTAATGCATGAAGTCCACTTATTGGTCATTAAGGCCGAGCCCGGTAAGGTCTTATCTATTTGAATTTTTATTTTATTGCAGTATTCTGGTACATTAGTAAGTAGTGGTGAAATCTATCTTAAACAACTTTCAGGCTAATGCTGCAACCACCCCCTCCCGTTAAAACCCTGGCAGGCCTCCAATACGTTCTCCATCATGTCGTCGTTAACTTGGTGGTGTATATACAAATGCGGCATTCCTAATTAGCACCAATTTGGCTTTGGCACAGGCATCCATAAGGACCTGTATAAACCCTTGATTGGCCTCCCTGCTTGCATAGATAACTATAGATCACAGAGATGAATGCAAATCCCGACAAAATTAATGCAAATGAAAAAAACATCTCAAAAACGATAAAAAACACTAAGCGATCAGAGTCTGTCCAATTAACTCCAAATCTTTTCTGGAAGAGCACTAAGCTTATGCGATCACCACCAAAAGTAACCACAGAGATGGCGACTACAAGCTCAAAAAATAATGAAAATAGAAATCGAAACCCCGAAGAAACGGAAAATAAGAAAACATCAGTCACCAGTGATGGGAAAATTGCAAATGATCCTCTGACGATCCTAGGCAGAAGAATTGAAGACTTGATGAGCTTCCACAAGGGAAAGAATGATGATCATCATGAAATCTGAGGATTGGCCAATTTGATTCCATTAACTTACAAAAAGTTAGAGTTAGTCGATAACGCAAGCGTAAAACCCACTTGGGAGAAAAGAGAGTGTACTACCGAAAATCCAATAAAGCCGACGCAAACGAAAAAGGCCACAACTAATAAGTCTCCTTGCATACCATAAGTAATAGAGAGACTCCTAAATGCTCTGTACCCCTAAAGGAAGAGGGATACGACACCGAAGAGCTCAGAACCCTCGGCCTTGCACCCAACAACACACGTCACCCAAAAATTTCCCGTCTTTGGGAGAGAGGTCCACTGGAAGAAAAAAAGAAAACCACCGACCAGCCATCGGGAGAAAGTAAGAAAACTGCATCTGGCTGGATTGAACAGAAACGTCAAACAATATGCATATGCAGAGATGCTCCGGAAAGTACAATCATGAGCTAAAGGAACTTGGAAAAAATGTGACCAGCATTAAGAATAAAAACCTACTCATCGTGCTTAAAAGAGCTGCTAACTCATAAGATTCAAAATTTGAGAATTAGGTAACAAGTATCCTAATTGATCACGCTGATGTAAAAATCTTAACAAAAAAATCATTGACAGAAATAAAAGATCTTGATGAGAGTGCCTCAAAAGAATAAATATTTAATTCACTATTGGAAAGCTTTACGAATGCCGATATCGCAATTTGACACAATGTTACAATTGACAATTAAGTCGCTTAGGAAGGCCTATAATAGCACCCAGACCAACCGTGAGCTTACCAGGGGAATAAGCTAGGAAATAGGCAAAAGTACTCATATGAATAGGATGGATTGTCTGCCGAATACCTGAAAGGCAAGACCCACTTCAGTGTTTCAAATGTATGGACAATATGACAATACAGTATGAATAGCAGATGTTAGGGAAAGGTGCTATATGGAACTGCGGAAAGTGACCCTCTCAAGAAGCAGAAGGAAGCACTGAGCACTGAAGAGTCTTTTATCCATATGCTAGCGTATGTATCGACGACCGGGTAAGTAAATGAAAAACCTGTTCAATTTACAACTCATATCACCATGTCCAATCCAATGCATCTGTGATAAGACGGACGACTAGATCACATCACCCTTTAATGGGTGAAAAGAGTGTTAATATACCATGCTCGTATAGACGGTAGTTTGATGAAGCCCACTATCAGAGGAGGAATACCCCAAGAATCAGTCCTGTGGTCAGTACTATGGAATGTAATGTAAATCTTAGTATTTGCAGATGACTCCTCTCTTGTCGTAACAGTAAAACTTTTGGAAAAAGGTATACAAATAAGCAACGAGAAAATTTCAATTTTACGACGGTGGCTGACATCACCTGGTCTCACATCAGCTGAATTCAAGACGGAAGCGGTATTAATTACAAGTAGAAAAGCAACCATTTTGCTCACAGTAGGTGAACATGTAATAGTATCCAAATCAGCATTTAAATATCCTAGCGTCATGTTTGACTCAAGATTGTTTTTTAAATAACACTTGGAATATGTGCGTCGAAAAATGTTCACTGGTGTATGCCTCCATAATGCGTGTAATGCCATATATAGGAGGGCCCAGATATAGCATAAGACTCTTCTTAGCTAAGCTATGATAGTTATGTCAGTAGTGCTTTATGGATTGCCAATTTAGGCCGAAGCTATGAAAGTGAAAAAAGGAAAATCAAAGCAGTGAATAAGCCTTATGCAGTCAGAGTGATTAGCGCATTCCGTCGGAATGTCGGAAGAGGCGACATGCGCTATCGCGTGAGCGCTTCCAATCGATATACTTGCAGAAGAGCTGCAGAGAAGGTTCATAGAAAAAAAAAAAGGGCGATTACCACATAGTGACACCGACGCAACGGAGGGAAACACGATTTTAAGACAATGGCAACAAAGCTGACGAGAGTCTGTCAAAAGCCCGATGGTATTTTCACGTGTTCTGACGATCAAAATTTAGACAAATCGCATGGCTGTTTCCAGTATCATATCATATCTATAGAATTTTAAAAACGATGATTCCCCTCTTTGTCCATTTTTTACTGATACTCATGAAGACATGAAGTATTTTTTCTTCCACTGCCTAGGATTCCACTTACATGGAGAAACTTTCAAACAAACCCTTGATTTCTAGCTTAAAGCTATTTCAATACCCCACGAAGTTACGCCTAACGGGGGTTACTTGGTGTGAGAAAAGGAAACGTTGATTCTTTTAGTAGAGATTAGGTTTAGTAGAACAGACTTTCACATTGGAACCTGCACGGTGTGTATGGTTGTCATCATGCTTGCCCCTCCGAACAATAACTGCAAAAAAGAGAAAACACCAGATTTCGTAAAATTCTCTGCTTATAAAAGACTAAAACTGATACCAGTAAATCTGTTTCTCGCAATGATTCTGTAAAGCTGATTTTTTTCTATCGAAGATTAACTCATCGATGACTACTATAATGATAAGGGACTTCAACAATTTTATAACTTCCTTGAATAGGTATGTCCATTTCCCTCTAGTAGTCCTAGTTGGTACAAAATGATCTCGCTTTGGGAATAACAGAAAGTTTAAAAACATGATAATTTTCTAATTTTTATAATTTTCTAATCAAAATATAGGGTATTTTATCGTGAGGTTTGCTTTAAAATGTAAAATAAAATACATAAATTTGAAAATGGACTTAAAATTTTTATTATTGGTTAAAAGAATAATTCATAGACATTTACTTTTTGAAAATGATATATATGGCCACGCCTACGTCTGAGGTAGTCCATTCGGAAGGTTTAATTTTGGGCGACTCGTTCGAGCATAGCGACTGGTATCTCGCGGATAACACGAGTAATGTTGGCTTCCAACGCGTCAATCGTAGCTGGCTTATTTGTGAAGACCTGAAGACTTTACATATCCCCAGAGAAAAAAGTTTAAAGGTGTGATATCGCACAATCAAGGCGGCCAATTTACCGTAGCAAAACGTGGCACTTACCCACCAAAATGATTTCTCAACAAGTCCATTGTTTCAAGCACTGTATGACTCGTAGCACCGTCTTGTTGAAACCAGAGTTCACCAAGACCATGTGCTTGAATTTCAGGAAGCACATAGTCCGTTAACATGACGCGATGACGGTAACCATTGACGGTAACATTCTGATTTGCCTTATTTTTGAAGATATATGGACCAATGATTTCACCAGCTCATAAACCACACCATACAGTTATTTTTAATGGATGTAATGGTAGCTCTTGGTACTCTTCGGGTTGATCATCAGCCCAAATACGGCAATTTTGTTTATTAACGTATCCATTGCGCCACAAATGGGCTTCATTACTGAACAAAATTTCACAATAATACACCGGATTTTATTGAGTTTTTCCAGAGCCCATTCACTGAAAATATGACGCAAATTCAAGTCGCCTGGCTTCAATTCTTGCAGAAGTTGAATTTTGTACGCTTTTAGGCCGAGATCCTCAAGTAAAAGACGCCAAGCCAAACTGCTGAAAACGACGACGAATCGATTACTCTCGGTCTACGCGTACACTCTCAGCTACAGCTACTATGGTATCTTCTCTATCTTCTCTTCTCTTGGGTGAAGTCTAACTGGTCGAGTATCATCCCCCCAAGTAAACTGTGACTTAAATTTGCGAATGGTATTGGCAATAGTGCTTTCAGTAGGTCAGTATGCGCACCATAAGTTCAATCGCACGAAAAACATTTCTCACAGTTGAACAATTTGAAGACGCTGCTGTAGTTTGAGTCTTTCCATGATGACTTGCCAAACGATACTGAACAAAAATAATAAAGCAGTTTGATAGTAGTCACGCGTGATCTGTCAAAAAAAGGCTATTGAAAATCAAACCTCATGATGAATTACCCTATAAATTTGTTTTCAATTCACAGCTAATAATATTATTATTACTCTTCAGTTATTTAAAAGAAAAAAATATAAACCAAAACTCATTAAAAAATATATGGACAAAACTAAAGCACATATTTAAATTCATAAATTTAAAAAACTACGCAAAACGTAGCCTTTCTCCCTGCTGACATAATACTTATTTGAAGGTTTTTTGGACAAGTTACATTTTTGAACTCCGTTTTAAAACTGCACTCATTTTATAATGATGTTATACCGCAGAAGTATGGAAATAACTGAGGAAATGAAAACAATGCGCGATCGACAATTAAATGTAAAAAATAATTTGGCTACAAACATACTACCTTGATCAAAAAAATGGAATAACCAACGTGTGGCGCTCTCATTGTTCCGATTTGAGTTCTGTTTTTTTTTTTTTGTTAAGTTGGTACATCTGTTGTTGAAATTCCCTCTAAATCTAAGCGTCATAGCTTCACATTTGCAAAATTTACGTAGCCTAGAGTACATCTATATCTATGTGAGTTGGCGATTTTTTACAATTTTAGAAATGAATTTAAATTTGCAACAACGAACTTATATTAAATTTTGCGTCAAAAAAGTATTTAACGGTGCCCGAACGTTGGAGATATTGGAAAAGTGTTTCGACAGCGATTCTCTAAAAAAAACGGTCGTTTAACAGTGGCACGATTGGTTCAAAAGTGGTCGTGAGTCAATCGAAGATGATGAACGCAGTGGCAGACCATCGATAACGAAAACCGACCAAAACATTGATGAAGTAAAAGAAATGTTGGTCAATAACCGCAAATTAACCATCAGAGAGATAGCGGAGGACTTGAACATTGCCTATGGATCCGTCCGAGATATTTTGGTTAATTATTCGGGTTTTCGTCGTGTAGCAGCAAAATTGGTGCCAAAAGGCGTCAATTTCATGCAAAAAAGAAACCGTATTGACGTCGCAAAAGAGATGATTTGCGAGGATGAATCCGATCCCACATTCATCAAAAGGATCATTACTGGAGACGAACGTGGGTTTATGAGTACGACACGCAATCCAGACATCAGACAAGTGAATAGCGTTCACCAAATGAGCCGAGACCAAAAAAACCACGTCGTCTTCAGTTAAAAAAGAAGATAATGCTCACGGTTTTCATGGGTTACAACGGTGTAGTGCATCATGAATTTTTGCTAGAAGGCCAAGCAATAAACAAAGAGTATTATTTGGGCGTTATGAGACATTTACGTGAAACAATTCGCTAAAAGAGACCAGAATTAAGGGCTTAAAACTCGTGGATTTTGCACTATAATAACACACCGTCGCACAGTGCCATCATTATTGGTAATTTTTTGGCGAAAAATGCAACAAATACCATCCAACAGCTACCGAATTCACCTGATTTGGCTCCCTCTGACTTCTTTTTGTTTAAACCACTACGGAAAACGCGTTTCAGCAGCTGAGTGGAAGTAATGGAAAAATCGCAGGAAGCATTAATGGACATACCGAAAACCGAATATCAAAAATATTTCGAGGATTGGGTCAAGCGCTGGCATAAGTGTATTGCAGTAGATGGGGATTACTTTAAAGGGGACAATATAGATTTAGATGAATAAACTTGTATTTTTAATTTTCTGAATAAATTCCGGTATCTGCTATACTATGCTACAGCTATGGTGGGATATTCGCTATTATTATTTAGAAGAATTGCTTTTAAGCTCGTTTTAGTTCCATCAATAAAGGGATGCCATTAATTTGTTTTGTAAGTGATCCGTAATTTTTTCATCAATCCGTTGATGTCGTTACAGTAGCATGTGGATTCGCTCTGTGTGAAAAAGGTAGCTGAACGTTTGTTCCTTTTCCTTAGAAAATATGTCTAACTTTTTGGTAATAACAGATCCAAAATTTAGGTCACGGAACAAATCGTTTAATTCTTGCTGCTGAATCATGTGTGGTTCTTTCAATTAACTTCTAGGAGGTACATATTCAGATATTTCCTTCTTCACGATCATCCTCATCACATGACTTTGCACATGGTTCTTGTGTTTTAGAGTGGACACAGGAAATTCTTCAATATGGGATATTGGCATGGACACCAAAGCTATATTATTTTAGGGTATTCTATTTTTTTAATGTTTTTTTTTTAACAAAAATAACAGTCATCATAATGATTCAGCTAACGGCATCGACTTCATTTTCCCATTTAATCATTTGATAAGTGTAATGTTACACGAGATACAAAACAATTTCGGAATCCATTCTGTGTCTTGTTTTATAGGACGATTTAAGTAAAGTTAATAAGCCTGCTTTACTTTTACAGTTACAGCCCTTCTTTGAACCTTTACAATGTATTGGCTACATACATAACAAAATTTCTTGGGGCAATTTTCACAGGTGCGACGACCGATTTTTCCTATATGTAGTTTATAGATTGTATTGTACTTTCACTTAAAACTATTTCAACACAACTTAAATCACTTTTTTAAATTATTCCGATTGCCAACCGACCGAGCAAGACAACTAAATTAAATTATTGGTGCACTTAACACATGAAGGTAGCTTTCATAAATGGAACAGTTGATGGGACAGTTTTGCTTTCCATTATTAATTAAAGTAACTGTAAAGAAATATTGTAGTTAAACATATTATCACTCATATTACCAAAACCTTGTCATGTTATGTAATTTTTGAATGCTGGTAGTGGTCGTTCAAAACAAGTTAAAAATCAGTTTTGTCTCCTGTCATGATTACCTAGTATATTATGCCATAAGGTTGCGCCTTTTTCTGTTTATGCATTCAAATATGGTATAGCGTAATTCTCTTGACGTTTCTACCAAGTCCTTGTTTAACTAGATTTTACTGCTCCGTTAATGCTCATCAACATAAATTTAATAATTATTTATCAGAAATTGTTATTTTTTTTTATATATATTTTTAAAGTGGAGCCATCTTTAAATGAATAGGCTTATGCTAATTCCGACTCTTCCCCCCTCCCTCTTACCTAGCATGCTCTATATTTTTCTCCTAGCCTGAAAATCTCCAGGCAGAAAAGTGAATTATCATGTCCATGTATGTATTTGCCACAACCATTGTGATTAGACAAGAACTGGTAGATTAAATCTATTTGTTTCTGATAGTGTTGGCATTTAATTTATATTTTATCCTTCCTTGATGTCGTTAGCTGAAGGCACTTCCGTTAATTATTTGCGAAAGTTAATTAATATTATCAAACCTTTTCTAACTTCTTACCTTAGCTTAATGCTACCTTTTTCAAATATTTTAGTGCGATATTTCTTTTCTGAGAAATGATCTTTTTGTTGAAGACCAATTTCCTAGTTGTCTATTGTATTCTGTAAGTAGTTCCTTCGATGTACTTTTTGGAATGTTCCTTGTGCTTATCTCTACGATTATATTCCACATATGAGTACCAGATGGTCCGTTATAGAGCTGTTATAGAGGCTTCAACAGTGTCGCTCTTCAACTTAATCTAGCTAAATTGAATGTTACGCCTCAACAATGTAATAAATGTTTGTCCCTATATGTATTTTGGGAGCAATGTTTTAGGGCCCAATATGGTCGATATCGAGTATTATCGCTATTTATTTGTTTGTGTTACATTAAAAACAGTTACTTACGAATGTAATATCAATCTTATATCGCCTTGAGTTTTCCCATATACATCTGCAAACAAGTGCCACTAGTTTTTGCCCACACAAAGTCTTCCAGCTGCACATTGGTTATTTAGAAGACGCATCTATCCCATTTAAAAATTCCGGCCTAATTTGTTTATTCGCAGAATCAGATTGTTTCAGGATATTCTATATGTTGCAGTGATTTAGGGTAATCTATAATATTTTCATACTTATGATGACTGTCCTTCCCTAAGTGAGTTAATAGAAGCTGTGCAGTATACTATAAGTCTTGATCCTCGATGCACTCTTACCTAGTCTATAACTAAGCAGTGATCTGAGTCCATGTATATTCATATTAATAGAAATAAAAGTGATGTTGATGGTGACTGTCTGCCATTTGTAAATTTCGAGGATATTGACCATGTACTTGCTATCATAAAGTTATTTCCGCTTAGAGCATGTATCTGAAGCAATTTTACTTAATTCGCACGACTAGAAACAAGTGTTTCTAGCAATTAAAGTTATTATTAAGGCCTACTTACTTTTTGGTATTCGCCGTTTACCACACGTGGGGATATTTTTGTATAATATATTTCACATACCGATTAATCTTTCCTGCAAGACAGACTATAAAATTTCCACAGCTGTAGGTAGTCTATCTCACGAAATTTGTGTACCAATCAACATTTACATATGGCGCAAAGGATCATTAATAAAACAAAAAGCAACAGTAATAGAGCATAGATATCCTAAAGTTATAGTAAGAGCAGTCAGAGTTGTAGTTGGAACTGGAGTTTTTATCATGTCTACCAATCTCTACCACCACAACATACCACTGACCACCCTTCAAATTCTAGACCAGAGCACATACCACGAAAGTGTATTGATAACGCACAGATATGAAATTGGAATTTTGTTAAAGTTTTCCAGGTTTTACCTTTCTCCTTTGCTCTTTGGCGATTGGGTTGGAAGCATGTACGAATAACTGAAGCCGGATTCTATACGTACTCATACATCCGTGTATCTTCTTCAATTGTTAGATACAAATTTTGTGGAAAGGTTTCGCTTGAACGGGTACTACGTAGCACAGTTGGAGAGTTCCACGAAGATAAATGCAATGTTAAACGAGGTGGCTATTAATCAAGTCTACCCACCGGTTGACAACTATCAGCTACCGCGTAAAATACATCCATATAACGAACTCACAAGGATACAAGGACCAAAATGAAGGAAGATTCAGACGAGCAGATAGCAAAACCCATCAAGGGTTGTACGAGTATTTTGCAAAATTCCAAGAAAGATTCTCTGCGGTAATGGTAATTGTGAAGGTGGGTAGATACGAATACATTTAATTCGAAACTTTAAGACGGCCAAGGGCACTTTAACTTAGGAACTGCTTAGAAAGCTAGAACACGCAACTGGTTTAAAAGAGTCGGTATACATACATAATTGTGCTGGCTGAATGTTATGAAATTGTCTTTTAAATTGGAGTACAGATATGGATTCAGATTAAGTAACAATTTTTGTAGAAGTATTTTCTACAAGCAAGTTCTGTAAGCATAATTGGTATCGGTATATAATGGGTGATTCATCGTAAGGTTTGGTTTATAATGCAAAATAAAACACATAAATTTGAAAGTGAGCTTTGAAAATTATATTATGGAAATATTGGCCACGACTACGTCTGAGGTAGTTCATTCGGAAGGTCTAATTTTGGGTGACTCGTTCGAGCATAGCGACTGGTATCGTCAATCGTAGCTGCCTCATTCCCAAAGACCTGAGACTTAACATATTTCTAGAAAAAATAGTCCAAACGTGTGATATCGCACGATCTAGGCGGCCAAATTACCGTAGCAAAAGGTGAAATTAAGTGCTCCCCAAAATCATTTCTTAACAAGTCCATTGGTTTACGCGCTGTATGGCTCATAGCGCCGTCTTATTGAAACCAGAGCTCAGCGAGACCATGTGTTTGAATTTCAGGAAGCATATAGTCCGTTACCATGGCGCGATATCGGTTACCATTGACGGTAACATTCTGATTTGCCTCATTTTTTAAGAAATGTTGAAAAAAGATTCCACCAGAGCATAAACCACACCATGCCGTTGTTTTTAATGGATGTAATGGTAGCTCTTGGTACTCTTATGGCTGCTCGTCAGCCCAAATACGGCAAATTTGTTTACTAACTTATCCATTGAGGCCGAAATGGCCTTCATCATTGAACAAAATTTCACGATAAAACACCGGATTTTCATTGAGTTTTTCCAGAGCTCATTCACTGAAAATATGACGCAAATTCAAGTTGAATTTTGTAAGCTTTTAGGCCGAGATCCTACGTAAAATACGCCAAGTTGTCGAATACGCCAAACCAAGCTGCTGAGAACGACGACGAATCGATTCGTCCCGGTCTACGTGTACACTCTCAGCTACAGCTACTATGGTCTCTTCACTACGTGCTGGTTGTAGTTTAACTGGTCGAGTATCATCCACTTAAGTAAACTGGGACTCAAATTTGCGAATGCTTTTGGCAATAGGTCAATTATGCGCAGTTCCTCGAATCACACGAAGAACATTTCTCACAGAATGCTGACTTAGAGACGCTGTTGTGGTGTGAGTCTTTCCATGATGACTTGACAAACGATATTGAACAAAAATGATAAAGCAGTTTGATAGGAGTCACGCGAGTTATAACTCGAGTGTGGCCAAATAAATAAAAAAACATTTTTTAATTTCTTTGTTTTTATTTTTTGGTCACCCTTTTGGTCCTTAAATTTATTTACAATCGTATTACTGGACGACGATCGATGGCTCTGCTTGGCGTTATATAGCCTGATATTGATGATGCTGTTGTATTATATTGACCCATATTTACAGGTTGGTTGTAACTTGCCTTCGCTGTGTCATCGTTTAGTGATGGCGTAATTGAGGTAATGTTGGTTATTACTGGTGTTGCATATATTGCTTGGTGAATGCCCGCTGTATTTAGGTTGTTGTAGAATGACCTATTCTTCGGTGGTTTGGGGGGATTGACCGTCGTTGCGGAAGTAGACTTTGTATATGTGATTCGCGTGATCTGTCAAAAAAAGCCTATTGAAAATCAAACCTCACGATGAATCACCCCTTATGCCTGATGTTATATTTTTTGGCACAGTACTTACCACCTACCAATCGACGGAATGTCGAAAAGCAACGACTTTGACTTAAAAGATCCTGCAAGTATTTTAAGCCTTAAGGAGAAGTGGAAGTCAATTCTTCCAAAAAGAATCCGACGCCGAAAATATTTCGCGTGCTTAAGTTGTATAGGACTTAACGGTGCACCTAAAGTGATCTCGTGTTAAGAGCGTTAAGTCCAAGTGGCTAGTTTCGTTTTTTGGTGGTAAGTTGACTACTGATGGTGTCGGTTGGATAAATGTAAATAAGGGTTTTGCAGTGCCGCGTATTCAAAAATTTTGTATCATTCCAAAAAAATTATATGGAATTGAGCAGGAAAAAGGGCAAGATTACGATTACGGTTTTTTATAGAACTGTTTAATACAAGCATTTTTTAAATATAAGAGGGGGGTCTATCTCCCCCCGTTCGGGTGGGAAGGGCAATTTCATAAAAAAGTACTAATAATGGAAAAAACAAATAATAAAAAAATAACGGTAATACTTACAATTAAGTATTATAATTATTAGCTAGTTTTTAAATCTACGCACAGTTTTTGAAAAAAAAAACGAGTTTTGAACTCAAAATTTGGGGAAAAAAAAGATTAAAAAAAAAAAATTAATTCTAATTTTTTAAAATTGTAAAATTATATATTATCTTTTTATTCCTGAATTTTGTTGCTCTAATATATTTCTAATCAAAAACTGAAAACTAGATGATTCTATGTCTTGTAGTTTTTGAGAAAATTGAAAATTACTAAAACAATATTTTTATGGGACATTTGTTATTTTGCTTGTTTACGTATTACGGCGTATAAACAATGAGGTATGTATGGGGCATGCTGCCCCCCTGCAACCCTTCACTTGGGAACGCTATAGAATTTGTGGTAGGTGCGTGGTTGGGTGTGGGCAAAGTTTCTTTTGCATTTAAAGCACTTAACAGTAACAACTCAAATGAGATTTTTTTATCTTCTTTCCTCAAATTTTGAGTTTAAAACCCGTTTTTTTAAAAACTATGACTTCACTTGATTTAAAAATTAGCTAATAGAACAAAGTATTGGATTTAAAAAAAGGTATAATACTTAATCAATGTGGCGATATCCAGCTCTGTTATTACAACTAAAAACTTGTAAAACCGACTTATTCTTAAAAGGAATACCTACGGCCGCTGAACTCGGCAATTGAAGTACCGCGACGACCACCGACGAGTGGACACGTTACTGCACTCGTAATTTCTCTTGTGCTGCACACTAAAAAAATAAATCAAACCCACAGCGCGTGTGTGCAAAAAAAAAAAATAAAAAAATAAAAAAATAAACAGTGAAGTGCGGGTACACCGCCGCTCCTGGCCTTAGTGCTGTTGCTTGCACTCGGTCACTGCTATTACTGTATTTATCATACGGTACGGGCAGTGACTGAGTGTATGTAATAACCGATGGATAGCGGGTTGTGTGTAACAACTCTGTTGGTTCACTGATTCATATTGTTATACGGGCATAACACCCTGTGCTGTGCTGTGATTGTTTGTAATTATGACTAGGGGAATCAGGGTGGACGCAGCCAATATACACGGACTAAAAAGTAATCACTTTTCGGCGTACGTCCACGTTGGTAAGTACCAACCAGCTGTTTTGGCACTTAGTGAAGCACAAGCAGATCCCCGCCCACACCTCTCAGATCACTCTGATCTGAAGCTTCCTGACTATGAACTAGTGCCACTATTCTTCCACCATCGCGGTCTCGCCATTTATGTGCGTAGTGATGCAACTTACCAAATTCCACCACAAAGTAGTACCTGTTCCAATCCGGAATTCAATTTCATGTGGTTAAAACTCCATCTCCGTAAGCAAATTATTCACTATTGCTTTATTTATAGAAGCCCCAAACTGGACAGCAGCTCGACCTTTCAGGTGTTTGATGCGGTGTCTGACTCCATTCAAAGGATTGTATCCCTGTATCCTCATACTGAAATCGCGATTACGGGCGATTTCAATATACACAATTCCGGTTGGCTTCAACATTCTGGACAGACAACACCCGAAGGAAGGTGTTGAGTCCTTCGCTGCAGAAAATAATTTAGCCCAGCTTGTGAATAAGCCAGACGTAGATAGTTATACCGCCAACAGCCTGGATTTGTATTTAACTTTTCACCCTGCCAAGTATCGTGTTGATGTGGTCTCCCTCTAGGCTCGTCGGACCAATGTGTCATATCTACTTAATTCTCGTACACCTACCACACAGCTAGAGAAAAGATTCCTAAAAGAACCGTATGGCAATACGAGAAAGCCAATTGGAGCGGACTTAATAACTTCTTTAGGAATTTTAACTGGTCGTTATGTTTCCTCGATAACGACGTGGATGCCGCTGCTGATATGATCACAGAAACTATTCTCTTCGGAATGAGATGCTTTATCCCTCATCGGATGAAGAGTATCAAACTAAAAGAAGTTGTAAAGAGGCTGTCAGGGTTAGAGAATCGTTTTTTCGGTCCTACAAGATCAACCCGATAGAGGAAAACCGAAAAAAGTTTAAACGAGCAGAAAATGACTGCAACGTCTTTCTCAAGCGTGTGAAATTCCAATACGACCAAAAACTGAGGCAAAAAACACTGCAATGTCCCAAAGGTAGTAAAAATTTTTGGCTATTCGTCAAAAACAGTAGAAATTCTACCTCATCCTCCATTCCAACGCTCATTCACAATAACATTCCAGCTGTCAGCTCTTGGACAAGGCCAATTTGCTTGCTGCACGCTTTGCGGCTAGCTCATCCTCCCAGATTGTGCTTTGTCCCCGCTTACATTTAAATGCATCGAATCTACAATGGGACGAATCCACTCTCGCATTCGTGTAGTAGCAAAAGTACTCAAAGATCTTAACATACATAAATCCGCTGGCCCAGATGGTATATCGCCCCTTCTGCTAAAGAGGTGTTCTTCCACGCTGGCAAAACCACTGCGTAAGCTTTTTCATCAATCCTACCCTTTAGGATTATTTCCGAACAGATGAAAACAGCATTTGTCCAGCCCGTCCCTAAAAAAGGCGAATCTTCTTCTCTCTCCTCCTACAGACCCAACAATCTGGCGAAAGCAAGATAGTTGCACTTGATATTTCTAAGGCATTTGACAGAGTTTGGCATCAGGCTTTTTTGTTGAGAATGCGTGTTTTTGGGATCGATGACTCTCTTTTTCAATGGATTAGAAACTACCTTTCAGAACGTTCAATTCAAGTTGTCTTGGACGGTTTCAAGTCTGATATTCACAAAATAAATGCTGGTGTGCCCCAGGGCTCCGTTCTGTCTCCGACACTCTTTTTAATTTTCATTAATGATCTCTTGTCTGCTACTTCTAATTTAATATATTCCCTTGCTAATGACAGTTCTCTCTGCTTTTCATATTCGTTCCCGGACTCACGCCCCTGCTTTTCGGTTGTAGAACGGGAACGGCAGCTTATGTTAAGCTCATTAAATTCCGATATAAACAGCATAACCAATATCAACCGAGTTGAATTTAGGGCTTCCACAACTCAATGCTGTCTGCTGTCATTAAAGCGAAATTCCAATACCCAGCCATTATTCATGAATGGCACTTACCATGGATAAACTTTCTATTATCCATTGTTCCATTATAGTACAAAGCCCACATCTGATCAGGTGCTACTAAAACATCTCTGCACCTGCTAGATAGAATTTAAAGCCGTGTGATAAAACTATTGATGATTCCAATATCAATCATTCAATTAACACCCTAGAACATCGACGTAATGTCTCCTGTCTCACATTGTTTTATCGCTATTTCCACCACCAGTACTCCATTGATATCGCCAGTAGCATTCCGCCCATTCCAACTTTCAACCGTAATACCCGCCTCGCTATCAATGCTCATACCCTCGTACCTCGTACCCCATTTTCGGATGTACTCTAAAATATCGTGCTTCTTTCCTAAGCCGTACAACTCGCTAATGGAATGCACTGCTGACCTCTGTGTTTTCTGGTCGTTATAATTTACAAACATTTAAAAACAATGTACATCGGCACCTGTCTTTTCTTCCTCCCTAAATTTCCTTCGCTCGTGCTATGTACGAACATTTTAAAGGTTGAGCGCGCGCAGATTATATATATAAAAAAAAATAAAAAAAAATCATTGCAGAGTTTTTGTATGAGCTGCTTCAATATGTTTAAATCTGAAGTCAAGTCAAATTTTGCAGGACTAATCTATACGTTGTAACATAGATTGTGTCGGATGACCGTTTAGTGAAGAGTTTGCTGACTCCAGAAAATCCAGTACATTTTTCCTAAGGTATATTAGAAATTGCCTGGACCTCCACGTTGGGAGTTTTGGGTAAAATAATTACAATATTACACTATGTAGAAACTCTACTGTTGCGAGACCTGTGATAAGGATGAATTGACTGTTAATGACTCAGCAGAACCAAAAAAAGAAAGCGACGTTCGCATCTGCATATTGAATATTCAGATATTGAACAGGCAACATACAACTGAACAACACCGTCGTCCAGAAGGTGTGTTTAGAAATGCTTGGAAAAACGAGAGCGAACCGTCAGTTATGTTGCGATGGACTGGAGCAAAGAACAAAATCAGCATATATTTGGATGCGTATTTATTGTAATGAAAATTGTTGCTTCGCAGATTTGAAATTAAGACATGTAAACGAAAACAATGTTATAATCTGCATCATGACCAGGAAGCATAATATATATGATACCACGCCTGGAACCTGATTTAGATTTAGGAATATCAATATAGCTACGACACCATTAAGTCGTACGTAATGCCGGCTGTAGGTATGCGTAATGCTGGCTGATACATAAGAAGTAAAAAACAAAAATGACAAAATGACAGCGACGAATATGAAAATATTAAGACTGCCATCAGATGGGACAAAGCATGGTCTAGTTACAATAACGCGAATTCGTGGCATTCATGCGTTTAAACAGTAACTCAGATATGATTTTGTATGCGATGTTGAAAAGACTGATGCCTCTGTAGTTGGCGCAGCTTAAAGCATTCTCTTTCTTGAGGATCGGACAAATAATGCTGAGATTCCATTCATCGGGCATTTTTTCGTCCGATCATATTTTACAGTTTAAATGAGTTGGTGTATGCTTCATGCCTGCCTCTTTGAAGAGCTTGGCAGTCAGGCCGTCAGCTCTAGCAGTTTTGTTGTACTTAAGCTTCTATATGGCTATCTAATGACTTTTAACAGTAACACCCGTCTTGCTATGAATGCTCATCAGTATACACTCAAGCCCACTTTCGGACATAGTCTAAAATTTAGTAATTCGTTCCTAAGCCGCACAACTTGCTTATCGACTGCGCTGCCGATTTTTTAGTCATTATAACCTTCAACATTTTGAAACAAACGTTCATCGGTACCCCCCTTTTTTTCCTCCCCAATTTTCCATGCCGGCGCTGTGTGCAAACAGTTTAAAGCTAGTCAAATCACGGCATCTCTGATGGCTTTTTATCAATATTGTCACGGGTTTTCGATACTTGATGTTGAAGGCATAGTAACTCTTAAAAGATTAAGGTGGCCTCGATTGGAAAATAGTTTGGCTATCCCCTGCGATTGTAGCGGTCCGATAGCAAATTTCCTCTATTACTCGCTTGCCTTTGAGATGTTAGGGATAGCCACACCCGTACCTTAGCTACATCAAGACTTCTTGACTATGTGTGCTCCTAATAACGAATCGGCTTCCAAATTGGCGTAGCGTTTGCAGCCGAATACAACCGTCATAGTATATGTCGCAGTTTTCCATTCTCTTTTTGCGCGGCCTATCCCACGGCATTTCTTGGATAACAGTAACACCTACTTTGCAGCAGTCCAGGTCCTTCGCTGGTTGTTCGGTTGCAAGTGGCCTATTAAAAAAACACTTTAAAAATCTCTTTTAAAACTCTGAAGCAACACCAACAACAGTTAATTAACAGTGAAATAATAAATGTAAATTCTCTTTTCTTTCATTTCATTTTACTCAATTTATTTAAATATGTAAATATGCTAAGATCCAAATGAATGCATATTTCTCATTTTCCTTTTATATTTTCTCATTTTCCTTTACTTTTTCCTTAATATTCTCATTAACTCTTTTTTCTCCCTTTTTACTGTCTTTTTTGTATACTAATTCAAAACAGTTGGCTACCAGCCACATGCGTAGTAAGAGTGACATCATTGAAGTGCACATTCTCTTCCATTTTTTTCTCTTTCAGCAATCATTTTCGTATATTTGTTGTTGTAAAGTTAATTTTTTTTTTTAATTTTTTAATCTTTTAATTTTTGTGTAAGCAAATTTAAGAGACATGCGCTGACCGTTTTGAATAGCACTATACCTACGTTTAATATCTCGCATCCTGCTATTTCATATTCATTCTCTTCTTACCTCCTTGTTGCTTTTAATTATATTAACAATAGTCGATCTACACAGGTTACACCAGTCTCATAGATGAGTCGAAAATTATGTTAAATTTTCTTTGTTAACAAAAAACAAAAGGTTTTAGTATGTATTATTTTAATGTTCACAGTCTAAATAACAAAATACCTAGACGAGTTGGCTTTAATGTTTTATAATACAATAATATGGTTGATGTTATATACAATATTTGTTTGTCAGAAACTTGGCGTATCCAAATATAAGTGATGACCTCTGTAAAATCAAAAATAACCCTAAACCTAAGCATGCTGATAGACATAATAACGTTGAATAGGGAGTAGCGATATATATAAATTAGCATATTTATATATATGCCAAGTACTTCCCAATAAAGAAAACTTATAAAGGGAAGTGAAAGTTTTCATTCAATTAAATAAACACTTAAACTTCTCCTCTAACCGATATAATGCGATCTTCAAATTTCGTGCGCAATAAATTGATTGAAACCAGAGATCGTCCAGACCCAATTCATTTAATTTTGGAAAAAAAGAAATAGCCGGTCAACACGTTGCGGTAACGTTCTCCATTCACTCTAACTGTCTCTCCCCCTCATCTTCGAAAAAGTACGGACCAATGAAGCCTACAACCCATAATCCACATCATACAGTGACTCTTGGGGATGCATGAATTTTTCGTGAATCTCGTATGGGTTTTCCGTTCCCCAGAAACGAAAATTTTGTTTATTTATGGTATGTTCCAATCCATTCAAAAATGGGCTTCATGGCGATCAAACATCCTGTTAAAAAATTTGCTACGTCGTATATAGTCCAAAGGCTTCAATTGTTGTGTAATTTGGATTTTATAGGCGTGCAAATGAAAATCAACTTTTAAAATTAGTGAAATTAGTGAAATCCAATTACAATCCAATTGTTGACTTCGGCGACAAATTGAGGTGCCTGTCTGTTTTTGAACACTTTCGCTTACAGTGGTGATATTTTGGCGTATAGTTTGAGCTGATACCAAACCAGTCTCTTCAAAACGCTTCTTCATTGCACAAATTCCGGACTCACTATGGCGATTATTTTGACCGAAAATTTCACAAATTTTACGAAATGTTACTTTTACAGATCGCCCATTTTCGTAATGGGTTAGGTTAGGTGAGTGTGGCGGTTGGAAAACCAACCCACTTAGGTCTATTGGCCCGTTGTGTTGCACTTGGATCTACGATCCTCTTATTCATGGAATCAATTTGAGCTACCAATTATGCTACCCTTTTCCGGGAGAACAGGTAGAGGGTTTCCAATTTTGGCGAGTTCGCCGGTCCTGCAATTCCCTGGAATGTCCATGTGGTCCGGCACTCAACGAAGGTGAAGGTTGCACTACTCCGTCATCTCCGTGAGAGATGATCAGCATTCAAGGGCGGTTTTAGAATTTAGCGTGACCGAGTCTAGGGACTTGATAGCGGCCTGACTACCTGAAAAGGTGCGGATATCCTTTCCAGATATCATGTGTTCCGCCTTGAACACGCTACAGTAATTTACTAGACAGAAAATATCGCCAACAACCCCGCTATCGGTTTTAGATCCATCTGTGTAGAAGGATCTAGAGGGAAAGCTCGCGTGGAAGTCTTTGTCAAACCAAAGTTTAGGTATGGTATAATCAATGTTCTCTATGTGGATTACTAATATATTAAGAATATTAGCGTGGCCAAATAAACTGTTTGTCCATTGTGTCCAGAGCGTCTAACGCCGAGGAGGGAGTGGAGCGTACAGCTCCACTTATGCATAGACATGCTGTTCTTTGGACTCTGCTGCCTACTTGACAACCATACCGGAATCGGGTCTCGGTCTTATGACCGAAATGTATTTCCAGTGGGTTATTTGAGGTTGAAGGCCCCATTTGTTTCCAATGGCTTTCTTGCAAGAGAAGAAAACTACTGTAGCTTTCTTGACTCTTTTTTGAACGTTAGGTTTTCAGTTCAGTTTAATGTCAAAAATGAGACCCAGGTAATTTGCTGTATGGAAAAACACTTAACTGGTACCGTTTATTGAGGGAGTGTCTATAGTTGGAATTTTTATATTTCCTGGAAAAAAGACAATATCAGTTTTATGGGAGCTAACTCCCAGTCCACAGCGATCCACCCAACGGGTTAGTTTGTTTAGATTAAAATGCTTACCTGAGACGGCTATAGCAACGTCGTCCGCATAGGCAATCACCGTGCTCCCTTTTGCTTCCAAGTATATCAGAAGTTTAGTTACCACTAAGATTCAAAGAAGGGGAGAAAGGACACCGCCTTCCGGCGTGCCTCTGCTACCACATATTTTAGCAGTAGTCCCACCCAGTTTGGAGCTGATTGTCCTGCTACTAAGCATAAGACTCATCAACTTCCCAAGTAAGTCGTCTACCTGCAGATGTGACAGCACAGTCGTGATTGCGGATGTGTCGACGATGTTAAAGGGGCCCTTTACTTCCTTTACAGTAGGTATGTTGAGCCGTTGACAGTCACTTGAAATTGTCCCAGAGCCATCGGTTTTTTTTTTCAAACAATAAACGCGGGTGATTTGAGAGTTCAGACGATAGTGTTTCTGACAGTATTCCTCTGTATTTTGGCAAATAAGTTTTCCGATAGTTTCGGAATGCTAATTGACTAGCAGGAGCATCACCCAGA
This sequence comes from Volucella inanis, assembly GCA_907269105.1. Taxonomy (NCBI): domain Eukaryota; kingdom Metazoa; phylum Arthropoda; class Insecta; order Diptera; family Syrphidae; genus Volucella; species Volucella inanis. Next base: position 100,780,667 of record OU026157.1, on the reverse strand, counting down.
ATGATTTGGATATATCTGTGGTCTGAAGACTGATCTAGTCGATACAATCCAGTTCGTTAGCATCATTTGAGTGATGCTGTTTGAGACAAGAGTGATATCTAGCACTTCCCGTCAGTTTCTTATTATGAAAGTGGGATATTGCTTACGTTGCAAACAAAATATAATCAAAAAGTGACTCACCTCTATCGTTGATTTCAGTACTGCCCTATACCGTGTGATGAGCAGTAGCGTCACACCCGATGATAAGGCCAGTTTTTAGACTTCCAGCTTCCACGTTTTCTAGGTTATCACCAGTGAGAGGGCTTACCTAATGATGGCCAAGATTCCCCGATGCCAGCCAGTAGGAGCCTATGTTATTCTCAGTCAGTCGGGTTGGTTGAGTTTAGGAAGTACAAATTTATAAAGGTTACTTTTCACTAGTATACAAGCTCTAATCCTACCTTTGTCTTTTGTATAGAGTGGAACGTATGAAGGTGTCCCAAGTCCACGAACCACGCCTTCCGCGTTTCATGGTTCCTAGATTAGGATGATGTCTTCTGCGTTTTTGGAAAGACGAAGAATAAGTGCGGCCGAAGCCTTTTTTGAGCGGTGCTACAAATTCCCAGAGTACCTCCACCACAGTTTTGTTCGCGTCCTATCATTTTAAAATTAAGCCCAAGAGCTCATCTTCTTCCTCTGATCATGTAGATTCTTTTTTTGTTTCGTCATCGGTTTCCATTTCCGACAGACTGTCAGAAGAGGAGGCCGACAACTTAATAATCGCCTCGAATGAATTGGAGTCTTCACTATCCATTTTAAGGGAGGAGGAGGTTGCTTATCAGCATCCAGCTCATCCTTTTTGTAGACCCTAAAGTGCATTGCTTCAAACCCGAACCGAATCATGTTTTTAGTCTGGGGTTAAGGGCTAAGGGTTTCCTTATTGATCACAATCAAAGCGCATCTATATATAAGAGCCCCTCAGTTCCTCCAGTTTCACGACCTTATAATCATAAGTCGGAGGGGTCGGGTTACTGAGCCTGATGATCTCCATAATGCTTTCTGGAGATCCAGGTTCGGGTTCTAGGTCTGCTAGGAATATACTCCCTAGGCACGACTTCGAGTTTTGCATCTGGCCAAATCCCTCCTAAACCACCTATTGATCTCGTGAAAGGATCAAGAGATCTTTGGTCGGCACATGCAATGAGCTTGACGTGGCCTTGGTGCCAACCAGCGTCACTTGTGATGGGAGGTGGTCAGGGGTTTTTCCGACTAATGGCCAAGAAGTTGCCCGAAAGCTTCAACTTGACCAACTGCCACAGTTTAGGTGTAATCGATCCGTCGGTGTCGCTTCTATCGATTATCGCGATCATCATAGTGTCTTTTAAACTTCGCTAAAGGACCTCAGAGATGTGGTGCTGGATGGTGTTTACGGTTTTGGGAACTGGCACGGTTTCCTCCAACGATCTCTGGTGCTTAGAGGAGTCCTTTAGCGTTTTGAGAGCAGAGAGAGCTCGTGATGCCCGCACTTCTTTCCACTTCCGGAATAGATCCGAAGATTTTAATTATGCGTAATGGATTTCGGAGTCTTAAGCAGAGCGCGGGTTAATCATCGGCACGGGTCGTATGATACCTTGATTTAGCCCAGGGGGAAAAGGATTGGTCGGAGGGTGGATGGAAAAGGAGGGGTAGCATCCTTTATTACCAGAACTCGTCTGGAGAAACTTCTCGAGATACATTGACCTTACTCAGCCCCTACAACTTGACAAGTTCGATGCTCAGGTAGAGGATTTTGTGATATGATTTAGTAAATGCGTTGTTGCGTGGTTAATGACTCCAAAGGTCAATGACAGTAATTGACAGCTAACATCCACAATATCCGTTGGTTTACCCTTTAGTATTCTTCAATTCTATTCTATTAGAATTTAGGAAATTCGACCGGTCATGTCTAGTCTCAAACTAGTTGCAGACCGTATATTATTGTTTTAGAATTAAAGAATTGAATAGAGTTTTTTAAATTTTTTTTTTTAATAAACCAGTAATTTGTTAATTTTTATTTAATAAAACAACATACGGTTTTGAAAAACTACCATAGGGTGTATATATATATCGTAAAATAGGCAACTATACACATGTATAGGTAAAGGGTGATTTTTATTTTGCTATTTTTTCAGTGAGATGTGTCAAAGTCCAACGTGATCAATTAGCATTGCCATTTCGTCATAGAATGACTTACACCCGAACAACGTTTACAAATTATTGAATTCTATTATCAAAAGTCGTGCTTTGTGAAATTTTTTTTTTGCGCACTTCGACTATTTTACGGTCGTCATATTTAAGCTATATTGACCAAATTTTGCATCAATTTTACGCTATTGGAGATCAAACCACCTACCCGTATGCTTAGAGTGCGTACAGAGGAAAATATTCCTGTTGAATTCGCCAGTGTTAATGTGGCCGTTCGCAGCAATTCGGACTATATTATTCGACTACGTGAATGATTTTACGTAAGAATCTTGGTCTAAAACTTACAAAATTCAGCTTGATCATGAACTAAAGCCGAACGACCTGCCTTAGTGTCGAATTTTCGGTGAGTGAGCCTTAGAAAATCTGGAATAAGATTATTCAATCTTATTCAATGATTTCGAATTTTTTTGCCAAAAAAGCAGGAGGCGAACCTGGTCGGAACGTGGTTCCAGTAAGACGGCGCTACATGCCACACAGCATCGGTGGACCAATCAAGAAATGAGTTCGGTGAGCAATTTATCTCACGTATTGGACGTGACTATATACGTCAAATCACTCGTCTATGCCAATACACCAGCGTCAATTGCAGCCTTGGAAGACAACATTAAACGTGTTATTTGCTCGAAAAAGTGATTCAAAATTGGACTCTCTGTATGGACCACTTAAAAGTCGTGGTCGTGGGCAACATATTCATATATGAAATATACTTTAAAAAACAAATGGCAAGCATTAATTTATCAACTCAAATAAAAATTTTAGGTGTACACATTTGCAATTTTCCTGTTGTTTTTTGTTTGCCAATTAAAAACTAAACGCTAATATGTGTATATTTGGAACCTACTCAAGCAGGTTTTCTGCCGTTTATGCAAACAATTTTCTTTGTGGAAACTTGAACCTAAATATATTGAATAGAACAATAGAGCCCTTTAAACTTTATTACAGAAATTATACCCAACCAACTCACTTCCCGGCCAAACAAAAAACCGTCGCTTTTAGATATGGACCAAATTCTTGCCCGAGCTTTTTCACATCACGATTTCTTATTTTTTTCGCTATAACGAAAAATCATAGAAACTTATTACAGAGATAACATGCGAGAGATGCATCTGCAATAGTGAAGAACTTTAACCCGATCTAAAAATCCTATCGAATAAGATTGAATATTTGAAAAATTGAGATGTTATATTCGCCGTTTGTCGGATTTCTAAACTTTTTTGTTCGAAAATATTACCTAATTTCTTGATCTTAGCTTACTCTTAAAGATCAAGAGATTTTACCCACCTTATTCTACTGATTACATTGCCAATATTTTAAAGTTCTATTATTTCTAAGTTAACGTGGCTTAAGAGACAACTTGTGTGCCTTTGAGCAGTTTTGTTAACTTCATATTCAACCATTCCAATTTTTATAGTAGATCAGCGTTGAGTGTATACCAAGGTGTCTTAACTATGTTCTTTGTACTTTATTTTGGAAGACTTGGATTTTTTGTAAATTTGTGTGGCATTTGCATGCCCACAACTGGAGCCTGTGGGTCCAAACAAGTCTCAAAACTTGCTTGGTAAATTGGGACTAGTGAGTTTTCATTAACTAATTTTTGCAGTCGTTTTACCAGCATTTTGTCGAATAAATTGGGCAAAATTAGTAGTATCTATATTGAACAATATTAAATTACTAGGAAGTTTACCTGGTTTGGTAATTATTACCTCCGCGTTATTATTATGCTATTACCTATGCTTGGCACATATCTTTATTTTTTTAACCTTTTCAAAGAAATTGTCTTAAAATTTCACCTGCAATTAAATCAAACCCTGGGGCTTTTTTATGCTTATGTCTGGAAAGTTCTTTAGCTGTCACCTTACTTCAATTCCACCTCTACAAAAGTGTTTGCTTCCTCTTCGCTTCTTTTTGCCCATTTACTTTCTCTGGTTTTTGCAGTTTACATGATTGTGAGCTATTGACCTCTTAACTAGTAGTAGTCGGTAGTAGCACCATTTGTAAGACTGGTAAGGTAAATTTTTAAAGACTTATTATGAAATTGTCTTACAGATTTTCTGAGCTTATTACATAAATTGTTAAGCATGGTTTTGTCACTTGGCGTCCTTCTCTGTTGCCAACGTTTCTTAGCTTTCATCTTTTCTGTAATAATTTCACATATTTCGCGAGGATAAAAGTTTTGTTTAATCTTGTTTGTTGTTTTTGGAGTTGCAGCCCATGTAGATTTTTCTACATTGAATGTAAATATTTGCACTGCTTTTTCTTCTTGATCCTCTGTTTGAAAAGCTGATATGATTTTCACAATTAACGCTTTTCAGTATGTGTGAAAGAAAACTCAATAAGGTCTTAGATTTTTAAAATTATTGTAATTTATATAGTATGCTATAAGCAATGTCAATATTCAGGTAGATTTTATTCAAAATAATATTTATTACTTACTAAATAAACATGTGTTCTTAAAAACAGCAGAAAAACATATAGGACTTACATTCCATAGTCAACATCAAAATTTTTCAGCCTTGTACAAAAGCTGACTCTCATTTACCCCAGGTGAAGGGCATTATAAAAAATACTATTTTTAAAGAACACGAACGAAACAAAACGAAACGCTAACAAACAAAAAAACCTTTTATCAGGATAAATTTATCCCAAGTCTCAAATTCTAGAGAAATATTCGCGAAATCACAGAATAACACAGACCTCAATGAACTACGTAAATAAGAAATTTTTTCAAAACATTCACAATATTTTCAATCCCCAGAGCATCTCTGACTTCTTCGACGGCCAACAAAAAGATACGTTTTCACTCTCTGTAATTGATGATATATGTGTTAGTCAAACAATTTTGAAAATCAAATCAAAAACTGTTGGCTCGGATGATATACTCGTATACCCGACATTTTTACAAACTCTAATTCCCGGATTGCTCTTACATACAACACAGATATTTAATACTATACTAACAACGTCCAATTTTCCGAATAAGTGGAAAGTTGCCAAAATTCTTCAATTGTCAAAATCAAATAATAGTGAATAACAAGCCCTTCACTTTAAGTAAAGTCTTCGAAGCAATCAAGCTAAATCATATCTAAAAAGGAAAAAACTTGTCACGAAATTTCAGTTTCACTTTTTTTCAGCTACACTATCGCGCTACTAAAAGTGTGCGAAGATATTGGTGCCGGGCTAGATTGTGATATATTGAATTTCATTGTCTTTTTAGATTTCCCAAAAGCATTTGAAAATGTAAATCTTTCTATACTGATAAATAAACTGTATATCCCCCATTAAAAGTTAACACGATCCAGTAGACAGAAACCTGGAAATCCGACCCACTGCGAAAGACACAGTGGAAATACTTTGCATGGGAACCTATGCTGACGAAGCACATGCGCAATTGATGGATTTCATGCACATACATGCGACAGATGCACTATTCGTTGGAAGCGCCAAGTCAGCATATCGCATCAGGTGGAATCAAGGCAACGAGGAGCTGTTGTGTGAATTGGGGTGGTAGTCTCGCTTTGAACATAAACGCGTAGATTAATAAAATAGTAAATACCTTAGTATTTTAATTTTAATAAAAAAAAAAACTGTAAGAATTCAATCCGTGTTTTACTCCCGAACAGTAGGTTTTTTTTTTCAGTTACCCCGGCAAGGTAATGTTAACTGGCGCCCGAGCAGGGACCGGCTTCTAAAATTCTTATCCTTTTATCCCGTGTGAATTGTTGTGTCCTTAAATACAGGGCAGGAAGTTAGGACGTTCTACTGAGCGCCCGTTTCTGTACCCATGGGAACAAAGTAACTACTCTAACTCTTCAGCAGCATAAATTCTGTCATACCCATTGGAACATAGCAGATTTCGCCTGTGATTAAAAGGATTCGAATGTGAATTTGTATGTGTTATTAGTAGGCTACTTGCAATCATAAACGCTTGCAACTAAACGGGATCAACACAGCAATTCCAGAGGCCGGTTCCTTAACCCAAACGTTTTAATAAATGAGGAATAATACCTGAAAAGAAGAAAAAAATAATAAAAAGATTACAGCGACGAAAGAGTAATAACGAGTGATCAAGCTAAGAGAATATATAAGATAAAAATACCCTAAGTAAAGTTCTTTACAAAAGAAAAAAAAAAAAAATAGGTATAAATACGTGCATAGTAATATTTGCAATATTGTAATATTTTCAGTGAAAATTTTTGTTATAAATATTATAAAGCAAATAGTTATATAGTGCAAATTATAGTACGCAAATCAGTGTTTGAGCTTTGCAAAAAAGGTAATATATACGAGTACAGCATTAAAAATATCGGCTTGAGCTATGTATTATTTTTCTTTGGTCACCAAGTTATAGAAAATATACTTCCCCCCCTGTTAAAACAAATTTCATCATTTTAAATGGAAGGTGTTACTAGGTCCCTAACAGAATTAAAATGAGCGATTAATAATATCCTCAGCCAGCTTATCGGAATCGAAGGGCGCCTTTAAATACTAGAAGACAAGCAAGTGCCAGAGACAGCGCTAGAGAATCCAGTAGAGCTGTGCGGTCCTAAGACCGAGTCCGATTTGCAGTCCATAAGTCGCCTGCCGAACGGTAACCCGTCGTGGGTTCATACCGTCGAGTCTATATTGAAGGATTTCGAAATTATGAAATCCAAGCCGATTTATCGTGCCATTCTGCAGCACATAAGGCAAAAGGTTCAGGGCAGCGCTGATCTCGTGTAACATTTTTAATGATGACTGGCTTACAATAAAACAATGTCTTTCGCTGCATTACGCAGATAAAAGGGACATGCGGACGTTAGAGCACCAGCTTAATCAGCTATCTCAAAGGGGCTCCAAGCTTGATGAATTCAATGCAGCGGTAAATCATCAGCTATCTCTTATGATCAACAAGTTCAAGGAAGAGAGTTTCTCGCAAACAGCGTTAGTTGAGACTTACCGAAACAGAGCTCTAGACGTTTTCGTAAGAGGTCTGAACGGCTATATATCGAGAATGTTAATTATCCAAAAACCGCGAACTCTTCCGGAAGCTTATTCGACTTGCCTGGAGATACAAAACCTCAAATTTCTCACAACAAAGGTATGATAAACCTAAATATATCAACAACCATCCGCAATCAAGCGAAAACAGAGCAACCAAACCTCATCTATTCAATCGCGGAAAGCGAATTATATGAACAGGCCACATGGTAGTAACAGCGAAAGGCTAAGTCCGATAACTACCAGCAGAAACACCAGAGATTGTAAAATGAACAAACAGCTGACGAGGTTCATAGCGAGGGTCAACTAGAGGTGCCTGGTGATGTTGACGCCTAGGTCCCATTCGCGGAGGAGAATATCGACGAACAGAATTTTATGTCGGGAGGCTATCCAGCGTACCATACATAGAATTCATTGTCCGTAGCGGAACTATTCTGAAATTTCTTGTCGATACCGGGTCGAACAAGAATTTCAATATTCCATCTATTTCACGGAAAGCAACTTGCGTAAAATCACCCTTTATGGTTCATTCGGCAGGCTGCAAAATTAAAATTAGAGAATGTGTGAAGGGAAAATTCTTTGAAAAAATTGGAAATAATTCTCTTTTAACATTCTACGTTCTGCCTGGCCTTACACGTTTTGACGGTAAGGAGCTGTCATAGACAGGAAAAAGAACATCCCAACGTTATACCCTGACGCTGTCATCTCCCTCAAAGAAGAACTTTCCAAGCAGGTCAACATCGTTTTTGGCGATGCCTTTTCGGAGAATGCCAAGTCAGAATTGAACCGCCTCATCCCAAAATATGAGACCCTCTTTGGGCCTATAAGTGAAAGGTAAATCGTAAAAACCACTATACAGGCAAAGATAAGAACCACAACCCAAGAACATATATTCGCAAAAAGTTATTCTTACCCGACCTGCATGAGAGTGATAGTAGAAAAAGAAATAAACGTACTTTTAGGTGAAGGAATTATACGCCCTTCTAAAAGCCCATATAATCTTCCTATCTGGGTCGTGCCAAAGAAGCCAAAACCACCAGGCGAAAAACAATATCGCATGATGATAGACTACAAGCGTTTTAACTAAGTAACCGTATCCGATGCGTACCCAATTCCGGATATAAATTCAACACTATCGAGTCTTGGCAAAGCGAAATATTTGACGGCTCTCGATCTGACTTCGGGGTTTCATCAAATACCAATGAAACCATCAGATATACCGAAAACAGCTTTCTCCACCATAAACGGAAAAGATTTGCCTTACAAAAGGCAAACCAATCGGAGAAAATACCAGTGAGTCTCGATGAGAAAGAACTGATTTCCTTTAGCGAACTGAAAACTTTGCTTACATTATCAGAAGTTTTAGCTTTTCCTGACTTCGGTAAGCCCTTTAACCTATCGGAGCAGTCCTTTCGCAGGGCGAAATAAGCAAAGACAGACCAGTTGCATACATTTCACGATGACTAAACAAGACCGAAGAAAACTATGCAACCAACGAAAAAGATATGCTGGCAATAGAATAGAATAGAATGTTCACAGACTACCAGCCTTTGACCTTCGCACTTGGGAATCGAAACTATAATGCTAAACTTAAGCGTTGGAAGGCACGCATAGAGGAGTATAACTGTGAATCGATTTACAAACCTGGTAGCAGATGCTCTCTCCATGCTCGAGGTGGCACATAGTTCAAATATGGCAAAAAATGGCTCTGCGATCGAAACAGTTAGCGAACAAAATTCCTTAACGAAAACTGCTTTGGGTACTGACTCCTTAACCAACTCAGCCTCCGAAGCTAAAGCATCGATAGACTCCGACAATCAGACAGTGCATAGTGCCGAACAGGATAGCTCCGATCTATTCTCCCACGTTGAAGCACCACTAAACGTTTTCCGAAACCAAATAATCATCAGCGCCGCAAGAAGTCTTTAGATATATGAGCACAATATGGATAAAACCAAACCGACCAAAATACTAAAAACCAAACACAGACCGAATGTCATAATTGGGATGAAAATTCCTGCATCTCTTATTGCAATGTTACAGGAGATCTTTTTAGAGCACTTTGCGATTTATAAGATCCGAATAACGCAAAGATTAGTGGAAGATGTGAAAAATCAGGATCGAGTATGCGAGTTAATTATGAACGAACGTAGAAGGGCACATCGAAATCCTCGCGAGAACAAGGAACGGTTACTCGAGATAATAGTCTGATAAAAGGATACACCAAATCGTGTGAATTTTGCAATGCTAATAAATGCAACAGACGCCCAATTTATCCTGAATTTCAACCAACTTCCGTTCTTTCCTATTCCTGTGAAATCCTTCACTTGGATATCATTGAACTCCAAAATGAAAATTTTATCAGCTGTACTGACAAATTCTCAAAATTTGGCAAACTTTTTCACATAAACAGAAGTATCCTTCATCTTCGGTAAAAAATTCTAAAGATTATTCATTACTTCACGGCACCGAAAATATTGATGACCGACAATGAGAGTAGCCTTCTTAGCCCAATCATAATTAACTTTATAGGGATGTTAGGAATTAAGGTCTACCACACATCTGTACGTCGAAGTAAATGGTCAGGTTGAAAGGCTTCGTTCAACTATAATTGAAATATTTCGATGCCTCAGATTAGAATACAGAAACTTTCGACTCGAACTGCTTTATATAGCAGTCGATAGGTACAATAACTCAATTCATTCGGTGACAAAAAGAAAGCCAAATGATATCTTTTTTGACCGCACGCAAAGAATTAATTACCGAAACATTATAGATTTCCGTACTAAAGGTAATAGAGAATTAAAGCACGAAATAAAAAGAAAACAGAGAGAACCAAATTTCTAGAGAAATACAATAAAAAAAAGAACGCCCCAAAGTCTTATAAGAAAGGTGAGGTTATATTTACAGTCTCAAAGGGCATTCAGGCTAAAAATAAGCCATTTTTCCGAATGCAAGAAGTATCGCATGATAATAACGTCACCGTTACTAGTACAACAGGCAGAAGGGTTCATAAAATCCACATAAAAATATAAAAAAAAGAAAAAAAAGGAGAATGGACTATATCCTTGAATACACAAAATTCAAAACTTATAAACTTGTAATTTATCATATCTAATGCTTAAGCCTAACATATTTTTAAGATGATTTTGTAATACCCAAATTTAAGAAAAGATTTAAATAAATAAATAATAAATAAATTAGTACCTAGTATTTAAACTTAACATGATTTTAAGATGATTTAAAGGAAAAATACAGATTTAAATAAATAAAGCAAAAGTAATGTCATTAGCGTAAGACTAGTTTTGTTTAGCGTTTTAAAACCTCTGTAATCCTTGAATTTTTGTCATAATCTTAGCCATAAAAGACAAGTTCATATATACAGACTGGCCTGCCTAATCTGTCCCACGAATCTGAATCAATTCGAAAATCAACTTGGGAAGGTCACCGACTCCATCGGAAGGCACATCAAAGACAAAGATACGAGGGCCCTTATCAATTTCTACCTGGTTCAGATAAGCGATCGGATCAATCTTTTAAATACCAGACCACGGAGAAGACAGAGGTCCATTGATCGGATCGACTCGGCATGGAAATGGGTCGCTGGGAACCCAGAAGCAGCAAATTGGAACAAAATCTTGGGAACTCAACAAGACATTGTGGAGAACCATAACCACCAATACAAGGTCAACGAACAACTTTTTGGCGTCATTAAGGATATTACGAGAAAGATTAACTGGGTTATCAATAAATTTAACAAAGATATAAAAACGACGGATATTCAAAAATTCCAGCAAGATACTAATATCAAATCCTGCTTATTATTCGCCAAATGGCGAAAAGTTGCATTATTAACACGAACCTGCTGAATCATGACGGGATCAACACTCTTGTATCCGAGTTAGAAACTGATACAAGCACTGGGTTCGGATCACCATCAATTTACACTAACGATCCATGCTATTACACGTCCTATCAATACCAAATGTTAGGAAGGAGGACTACAATCAGCTCCTTGTGAGGCCTACTATCGTTAATGGGAAGCAAGTCGACATCGAGTTTAGCAGGTTCCTAATCAACCAGGACGAAACCTATGGCGTACTACGAAACTGTCTTTCTATAAGAAACTCCACCGTGTACAAGGAAGAAGCGTTTGTGAAGATTCCGGAGAATCATTGCACGGTGAGGTTATTGAAATGCGGTCACGCAGCCTGCACTTATTATACGGACAATAACTAGGTCATTGAGCTTAACAGTAAGGACACGATCTTTCTTACAAACTACAATGGAGATCTTGCTTCAAGGAATTCTACGTAAACGTTAATGGGAACTTTTGTTATACCCCTAAACAACGAAACAAAACATCTCAAGAACCATACATTCACGAGCTCTTGCCTAACCAGTTTAAAGGCCCTACCTCCTACGATGACAAACGTCACGATTGAACGACTAAGATCGATCTTCAACACGTTCATGGCCCTAGTCTGAAAAATATAGAACGTCTTCGGAATCTATCAAATAAATTCAGAACATCCACGGCTTCGGATGCGGTAATCCTTATGCTGTTAGTCCTTCTGGGATACATAATATGGCGAAAAACTTCCGGCAATTTGAGACTCCCTTCTATAAGCTTGCTTCAGAATACACCGGCTGGTACAACCTGTACAGCCAGTTAGTATAACCAATTTCCGACGTCACTGATGTACGGGCCGTAGATTTTCGAAGAGGGAGGAGTTAACACGATGCAGCAGACAGCAACCTGGAAATCAGACCCACTGCGAAGGTCACAGTGGGAATACTTTGCATGTGAACCTATGCTGACGAAGCACACGCGCAACCGATGGATATCATGCACATGCATGAGCCGGATGCACTATTCGTGGGAAGCGCTAAGTCCGCATATCGCGTCAGGTGGAATCAAGGCAACGAGGAGCTGTTGTGTGAATTGGGGTGTCAGTCTCACTTTGGACATAAACGCGTAGATTAATAAAATAATAAATACCTTAGTATTTTAATTTTAATAAAAAAAACTGTAAGAATTGAATCCGTGTTTTACTCCCGAACAGTAGGAATTCGGTTTTTTTTTTCAGTTTCCTCGGAAAGGTAACGTTAACTTAAACTTCTGTTCTTTTTATTTGCATTTTTCGATATAAGTTTCCTAAAATAGTTTTCTCTTTTTTTTCTTTCTTTCTTTATGTACAAGAGTTTTATGAATGAATAAATAAGTAAATGGTCCTTACCGGAATGAGCTTCAAATATGTCGGAGTATCCCAGATAAGATTTTATTTTTTTTGTTCCGGGATTTTACTTCACCGGAGATTCCATCTGGGAAATTCATCAACCAGTACCAGTACCAGATGGTTACCATTTGGAGGTAAAAAAAGCACAATTGGTGTGTAGAAAGAGTTACAATACTGTTAATCGCCAAATTGAGACCTCTTAGTGCCAAACACATATTTATAGTACCTAACTATCCAACTATTCAACCAGCTCAACTAAATTCATTTCTTACGAAACGTTAATTTATAAATGCCACTGGGAGCAATTGCATATCAGTTAATTGATCACCTCTTGTGGGATTGTAGAATTATCAGCATGTTCATAAATGTTCACTTACAGATCATATCATCAAAAATAATTAGGCTAAAAATAAGGCCTTGAAGGACACCTGTTTAAGCACTTCAAAAGATTTACAATACTCTATCATTCCAGAGATCAATGCAGGTGTACAAAATATGTTTTGTTTAGAAGAAGCCTAAAAATTCAGGATTGTTATTATAGCACACTTCTATTGCTTGAGTCTTCGAAACTCAGTGCAACTGTGATACTTTGAGATGTCATTAGCGACTTTAATAATATGCATCCCAGTCATGCCCTCTCATGACCACCTTCTCAAAATTGTTAAGCAATAAATGAAGTAGAGATCGATAATAATAATAATGCATTGTTGAATAATGGATTTGCATGGTACTGATGTAGTGTACAAAAAATGACCTGACGCTGACCCAATTTATTCTTCATCGAGTGTATCGTATGGTTATTGCTTTAATTGATCTAACCATACTCAATATTAAGGGTAATTCATCGTAAGGTTTGATTTATAATGTAAAATAAAATACATAAATTTGAAAGCGAACTTAAAATTTTTACTATCAGTTAAAAGAACAATTCATGGCATTTGTTTTTTAAAAATGATATTATGTAAATGTTGGCCATGACTACGTCTGAGGTGGTCCATTCGGAAGGTCTAAATTTGAAGCGACTCTTTCGAGCCTAGCGACTGGTATCTCGCGAATAACACGAGTAATGTTGTCTTCCAAATCATCAATCGTAGCTGGCTTATTCCTAAAGATCTGAAACTTTACATATCCCCAGAGAAAATTGTCCACAAGTGTGATATCGCACGATCCAGGCGGCCAATATACTGTAGCAAAACGTGAATTAAGTTCTCACCAAAATGATTTCTCAAAAAGTCCATTGTTTCAAGGCTTGTAAAACAATGTTTTATGGCTCGTAGCGCCGTCTTATTTAAAACCAGAGCTCACCAAGACTAAGTGCTTGAATTTCAGGATGCACATAGTCCGTTAATGTGGCGCGATACTGGTTACCATTGACGGTAACATTCTGATTGCCTCATTTTTTAAGAAATATGGAAAAAAGATTCCACCAGATCATAAACCACACCATACCGTTGTTTTTAATGGACGTAATGGTAGTTCTTGGTACTCTTCAGATTGCTCATCAGCCCATATACGGCAATTTTGTTTATTAACGTATCTATTGAGCCAGAAATGGGCTTCATCACTGAACAAAATTTCACGATAAAACACCGGATTTTTATTGAGTTTTTCAGAGCCCATTCACTGAAAATATGACGCAAATTGAAGTCGCCTGGCTTCAATTATTGCACAAGTTGAATTCTGTACGCTTTCAGGCCGAGATCCTCACGCAAAATACGCCAAGCTGCTGAAAACGTCTACGAATCGATTCGTCACGGTCTTAGCGTACACTCTCAACTACAGCTGCTATAGTCTCATCACTACGTGCTGGATGTGGTCCAACCGGTCAAGTATCATCCACTAATGTAAGCTCGGGCTCAAATTTCCGAATGGTATTGGCAATGGTGGTTTCAGTAGGTCTATTATGCGCACCGTAATTTCCTTGAATCGCACGAAAAACATTTCTCACAGAAAGCTGATTTTCGTAAAACAGCTGAACAATTTGGAGACGCTGTTGTGGTGTGAGTCTTTCCACGATGACTTGACAAATGATACTGAACAAAAATGACAAAGCAGTTTGATAGAATTTATGCGTGATATGTCAAAATAAAAAACCTATTGAAAATGAAACCTCACGATGAATCACTCCGTGCCTCTGCATACAGAAGATCTTCTCCTGTTGTTAGGTCTACTCGCAAAAGCGTCTAGGAAGCCTTGATTTTCTTCAGTACTTTGATGCTATTTTTATTAAGGGTTCTGAAACAAAATTAAGAAGTTGTTCTCTCGACCAAATGAATCTAACTTCGCTAACGAATGCACGTTTAGAAATCGCAGAGAAATATACCTTCCAACGTTCTATCTGAATGTAGTTTCTTACTTACTCTAACACATTCACATCAGCAAAACATACCAATGCAGTAACTTGCATTCACACTATTTTTTCACCTCTGTTAGCTTATTTACATAAGAACAAAAGTGTACGTAAGAACACGGATAAATTGAAGTCTCTTTTAATAAAACGCTCATTCCTTCTAAAGGAAAAGTCGCCTAAGTTTCTTCTTATCGCATCAAAGGTTATGGGACCAGTCTCTTATTTGTTCCGTTCCAAAGCGAGCTCTGGGAATACATATCTGGAGAAATTTCCAAACCAGCAGCATCAGCGGCTACAGCATCTACTACGGCGGAATAAAAGTTAAAGGATGATAAGGCACTGGCAATGATGTTGTTGCCTATTAACACCTCACAGGTATTGCACATATTGAAAGTACACGCCCCACAAGTACCAGGGAGGGAGGTAAATCTGCTCAAGCAGCTCATTAATTTGAAAATGTCGGAAAACTCATCCATGGTCAGTCATCTAAATAGTTTTTTCGATGTGTTTAAAAAGCTAAAAGAGGCCGACATTAAGATGCAGGATGATTTGATCACGAAAATTTTCTTGTCAAGCTTACCAAAAAGTTTCGAGAATTTCGTGATTGCGATTGAATCCAGAGATGATCTACCTACAGCTCCAAAGTTTAAAACAAAGCTTTTCGAGGAAGGGCGACGGCGTGAAGGAGAGACACCAGCGAATGGTGGTGAAGGTCAAAAAATTAAGAACAATCACAGCATACGCCGAAAAAAGGAAAGTGCCAAAAGTGTAACAAGAGGGGATAAATTGCATTATTTGGCGGCATTCAGTGCAGTAAATAGCACGAACACTCACCCACTGCTTACAAAAAGAACATGGGTTTTGGATAGCAGCACTACGAGTCATATGTGTGGTAACAAAAGTATGTTTATTTCCCTCACACCACATAAAGAAATAATCGAATTAGCGGCAAATCATCAAATACATTCGGACGGGTTGAGACTTTGTGATCGAGGCGGGATCGCTGCGCATGCATTTGCATAAAGTTTTATTTGTCCCATTGCTTGAAACTAACTTTATTTCGAAAAGCAAAACTACGAAAAATACGGTGGTTTTTGATAAATCTTGTGCGGTTATTAAGTCAAATGATGGCAAAATATTTATGAAAGCGGTAATCTGTTTATTTTCGAAAAGAAACAGTTTCTCTATTCGCGAACGTCTAACGACAGTTTGATGCGCTGGCATCAGAGTTTAGGTCACCCTAATGAAAAATATTTAAAATTACTTTACTCCCGTGATATGGTTTACAGAATGGCCTCTATCAGTAGTGGAATGTCATTGAACTGTGAAACTTGCTTAAGAGCAAAAATCTGCACCTTACCCTTTCCTAGTAGCAAGTATCAAAGCAGCGGCGTGCTTGATTTGATCCACAGTGACATTTGCGGTCCAATGAAAGTGTCTACCCCTGGCGGTTTCAGGTATGTTTGCCTCTTTATTGACAATTATAGTAGAAAATCGTTCATATATCTACTATATAGTAGAACAAAAGCGACATTTTTTATGTATTTAAATTATTTAAATGTCAGGTAGAACGTAAAACTTCACTTCGAACTGACAATGGACGTGAATATCTCAGCAAAGAGTTTTCGAATTTTTTAAACTCTGAAGTTATTCTTCCGTGCAGCATCTCCGAATATTTGGATATGAAAGGGTGATGCTAGAAAAAATCCTGATAAGTCGAAGTTCAGTGCCAAGGGTATACGTTTCTTTATGTTTGGGTATGCTTTTGAATCTAAGGCCTACAGGCTGTATAACGCGAAGTCTAACAGTATTTTCCAGAGCTGCGATGTAAAATTTTTGGAGAATAGCGAAGAGAACTCATCACTCGGGGAATCCAATAATTACGTCATTACAGACCTGCAAGAATCCAATAGTCTGTCGGAGAGGGAAAATAACGCTCCTACTGCTGCTGTTACTCCCAAGAAGGAAAATGTTCCGATTGCAATAGATATCGTAGATACTGCACCTGAAGTTGAAAATGATACTATTGATACATCTGAAGACAGTTTCACGGATGCTGATGATGACTTACCTGATGAAGAGGTTCCTGATTGCAGTTCTCAGACAAGGATCGATAAGCAAGTAGACGATGTTGTTGATGCTGGAAATGTTGGTAATACGAAATAAAGACGATATCTGATCCGGTCAAATCAGCAATAAACATACACGTGAGTAATTTAAATGATAACTATTGGCCGAGATGGTTAAAAGCGATGAATACCGAATATGAGTCTCTTTCGGCGAATGAGACGTCAGATCTAGTGCACCCACTAGAAAACAGGTAGATCGTTAAATTCAAGTAGGTTTTTAACATTAGGAGAGACCGGAGTGGAAACGTGGAGCGTTATAAGATCCGATTAGTTGCGAAAGGATGCAGCCAAAAATTTGGCGTTGACTACACCGACACTTGTTCAACCGTTGTGCTATTTTCTGATATTAGCTGATATAAGCTGATATTAGCAATCGCTGCTAAATTTAATCTTATCGTTCACCAAATGGATGTGACCGCAGCATATCTAAATGGAGAACTAAAAGAGGAAATTTTCATGAGCCAGCCAGAACAGTTCTTGGTCAAAGGCAATGAAGGCAAGGTATGCAAGCTGAAGAAGGCATTGTACGGGCTTAGCAGGCAGGACGGGAGTGGAATGTGAATTTGGACAAAACGTTGAAGAGAATGGGTTTCGTGCAATGCAATGCAGACTCGTGCGTGTATACATCGAACAAAAACAACGAGACCAACATCATTGCTGTTTATGTCGACGACATCCTACTTGCGTGCTCCAATAAAAAATCTTTGATGGTCAGGTATATAAATATTGGGTCTATAACTTTATTCGTGCGGTTTGGTAAGAGATGGCGTAACTTGTATTATTCCATTGAAACATGCGTTGGATAGCTACTGTCATTGTACGTCATTTCAGTATATGTCATTCATTTGAAGCGTAAACAACAATAATTTTTTTCCACTCAAATATGTCGAACTTTGTGCCTGAAAAAATTTTTTTTGCGGGTAGATCTTCTTCATGAAGAAAACTGCTGCCGAAAGTCATCGTATTTTGGTGGAAGTTTATGGTGAACATGTGCTAGTTGAGCGAACGTGACAAAAGTGGCTTGCACGATTTAAAAGTGGTGATTTTGGCTTGGAAGACGATGAACGTCCTGGGCAGCCAAAAAAGTTTGAAGATGAAGAACTGGAAGCATTACTCTATAAAGATTATTGCCAAACACAAGAAGAGCTCGCATAATCAAATAACTCGGCAAAGTATATTTTATATTTTATATATATTGACCCAGAAAAAAGTTTTCTTTTTCTAAACGGATTTATCTCCCTGAATGTAGCCAAAATTACATGAGGACAAGGTTCCCTTCAGAAAAATTTTCAGGCATCTTATGGCCTTCAAATATTTAATTGCAGCTTCAAGGCAGCAACGAGAATTGAAAAAATGTCTTTTTATCAGAAATAAAGTCTTTGATCGCCTGTAAAAGCAACAAAGCATTTTTAATAAATAAAATTTTAAAAAGACTAAACAATAAATATAAATAAATGCCACGCTACAGTAAGCATTACATCATAATGCACAGATCCGAATGCACATTGCATGACTTAAAGGGAATAGAAAAAAAGTAAAACAAACAGAAAAGCAAAACAGTAAATCCTTGTGATTTTAACAGTTTTTCTCTACTTCCATTGTTATCCAGTTGCATGCTCTTCCTCTTTGTTGTAGATGCTAATCATTAATTTGCGCGCCTCGAAGCTCTAGTGCTATGAGCTTGAAGTGCACCAGAGAAACAACATTGCTACTTGGCAGAACAAAGACTCCACTATGACACACACAATGTTTCTTGCTAACAAAAATGAGAAAATAAAAGGAAACAAGAATGTTGTTCCACTTTACAATTACACCCCTGGGAGATCTCGTTTTTGTGTAGCAATTGAAGCTGCCAAGGGATGTTAGAACGTTAGAACCAAGGGATGCCAGCCAAATTAAATTGTCTGTCTTTATCTTCCACTCTTAGATGTCATCTTAGTTTTTCCCATGATTAGATTATCGTGTTTCTTCTGCATGTGATTAGTTCCCTGTAGCATGTCGATAAAGAAAGGAAGTGTACTGCTGCACGAAATATAGCCAGGTTATTAAAGAAGAATTTTTCTCCCAGGCTAGACCTCTCAGGGTACAAATCTAAGGCTAGACGTCTCAGGCAATTTCTTTGAAATATTTCTTACATGTTCTCTTTATGAGTCCAGCCCTCATCGAACTTCAGTAAGCATTCCCTTCAGCATGCATGCAGCATGTATTCTCCATCATCCTTTTCCCAAATCATCTCCTTACTTTATGGTGCAAGTGAAATCTAGAAGGATTTTCTTTATTTTCTCCATTTCCCTGCCTGTATCCGGTTTTAAGGAAGCCATTTGTATGCACTCAACAGAACTTCCCTCTAAAATGAAAAAAAAACGTGTTTCTCTGTTTTTCTCGTTTCCTTCGAGTATCTTGTTTGTGTGTATGGAATAGTGTTTATATTTCAATATTTTCTCCGCTCTAAGCTGACAAAAGAGGAGCTTTTCTCGCTCCAATGATTGCATAAGAGGTTGTTTGCTAAACACCAAAGTAAAACAATAAGAAAACCCAGATGAAAGGCAAAAAAGGAGGCAACCAGCACCGGTACGGGAATGGATACAGCTATGGCATCGGCATCGCCATCGGCATTAGCACCAGCATTGGCATCACAGCATCAGCCACTGAATCTTGAAGGTAGTGTGGTGAAGCATAAAACCTCTGGGACATGGGGAATTCTGGGAGAAAACCACCACCTATTAGACCGCCCTTTGTGCTTCTTTTTCATTTTGGAAGGAGTCACCTCTGAGTGTTTACTTAAGGAATCCAAAAAAAAAAAGGAACAGCGAAGAAGAAACAAGGAAACCATACTTCGTTGGGTTCTGTGTACTCTCTATGAGTACAAATTGGAGACTGATGAGCACCGAAGGAAGCCCAGATAAAGCCGGAAGCAAAACTATGAAACAGTGCATAAGAACCCGGCAACCGTAAGTAGCAGTGATGATACTCATGATGACTACCACGAAGATGGTTCCGGTTGGATGCGGTGGCACTAGTAGTGCTGGTGGTTTTTACTTCAGGATTCGACTGAATGTTTATTATTTTTGGTGGTACTTCGAGTTGAGCACAGACAGGTCCAATTGGAATTTTACCCTGTGGGTAAATTTTGAAATTTGGCAAATCTTGAGACGCAGTGAAGCGAGATTTTGTTTTTACAGAAGGCTGTCAACGGTCAACCAATCGACTGACGTCCGTTCATCTTTTGTGGTTTGTTGTCGGTCGTCTTATCAGCTCTGTCGTTTTAACAATTGCAGTTTGTTATAAAGTGTAACGGGGAGTAAAGGTTTAAAATGCGTTTCTGAGACTGGCATAGGGTTGCCATAATGCAAGAAATGGGGTTTTTAATTGCAACTTACAGTGGGTTTGGAAGTAATCAAATGCATTGAGAACTGCAATATCGGCGGCTATGAAAGTGATCGTGCTCTATATAAAGACACTTTTGGATTATTAGTATTATGTAATAGAGGTTTGCCTATTGGAACCTGGCTACCTAGAAAGCTACCTAGTACATAGTCTTTGGTCAAAGGGAGCAGTTGTAGTTTTCCTTGCGGCCATACATCAGGTCTTAGTGTTTTATTTCAAGGAGGTTACAAAATATGCAAAAAATGCGGGCTTTCACCATCCATATCAAATCAATCAACACGTATAGAATCACCTAAGGGATCATTAAAAAGTAAGATGATTGCAAAAAACACTGCGCTATAATAGCTCTGAATACTCGTATGAGTTAGCGGAAGTAGTACAAAAAAATTAAAGCCATTTCTACTGGCAGGACATGGCAAACCCTTTTTGAGCAGAATGTCTTACCGATAGTTATTGAAATAATTTTACGAATGTCACGAATACTTATTGAGTCATCCTATTCGAAGAAAATTTATAACATAGGATCATTTCGCAGGGCTTGCAAATTTGCAAGTTTCGTGTTGTGTGTTCGAGGCCTAAAACCAAGCCTGTGTGGTGTTCTTCTTTTTTTTATTATATCTTATATTTTATTATATTGGGTATATAACTTCGTGCGGTTTGCTAAGAGATGGCGTAACTTGTATTATTCCATTGCTATTATTCCATTGGAACATGCGTTGGAAAGCTACTGTCATTGTACGTCACTTCAGTATATGCCATACATTTGAAGCGTAAACAACAATAATTTTTTTTTTTCACTCAAATATGTCGAACTTTGTGCCTGAAAAAGTGTTTTTGTGGGGAGTTCTTCTCCATTACTTTTATATTAAGAAAACTGCTGCCGAAAGTCTGAGCGAACTTGCCAAAAGTGGTTTGCACGATTTATAAGTGGTGATTTTGGCTTGGAAGACGATGAACGTCCTGCGCAGCCAAAAAAGTTTGAAGATGAAGAACTGGAAGCATTACTCTATGAAGATTGTTGCCAAACACAAGAACACCTCGCAGAATATTTGGGTGTCACTCAAGCAGCCATTTCAAAACGTTTAAAAGCAGCTGGATATATTCAAAAGCAAAGAAATTGGGTTCCACATGAACTCAAGCCGAGAGACGTCGAAAGGAGTGTTTGCATGTCCGAAATGCTGCTGGAACGCCACAAAAGTAAGTCATTTTTGCATCAGATTGTTACTGGTGATGAAAAATGTATCCATTACGACAACCCCAAGCGTAGAAAATCATATGTGAAACCCGGCCAACCAGCCAAATTAACGGCAAAGAAGAATATCCATGGCGCGAAGGTAATGCTCTGTATTTGGTGGGATCAGATGGGTGTGCTGTATTATGAGCTGCTAAAACTGGGTGAAACCATCAATGGACAATGCTACCGAACACAATTAATCGGTTTGAAAAGGGCAGTAGCCGAAAAACGCCCGGAATATGCGACCAGACACGAGGCAATAATTTTCCACGACCGCACGAATTAAAATATATACCCAATATGTGTTGCAATCAGAAAACAGTACTTTCAGCTGATTCGTACAGTGATAACCGTGACAAGGAACCATCGTTGCCAGAAACATTAGCGAGGATCATGTTATTAGAAGGCCTAATTTTTGGTTTAATTAAGGAGTATCCGACTAGACTAGGTCACACACTCTTGATCAGAAAAATTCAAGCGGTCAAGATTTGTGAAAAGCCGTCAGCAGACACAAATGCCAATCCGGCCATTTGTGCCATGCCAAAAAAAAGCCTTTTTTGAAATTTTTAACTAAAATATTCTTTAGGTTCCCAGCGACTTTTTCAATTCGATTGAAATTTTTTCAAATCCTTGTGGCGCTTTTTAAACGACTCACTCATTACCACTTATACCTATGTTTCCTTCAACTGCTAATTGCTGTTAAAGTTTGTTACCTGGAAGGTGATGGTTGAGTTTTAACAACATTCAACAAAATAATGACCCGAAAGGCTCGAAATGCGATGAAAAAAAACTGTCGGAATTCGTACTGAGAATTTATCCTACGAATGAACTTATCTTCTTCTCGTTAGTCTAACAATTTCCAATAACCCAAAAAACAAATGGGACGATGATGATAACTGCAGAATTTAGACTTCGTAGAGGAAATTGTTGGAAAATGTCAGGCGATAGCACCCTGGTAATAGTTTAAGCTTTCAAGGCTCAACAATAGACTAATAGCGCAGAGATAGTAAAGTAAATTGAAGGATTTAGCTGTTATTGTAAAACTATCAGCTTTAAAAATATTGCCGTTAATTCCCAATAATCCAACAGAAGTCATCAGTTATAAAAGAATATGCTGAGCAAGATTAGAAACCGATATTTTCAAATCGGACGTGCGAAAGACGTTAAACTTTTGAGCCTTGCTTATCAGTAATGCGAAAAATGTGTGGAAAGTGGAAACTAATCCTAATGCAGTTTTCGAATCCATTGCAATAGATCTCCTCTGAACACAACTCCAAGCATCATTCGGAAATTTTAACTACTCAAACAATAAAAGTCGTAGAAAAACAATAAAAGTCTGGAAAACAAAACGCACTTCTAACTACAATATGTTAATATGCAACTGTCTCCTAAATGATGAAAAAAAAAACTAAGAGTAACATTTTAATAAGTTTGGTAGGCAATTATAAATGATGCGATCCACCTTTAAGGTTGTCTGCAACCGCGGTTTCCCATAACCTGGCTGCTACAGACAATTCATCTTTTTAAGGAGACAATGCCGTGAATGAACATCATCGAGAATTTTTTTGGCATTTCGTTTGTTTCTTAAAAGAAGAACCAAGGGGCTATTGTGAATCTTATCCTTTTGTGAAACACCTTAATGCTAATAAATTATACAAATATTTGCTTCTCTTCTAGGGGAGGATAATGGACAAACATGTTTTCTGCCTTATTTTGTGTCAGGTTACAGATATTAAAGCAGAAGGAGTTTGAGTTTCGATTTGAAGCACCTCTTTCATTCTAACGTACATCGTCAGTAGCTATACGGAGACACAATAGTTTTTATTTTTTAATTTCACGATTTATTCGTATCTGAAGAACAAAATCCAAAACAACCTCAAAAAGTGGTAAGGTAATATCCTGTTATACACAACTTATTTACTCTGGTAAAAGTCACTCTCCTAGAAGTGAAAATTATTACTTGAAAAACTCATAACTAACTTTCGTCTAGCCATTATTGCCCAACTTCCTTGTCTACTTTACGAATATATGCCTTCAACTTGTCTTCATCCTTCTATTTGGCAACACTATGACTAGTTCCCAAAATGTACGATATCCTCGGCTTCCTCCTGCTTCCATCTACAATCTTAACCGACAAAGCGAATTTGAGGTAAAATAAGAGAACCTATAACACACAAGGCTGTAAAGACTATAAAACAAGTAAAAGAACAATGAAAGAACTTTTCCGTGTACGAACACACTGTCTTCTTTATGACTTATGTAGAGTAAGGTTACACTTCTTTAAACGAATACTCATAAGTACGAGTATTCGTATGGATGTGCTGGAGGCATTGAAAACCAAAGAAATAGACAACACTTACGCATTATCCATTCAACAAATTTTAAAAAAAATAAAAAATAAAAAAATAAAAATAAACGTACTAGTCCACTCTCCTACTACTTCACCCTAGCTCACGCCTCAGTACTTTTGCTACATGTTTTCTCTGGATTTTTCTGATGGTCCTTCCTGCTCCTGATGATGAGGAGAGGACAATGGTCACTTTCCTGACCACTTTTACTCCATTTTTACACAGTGTCCTGAAAAGTTATACCCTCATGTTTGTGGCAAAGTTTTTCTTTCATAAAAGGAGACAATATTTGTTCAGTTGTTCTTCGCACAACTTTAAGTTATTTGTTTTTACTTGGAATGTCCTTGAAGAGAGTGAGAGGAGTAGATTTGAAAAGCACATCCCTTTTTAGTCAAGCACAAATCGTACGCAGCACATGTGGTCATGGGGCTATCTTTATGGGGCATGTTGTAATGAATTAGTAATTAGACCAGCGATTCCACCGAATGCAAGGAGAGAGCAAGTTAAATTTATCAGCTGACACCTGACATTTTTACAATCAGTATGGAAGCAAGCAGCAGCAAGAATATTTCCCATAATTTACCATGAAACACTTGCTGAAGTTACAATTAATGAATGGCCAACATTGCGTGCGTTATGTTCAGTAAATATTTCATTATAACCTGCGCAACGTGTTCGTATGCATGAATGGTTTGGAATGCCAGGATATTCCGATCTTATCACACTGCTCATAAATATTCTGGGAATAAGATAGCGTCCAGCACTAGGACTGCATGTTAGTTAACTGTAACATATTTGTCCATTGTCAGTGGATAGTTATAATAATCAAACAGTCATTCAATATGGGTTATTTGATTTGATAATAATTGTCAGGGGTAAGTTACTTGTAATTTAAATGGCTTAAGATTATCTCTTTATTGCAACTCGGGAAATATTACAAATACAAAATGACGACCAAGAGAAAAGTAATCTAATTCATATAAATGCCAACCACATCTCCCAAACCGCCCATACCTTTCGTAACTTCCCTACGCAGCGTAGAAATGCCTAGACGCTTTTGCTAGCGTCGTCTCAAGTATCAGTTTGCTCAAACGCAATTCAAAATTAATTTATAACTTTTATGTGTCCATAAGACAATTTTGTTAGGCCGATTGTTGAATTGAGATGAGATAATTCAAACAATGACATGACAGCAGAGATCAAGTGCAGTATCATTTTCCCCATTTTCTTCTTGATTAAACTAAAAAGGTAACTTAATTGTAATTCCTAGAATAAAGCACTCCAAATCTTGTTCTATGGCGCAAAAGCATGAACTTTATTAAGGGTCATGGTTGTCTCGAGAAAACAAACTTATTCAACTTAGGTTAAATTAAAACTGGTCAGTAAAAACGCCCCATTACGATTATCTATGAACAACTTAAAAAAAGTTGTTAAAGTTAAAATATAGAAGCTAAGGACTTTCCCCTAAAATATGCTCAATTTTCTTACAGAATATGAAAAGTACTCTATAGTTATTGTAGTCTAAATGTTTTAAGAAAGATTATTTTTGCACAATAAACGTACAGTAAATGCTTCAATTTTTAAGTTAAGACAGTGTTTGCAGCATTTCGACATCATAATAAAAAAAATGTTTACACCTTTAATATATTTTTTTAATTTGGATCGTAAATAGTGCATGTAAGTTTACTTATTATTTTTTGAAATTACCTTTTTCTTTAAGACACGGTGAACTCTGTTTGACATACTCGTAATGAATGCTTGTACCATATCTTGGATACCACTGTCATTCCTCCATACATACTTAATATTTTCTTTCAGCATTTGAATAGTCGCATTCCTTCGAGAGTAAACTTTATTTTTTAGGTAAGCCCAACAGTACTCGATGGGGTTTAAGTCTGGAGAATTGCCGGCCCAAGGAAAAATATTAATATTTCTTGAGTTTATAAATTCTATACTTTTTTTTAAAGTGTGGCAAGGAGCGCCATCCTGCATAAAGGTGTAGTCCGCTTAAGGAGACTGGAGGCTTTGCAAATAAGTCAACAAAAATTATGTTGGGGGCCTGTACGTATAGATCACTGTTAATTATTTTGTTAGCAAAATATATTGGACCAGGTTCTTCTGACGATATGCAGCTCCACAACATAACTGATGCTTTACCGTTTTCATCACACATTTCTCTTTGTAACGTTCCGGCATTCATCACTGAATATGACCTTTAAATAAGGAACAAGAAATAATTCAAAAAGAACACACGTTTTGCAGTAAAATATTGTTACAGAAGACGACTTTTGGTGACATACCTTGTTCCAATCACTCATTTTAAACCTGCGATGAAATTTTGCGCAAATATATCGCTGCTTTTTCATTCTCTTGGTTAGTTTTGGCTTTTTTGCAAGGCGTCAACCACTTTTAAAATATTAACATTATTTCGAACTTTTTCTACATTTGCCACCGTTCCCAGAGAAAATTGCAATGTCTCTACTGCAATGTCCGGAATCGAAATACTCACAAACTTCTTCTTTTTTCCCCTTAAAAACATATTTTGTGCGACCTACTTAAAAAAATCTATTTAATACCCAGATATTTTCTTAAAAAACTACAAAACGTAAGTAAACACCGATATATTTTTATTGCGTAATACTTCTCAGAACTTTTAGTAAATGATTAAACCCAAAACCTCAGAAAGAGGTTTTTCTAAATGAAAGCATAAAAACTGCAACTGTGTCATCATTTGTGTACATAACGGTGCTTTTAATTATGAAATTTTCCTGAAATATCTTAATTTTATTCCCAGACTTAGCGGCAGGAACAGAGCATATATTATACAATTAACAAAGTCGATAATACTTATAAACTGAAGAACAAAAATCGCATTTTGCAAAAACAAATGAAAACCATGGCAGTGTTCATAATTTTTTGGCGGGGTACTGTACGTACGGACTAGTGTAGCTTACCGAACTCCACTTATCTCTGCTCCAATTTGGAGTTCAAATTTGTGTGTTTAAAATTTCATCTCTGTAGTAATCCAGTCACTTAAGACATAAATATTGCTTCTGATCTAAAAATGTACAATATATTATACTCATTTTTTTAATCGGTTTGTTTGGTTGTTTTAAAAAGAATACTAAAATCGAGAACGAGATCACTGTGGCATAAAAAATTATGTAAGGTCAAAGTTCATAAAAATACACTTTTTTTGCAAATATCGCGATTTCTATTACTCGTCTTCTTTAGAAATGTATTTAGAAATTTATTATCTGATCAGTATATATAAAATAAAAAATATACAATATATATTATATTAACTATTATATATATTAACTATTATGTATTCCTCACTCATTAAATAATATTATTAGACAAAACTTTGATGATATTAAAGTGATGGGTGTAAATCCTAGGTGGAGTGAAAAGTAACCTCTTTGACCTCCAGAATGCGCTGCTACTGCAAAAAAGGTTATGGTGCCTTCAAGACCGTTCATATTTAGGCAGACATGCCAAATTTCAGTGCGATACTGTCTTTAGTTTTGTTTTGACAGCTGATTGTTGTTGACGTGTTTGGCATCATGTTGAGTATGAACAAAAACGATTTTCGTTCTCTCATAAAACATTATTTTTTGTGAGTCAAAACGGTGAAGGAAACAAAAGCAAAGTTGGATAAATAGTATGGGGCTAGTGCTTTGTCATATTACACCGTCAAATATTGGTTTCGAGAGTTTTGTGTTGGCAGCAACTCCATTACTGATCAAGTCCGCAGCGGCAGGCCCTCCGATGCGGTTACCGAGGACAATGGCAACAAAATACATGAAATGGTGGTGGCTGACCGGAAAGTGAAGGTGCGCGAGCTAGCAGATACCACAAAAATTAGTACTGAGCTCACACGCCATATTTTGGGCAATATTCTGCATATGAAAAAGTTATCTTGCCGCTGGGTACCGCGCATACTCACTCCTGACCAAAAACACGAAAGCGAGATCACTTCGAAAGAGTGTTTGGACATGCTGATGCGGAATCGGGCAGACTTTTGGCGTCGATTGGTAATTGTTGAACAAGCCGGCACGAGTGCTCTGAAGCGACCGAGAGAAGCTCGATGGGTCGGAAAGCTCTCTACCCAAAGCTCAAAAGATGGCTCATCAATAAAAAATTCAGCTCACGCGAGAAAATCATCGACGCCACAGAGGAGTATTTTGCAGGCCTTCTGGAAATTTACTTTTCGGACGGGATCAAGAAGTTGGAAAATCGCTAGAATAAGTGTATCAAACTAAAAGGGGACTATATTGAATAAAATAAAAAACATTTTAAAAAAATGTTTTTTTTCATTCCCAGGATGTTTCTTTTCACCCCATCTAGTAGTTGTTATAACATTCCATGATTCTAAAGTTTTATTCACAGAACGTTTCATATGGTATATCATTGATGGTGAATTTCTCCTCCATCGAACCATATGGTAGCAATGTGATACTTTTCTTTGTTTCAATAGCACATATCTCTTGAAATTATTTTCGATAAAAGTACAAAAGTGTCAATTTTTCAAGATAAATTTCTATCTAACAATTGTAATAAACAACAATATTAATTACAATGCTCATGAAAAGATTCAAAAATGTTAATATTGCATGTAAATAAGCTCGCGCGGATATTTTAATTATCGTAACTGCAATGGAAGAATCGATTGCTAATACGACCGTCATAGTTGGCGAAAACATTGATCTTTTAGTTCTTCTGATGGGTCGTAGGCATCAACAAAAACAATTATTTTTTTATGAAACCAGGCTAGGGGAAAACTAAAACAAAATTTTATGTTTCTTCAAGCAACATATTTTATATCTACATGCTGTGACCGGAGGCGATTTAATAAAGGAAAGGGTAATGCTTTTAAAATATTTGAAGAATGTACTGATTGAAGGCTATACGCTGAAGTTTTAAAACAAACTAACTCTTCACAACAACCTATTTGAAAAAAGAGTACAGAACATATACTAATGGCAATATATGGAGCAAATAACTCTGAAAATTCACTTGACAATCATCAATATTTAAGTTCTGCGAAATTGACTAATTTTTATACAGAAATAAAGTTACCATCTCATCCACCTACATGACATTGATAAAGACGATCAGCCATATCTTTTTACACATGTATTGTTTTTATACATAAAAAAATTATGCGTAAAAACTTAATCAAATATTTTTCGCTTAAGACCCAATTGAAGCGGACAGCTTATTTATGAATTCAATTGGTCGTTTTGTTGCCTCGATAATGTCGTGGATGCCGTTGCTGATATGATCACTAATACTATTCCCTTTAAAATGTGATCCATTATCCCTCATTGGATGAAAATTGTTAAGCCAAAAGAAAAGGCGTGAAGAGATTCAAATTGCTGCCAGAGTTAGGAAATTGTTTTTGCGATTTTACAAGATCAAACATATCAGGAATAACTGCAACGCCTTCCTTAAGTATGTGAAATTCTAGTATAACCAAAAACTGAGGCAAAAAATAACACTTTGTTCCAAAGGCAAACAAAAAATTCTCGTCGTTTATCAAAAATATCAGAATTTTTTTCTTATCCACCGTCCTAAAGCTTTTCTGTTACAATATTACAGCTGCCAGCTTTTTGTACTAGGCAGATTTGCTTACTTTATAAGCTTTTTCATCAATTCTAATCCTTAGATCTCTTTTTGAGTAGATGAAAAACAACATTTATCCAACCCGCGCCTAAAAATGTCAAATTTTCTTCTCCTAAAAGTCCATTGTAATATACTTAGGTCCTTTTTTCCAAAATCAAATTGTAAAATATCTCGAAGTACTTAAGAATACTTTTCAATGACCAGCAGTACGGCTTTCGTAGCAACTGCCATAATCTCAAAGATTTGAACTTGATAATTCCTGGCATCAGGCTCTTTTGCAAAAAATGTGTGCATTTGAGTTCGATGGATCTTTTCTTCAATGGATAACGAATTACCTTTTAAAATTTTCAAATTAAATTATATTGGACGGTTTCCTAATATTTTATTAAGTTTATTAACAACTTCTTGCCTGGCACTTCTAGTCTAGTATATTGCTTTGCTGATGGTAGTACGCTCCTTTTTTTACATTCTTTCTCGGACTCATGTTCCAGAGCGAAATTTAGTTATTTCAAAACACAGTGAACACAATGCTGTCCGCTGTCATTAAAGTGAAATTGAAATTCCCAGCCATTACCTATCATATTAATGGCCCTTGAATGGTTGAATATTACTACATATGTCTGTCAATTACAAGCTACATTGGAATGACCATATAAAATATTCGATGTCGTCAAATATGCTGCGAAATTTCTAGGTTTGCCTAACAGATGTAAGAAAAATATTTTACCAAAAAAAAAAAAACATATGGTAAAAAGTTAGATAGGGCTCAAAAGCATGTGATATAACTTATAAGTCATGTTAATATTGCATAGTCAACTGACACGGTTGAACACTGGTATAATATCTCTTGTCCTACTTTTTCTATCGCTTCTATCATATGTTTCCATCAGTGCTCTTATAAAATTGCTTGTAGCACAACGCCACTTCAAACATTTAGCCATATACTCGTAGCTATGAATGCAAATATATGGCTTACTCTGAAAAAGCCGATTTTCTTCCTTAACCATACAATTTGCTAATAGAATGCCCTGCCGACCTCCCTAGTGATTTTGAAATATTATAAAAAAAGCTTATAAAAAATATATAAAAACGTATACAGGATAGTCTGGTTTGGGAAACATATTTTGGGATCTAATTCAATGGGTTAATTTATGAAAATATTATGGATGGATTGCAAGAACATATAGCAGCAGCAACACAACGTGTTAAAGAGACTACCAACTATTAATATAACAAGAACCATTCAAAAACGAGTAATAGCTTACATTCAGCCTGATGGAGGACACTGTGAGCAACTCTTGTAGATTTACGATTAAATTCAAGATGTAAATTACGATTAGCAATACAATTATTTATTTATTGATAATAATTTATTATAACGATAAACTAAAGTACATTTATTTCAGAGTATTTTTTTAGTAACTATAAAAAATAATCATATTGGTGATTAATTTAAATAACCTTATACCTGGAAAATTGTAGGCCAAGCTAAAAACTTTGTATAGTGAATTTGTAGGTAAGATATGGTGCACCAAAATAATAGAAAAAATATATAAGTACACTATTCCGAGATAAATGCGATTTTTTTTCAGAAATTTATTAAAACAAAAAAAAAATAAATAAATAAATAAAAAATGTGGGGCAAAAGTAATGTTATAATGTGAGCGTTCCATTGTACTTTAACATTTATGTTGTAGACAGATGAGGAATTAGTTGACAATAAGCAATGAAACAATACACACTTGAAGAACGCAGAGATATTGTTAGTGTTAGTCGTCGAAAATATATGAAAGACCTGAAGATGTTATAAGGGAAAGTGTAAAACGTTTACCAATTGCCTCGACAAAGACCATTTTCACTTAAGAAGTTATGTGAATAAACGAAATTCGCATTTCACATGAAATGCACGAAAAGCCATTGCATCCCCTCAAAGTGACTGTTTGGTGCGGCATATGCAGTGAAAAAGTGATTGACCTTTATCATTTGAGGATGCAGACGGCGCTGCATGTCGATGTCAAACGAGTTTTTTTTTCTCGCAATTTGCTGAATTGGTTCTCGAGCATTGTTGGTTCTAGCAGGACGGACACCTAACACAGTTCGGGCAACGATGGAGATTTTGATTCATCAATTTCCAGCAGTGTTTTCAATAGCACTTGATATTTTACGTATTAACTAACTTCGTAGAGGAATGCGCAGACATACCGCAATGATTGCCCACAACTTTTCAGATTATTAAATAGCCAGACCGAAGTCCGGATTTAAGTTCAATTAAAATCTATGGGCAATGCTGAAGTGACGGTTGGCATCATACGGTAACTCTCCAAAGAGTTTGAATGAAAGAGAGTACAATAACAGTGGTCAAATGAACAAACCGAAACACTAATGAAAAGTATGCCAAAAAGGATGATGAGTGTTATAAAAGATAAGGGATTATCTTTTTATTATGGACCAAGTATTAAAAAGTTGCAGAAAATAGTGCGAAAAGAAAATCAAAAAACTATGCAAAATTGAATAGATGCGAGGCTCTGTTACTTTTAATTTTTTATATTAAATTTTTTGTATTATTTTGGTGTACCTTGATCCATGCTAACGAAAATTGCTCTATTAGTAACAATGGTAAGAACTTTGTTTAGGATAGTGTTCTTAGAACAAATACTAGCCTTTGTAAATGCGTTTCAATAAAGTTGATTTATTATTTGAGTCTTCAGATATCCAATTTCTAAGCCTGCTCCATTTTTTCTTGCAAATGCTAATTTTTTATTTTGAGATCGTTTTCTCCAGAAAATGTGTAATAAACATAACGTTTACTCCTTTTTTTAATAAAAACAAATCACCAATAAGTTTGCAGATTTTACGATTTACTTGGGAAAAACTTGGAAATTCACCAATAGGGATGGCAGGAATTTATGTGATTCATTTACGATCTTCGTCATCAAAGACCGCAAGCATTTTTTATTTTATTTATTTATTTATTATTTTTTTTATTTTTTTCATTTTCGAAATTCGGCATTTGAGAGCTACATGGTCAGCTAAAATTTAGGTACGCTCAAAATCTCCCATTATAATAAAAAAAAAAGAAATGGCAAAAAATAAAAAATAAAATGCGACTGGATTCGAATAGCTTTGAATCTGATACTTGCACTGTTTTTGAGTTTAAATAACGAATGAATGTAGTCAATCGAGTTGGTTTACTTATGGCTTATAAAATGGCAGTAAAAATAAATAATTATCTGTATAAGAAGATCTATATTGATATCCCCCATTAATATTAAATCATTAGATGATTCAATCGATAAAAACGATAAATAAAAACGGTAAGAAAATTGATTTACGATTATTTACCGAGCATTTGACTTTTAAGACATCGTAGCTTTGACTTATAAAACTTATAGAAGTAGAGAAATTCCTCCAGCTGCATATCCATTATTGCAACACAATATAAATCTATACCTCTAGATATTGAAACGTGACTTTTCTTTATCATAAATCCAAATTTCGGAAAAAAAAAACTTAAGTCACGCTTATAAACAAAATTATTCAGATGAATACGAAAGTTATCAAAGCTCGAATGCATGGTTTGGTAAATAATAAGAAATTTGTTTATATAATTTTGGTTGTGAATGAGATCATAAGTGTTTTTTGTTTTCTTTTTTTATTTAGTACATGTTTTTCCATACAATGACCCTGAAGTTTCTCGATTGTATGAAAAATGTTATTTAGCGGGTCAAAAATCATCAAATTTTCGAACAAAACTCTGCCATTTCGTTAAATTTCAATTTTTTTTCATAATCGTGGGTCATTATATGGGCTATACCTTCTAGTTTAATCATCTCTTTTGTTCTTTTTTTTTTATTTCAGCCACGATGAAGCCCGGAATCACCACAGCAGTGGAGGACCATTTTTTGTGACTTGGGAGATAGCTAATTACTTGCTGAAAATTTAATTCATTATTTATGTATAAATATATCCTCTAAATTTTAAACTATTTGATGCAGTAGTTTTTTTTTCACTTCCGTTGTTTAGTGCTATTCACAACAGTTGACCAGTCTACTGCGCGGGTCTCTTAAATCTGCTATTTGCTATCACAAATATTAAAATTAAAAAAAAAATAGAACTTTACAACGGCCAAGATACGAAAACGATTGCTGGAGAAAAAAAAAAAAAAAATGAAAAAGAACGTGCTCACCCATATATCTTCTATCATTTACTCTCTATGCGCATGCGGCCGTTAACTATGTGTTTTAAATAGCACTATATACTTTCTCTAACGTTAAAATTTCGTTATGTACGTACTGTTGTGTTGTAATTGTTCAATATGATGATGATGATAATGGTGCTGAATTGCAAGTCTTCGTGGCCATCTAAGAAGAGCTTGTACTGCTTGTAAACATTTTTCACTTAGAGCAGGCTCACTATGTACCACTGTCAAAATTTCAAGTGTTTTACAGTACTTGATTCCATTTTTTACACAAAAAATTATGCAACTTTTTTGCTTCATTTTTTATAATAATTAAAAATCGCCGAACACACCAAAACACGTCAAACCTTTCTATCTATCAAAAACAAAGTAAATATGCTATATACAGTAATTCCTCGATTTACGCTACCCTGACTTACGCGAAGCATGAGTTACGCGATTTTAAAATCTCATCGATTCGTCTTTTGTTTGAGCGTCACACAACTCTCGATTGTCGATTATAGACTTACTTATTGGTCAGCTAATTACATGTTCGCACTTGTTGCGCGGAATGAACGCATAGCTTTAACTTATTTTGTGCTACGCATTTATTTCTTATCTATGGAGTACGTGTTTGTTATTACATTTTTATACCGTGTTTTCATTTTATATCTACGAAGACTTGAAAGACTACTAATATCATCCAAACGAAGTAAAATAGCACTGACTCTTTTGTATCAAATAAGAAAAGAAAAACGTTATCTTTGGAATGTAAAATTAACATTATTAAAGATTTTAATAAAAAAAATGAAAATTTGTGAATTGGCGAATAAGTTTGATCTACCAGAATCGACGGTTAGAAAAATTATTAAGGCCAACGAAAAAATTCTCGAAGCTGTGAAAAATGCTCAATCTCTAACTTCACCATCGTTTGTAAACGTCACGGTACTATCGCTGACATGGAAACGATGTTAAAATTGTCCTATTGATCAAAATACGGTGTGCTTTCCAGCTAAGCTGGTTTCTAAGAGATTCAAAGCGGATGCTGCGGAGATCGCTAAAGATGAAGAGTTTAAAGCGAGTGACGGTTGGTTCAGCTGATTCAAAAGACGCTGTAAATGGCATAGCATTGCAGAAAGCAGAGAGGGGGCAAGTGCTGATAAAGAGGCTGTGTCTTACTATCCAGAAAAATTGATAGTTATGATAGTTAAAGGTGGCTATATAAACCAAACCATATGCAATGTAGATGAGACTTACCTGTTCTGGAGAAGATGCCTAAAAGAACTTTTAGCGCATGTGAAGGGAAAACCCTTCCAGGTTTTAAAGCCGTTAAAGATCGATTGACAGTGATAGTTGGCGCGAATGCTGCTAGTGATTGTAAGTTAAAATCTCTCTTAGTTTATCGTTTAGAAAATTCACTAGCATTAAAAAATAAATCTAAATCTGGCTTATATGTAATCTGAAAGTTTAATAGTAAAGCTTCCCTTTTTGAAGACTGGTTTGGTCGCTATTTTATACCTGAAGTCGAACGTTATTGTCAGTCTAAACAAATTCCATTTAAAGTGATGCTAATCATCGAAAACGCACCGGTCATACTCGTGCAAATTTAACTACTTTTGACCCACGTGTAAAAGTTTAAATTTTTGACACCTTACACAACCAGCTTGCTTCAACCGATTGATCAGGGAGTCATTAAAACATTCAAAGCATATTACAACAGGCAATCATTTGTACATCTGCATGAAGCTATGAGAAAACACAAAGAGCTCTATGTTAAAGACTTTAGGAAACAATTCAATGTTTCAGAGGCAGTGAGATCCACAAAAATTTCACAAAAAAAAAATATATAAATAAATTTAGAAGTAGTTAATAATAACGTTCAGGAACTGCTGGATTTCTACAATCATGAGCTGACAATAAATGAGCTCATAGAAATGCATGAGCAAGAGCAAGACATTGATGAACTTGATTGTTTAAATCCAGTTCAATCAGGAGATCGAATGACGGTTGGAAACTTGGCCGCAGGCCTTAGTTTAATTGAAAAGGGGTTACAAATTTTAGAAAATATAGACTCCAACGAAGAGAGCGCATTTCTTTTCCAAACAAGGAATAAAAAAATTACTAGCGTGCTACGTCGTCAAACTACTTCGTTAGATTTTATGAAGCCTTTTACATTAAAATAACTTCGGTTGGCGATTTTATATTTATATAATCTAAGATGTTATTTAACATTTGTTATCTAAATTATTATTTTCTTTACCTTCCGGTCCCAATTAAATATAATATTTATGTATTTATATGCAAAATTACATATACCCCGACTTACGCGAATTAGACTTACGCGGTTATCGCTCAGTCTCACCTATTGCCTAAGTTCGAGGTACTACTGTACTTAAATATGTGAACATATGTTCGGGACATGTGTACCATCAAAGCAAAAAAAAAAAAAAAATCGTTAATCGAATGTACGTTTCCCGCGAAATTTCAAAAATCATCTTACTTTTTGAACAAACCTCTTATGTGTACGTCACTTCACTTCTTTCTTGGCTTTTACCTTTAGCTACTCGTCATTTATTTTTTTAAATGTGTTTCTTATTTTTCTTACGTCATATGGTCATATAAACTGATTTTGTTGACTATTATAAGCTTACTGCTCATTTATCTTACTTGTACCTTATGATTTTTTTTTTTTCGTGGGCAGGTGAGAAATCTTCATAGACACTATAGACCCGGAGCCTATAGTAGTGTGAGATTCTTACTCACAAAAAAACACCTCCCTTATGCAAACCACAACTGAGTTCACACTCAACAAGCACTTCTTCTATCGCATTTTATTTTGTTTTTATAAGACATTGAAAATTCCTGTGTACTTTAGAAAAATTACGCGCTGCTAATCACCGCGCTAGATCGAAAGGCTTAGTCCTTTTCAGACGGCGCAATAAATTTGTTTCGTCGAGGATCTGTTGAACAGAAATATTCATATGACCTTGTTTTAATTACCTTCTGAACGTTTTCGACTACTAAGTCTCTGTGGATATCATCGTTTCTAATGTACCACGGCGCATTAACAATAACTCGAAGAACTTTGGAACTTTGGAATGTCTGTAATACATTAATGTTACTATTTTTAGTACAACCCAAAAGTTGTACACCATATTTCCAGATCGGTTTTAGCACTTGCTTATATAGCAGCAGTTTGTTCTCTAAGCTAAGCTTGGAATACTTTCCAGTAAGCCAGTAAATATCTCTATATTTGATTTCAAGCTCTTCACGTTTTTTCTTGACGTGTGCTCTCCATTTTAGTCTAGCGTCGAGTGTCATACCGAGATATTTGGCCTCGTTCGTGTAAGGAATTCGTACTGCGTTGATAAACACCAGTGGATTCTCAATTTTCTTGAGAGTGAAGTTCACGTTTTTATTAAGCGCGATTCGCCAAGTCTTTGTCCAATTGTTAATACGTGTAAGGGCACGTTGCAACTTGGCAGTTGCTTCTTCAACTGTTATAGCCGTTGCCAAAATGGCAGTGTCATCAGCAAATGTGGCTAGGACAGTGTCGTCCGTTTGCGGTATATCGCGGGTAAAAAGCAAATATAGCAGAGGGCCAAGTATTAAAAGTGAAATATTCGTTTCCGTGTCTCACACGGAAGAACCTAAAATACAAGACAATTGCTGGGATAATGCTTGTCGGAGTATATATTTTAGGTCTTCGTGCCATACCTAAAGGCTTGCGAAACGTCAAAGAATGCACTTGAACAGACTAACTTGCACTCGATTGCTCGTTCAATTACATCGGTTATTCGATGCACTTGGTCAACTGTAGAGTGTTGGCTTCTAAAGCCAAATTGATAATCAGATTAAGAAGGATTCGCTCGAAGACCTCCGATGTAATCAGGAGAACCGATATTGGTCTATATGCCTTGACTTCAGTCAGCGGTTTACCAGGTTTCGGAACCATAATAACTTCGGCTACTTTCCACTGATGCGGTACATGCTCTAATCTAATGCTGGTATTTATAAGATAGAGCAGCTTAAGCAAACCTTTTTTCAGGAACGCTTTAAGCGTTCTCCCGTTATTAAGTCATATCCCGGGGCTTTGTTGGGCTTTAGCGTGTCTATAACTTGTCTAAGCTCCCTAAGTGTAGCTTTTTCTACTAGAAAGTTTGTCGTCACTTCTAGCGTATTGACATTCTCTGGAAGCACTTCCCCGTCGAATGCTTTAAACGTTTCTGTAAGATGGTCGGCGAACACATTAGCTTTTTCCTTATCTTCTTTCTCCCAGTCATCCTGGTTTCTTCTTATTAGCGCCACTTATATTTGGGGCTTTCAAACACTTTTAACGGCTCTCCATATGGAGTAGTTGGTATCCTTTGTCGCTGTGAGTCTTTCAAGGTAGTTATTAATACCTTGATTATTGAAGTCCTTGATAGATTGAGGATATATTAAAAGAGTAATTTTTATTTTTAGCGCGCACCACGGTCATTTAAGATTTGTCAAGTTCAATTATTGCTTCCAGAGTATGTTCAATGCAGTCCTTTATGAATAGGAATGACCCGCCTCTTGCGTTTCCTGATGGATGATGAGCGTGGTAGTCGCGGTAACCTTTTAGTTCTTTATGATAAAAATAAATTCCATTATTAACGTGTCGGACCACAGGATTCTGAAAAGTGAAGTCATATGTTAGCCTTATTACATTTTAATTTTTTGTTCCTAACTTTAGCTATAACGTATGTAGTCCTGAATTTACTTCTACAACCTTAGATGGACAGTTTACCTTCTACAACATTCCTTCCAAGAATTTGTTGTACTACCTGATATGTAATTTGTTTTCCAACATTCAGATGTTATCTAACTTTAGATTTTTGTTTCGATCTTAAAATCTTCTTTTTGGCTTTTGCACAAAGCTAATGGTGCTAAGTTGCTCCGTTGGCTTGGGGATATGCTAAAATCATCGTTACGTGTTTCATATTAAACATTTTACATAATTCTTTGAATATTTCATCACAAAATTCTTTATCGTTATCAGTTAAAATTTTCTTGGGTAGTCCAAAGTTCTTTTTTTTTAATTTAATTTAATTTTTGATTTAAGGAATAAATTTAGTGAATTTCAAAAGCCTAGATGTGTTGTCTTATCTGTTTTTATTAAACAGGTTTGGTTTCCAAGGTCTCAGTGTCAGAGAGTGCTTACAATTTTTCACAAAAGCATCAATCTTTCCGAAATAACTTATTTTTTATTTATTTATTAATTAACATTAAAAAGTTAATAATTTCGTTGTACTGATCCGTTTTGTTGTAAATACGTTTACTGTCAAGTTGTATTTAACTCATTTATTTATTAAGGAAGTAAGTAGGTGTACTAGTATATTTCATTCGCTCTTTCGGTTATTTCATGTTTTATTATTAGCTTTCCCTTCCGTTATGTGCAAATACTGTTTTGGATAGTTCAGTACCTATGTTGGATTTACTTTCGAACGCAAAAATAAAAAATATTGTTAAATTTAATTGAATTGAAAAAAAAAAAAACACGACTACTGCAAAACAATATAATTAATGCTGTAGGCCTGATTTAAATACAAACACAAATTAGTACAGTGTTATTAACAAGAATATCCTCTAAATCACACAAATACGATACTCGTATTCGTACATCCACGTTTATATTTGAACCCTTAGCTACTCGTAAAGCCCTTGGGAAAACACTACATAATTACAATCGAATGAATTTCACATTTAGCCCTTAAAATTTTCACAATAATTTCAATAACGAAAAACATGCAAAAAACGGTTTTTTTACATAGGTTAAATCCTCATGGATTAGTTCATTACCGTTGGCACATTTATTACAGCTCTTATCGAAGCCACCCTCTACAAACTACCCCTATTAAGCATCTCTATATAAATATATATAATTACACGAGCAATTTTTAGATCATCAGCGATTTATTTCAAATTTACAATCAGGTAAATTATAACAAATATTTAAATATGCATAGATAAATAGGGATGGCGTACAGTGTAAATTTTAAAGTATAGGCCTGTTGTCGAGAGGGTTGACTATATTTAATAAACATGGCGAAACAACCACAACCGAACGAAAAGTAGTGTTTAGCATGTTGGCTTGCATGCATTTGGGTGGGAATGCAAGTGAAAATCGGTTTGATTAGTAGTAGTAGTTGGTATGGCCTGTAATTGATGACCTTATTGGTAATTACACGCATAATAGGTCCTCTAGCTCGGGCTCATATAGACCGTTTTTGTCTTATTTTGTTTTGTTTTTTTTTTTTTTTTTTAGATTTTTGAATGTTTTGTTTTGACAGTTTTCTCTTGCATGAACGAGCGACTGGAATGACAGTATCTGTCTGCTTTATCTGAACTGATGAGGGTAATTGGAAAATGTATCGGGTAATTGTTTTGCAATAAATTAATTTATCAAGTGGCTAAACGTATAGGGTGGCAATTCAATTGTTTTCGACAGAGTGTTTGTATGGCTTTATTTTACTCCTTAAATTTTTAATCCATTTTTGTTTGGAATTAATATTTGCAATGTTTGTTTATCCGGTTTAGAGCGATGACAACACAGATGTTGTTATGTATGGTGTGCTTGCACAACCAAATTGCATTGGCTTGTTAAGATTTAGAAGTGGTGAAGAATGGATATCTTCGTAGAAATCCGTAGTAAAGTAATAACTTTATTTGAGCATGCATCTAAAACTCAGAGACAGATAGCGGAAGCGTGTGGCATATTGTTAGGGCCAGTTAACAACATCATTAAATGCAATGTGGGCGAAAACGAAAAACCACCAAAAAGGAGGCACTCTTCTTATAAGAAATAGTCGGATCAATCCAAGTAAAAGCAGTAACGACTTACAAAAAGATCTTGCGGGTACAGGAACAGTCGTGGATGCCTCAACAATTCAGCGACGTCTTCTAGAGGTTGGTTAGAGAGCACGGAAACCTCTAAAGAAACAACTCTTGACTGTTGCTATAAAAAAGAAGAGAATGACGGGCTCGAAAATATAAAGAATGGACAGTGGATGAATTGAAAATAGGTGTTTTTTTCGGATGAGAGTAATTTTTTCGTGCAGCTTATAACACATCATTATGTTCGAAGGTCCGATGGTGAGCCACTTTCGACAGCCCATATCCAACAGACAGTGAAACGTCCAGTAAAGCAAATGTTTTGGGGTTGTTTCTCTTATTTTAAGACAGGATAGTTAGTTTCAATAACAGGGATGATGAACAGTGACAAATATATTGAATTACTGGTTAGACGTCTGGTGCCTGAGATGTCAAAATTGAATGCAGACACTTAATTTGCACAAGACTATATAACCTAGCTGTTCTTGTCTCAGGATTGCAAGACAAATAGAAGTCATTTTCCATTGAAATATTTTTTTTTTTGTGTTTTGTTTGGGCGAAGGAAAGTGTGGGAGGAAAAATATAGAAATACTGATGTACTTTTGCCTTAAATGTTTCCAAGTTATAATATAATTGTACTTCCAAAACTGGGCTTGAGAATCTAGTGATGAGCAGTCATAGCGATACGAATGCTACTGGCAACTGCAATGGCGTTGTGGTGGTGAAAATAAAGGTAAAACAAGGTGAGACAGGAGACATTACACCGGTGTACTGACTGAGTGATATTAACATCAACTGTGAGTTTCATCGCACGGTTTTGAATTCTATCTAGTAGGTGAAAAGATGTTATAGGAGCACCTGACCAGATGTGGGCATCGTACTTGTGGAGATTGCTTCCGACAGCACATCGCGGATAACTTATGACCAGGGAGGAGGGTATGATAAATTGCAACTCTGTTGTAAATTTCTCTAGATTTCAAACGTATTTGAGAACTTACCATTGTAGTATCTCTATATGCACCTTAAATAACAGCGGTGATTCACGCCGTAATTTCGCTCCTGGTAAGGCTGTTCATTTTAAATTGTTGTCCATCTGGTTCCTGTTCGATGTTGGCTACTTATCAGATGAATTCATCTGATATTGTTGCAAATTTGGTTTTATCATTGCAAAAATCGAAAAATGAATTGCCATTGTCGTTTTAGTTTCCAAGGTCATGTACTGCAATCGTACTGCAATAGTACGATAGTGCCATATAAATAGATGAGTGCTGTATTACCACTCTTATCTGCATATAAAACCTCTGGACCAATTTCGATATCATTGTTAGATATGTATTTGTAGACCTTTCCGTCGATTAGTAATTCTATATGATTTTGCACTTTTCTGTTCTACTGACGAGAGAGTATCGATTTATTAGAAGAACAGTGATGCAATCCAGTTTTTTACCTTAGAAGACGAAGGAGCTGGCAGAAAATTAGAGATAGAAGTAGAAAATATTTTACGTCACTAGAATGCAAATCCTCCTGTATTTGTTAGTTCCAACAACACCCATGTAGAATCGCGTATAAATGATCATGAACAAGTTAATACAGTAAAGGAAAAATGGGGGATTGAATTTCTTATTTTCTAATTGATGATTCCTCGTAAGTGATGTCATTACCATAAGTCAATAAGTAAGAAGTAAGTCCACCAAAGGTCAAGCGTTTGGTTAATAGGCTCTTTAACAAAAAATAGAAAAGTAGTCTTTGACATCATACTTTTTTTTTTTTAAATATCTAAAGACCTTTACACCTCCTTAATAATGGACTCCTTCTGAAAGCATTTTATTGCTCCGAAAAAAATACATGTACATTTCATATTTATCACGCCATGTTGTTTGAATAGACGATTTCGGAAATATTAATATTTTGCAGCTCGACTCCAATTTATTTAGCCTTAAGACAGATTAATTAACTGATCGCGTCCTTTCTCTTCTCAAAGGCCTCATCTAAAAAAGATGAGCCTGCTTATTGGCAACCTCTTCTCAAAATTAAAGTTCCTAACCCGATGTAACTGTCGTAAACATTGTAATATGCTGTTGGTCTTATCCTTTTGTCATCACGACCGTTATCATAGGTATCTTTCGTATATGAATGTGAGAGTAAATATCACTCATGACATGATGTTCTTGGCGATCTTTAGCCAAATTCTAAATAGCACCAGTTTGATGCAAATGATCTTACTGCTTTTTCTTCATACCATAAGATACTTGTACTTTAACTGGCAGTTTGACATCAGTTCACATTTAGATTAAAGGCTTTTACATCACGGGCTATCTATTGTAACGTGGTTTCTGCTCTGAAATAAGAATTTCGCAATATCTGAATATCTGTGTATGTGTATATCGTCCAAAGCATTACAGTAGCTATACTTTACTAGAAAAATGTAAAGGGCGTATTTCACCTGTTGCGATTCAATTCATAAAAAAAAATTTTAAATTTTAACTAGTGCTTTTCTTCCATCCTCTATGCAGATTCCGACCAAAGCTTAGTTTACAACCCCAAGACTGAAAAATGCATAATTAATACAACCATAAGAGAACGCCTTTATTTTCTTTAGGATGGTTTATGGAAAAACCTACCCAAAGCACCTGAATATACCTTGGGATGTATGGTCCGACACCGAGACACTGAGATATGCTCAGAAGGAAACTTAAAGCGCCAATGAAAAGCGGATTTCGCAGATGAAAATAAGTACAAAAATGATTAGGGGAATAAACTCAGTCTTAGGTACTATAATCTAATAGGAATCCGATAAACACAGAGATTGAAAGATTCCTTAAACAAATGGATGATACCATAAAACGAACAATGAATAACACGATACCTCTGTATAAGCACACTGACAATGAAGATACCTTCTGTAGCACTGCAACGACATGAAGGTAGGCTGCTGCTGAGATTGGAAACCTCGTAATGTAATGGCAGTTAACCGACAATATAACTCAGAATGATCTCAGAACATCTGAATATTAATTAAAAAATATAATAGATTTGTATTACAACAATAAAATTCAAACTGTAAACAGCAGCAACCCGAATATGTTTTCGCAAATAAATGAAATCAAGCAAACGGTAAACTTTCTAATAATATGCATAGATCCAGGAGAAGCTATTAATTAAAGTTTACGACTTGAAAGCCATGGAAAATATGGAAGCAACCTTCTAGTCCAGTCTGATCACCTTCGAAATAAAATTGGAAACTGGTGATTTGAGAACACAGGTTTTGCTGAGTTTAATAATGGTAAAAAAGTTAATCGCCGATGATAAAAAACTACCTTTGTTCATTTCAAACGAATAGCTTCAAATGACCTTTCAATCATTGAACAGTGAGCAAATAGTGGGAACATTGTACTTCGACATCTTCCACTAAGAGTGGTGGAAATTTAAGCTACTCTGTTAAGTAATTCAATGAATAATGCACACTATTCAGGACATAAGAAGACAGCAATGGTCCATCCAATTCCCAAAAAGGATAAAGAAAATATAATCTAATGAATCTAAAGTCTATAAGTCTCCTTCTGAATATGAGCAAGGTATTCGAGATGGTGTTCAATAGAGCCGCCAGTGGGTTGAAGCCAAAAATATAATTGCCGATTATCCAGTAATCCAGTGGAGCAAAAGCAAGAAACGTTGCACAGGTGCCTTCTTGATTGTCTTTAAGAAGACTTTAGATACCGTAAAGTAAACCCCTGTTGCAGGTACATTCTTTTATATATGCTCACCAGCAAATAGTTTATCGTGAAGAATGGCGATGTGACTTATGCTGCAATATTTAAAATTAAAAATGGCTTGCAATAAGGTGTGGTTAATTCGCCGATCCTACTCAACTTCTACACAAGCGATTTTGTGAATTTCTGGTTTATCCATGGAA
This sequence comes from Volucella inanis, assembly GCA_907269105.1. Classification (NCBI taxonomy): domain Eukaryota; kingdom Metazoa; phylum Arthropoda; class Insecta; order Diptera; family Syrphidae; genus Volucella; species Volucella inanis. Next base: position 100,736,206 of record OU026157.1, on the reverse strand, counting down.
ATGGTAATGGTAAATTTTTTTAACTTGTATGAAAAAACCTTGAGCATATTGTTAACTTAAAAACTTAAAAAAAATGTCTGCCTTCTGTATACACATAGTATTCGTATACAGAAATATTTCGAAACTTGAAGTTTCAATCTTATCTCTTGTTACTACTTTATAAAGAAACGCGATGTATTATCTGGTCGACAAAAACTATATGTTTCAACGCGACAAGAAGGAACAAACTGCAAAATCTCTTGTGCAAAGCCCTATGTAAAGGAGAAGTACAATAGTCAATAGTTTCTTCGTGTCATTCAATGGCGCAAAACACATAGTATATTGAATTCTTGAAAAAAAGTACTTTACTTACGAGTAGGTGCAGATAAGCACTACGAGTGCTCTCAGGCCCTCAAACTATGAATGCTCATTATTTTACCCTCAATTTCAGTTTTCGGACGTACTCTGAGCTCTTTATTTCCTGATCAATATAACTTGCAAACATTTACGACCAATCCACATGGGTATCTCTATTTTCTCTCCCTAACTTTCCTTCGCCTTTGCTGTGCGAAAACATCTTAAGGGTAAGTAAAATCTCATGAGTGCGGGCCAATTATAAAAAAAAAAAAACAAAGATTTTAATGGACGAAGACTTCCATTCGAGATAAGAACAGATAGGCTATAGATATATGGTATGCATTCGAAACATTATTGTTTAACAAGAGCTAACGACTATAGGCGGACTCGCTTAATTAATTACATTTCAGAGTTTGTTTTGAGTAAAGCCGCTCTCTGCACGTTGATCCATAGTGCGCGAATTATGACCCGACACCATCCGGTCGTTACCTTACCATAAAACTTCCAAGCACCATCAACCCGATACCACCATCCGCAACAATAACAATTCCACGTTCTTACCCGAAGACAACAAATACAAGATCAGCAATAAATTATGAATATCGTAATTGCACAGGCGAATGAAATGAACTTAATGCTAAATATGCGTCTACCAAATTTTCGGCACAAGCCAATGCAGCTCAAGTTCTTCGAATTCACCCATGCAAAGTTAAGTTTCACTTAATTATAATCAATCATTTGTAATCAGTTGGAAACTAGTATCAAGAAGGAATAGTTCGATCTAATAAATTATAACGATTTAAAACTTAAGATCTTTGATTTATTATATTTCATTCAAATGTAAAACTTAACTCGTGCCTATACTCAGCACTAATAAGTTTGTTTTGCAGTAGAAGAAAAATTGATTCAAAGATATTTCAAATATCCTTCCAGATTTGTACGTCAGCTTTTAGTTAGCTAAACTACTTTAAAAAGCTTAAAAAAGCAACGTAGAATAAAATGATTTTGATCAATTTCATAAAATGTTTCTAAAAGTATGTTCTTCTTTTATCACCCTGTATCGTGTATATACTATATAATATTAAACAATTGACAGTAAATTCGTGGTCACCAGTACAGCAGATCCGATTTGAACGGGATAACTATTTTCATGTTGATTTAGAAAAGTATGAGGTGACAGGACATCAATCCATTTGTAACATTCTAAATGTTTATTCATTTGAATTAATTGCTTTACAGGTCGGAATGTAAATACAAATTGGAAGTTGATTTAATTCACTAGTCGGAAGTGGCAGAATGGAATTAATTAAATTTGAATAATTTGTAATTGACAAATATGTTTGCAAATAGATATATAGTATTTTATGTATTTTCCTATACGAGTTAGTATAGGAAAACTGGCTGATAATGTTTGAAACCACATAAATAACACACATGCATGTGCCGCATTTATTCGTTTCGTATTCGCTTCAGATTTTAGAGACTTGCGAACATTGTAGTGGCTTCCCTAGAAGAATAATGCTTGGCTGAATATTCTAGACTGTTAGTAAAGACTATACACGCAAATAGTTCTTAAGTCATAAGATTGCTTGTAACAGCAAAACAATACGAAGAGTAGACGGAGCAATAATTTGCTGGGGTCTATGAAAACTAAAGCAAGCCCATATTTGAAGGATGACTTAATATTTCTTTTTCTTGCGTAGAGAGCTTTTTTAGGACTAGGATTCATGCTCAGTAGCCTGGTAGACTAGTATGATAAGAATTTATGTTCTGCTTTAATTTGCCACCTAAAATGTCAGAATAATGTCAAGAACAGCATCCTCTTGGGTTTTTTTTTTTTAAGGTGAAACGAAAATATGATTATCTTGATTGCCAAATGATAATGGATTTACCATTATTAAAAAGGCTTTTCGGCATTTGCTGTATTTATTCATTCATTCATGGACACATTCATTTATTCAACGTACGTATTCAACCGTAAGTCTCACTAACTTACTTATATCTTATCTTCCTTCATGGGTCTTAATACCCCAACTTTTCTTTGACGATGATACCTCTCTGCCCCTGTAGATTTCCTTTTCAGGCAATACAACTCAACATTTCATTTAGGGCTGTAAGAAATTCACTGATATTTTCGGCTTTGCATTAACGCGTATTTTATTTTCTGTCCCATTCTTGGATAAAGTTGTTCGTAAGAAATAAGATTTATACAGAACTAGTAGTATGGTTCTCATACAACGATTTGAATAAATTTACAACTTGAAAGTCACCTTCCAGGTACAACAGCTATTTAACAGTACCAGTTCCACATTTGAGCGTAGCGTTCTCAATCATATAATACTGCTTCTTCATGTTTTAGACAACTTGTTGAATGCAACCTTATGCCTTCTAATGTTCAGCTAATAACGTTTAACATATACCACCATCAATTGGGGGGTGGCCGTGGTGTAGTGGTATATGCATACACTCCTCAAGCAGAGGGTCGCGGGTTCGAATCCCGTGCGAGGCAATTCTCTGAAAAAGTCTTTCCGTAGAATTAGCATGTAGTTATATGAGAATCCCGTCGGCGTCAACTCTGATATGAAGGCATAACACTGATGTTGTAGTGGTTGCTGGCTGGGCTTAATGTAACGAACTAACAACTAGCACGTACTGAGACCCACTGGTTGAGGATGCACTTGCTCGTGCATTCATATCCCCTCGTATTCATATCCCCTTGGTGCGAGCGCGGAATTATAAAAAAAAAAAATTGAGACTAAACTTCCAAGCTAGCGAAAGTATTTTACTTTCTCCGTGAGTTATTGATGAGTTAGAGATTTGATTTCTTCGTGAAGCAGTTATGTGAATCTCAGTTTTACCGCGCTTACCTCTACCACCTAAACGATGATCATTTAGTGAAGGTTGATTCTCGATTCTTATCAATCACCATTATAACCTGCTGATCTGCTGATGATCTCATCCTGACTGGTATAAGACAACACGTCTTTTCAAATAAACTTTCGACAGCAATTATTTTCGAAACAATGGCAAATACCTACTCTATCTTCTCAACTGCCGCTTAGCAAAAATCAGAAGAAATCATTTGAGTTCATATATACTCTCCACAGGAGTGCCTACAATCCAAATTATAGGTTGTCCGTTTCGATCTTATAGTGAATAACCTGGCACCTTGAAGAACGGTACTGTTGCCTGCAAGAACAGGTGCAATGGGAAGGCCGTCTACTCCTATCTCGCATTGAGATACAATACACAAGCTCTAAAACACTATACAAGCAGTGTGGGTAATTTGATTATCTATTAACTGCCATAAGTAATTAGTTGATTTTATGGCCATAAAGTACTTGCGACAAGGTTATTGCTATTGCAGACGTTAGCTAAGCTTTTACTGCAATTTTTTTTTCAGCCATCCCACTATAGTTAAGGACTTTGTTCAAAAGAAATTGAGTCTATGTATAAAGAGAAGTACATTTATTGGCACTAACACGTTCTTTCGAAGTCTCATACAAGCTGCAGCTGCTTGTTATGCTTGTTATGCTTACGTTATTCTTATGCTTGTTTAGCTTCTGTCGCGTCAGAAATACCAGCCAGCTTACTCGTTCTTGTTAAAAGAACAACCTTAGTTTGTAACAGTATTTATCTAATTAGTGTATACCACCCCTACTTTAAAAATGAGCAACACCAATAAGAGATAGTGTCTAGCTGTTGTATCACTCAATCTAGGATCCTTGTTCGCCAATGAAAAAGTGAAACAAAATTTCTAACGTAAAAGGACCATTCCTTCTGCCATTACTTTAACATTATTCCTTGAAAGCATGGGTAACTCGGTAGGCCAATCGAGGCAATGAGAAGGACGTAATTTGAACGATATGCAGCGGCAGGTATGCTACCAGAGGCTCTGTTCTAAGATAGCTGGGATGGGAGGGTTCCTGGGGCTTACCTTATCATACCATGGTTATATATTTTTACATGCCTTTGTTCAAGGTGTCGTTATAACACTTTTTTTTAAGTTAAAAAAAAATTATAAAGGATTTATCATATGCCCAGACAATATTTTTCTCTCACCCTGACTTGACCTTTTAACACGACAGCACAGCAAAACGTTCTAACTGAAATTTAAGAGTTAGAGGACATTCTAAACTAATAAAAAAAAAAAATCGAATTAATTTCCGAACTTTAAGATAAAAGAAAATTTATTACGGGGGAAATTTTGGTAAAACAATGAAAGTAAGCGTTGAGAACATGAACCTAAAGAATGGGAAAGGATTCCTAGTCACTCCTATACTCCTGTACATACTATATAATAAATCAGTGATCATCTCGAATAATGCAGTTAAAACATATTGGATGGTAAAAACAAAAAGGTATTGAATAATTAAAAGGAAATTTATTATGTAAATTCATTAGATAGGTAGGCATAGTTTAGAGTAGTATAATATACGAGTATATAGGGAGAATAATTTAATACAATAGTTTTTAATAATCATAGTTTTTAAGTATATGTAAAGATTTAAGTTAATTTAAAATGGAATAAAATAAAAGAAAAAAGACTTACCAACTAAAGACGAAGTGCATTTCTTCGCTGAATTAGTTGTATTTAGAAATGTAGGTAGGCAAGTTAGTTATCAAGGTTAGGTTATCAACGAGTTTAAATTTAACTCATATTTAACATATACCATATAACTAAAATTATTATTCGCGAAGAGAATAAAAACAAACACAAGATACAACTTTTAAAATCAGAAGAGAGCTTTTATTTTGGCTGAAACTTACTAACCAACTGGTGACCATTTGTCACTCCCTTATATAAACTCTCATATTGCTATCTCAGCTATCTTTCATGCAGTGCGTGTGAGTTTTTGCGCCATTAGACATTTTCTTTGCAGCAACTTTATGCCGTCCTCGTTCACTGCATTCCTGCAGATTTTGTTTTGTTCACTACACTCCTCTAGGCTTTTTTATTATTTTTTTATTTCGTCTTTTTTTGATTAAGTCTTCGATTTTTTTTTTTTTTTTTTTTTTTGTTCTAAAATCACTTTGTTAACGAGTCTTTAATATCCTTGGCTTCTCCGTCCACCGTTTAAAAAAAAAAAAGAAAAAAAGAATAACGTTGGTTTTTAGTAAAAGTTTTTAATAAATTAGTTTTATGTCCTTTGGCGTACCATTACTTCCATACGAGTAGATGAACTAACAACGATGGCAAATTCTACCAACACTTTTGCAATCCAAGGCAGCAAAACGGTTTTTTTCATAATCGTCTGATCGAATATCTTATGTAGGATAAACAAAGGCAAAAATGTTATTACAATTGATCTTTTTTTTATTTTTTATTTTTATTTATTTATTTATTTATTTTTTTTTTTTTTTTGCCTTGTTTGAGACAGAATACAATGAAGACCGAGAGCGTGTATTGTGTTTCGGCATTACTAATTCTCTTTTTAAGGGAAATAGCAAATCAAAATGAAAGATAATCGTTTGCTCCTCAGCCGACATTTGTTATGACAATAAAACAGCAAGTAATCGATTAAACGCTTTCCCACAGTTACCAACTGAAAAGTAATGCCGAAGGCTTCCATATAAGATCTTGAGCGTGTCGAATACAGAATGCGAGATCAAGACCTTGTTGAAGAAACAGAATCCTAGGAAACCAGCTGGACATGGTTTAAAAAATATTTCCCTATGTCTGTCAATGTTCAGCTTAAACTCAGAGGGCGAAGGATTTCTTTTTATAAGGATCAAGGAATTTGATTATCCTTAAAATGTTTATTCACAGCGGGGGCGAAGGAAAATCGAAGGGAAGAAAAGGCAAATACCAATGTACGTTGTTCTTAACTGTTTGCAAGTTATAAAGAAAAAGAAATATATCACGATATTTCAGAGTACGTCAGAAAGTGGGCTTGAGGGTGTGGGCTTACGGTAGAAGTTTTGAACAGGCGGAATGCTACTGGCGATTTCTATGGAGCATTGGTGGTGGAAATTTCGATAAAACAAAGTAAGACCGGAGACATTACGTCAGTGTTCGAGGGTGTTAATTGACTGACTGATATTAGTATTACCTATTTTATGGCATGGATTTGAATCCTCTCTTGCAGGTGCAGGAAAGTTTTAGGAGAACCTGATCAGATGTGGGCATTGTACTTTAATTTTAGGCGAATGAATGCCTTATATATTGAGGCCTGATCAGAGGGGGCTTAGAATTTCTTGCATCGCTTAAAGAAACCTAGACAATTCGCAGCATTTTTGACGACATAAAACATGTTATTATTCCAACGTACATACCAAGGGTGGAAATATTTTCGGTTTCGACGATGTACGTGCCATTCATGGATAAGAGCTGGGTATTCAATATCGTTTTATTAACAGCATGCAGATTGAGTTTTGGAAGCATTAAACACTACTCTGTTGATAGTATCGATATTTAATGAGTTTAACATACGCTGCCGTTCACGTTCTACATCCGAAGATCAGGGTTGCATAGACTCCTCAAGCAGAGGGTCGCGGGTTCGAATCCCGTGCCAGGCAATTCTGTGAAAAAGTCTTTTCATAGAATTTGTATATAGTTATATGAAAATCCCGTCGGCGTCAACTCTGACATGAATTCATAACACTAATGTTGGAGTGGTTGCTGGCTGGGCTAAATGTAACGAACTAACAACTTAAGACGTACTTAAGACGCACTGGTTAAGGAGGATGTACTAGCTCGTCCCGTCCAATTTGACAACCACCTCTGGGAAAAATATCGAAACTTAATACACCTGAGCTTCAAACTACTACACCACCAGCCTGCGCCCTGGAGAAAAAGCCAGTAAAAGGGTATTTATATCCCCTTGGTGCGCGCGCGGTATTATAAAAAAAAAAGGGACATGAGTCCGGGAACGAATATCAAAAGCAGAAAGTATTGACGTCAGCAAAGGAATATATTTGACTAGAAGTAGCAGACGAGAGATTATTAATAAAAGTTAAAAAGAGTATCGGAGGCAGAACGTAGCCCTGGGCACACCAGCATTTATTTTATGAATATGAGACTTGAAACCATTGAAGACAACTTGAATTGAACGTTCCGAAAGGTAATTTCTAATCCATTAAAAAAGATGGTCATCAAGTCATCGGTCCCAAAAGCACGCATTTTCGACAAAAGAGTCTGATGCGAAGCTTTATCAAAAGCTTAGAAGTATCAAGTGCAGCTATCTTGCGTTCACCAGATTGATGTACGCTTTGATTGCACTTTTCGGAGAGACATGCCATCAAATCACCAGTGGACCTGTTGCTACGAAAACCATACTGCCGGTTATTGAAAAGTTTTCGCGTTTCGAGATTTTTCATGAGCTGACAATTTATCAGCATTTCCATGACTCTGGAAAGAAGGAACGTAAATGCAATGGGTCTTTAGCGGGAGAAAGAAGAAGATTCGCCTATTTTAGGAACGGGCTGGCAAAACGCCATTTTCCATCTGGTCGAAAAGAGTCGTAAAGAGTAGGATGGATGAAAAAGCACACGCAACGGTTTTGCTAGCTAGGAAATACACCTGTTCAGAAGAAGAGGAGATACACCATCTGGACCGAATTCGTGTATATTAAATGAAGTGGTCTTTGATACAACACTTACTAAAGTTTTGATTACATTACGCGAAATAATTAACCTCTTGTTGTTAATTGTAATATTTTATAGCCTTTGATGGTAGTGTTTAGTTATTTGAATAACTAATCACTGTCGACTTCACTGCACAACTTGGAATACAGCTTCACTGTACAACTTTGAATAGAAAAATACAATTTACTTTTGTAATTTTATATTCTTCTCGGCTACATATCTGACTATGCATTAGGCACTTGTTCTTAATTCTGTTCTGTTTTTATAATGCTTTCTTATCAGTCTACTTATCTCTATTGGTACTTATATTATAATCTGAATATTGACATAGGCATGTACATATATTCTAATCTGAATGTCAATATGCATGAATTATTTATTTTCCTAATCTAAATGTGTACATATATTTTTCGTACATCTTAACTCGCGCCAACTGTCTTTTGAGCCTGGTTTTGTGCAATGACCAGAACTCCTATTGTTGCCAAAATACATTACCGACTTTCCATGCGCCCAAAACTACATTCGGCTTCGAGGAGTAATAAAATTTATAAATAGCTCAAAAACTGATTTAGAATTAGACACTAGTGTCTTTCAGAATGACGACAACGTTAGATTTTATTCCTCATTAGAAAAATGTCCATCTGTCTTTCAAACCATTATATACTCAATCCTGACGGTAATAAACTATCTTATACAGAATGTAGTTAGGGAGTACTATCAGCATCTATAGTGACAGCCAATCTGCGTCTAAGGCTATTCTGAACACTTACTACTTTTCCAAGTTAGTTAGAAATTACAGCCGTGCCTTCTCTGAGCACAGTAGAAAGGCTGAATTCACTGAGTATTGTTTAGCTCTTAAGTTACAATGAGGTACATAACTAGGAAAACCTCAGTGGAGAGTTTATCAGTTCGTTAGGCTTGTTTATATTCTCAATTTGCCTTCTCTCCACGATATAAAAACTACTTATTGGCGTCGTAACGTGGCACAACGCTTTTGCTAGACACCTAAGTACTCGTGTGTTATGCAGCATTCTGCGACTCTTGCTATGAGAGTGATGAGAATATCCTCTATGAGTGTCCGGCTTACAACCGCATCAGTTTAAAGATATTTGGTAATGGTATCTTGGGTACTGGAGCTTGAAGTATTACTTAGATTACAGAACATCAATTTTAAAATCGATGTTCAATTGCCTACCATTGGTAGCCAAAAGTTGATGGCAAAGTGAATCTACTGACAAAGGTTTTTTGTAGCGTATTGTATTCTTGATTTTCTAATGTACATATACACGCATACCAAAACATCTATCTACTGACTGCCCTACAGCAATAGACTTTAATTTTTTGTGTCGCCAAAAGGTAACTGCTAACTTTAAAAATCCATTTGACCTATCTCTTCTTGGATGTCTTCAGTCCTTTAGTTTAGGCTACCGTTTACTAACTTGGAAGTGGTCTGCCAAATTACCTACAAAATAGGTTTGATTAGATGTAATCCGCGGTTGCTTTGCCCTTTTGTTTTTTTTAAAAAAGCTAAATCAAAACTTGAATACGTTTTATCTACAACCCAAAGCAACTCCTCGTATACAACTTTATCACACTTAATCCTTTGAAGTGCAATATCTCGCCACAATTACTTGAGTACATGCACCACAATTAGTAAATTTCAAATTGAAACCATGTGCTCCAATTAAAATGTAAAAAAAAACACCGACGAAAAGGAGAAGAAAATTAATTTCCACCCTTTCGTTAGAAATTTTGAGCGAAATTAAGGCTTTCAAGTGTGAAATGTGAAATTTATTACACGTTGTCACGCTTCGTCATTACCACCAAGCAGCAGTGCAATCCATTAAATCAAATCCTTCAACTAAACAAAAATTAAAATTAAATTAGATTTTTCGCAGGAGGTTACCCTGTTTCGATTTCTGCCCTGTAATATGCTAAAATAAATTCAGTTTCGCTATGCATTTGCTAGTCCTGGTCCTCCAGGTCCCCAGAACAAATACCAACTTGGATGTTATCCACTCCACTCTGACATATGACAGTTGCAAAATTAAAATTTCGTTGTCTCTAAGAAATTAAAATAATGCGTCTCTGACTGTTTTTCAGTGCTTTAGCTCCAGCTCCAACTCAAGCTCTGATTCTAGTTCCTTTAGCCATATCCACCGGATTTAGAGTGATCTTTTATCTCAAAAAGGTAGCAGCTCAAAGAAATTTTATTTCAGGTCTCAGGTTTCCGAAGATGATGATAGGGGAGGAAAACCCATTCTGCAAAATGATATTGGCAACAGTATGTACCCTCATACCTTTCCATGGATGCATGACTTCTTGTCACACGTTCATGCGATACGTGAACCTGAAAAGCACTTAACCTTTCACGGCGTTTCTCGAGTACATGTTTGCCTCATTATAAATGGAAAAGTTTCAACATACTCGTATCATATGTATGTATGTATGTATGTTCTGTGCACACATGCTTGTACAAGCATACATACTCGTATAGGAGTACCCAGGACCAATTCCAGGATGGTGTTGCCTGAATCTGGGATAGATGCGATTTAAATATGTAAAACCGTCCACCATGCTCCACGTACACTATAACCCTTTGATAATAATTTCAATTATTGCATATTTAAAGCAGCGGGATCACTAGAAACGTCCTCATAGCATCACATCTCCACATGGTTATTCCCAAGAGGATAACCTGTACATATGTACGAGTACTCGTCCTCTTCTATGCACCCACTCCAGCATCGTTTCGCTTTATTAAAATCACATAAAATGTTAATGGTCCTCATTGTCATCGTGGTACTCGTTTTCTGGCGCGTTATTGCTAGAGTTAGCTTTCCCCCTCCGACTACTATCAGTATAAACGAAACTAACTCCCCCTGAGGCGAAAATTAGGGTTGAACATTTTGGAAATTCGTTTTTTATGCAGATTAATACTTCAGGCGAAAAGTCTGGCCCACTCACACCCCCATCGTGGATCTTTGGGTGAGTTCATTTTCAGTTTGTTGAGGCTGAAAAGGGATGTTGCCCTAATGTTGGATGTTTAAAAGCCAAAAAGGCAAACATGCAAAATGACCTCAAGACATTCGGATCGAGCCTCTTGAGGTGGTAGCTTTACACACTGCCTTCATAACTTTGGAACGGTTATACCTTTGGGATTGTTGCTACTCAGTGGAAAAAAAGCCGCAAGTAATGCTCAGTCTTGGGTATGCAGAACATTGTTGTTAAATATTGGAAGGTGAAGTGCATACAGTATGTTGTGCAGAGATGAAAGCGATTTAATTTTATGGTTGAACACTGAAGCGTATTTAAGAAAGTGCAGGATAGCAAATTTCCGACAAAAAATTTATTTGACTTATTTTTTTTAACTTCCTATAGTAATAGGGAAGTTTTTAATTTCTTTAATTGAAACTTGATGGATGATTGCCACTAACTCAGTCAACAACTGGGTTTCCAGACCGTTCCAAAGAATCTCTGTTCTGTTTTGAAAACGTTCGCCTTTTAATAACGTCGTTGAGATTGATAAAATCACGGAGCTCTTGACATGATTGGTTCTTGTTCAAAAGCCCATCATTGCTCCAAGGGCTTATTTTTGATTGCTTTGTAATAGTACAATGTAGCATTCATTGGGTCTGTTAGCTTTCCTAACAAACTCAACATCGCTCTCCCTAAAAACATTCTGTAATTACAGTATACCCACATGGATATTTTGAAGTAAAGAGAGCGAGAAACCACAAAAACCAGAAAAATTTTTGGCTGTAAATCTCAGTATATAGAAGAAGCAGTTTCACGACTCAGGAATTAAGATTATAAGAGACGGAGACAGCAAGACGTAAGGAAGCGAATGCAATGGAAGAATCCAGTATTCGTCAACAGGTTAAAAAGGTCAAAACTGTAGAACTATAAAAAAGAAACGGACCAGGATTTTTCAGACAAAGATATAATGAAAGGCAGAGAATATATGCCCAGTGGTGCATACATTTTTTTTTTATATAATCAAAATATTTCAGAATACGTTCGAAGGTGGGCTTGAGAGTGTACTGGTGAGCAATCATAGCGAGACGGATGTTACGCCTAAAAGTTTGAAAAGGCGGAATGCTACTTGCAATTTCGGTGGAGCACTGGTGGTGAAAATACTGGTATATGAAGGTGAGATATCTGACCAAATGTGGGCATTGTACTCCAATTTTAAGTGGATAAACGCTTTTTACGATTATATTGTCACTAGGTCATTTCGCCGCATTTTTCTCTAGATAGCTAACGATAAATTATCTCTGTACGATGGGTTAGAGGTGTGCGTGGATGAGGTATTCATCGTTGTGAGGCTTTGTTATTCTTCAACTCTCATCATTTAGCTCTATGTAGACCCGTTGAAAGAAATTTTAAAGTGATTTGGTCAGAAAGTTATTTACGTCTAGATAGTTCTATTTGCCACTTTGTTCTGATGTCGGTCCTAGGAAGGGTTTTAACCCATGAATTGAAAAAAGTAAGTAAATCAGCATAGGTCATAAAGCAGCTAGGCCTGAGACAATGACATAAAATTTGTAGGAAATTATCCTATGCGTCCTCATCGTCATTGAATCTGCAGATCTGGTTGTGGCTAATACGGGAACACATTGCATGCTCATCAGAATGTAATAATAAGGTTTGGGTAATCCGACTTACAAATATATTGAGAGTTTTGATTTTCTTAACAAGAGAATGTTGTAATATTTGAAATTGTTGTGTTCCAGCCATTGTCGTCTAGACGCTTCATTGCTAGGATGGTGAAAATCCCGTAATTTGAAGCTTATACTTCACTTGCTATCTTAACGCTTAAACCCAGAGAATCATTCGATCGGTTGCTATATACATATTACAGAATGCACGCATTCATAGCGAGTTAAATTGTATATGTGTTCGTTGCCTACCGATTTTATATAGCTGGGGACGTTGCCTTCACAAGTTTTGATTTGTCATAGCAGCGAACATCTTCGATTTAGTTCGTTAAAGAAAATCCCAAAGCCGATTTCTTTAACAATGCTCGATTTATTTGTTTACTTAATTATTTAAATTTGCCAATCCATGCAATTCTCTGGTAAGAACCTAATGGTTGTAGGTATTACAAACTACAATAAATAAATTTGGTCTGGAAATAGCGATGTACGAATACGGCCATAAAATATTTTCTTGAGGATACCTCCGCCTTCAAATATAGGGTTTTCCAATAGGGACTTGACAACTTTGAATTTAATTTGTGAACGCACACTTTCACTAATCATCAAACTGTCACTGTCAATTTATTGAGTAAACTCAACATTTTCATCATGGTAAAGTACACTAACGAGCTACGTTCTCCGATTGGGTTCTGGAGAAGATGCGCCAAGATGATGAATATCATCGCGAAATCATCTTCAGCGACGAAGCTCATTTTTGGCTCAATGGGTTCGTCAATAAGCAAAACATGCGTTATTGGTCGGGTGAAAACCCACATGTGCTTCATTAATCACCACTTCATCCACAAAAAATAACTGTTTGGTGCAGTTTGCATGCCGGCGGCGTTATTGGCCGTGGTTATCGCGCCATGATCACCGCTTATTTTTGGCCCGAATTGAAAGATATGGACTTGGACGACATGTGGTTTCGACAGGATGGTGCCACAAGCCAGACAGCACACAGCACACGCTACAATCGATTTATTGAAGAATAAATATGGTGAGCGTGTTATCTCAAGACATGGGCCAGTCGATTGGCCGCCTCGTTCGTGCGATTTAACGCCGCTTGACTATTTTCTGTGGGGCTACGTTAAGTCATTGGTTTAAGCCAACACGCCGACGACGTTGGAAGAGCTAAGAGCCAACATTGAACGCGAAATAGCGGCCGTTCCGGCCGAAATATGTAACCAAATCGTTGAAAATTGGGTCCAAGGAATCGACCACTGCAAACGTGCCCGCGATGGCCATATGAACGAAGTCGAGTTCCATTCACAAATTTTTTTATTGTACTTTAAGCCAATAATTAAGTTTTTGAAATATCTCAAATGGTTTGCCTTTTATTTAAAAAAAAAAAAAAATTGTCAAGTCGTTATTAGAAAACCCTACATACGGCTCGTTCCGTACATGCTTATTAACACTGACATTTCTTTCTAGTGTGTTTTTGTATAATTAGATAGTTGAAGGTCATCCGCTTCTATAAAGGGATTGTAAAATTGTATTTTTTTTTATTTGGTCTGCTTATCCCACAGAGCTTGGCCCATTCGCAAAAGTTTTTAGGGGTGAAGTTCAAGATTTTACAATTGTAGGAAGGATCTCATCGGTTTTAGGTTCGGGACAATCTCACTACGATAAGAACTAACTAACAGGATTTATGAAAAGGGAATACATAAAAAAAAAATTTCATTAGTAAGGTAGTGAATTTTTAGGGTTTTTAAACGTTTGAATGGATATGAATATTCGATATTTTTCATACAACACTTGCCGCTTTACTATGGTGGAAATTAATTTTTATTATCTTCAGAATGACGGATTCCTTTGCTGGATAAATAGTGAAGGTCACTATTTTGATTATTATGAATTCTGAGTTAGTGTTATTTCCTTTAGATAACACGTGAAGTGGCTTTTGGGCATCGTGTTTGTGTAAAACAAAGCAGAATTATGCTCATATTACTGAATAAAAAGTAGTCAAAACATTGTAAGTAGTGAGCAGCGACGTCAAGCTATAGCTGTATACATCATCTCTAGAGGTGGAAGAATATTTAATGTAAGTTGTGCTCAAAGTTTTCCCCAAAACGTTGAGCAACCGATTATACAAGTCAGAATCAAAACACTATATAAAATGCTTCTATAAATTTCTGGGCCGAATAACATAATATTCACTCAAGTTAGAGAATCTCACTAGTGACAATATTATCCAGACTAATGCGAAAAATCGAAAGACCTTGTGAGCCGATTATGAAATTGTTAACAGTCGTCAATCCTCATACATTACATCAAAAATATTTTGTTTATTTTTTATTTTTTTTTTTTTATTTAGTCCGCTTTTACACAGCGCATGAGTTTGATGGTTATTTTCTTTTGAACTGTAATTCTGTGATTTTGCATTTTTACATGAAGCCTTTTTCTCATTATTTGATTTTTCATGTTATTTGACAGCTCTCTTTCATTTCATATTTGGTGCTCAATGTTGAAAGTTGCAAGTAAAAATAATTATAAAAACAAAAATGGCATTTGCAGAACTAAACAATTTATTGGACTCTGCGGAAATGATTCTGGGTTGTATGGATACCGACTGCAGTTCGGACGAAGAATTATTGCTAGATCTTTTTGATATTTGTGTAGATGCTTTGGAAATAGTAAAGAAAAAAAATGGGTTAAAGTGTGGAGGAAAAAAAGACCTGACCAGGGATAATCCAGTTTCTTGACAACCAAACTAAAAGTGAATGATAAAGCATTCTTTTTAAATTATTTAAGGATGAACGGAAATACTTTTGACCTGCCTTTGTCACTGATTGAAAATGACATTAACAAAATTAATTCAATGATGAGAGACGCAATTTCACCAGCGGAAAAATTGGCAGCTACTCTGAGACTCTTAGCAACGGGTGAATCATTTACAAGCATCAATTACCAAACCAGACTATCAACATCTTTTCTTTATAAAGCCATCCCAGAAGTTTGCAAGGCACTTTGGAAAAACTTAAAAAATCAATATATAAGTTAAGTATTTTTTTATTTATTTTAAATTGTGACTTAAATAAGATCTTCATCTTCGAATATTCCGAGAATTGACTGCTCAAGTAAGTCTGGAGTGAAATAACTCCTAGAAGCATTAGATTGTGAGGATGGAGGTCTTATCTCTTCCACACTTATAATCTGAACCCTCGAACTGCCTTTGATGTGGAGGGAATTGAAGCAAAAGATTTCCATGATCCTCCTGGTGTTGAAACCGTTTCGCTTGACTGGGAAGCAGTATTATCTCTTAGGGTCAAATCTTCATCTACGCTTCCGCGGAGAATTTTTTGGATTTCCCAAGATGCTTTCCTTTTAATTGCTTCATTTTCAATGTTGTCCATTTCGAAAACAACTTGTTTTCCCAGCCAAGAATGGGAAAATTTATTTTCCATTTTTTTTCTGAAGACGGTGCTTAAATTTTTTAATTTTTTCTCCCATAATTAATGTACTTGATTTTTTCTATGAAAAAGAATGTTGATTTTTTTACTAATACTATTATTATTGTTATTATTATTATTTACAAGGATATTTTCAGTTTCCAGATTCGAAATCGGAATGGCAACAAATCGGCGACGAATTTGCAATACGTTGGCAGTTTCCAAATTTTCAAATAAGAAAAAGGGGTATATATAGAGCGAAAAAGGCAATGGTCCGAGAATACAGCCTTGCGGTAACCCCCTCTTTACTGACAAAAAATATGAACATCGGTTACCCTCTACAACTTGTTGCTGTCTCCCTTCTAACTGGGAAAGTATAAGTTTTGTGGAGAGTAATAAAAAATGTAACTCCTTCCTATGCTTTAACAAAAAATAGTGTGGAAAACCGTGTCGAATGCTTTCAAAAAGTCAAGTAACGTAATAACGCAGTCTAAAAACTTTGTTTTTGACGGAAACCAGATTGGTTCTCGCAGAGCAGTTTTTTAGTCAAAAGATAGTTTTGTTATATATTTGAATTAGAATGCATCTCTCAAAAACAAGGAATGGCAAAATTGAGATTGGTCTGAATTCTATCGCATTTCCAATTGATTTGTTAAGAATAATGAGAGGGAATGTGTAATTTAAAAGGCACAAGCTACTTATAACTTAAAAATTTGTAAGTTAACGATGTTCATAGTTAGGTGCATCACGAATTACTTAATTTAAGAGGGACCTGAGAGAACCTGAGCCATCACATCGAGCGATAGTTATGACCAAGAGTACAATAAATACCATAGATAAATCACCGTATTTACCGAGCAGGTAGTACGCTGCTGTCACTTCTTTTACAATTGCTGTTTCAGGATATCAGTTTGACAAGAAATAATCAAATTACGTCAAATCGCATGATTGGTCGTTCATCGGTCTATTATGCGATGTTGTATTGTGGTTGAATCGAGTATTCAGTAGGCCAATGATTTCATGTGCATCTTACTGGAACCACATATCGTCCGGATCAATGTCGTCTATATTTTCAAAGAATAATCACAGATTATTTTCCAATATGTTAGCCATTAAACCACCGAGTTTCGGCATCATTTTTGAAAAAATAATGGTCAATGTTGCATCAGTGAGAAGACCACAACAAACAGAGTACTTTTGTAGGAGTAACTGAGTCTAATTGGTCTGCCCTGGATTTGTCCCAATCCAGAAACTACAATTTTTTTGGTTCACAAGCCTATTGAAGGAAGAATGCACCGTGTCGTTAAATACAGTTTCCGATTCCGAAATATGCTCAAGAGCCTGATCCGCGAACACAAGTCACAAGCCATAATTTTGTTCCATTAGTTGCTGAACCAGTCGAATCTTAAACCAGCGGATCTTTTTTAAAAAAAGAGACAGACACACTCTTGCAAACATTTACTCTCAGCGGGTAGATTTTCTTCTATACTCTCATTAACTTTCCGTTTTCTTTTTGGCTTTCCGTCATATGGTTCGAAATTTAACCAAAATAGTCATTAAATATTCTATACCTTTTGCAAATTAAAATTTAAAATAGTAATATACGATCGTATGTCTGTTCATAATGATTTTCTGAACAATGCTGGACAATAATGTCAAAACTAATAATATTAATTGAAAGTTATATCTATTAAAAGATCAATCGCTTAAAACAAAAAACTTTATTAGCATCTACTACATTCACCGTCAACACTCCAGGAAGCAACTCTCCATACAAAATAACGCCACTAGAGTATTTTGTGGATATATAGATAGTGAATGCTTGGGCGTTTAGCGTGCTGCAAGTTGAACCATTGTCCGGTAGATAGCAAAATATCTGCACCAGAAGTGCTGACAAACCACGCCTGAAACAATAATAATTAAAACCAAAAATTCACCAACCCAAAACCTCTATAAGAAAATAGTAGATGCTTCCGCGAATTTTTCAACAAATCTAGAAGGTGATCAAATACATCCTATTCACGGGCTAAACCTCATTCCACTTTTCCACGCCAGAGGAAGAGTCTGATATTCTTAAAGAAAATTTGTCGGTTATCATGACATTTACAGTCTCATTCGTTTAGTTTTGGCCATGTAAACGCTGTTTACTCCCTGGCCAATGTTCAAGTACTGCATATTTAGATAAGTTCCTCTGAATTACATTTGATTGAGAGGTTTCAGTCATATAAAAAATTATCTATACCCTTTTCATTAAAAATCTGCAGTACAGGGAAGTTAAGAATATTTGCATCTCACTTTGGTTACAATAAAATGCATAAGCACTTAACTTTTTAAAACTCCCACAAGAATACCATGACATGCACACGGTATTTGTCGACAGGAATTATGATAATTACCAAAGGGTTGCCTTTTACCTATTTCAATGATTTTAGATTTTTGGAGAAAATAGATTACACAAATTACATAATTTAATTTTTTTTTTTATTTATTTTATCAAACAGTTCTGTAGGGTAGTCGTATAAACAATCACAAGATTCATAAACTTAAAATTTTTATTATAGGTTAAAAGAACAATTCATGGCATTCACTTTTTGAAAATGATATCATGTAAGTGTTGGCCACGACTACGTCTGAGGTGGTCCATTCGGAAGGTTCAATTTTGGGTGACTAGTTCCAGCGATTGGTATCTCGCGGACAACAAGAGTAATGTTGGCTTCCAAAGCTTCAATCATAGCTGGCTTATTCCCGAAGACCTGAGACTTTAGAAAATAGTCCAAAGGTGTGTTATCGCACGATCTAGGCGGCCAATTTACTGTAGCAAAACGTAAAATTAAGTGCTCACCAAAATGATTCTCAACAAGTCCATTGTTTCACGGCTTGTAAAACAATGTTTTATGGCTCGTAGCGCCGTCTTATTAAAACCAGAGCAGTTGGATTGCATGGGAAAGGAGGGGTTAAAGAGAATGGTTGTAACTGGAATTTGAATCAAGAACTTCTTCCAACTTGTTTACTAAATTCTGTTGGGCTTCTTAATCAAAAAGGTGGATAATTTTGAATTGACCATCTCGTATTCTTGCGGTTCCGATGTCAATCTTAACCAACTGGGAATTCGAATAGTCCAGGATTTGTGTGGTTGCAGCACAAGCTGCAATCAGGAATCTGGTTTATATGTGACTTGCGGACGTGTTAACTTTGAAACTTTTTGTCTATTTTGCCTAACATAAATGACTTGACCGGGGGAGAAGTCTTCTATCGGTTGCCGTTTCTTATTATAATATTCGATATCAGTGGCTTGTTTATCTTGGATTTTTTGTATGTTCTCGTTTCGTGCTTATTCTAATAAAAGGGAGTCAGAGCTTATTCTTCGTGTTGCTCGAGGAGGTCGGGAGAGTGCATCTGCCAGAACAGTACTTTTGCCTGGTTTATACTGCAATTCGGAATTATGTTGCTCAAGAGCTGTATAAATAGTTATGCAATCAACCTATGGCCCATATGATTAACAACATCTCCTTTTCATTAGCTGCGTAATTCTTTTCAGTTGAACTAAGTGTTTGAGAGATAAACGTTATCGGCTTCTCTTCCTGTGATAAAACTGCACCAATGTTCGAAATTTCGCTAAAGTTCGGAAATGTAAGTATGAAATCTTTGGAAACGAGAGAATTATTTATTTTATTAAAGGAATCTATTGCTTTGAAATTGAAATTTATGTTTTGAAGGACTGATATTTGGATGTACGTCCTTCATCCCCTCTTAAACAGGCTTTCAGGGGTTCCGCGAGCTTTGCGTAGTCTTTGACAAAGCGACGATAATAGCGTAATAGACTGAGAACGGATCGCAAATCTTTCAGTGTTTGGGGTGGGAAAGTTTAGTATCGTTTCGCCTTTGCTGGGTTGGTTTTAATTCTATCTGATGTTGTTTATGGAAAATGGGGTCTTCTTTGTATTAGATTCTTTCAATGAAATCTGATGAAAACCACTTTACATTTCGAGAACAGCAAAGTACTTATTTTTACTGAGTTACGCAAGCATCTCGCTAATCTCAGGAATGGGGTAGCGATCGGCTATGAGACGCTATTCAGCTTCCTACAGTCAATAACCATCCGATATTGTTTTAATCCTGAAGTATTGCGGTATTGGTGCTACTGCTCTACTTGCGTTATTATTGTATTTTTGACGAGTTTGAAAATGAACATCTTTAGCCTGGGCACTGCGCTCTTGTGTTAAAGGTTCTTGTTTTGCTGGGACCGGTTGATATTGTCTTGACGACTAGAGATTTTGAATGGAACTCGTATATTGGAAGTTTTGATTGAATGTAGCGTTACGTTGATTTTGCGAATAATTAAGTTGGCTGTTCTGCTGAGGTTGGTTTGAACGATGAGGATGTTGGCTGTGTGTTTGTCAATTAACATGGAGATGCGCTGGTGCAACGTTTTGTATCTGAGAGTTGTTGACCGAATGCTGGGGTTAAGGTTTTCTGGCTGCTGACTGGCTACCGTAAAAGTGGTTGGCTCTGAAATTCTATTTCTTTAATTTAAGGCAGAGATGTAATGTCTGTGGCAAGTCAATGCGCTCTCGCATGCCCTGAAGCTTGAGTAAGTCGCCACAAGGACCCCTTATGAAGGTATTCAAAGATATTCCCTGTATATTTGGGCGAACAGGTTCATGGATTCGTTGCTAATATCCATGAATTATAGTTTATTTAAAATAAGCGAAAGGTGAGAGTAACTTCATGATGGAAATCTTGAATTGTTTTGGTTATCTGCGAAGTGTAGAGCAAGACACCTCGAAATGCTCTCCTATTTTATTTCTTATGACATTTTTAATGCCACACTACTTAGGAGTTCCCTTAATGGGTTCATAAATTTGTAAAACTCGACTTACGGTCTTTTTCCAAGAGAAAAATGAGGATCCCCTGAAAAATTTCTCAGGCAATGAACGACATCAGCTATTTTGTCGAGGTCGCCCAGCCTACTGCTGTACTCTAGAGCTATTATCCGGGGTACACCAACGAAAAGGTGCATATTTTCAACTATGCGTTGACCTTGTTTATCAAGCATTTTAGACACAATTGAGGTAATTAGTAGGTTTAACTCGGGGATGGATCGAACTTCTGAAATTCCATCGGAATGGGATGCTGTGGATTGGTATGAGGAATTGGGATCTGGGCCTATTGGATCAGTGGCACGTGCTACTGATGTTTTGGCATTAAAGGACGCCGGGGGGAGGTCGACTTATTTTGCTTTAACCGGTTGATCTTATGGTCGGCATTTTGATTTAGTGGAAATTAATTAGGCAATAGAAAAAATAATTATAAAATAAATAAACAAAATTCCTGATAATAAGAATGAGGTTAAGTTAAACCAAAGAATTATAAGGAAAATATGTATATATATATATTTTTGATTTAATTATAAAGAAACTATTTTTTTCTTTTATATGGTCTATAACTAACGCACGTCTATAAATTCGTGCGGTTTACTAAGAGATGGCATAACTTGTATTATTCCATTGTTATTATTCCATTGAAACATGCGTTGGAAAGCTACTGTCATTGTACGTCTACTCAGTATATGTCATTCATTTGAAGCGTAAACAACAATAATTTTTTTTTCACTCAAATATGTCGAACTTTGTGCCTGAAAAAGTGTTTTTGCGGGGAGTTCTTCTTCATTACTTCAACATGAAGAAAACTGCAGCCGAAAGTCATCGTATTTTGGTGGAAGTTTATGGTAAACATGCGCTAGCTGAGCGAACGTGCCAAAAGTGGTTTGCACGATTTAAAAGTGGTGATTTTGGCTTGGAAGACGATGAACTTCCTGGGTAGCCAAAAAAGTTTGAAAATGAAGAACTTTAAGCATTACTCTATGAAGCTCGCAGAATCTTTGGGTGTCACTCAAGCAACCATTTCAAAGCGTTTAAAAGCAGCTGGATATATTCAAAAGCAAGGAAATTGGGTTCCACATGAACTTAAGCCGAGAGACGTCGAAAGGCGGTTTTGCATGTCCGAAATGCTGCTGGAACGCCACAGTTCTTTTGGGATGGGATCCACAAATTGCCAGAAAGATGGGGAAAAGTCATAGCTTCAGATGGGCAATACTTTGAATAATACTATTATACATGTTTTTCTTAAATAAACGTTCAAATTTTGAAAAAAAAACGCACGAATTAAAATATATAACCAATAATTTTATAAAGAACGTAATATATTCTCTTTTTCTTTTAGATAAATTATTTTGTTTTTGAATTTTATCACACAAGTTACTGTATGTTTATCTATTCAAAAATACTTTTTTGTAACTGTTCTATTTTGTAAATTTTTACTTAAACAGTAGAGTACAATAATTTAAAAATAATTACAATAAATTAAAATATAAAATTTATAATAATGAAATTTTTAAATCCAATATATCTTTATCTCATTCAGCGACTCCATCGCAGCTCGGGCTGGTAAACTTGATTGATCGGGTGGTGCGACTAGTTTATAAGCTTCTGTTTTGTTCAAAAGTTTTTACACTGCACTCGTGAATATTCACGAAAGTACCCTAACTACTTGAGGCGACTGGCTTTTCAAAAACACTTCATCTTCGCAACGCTATCGGTCCCTGCTCGGTCGCCAATTACATAACGTTAATGTTATTTAATAAAAAAAAATATATATTTTTTTTGATTTGCAAATTACAACTCAAGTACAATATTTTCTTACACTACTTTAATACCAGTCAACTTACTCCGAACATTCATACAGCGACGAAATGTTCCCACAGTTAAAAATCTACCTTAAAAATAGGCACAAAACTAAAATGAACGATAATCAGAATTCAACAATTCTACCAACAAATAAACTGTGATTTATTCACAAAAACAAGTCTTATTTCGTTTAGTAAATAAAATATAGAGTTTTCCAATAGGGACTTGTGAACTTTGAATTTAATTTGTGAACGCACTCTTTCACTAATCATCAAACTGTCACTGTCAATTTATTCCGTAAGCTCAACATTTCCATCATGGTAAAGTACACTGACTCAATGGGTTCATCAATAAGCAAAATATGCGTTATTTTTCGGGTGAAAACCCACATGTGCTTCATGAATCACCACTTCGTCACGTTACTGTGAATGTTCAGTGTTATCGCGCCATGATCACCGATTATTTTTGGCCCGAATTGGAAGATATGGACTTGGACGACATGTGGTTTCAACATGATGATGACACAAGCCACACAGCACACGCTACAATCGATTTATTGAAGAGTAAGTATTGTGAGCGTGTTATCTCAAGACATGGGCCAGTCGATTGGCCGCCTCGTTCGTGCGATTTAACGCCGCTTGACTATTTTATGTGTGGGGCTACTTTAAGTCATTGGTTTATTCCAACACGCCGATGACGTTGGAAGAGCTCAGAGCTAACACTGAACGCGAAATAGCGGCCGTTTTGGCCGAAATATGTAGCCAAGTCATTGAAAATTGTGTCCAACGAATCGACCACTGCAAACGGACCATTTTAATGGGTCAGGATCATTGTGTTTTAACTGTGGTTCACAAAGACAAATGTCGAACTCATTAACGGCTTTACCATCTGATCTGGCTTCTAATAAAAAATCTATGGCACTACATCTTCTACTCACAACGTCTCTAGAGGTTTTGCTTTCATATGTTTTCTAACAAGTTCTTTCACTTCTTCAACCTCAACTTCCAAAGAGGAAACTTGTTCTGTGCGAACTTCTTCGAATTCCTGTCTATCCATTTTGAACCTGCGCTGCAAGCTTTCTTTCATGATTCACATGAAGCTGACAGTGTTTTCTTCAGCTCTGATGTTTGTTCTTATGTGTTCATTAATAAGGCCACATATAATAGGTTTTAGAATGGAAATTGTTATATTTTCTTCGCAAAGCAATGTTGTTGCAACTAAGAATGGCTTCAGGATTGTAACCATTGCTTCTATTTGTTATCATTGCTTTTCGCTTACTTCAAGTTTCAGAGCCAATGTTAAAGACGTAATATCTCTATCTGCCAAAACCGCAAAAACAGCACTTCGATTTGCTAAAAGCATTTCACACATTAAACAAGATATATTCTACCTTTAGGGCAACTTTAAATTAATTTTAGGTCATGCAAGCCAAGTTGTTTCTGATTCTTACTTAAAGCGGAAGCTGCAATATTATTATGAATGATTAAAATGACTTACTAAAGTGCTTATATTTTCAGTACAACTGATTGCAAAGCATTTTTGATATTAGTACATTTGTAACGGGAGTACAAATACTATTCTGAACTTCTTCAACATAATGAACTGAAGATACAACATTCGCAGTATTTGGTTTTTCTTTTTTTCTTTTAAATAATTTAACACCTAAGAGGGTATTACTATTCTTAAAATGCCGGAACACGTGTTAAGATTTTCGGAAAATTGGAAAGAGAGAGAGAGAGAGAGAGAGAGAGAGAGAGAGAGAGAAAGATTTCGCTCCATGGGTGGCATCTAAAATTTAATGGAGAGACTACATTATTAGTGGAAGTTGGCTTGTTGTTGATTTCTACTCAACTACTTATCTTACTAGATTTTTGTAAACTATATAATTTTAAATTTCCAGTCATCATTAACATAGTGCAGGATAACCGATATGAACGAATCCTGCACTCTGGACGACCAACTATCTGTAGTTCAAACTACGAAAGATACAGAACCTAGCGCATTTTGTATTTTGTCATGAACCGGATTATACCTATATAACAGCTGGAACCGGGATAAAATAGTTGAAGCTACGTTATTGTTCGTAATTGGGTTCAACAACAGACATAAAATGCTTAAATCCATCGCTTTCAGCAAATGAAATTGACAGTCCATTTGCTTGCAAAATTTTTTCTTGCCGGTGAGAGTTGTATTTATCGTGATTACGGCGTCTTTTTTTCTTTAAGGTACTGCACTTCTGCTGCTGCTGGTAGTGACAAGTATTAAAGTGTTCAATGTGTTCGATCGATAAATACAATAAAATAAAATATAGCTTTTAATACGTGCCACTAATATGATTTAAGATACTCATAGTTTTTTTTTTTTCATTACACTGGGGATCTTTGAGTCATAAAGTAACCCAAAACATAATAAGTGTATGAACATATACTTTAAACGGTATTAAGACCGCAACTAGGATAAAACCAATTTAAAAATATGTGTAATACACCAAAAGGGATTAAAGGTTTGTGCCGTTGTCTACAAACCGCAAGAATCTCAATGTCTATCGTTGTTTTGCCTTTTAAATTGTCAGCTACTGATAAAAATATCTCAGGTGCTTATTTATCGCTGATGGTGAGTGATTGTGTGAAATTGTAGTTCCACAAATATTGAAAATTATGGCTCCGTTATTGTCACTTAATGTGTCAAACCGCCAAACACAGCGTTTTCTTCTTTCACTCATTTTGTGTTTTAACATTTGAAATGAATAATGCCAGGTCAGATGCTACCGAGAAACTGCCTGGAAGTAACACATTTCCATAATACTTGCACACGATATTTAGCTAACGGGAAGTTGATAAAAATATATTGATAAAAAACACGATTTTATTGAGCTTGTACTAAAGCTAATAGTGGAGACATTTTATACCGGTGAAGAGGCGTGGGCGAGACTAGATTAAAAATGCGCACAAAATTAATCCGAACTTGAATTACATTCAATGCATTTTCTTTTCTTTTTTTTTATTATTAAATCCGCTGCTTTCATGCAGAATATATTCCAAATTCCCACCAAAGGGAGTACTTCTGACCCTTAAGTACCCGTTGCCTGACATTATCGGGTACCCGATAATTAAATATTTTTTTTATATTTCCGCACGCGCACAAAGGGGATATGAATACCCTTTTACTAGCTTTTCACTAGTTTTGAAACTCAGGTGTTAGGTTTCGATATTATTACAGAGGTGGTTGTCAAATTCAAGCCAGTGCATCCTCAACCAGTGGGTCTTAAGTACGTGCTAGTTGTAAGTTCATTATATTTAGCACAGCTCGCAAACCACGCCAACATCAGTTTTATGCCTTCATATCAGAATTGACGCCGACGGAATTTACATACAACTACATACAAATTCGATGAAAAGACTTTTTCAGAGAATTGCCTCGCACGGGATTCGAACACGCGACCCTCTGCTTCAGGAGTCTATGCATATACCACTACACCACGGCCATCCCCGTACATTGCCAGGTACCCGCGAACTTGGGTATTATTTGCATTAGGTATACGGGAACCCTGGTAATTGTTGAATTGGATATTACACGGGTTAAATCAAAAGCACTAGTTTCTATAGAGAAACTATGAAAATTAAAGCAGTTCATCTTGATGCTAATTTCTTCCTTAAAATTTCCTTCTCGGTAATTTGCTGTAACTATCATTAATAAATAATTCATAAAAAACTCACATTATTATATAATATATAGAAATAAAAAACTTTGAAATCTATGTCCTCTTAAAATTTTTGCTTAAGACTAATCTTACCAGTTGTTTGAATTAATGATCATCAGGCTTTTATCTAAATCTTGTAGATAGACAATTTTTGTCTTCAATACATTTATACAGCTTTCGCTCTAACAAATATATTAGTGTGCGACATGCTTATATACAACATAAAGGGAAAAATCCCAATTTTCTTTTCAAAATCCTCATATACAATATTGCCATCAGCGCTTTCGCTTAGCATGCAGGCGTTCGTTGCTATATCGACGTGACATCGTTCGGCTAGTCGTTTGACATACGAGTATTATTTTAAAATTCTGTTCGTAATTTTTGTTATTTTGCCTTATTTAAATGAACTCGTGAAGATCTTTGTTGTCCCTGTGTTTTAATTCAAAGGTTTTGATGACCTCAAGTATAAGTTTTCTAGGGTGCCACTATGAATAGTGCATTTCCTGAAGCGGTTTTGGTTTAACATCTCTCTAACCCGACCCCAATAGATGCTTTGACCAAAAACAGACTAGTTAAAGTTGGTCAGTGGCCAACATGTTCATACCATATATCTACCATATACTGCCATGACATTCAGCAGTGTCATAGTGTCATCTTATAGTAAAAGATGTACTCTCAACATTGATCAGTCGCTATATGTACGTAGAAGTTTTGCAATCCTCCTGTTGCGAGCGCTTCCACTCACAGTGCAAAGCAATCGTAGTCTAAGGAAATGTCATGAATAAGAAGGATGAAAGAAAAACTGTTTATATATAATATCCATTGTATTTTATTACAGCCAATACATTCTTTCATCTGTTCATTTAGTATAAACAAAAAATAAACTGTACTGACAACTCTGTACAAGACCTCAGTCATCCCAATCCC
Source organism: Volucella inanis (assembly GCA_907269105.1). Classification (NCBI taxonomy): domain Eukaryota; kingdom Metazoa; phylum Arthropoda; class Insecta; order Diptera; family Syrphidae; genus Volucella; species Volucella inanis. The sequence goes on along the minus strand of OU026157.1, from coordinate 100,708,881 downwards.
ACCATACTATAATTGGGGGCAAAATCACTAATAAAGACGTTCTTTTTCATTTGTGACAAGTATGTTGAGTCAGGAATGTACAATAAAATCGGCCTAACGCTTCACGTTGGGTATTTAAAGTAACAACTACATGTATAATGGATATGTGTCTATGCAGTGCGGTTGTCTTTAATTCTTATTTAGATTATGCACTCTGTAGGGCATACTTAGTTAATAAGTTCGCCGGCGAATATATTTTCATTTTAACTTAGGATCTATGTAGATATGGCGCAGATAAATTTTTAATTCTCAAAAAATCTAAAAGCATTTGAATGGACATACAACACCTTAAACGCATTGGATGTCAGTGCATGCAGATACTTTACACCGCATTCGTGTTCCTTACATATATCATAGTTTATGTTAGAAATGTTCAACAGCTTGGAAAAGAGCTAGACTTTAACCTTACTAAAATCGGAGATTATAGTCATGTGTGTCCATTTTGTAACTATCCGTATCTACGCGGCATACTACAGCCGAAATTAAGCCCTACCATTTGCTGCAACAGCCGGTGCTTTTGCAGCACATCCAAAGTGCGTAATCACTGAAATTCCTATGCGAATAATACGCGAAACCAGTCACCAATTTAACTGCAAAATGCATTTGAGGTATAAATACCCCGATATGAAAGAGTTTTCATACTTACATCTGAGAGCAGCACATACACAAAAATTTGTGTTAGTCACAGTTCCAATAGCGGGCTAAACAACTAAATATATATCAAAATTCTTGCTTTCAAAGGAATATCCAAGTCTTCCCCAAAACTCCTAACATTACGGTTCAGCTATGTTACTAAGAAAGACTCTTTTCAGCGTTCCGTGACTTTTTTTATTTTTGTACCGTTATAAGAAGTCTTTATCATTTTTATTGGTGAAAAGTGTGCAAGGATATGTTACTATGATATTTAATGGAGACCTCGCTTGCATGACACACTGTTCCTTTCCCTTTGAAGTGCAAACATTTGGTAAAGTTGCGGTGCTTTAAAGGTAGAGGTTTCAGTGCTATCCCGGTGTTTTCCGGATTCACTACCACGACCGCATGACTTCGTAGCTATGTTCGCTCTTTACAAATTATGTTTTAATTGAATTAAATATTAATCGTGTCAACATAACGGGCGAAAGTGTACGAATTTGATTCTCCCATCTCCAGTCACCACACTCGGGTAGTGGTATAAAGGTATCCGTACATGCTTTAACCTCATGTAGAAGCAGCAGCGGCACCAGATCAAATCCTTTCTGCTCTCTTAATATATGCGTAAAGGAGTGTTTGTTTTGTTCATTAACAGCGAAGCTTCAGATTGGATAGCAAAATACCACAAGAGGCTCTATCCCTCATAGTGTTACTTCGCTTCGTTTCGTCTCCAAACAGAGCCGACCTTTGTCATCCTTGCGTGTAGGATTTGCTTGACTATTCATTCGCTCCCTGCTCCTTCCTGTTGCAGCTATGTATAATACTTGTAGTGAAATTAAAGTTTCAATTTGTCGAGCAAAAAGGAAATAACGGTTTGAAACCAACAAGCAAAAAACAAAACAAGAAACAAAAAAAAGAAAAAGTGCGCGAGAAAGCAACATCGCACACAAAAAGGACCAAAGGAAACAAATAGAACAAATAAAAATCTCAAAAGGATAACGATATCAAAGGGAATATACTTATGAAGGCGCACTTTTGCAATCGTTACGCTCTAAATGGCTGACGCTAAGGAAATTAAAAATGAATAGAAAACTGCTTCACAAATATGAGTAGCATTTCGGATACAAATAAAAATACGGACCCCATTCGTTTGGGGCTTTTGTTTTCCTTTAGTATGAGCAAACTTACTAGGCTTTGGTTTCTTAGGCCGGCTATACCATAAAACGATACTTTCTTTTCCACTTTGTGCTTTTCATTTCAAGTGTGGCTAGAAGAAGGAAATTTTTCATCTAGAGATCCACTTTGAATAAAAAGGAGCTGCTGCTACAACTACCGCCACGGACCGGCCACACCATCCGCCAATAGGCCAAAGGATACTTTTACCCTTTTGAATGGACAAATTATTATTAAAGGCAAAACCCGAGTATTTTTCATAATCGGTTTCAGCTTCGGTTTCGGTCTTGCTTTCAGGCCACTCGGTTACAAGTGATGAATTGTGAAGTAATTTCGAAAATGAATTTGTTTGAGATGAGTGGACTAACTTGCGTTCAAAGGGATAATGTATAAAACTTAGACTGCAAAAAGGGATTGTGCTTAAGAGGCTTTTTAGCCCTTCAGCATTTACTGACTTGTGAAAGAGTATGCTGAGCGACATTCAAGTTATTCTACCCCCATGCACGACAATTATCTAGAAATTTATTTCAATTTTGTATAGGTACATTTGCTTTTATGTATATGTATATATTACTGAACAAAATTAAGAAAGCGGAGAAGAAGAGTAGATGAAATGATTTCCTCTATATGAATCTCAGCAAACTGGCTTTTTATTTTATATACCATTATTTGAATTCTGTATTTCACTAATCGTCTGTTGCAATACTACACATCTTTCCTGACTTTGAGTTAGTCAGGGACTTTGCATACCTCAGTTTGGCTATTTAATCTGATAATGATATCTCATCAGAAATCAAACCAACGGTTACTCTTGCATATTCTTTGGAATATATATATTCGTATTCTGTGGAATATGAAGTCAAATAAGTAATAAGGCTTTGTTAAGAAACACTATTGGAATTTATATTTACTGGCTTACTTTCTTTCATATATTTTTGAACATCTAAGTATTATACTCTGAAATCTACAGTTTTTTTCTGCCAGATTAGAGCACTCAGGTAAAGAACTATTGTTTTGCCTATATGTTTTTATGCAGAAACCTATCAGTCTTCAGTAGAAAGTAAGTGAGTAAGCTCTTGGATTATAGAGTGCATCTAGTACTAGCACCCACCACATCAGCGCCGAGTATCTGCAGCCTGATGCTACCATAGAGCGGACACGCGCAGAAATAGTGCTCCACGGTGTTGTCATCACTTTTAAAACAATCGTCGCAGAGTTGAAGCATAACTTAAATTGAGTAAAGAATATCGGCAGCTTGTGTATGATGAAACTTGAAAATTTTTATCGTCGCTTTGCAAGTTCCCAAAAGTAAGAAGCGGATCTCGGGGATTCACTCCACTTAATTGCATAATTTCCAAACTCTTAACTCTGGTTCCTAGTTTGTTAGAAGAAGATGCACAACCCGAGTTGCCCTGAAAACAATTAATTCCGCATGATGTGCTGTGCCGACGATACGCAACATACGCAACTTTTATTGGGACGAGGACGGATGGACCCGGCAAAATCAATGGCAGATGGTCTAAATTAAAGATGTACGGTTAGTTGGAAAAATATGGAAGTAATATCGGCTGCAATAGGACTGTTAAAGATAAAAATGAAAACTTTAAATCGCAAATAACGGTCCGACTAAATATTTTACTAGCGAAAAATTATCAATGAATCCATGTCTTCGGATCTTCATCCGGTTGATGGGGTAGATACGTTATTTCGATTTTATTCCATCCGAAAATATTGCTGATGACGTAGACTATAGATGAGCTCATAGAAGAATGCCATAACTCTTAAAAGCTTTTGAAGGGAAATTGAAAAAAATCCAAAGGAAAAACCAACTTTTAGTAGAGCTCTTTCGCTCATCCACAATGATAATTCATAGTAAAAATAATTTTGATTTGGAAAATCAACTAACCTTGAATTTTGTATATCAAGCAGCAGTTTTGAGTTACATTGTTTTTTGGATTTGCTTACCTTTTATCTCAAGAACTGCTAACAACCTTTTACATTTACCCATTGAGAAAGTGATATTACCTTCGCGAGACATACCTTGGACTTACGAGTATGTCAACAACAACTTGGAAAAATATACTCAGCGAAATTACTGGTCTGAGTGTTTGATCGCTTACTGAAAAGAAAGCCGCCAGCAGTCAGTAGATTGATCAAACCAACTGGGCTTGTAATGACGGTTGATCAGCTGCATCGGCTTTTTTTTTTTTATTGCGTCCAAGGATGTGATAATCTTCGAAAGACAATAATAGCCCGGGCTCTCAGCATGCACGATTCGCAAAAGCCAAGTACTCGATTTCGGGGATGCGCCTACGCACTAATCCACACCCTACACTCTTTAACCACTCTCCCCGGGTAACTGCCGTTATGTACTACTTCGCGGGGCTGGTAAGTACTTTCTGCCCTTCTTTCTCCGTTTGCTGGTTCGACATTGTGCACAATATTTACTGTTTTTTGTTGTATTAGAGATGCCGTCTAGGTTTGATTTTCTCTCTCTGACTTTTTCCCACCGTCGAAGTTCCTTCATTATTTTTCCCGCAGCCTGTTCACCGCATCCCATATTATACTTGATGTTAGCATATGGTTTACGATGTTTTCAGGAGTGCGTATCTCTCCTCCAGTTCTCTGCGCTCTGTTCTGAAGTGTAGGCACTGGAAAAATACATGCTTTGCAGCTTCCTTAGCCGCTCCGCACTTTATGATTTAAAGCATCCATGTCCAGTTAGGAGCTGATTTAAGTAAAACTCTACTTCTCCGTAGTTTCGTTCTACCCATTTACGAATATCGGGTATAAGTAGGTAGGTCCATCTCCCCTTTGTAGACTGATTCCATCTCTCTTGCCACGCACTTGTGCTGCTCTGCTTTTCGCCCAGATTGATATCTTTCACTGAAACTCAAGGTTCCCGAATTTTGGCACCGTAGGTACTTTGTAGCTCAGTAGCCAATATATCTGCTGGCAGTATTCCCGCAATGACATATACAGCATCATCTGACACTGTCCGATATGCACAGCAAACTCTCAGAGCACATGGTTTGTTGACAGAATTAGTCTTTTTTGAGTATGAATTAATTTTCAATGCTTTCGCCCATATCGGTGCCGCATACATTGTGATTGACTGCAGCGCCCTTGACAGAACTAGTCTCATTTGTTGTCTGGGTCCTTCTATGTTTGTCATTATTCTGGATAATTCAGCGCTCACCTTTGCAGCTTTGTCGCACGTTCTTTCAAGGTGTTCCTTGTAAGTGAGCCTAGCATCAATCATCATACGAGTACCTAGGTATCTGATAGCCGGTTTTGATGTTATATCGTGATCGCCTACCCTGATGGTAATTATTTCTCCTTCCTTGCGACTGGTTACCAGAACTGCTTCCATTTTATGTTCTGCCAGCTCTAACCTAACTGCCACCCACCGTCTAACTTTTCGAATACAATTGCCACAACAATTGTAATATAATCTGCAGAGCCAATGATTTTAGCCTCAATCGGGATTCCAAGTCTTAGAACTCTGTCGTACATAATGTTCCATAAGAGAGGTTCTAGTACCGATCTTTGTGGAACTCCGCCAGTTATGTGGTACTGCCTTACTCCATCGTCGGTATCGTAGAGTAGGAACCGATTGTTGAAGTAACTTAGCATAATTTTTATTAAAAATCATGACACCATCATTGACCTAAGAGAGTGTACTATAAGCCCCCAGTTTGCAGAGTTGAACGCATTTTTGACGTCCAACGTTAATACGGCGCCGTATTTTTTAGTACCTCCTCTCCATCTTCTGCCCTGAATGGCTTCTTCTAGGGTCGTATTTACCTTCCAAATAACATCTACTGTAGAGCGAGTCTTTCTAAATTCATACTACTGGTTTGACAGTTCTCCGGCTTTATCAATTGACACCTCCAATCGGTTGCATATAATTCGCTTAAATATTTTACCCATCGTGTCTAGTAAGCATATGGAACGGTATGACGAGGGCTCATCTGGTGGTTTATTCCCTTTGGGTAGCAGCACAAGACGTTGCTTTTTCTATTGGTCTAGAAAAACCCGTTCTGTTAAACACTTGTTATACATTTCCACGAATGCTTCTGTATTTATTTTGACGGCTAGCTTAAGGACCTTATTTGGTATCCAGGCAATTTATTATTGCTAAATAATCCAGAAGGATCTCACCTACTTCCTGTGGTGGTTCTATACGCTCTGTTGGTGCTTGCTGTGGAAATAAGTCCCGACACTATTTTTTACATCAGCAAAGGTGCACTTTAATACCTTTAGGTGTAAAGATACCTTCGTATATATCTAAGATCTTAGACATTCTTTCAGTTTGTTTGTGTTAAAACTCATATCCGCAAGTTTTAGTCTTTTGGTGAAAATATTGATCAATTAAGGGGGTGCTACATAAGAAGTCAGTGAGTTTCCGCAAATAACTTCCAATTTCGCTTCTGTTGCTAGACTCCTTTTTGAGTAACATCTCTTCGCTTCTGTCACGGTTACGAATACTGATCGTCATGCTTACTTTAAACGTTGGATCGATTAAATATTCTGTGACAAAGAAAATTTCAAAGCAATGTTTTATATAATAAATATACCAATGAAATCAAAGCACTGATTGCCAGATAAAGTGATAGCCGTGGCAACTGTATCCGATCGAATCACGAAGTTATTGTCCTTTAAGCGTGCCATCAAAGCCTTGGCATTTCCCTGGTCCTTGCAGAAAGTTTGTACTCTCATACGAGAAAAAAAGTATCTTGCTTTATAGATAGCCATGCCTCCTATGTGAACTCAAGCAATTCAAGCAATGGAAACCCAACTTCATATCTTAAGAAAGATCAAAGCAATTACACTGGTCAACAAAAAAAATATATTTATTTTTTACTCGGAGATAAAATTATGTGATTCGTAATCGTTAGAGTTTATAGAATCAGGAAAACTATTGTACAATATATAGAATAGCCAGGTCACATCGGGATTTTGTGAGAAAACGCTTTTTTGAATTTAAGAATTTAACGAAAAATATTACCGAAAAATTGTATTTCTTGTAAAATTTTGTTGTTTTTTTGGAAGCATCTGCATTCCGTTTATAAGAACACCTCGGAGTCTCCTTATAAGCGACTAGCAGTAATCTGCCAACATTGATGGCTCCCATTTTCCTTGGTACCGTTGCTCTATTGCAGCAATGTCTTGGTGGAATCTCTTGCCGTGCTCATCGCTTACATCACGCATATTTTCAATAAAAAAAATTGATATGAGAATGCAAAAAATGAAGTTTTAGCGACATGTTGCATCCCATTTTATGATAAGCATCCAGCATTTTCTTTACAATATCTGCAAAACCTGGAGTCTTATGTTACCTAGGAAGTTTTCTGTTACTTTCACAAATGAACACCAGGTCTGTTTTTCTAATGAATCCAGAGTAGGAATGAAAGCTGGATCTTTTATAAGCTTTCTAATGTCTGGACCCACAAAAATACCTTCTTTAATTTTTGCTTCGCTTAGTGATGGGAACTTTTGTTTCAAAAAATTAAACCAAGTTGGTCTTTCTTCATCGCCTTTACAAAGTTTTTTATAAGACCCAATTTGATATGTAATGGTGATAGAATACTTAACACGCTGTGATTCAATCAATAAAGGATCCTTATATTTTTTTCTCCACAAATAAAGTTTGTTCTTATAGGCCAATCTACTCTCACAAAGTGCTCCGATCGTGCTCTACTATCCCACTCACATAAAAACAACAAAATTTGGTGTAACCTAGTTGTAGTCCAAGAAGTAGAGCAACAACTTTTAGATCCGAACATATCGACCAGTTATATTTTTTATACTCAATTTTTTCCAATATAAATTTCATAACATCGTAGGTTTCTTTTAAATTCACACCATGCGCTAGAGGTATTGAAGGAAACTTATTACCATTATGAAGCAATACAGCTTTCAAACTAGCCTTTGATGCTTCGATGAATAGCCGTCATTCTTCGGTTTTGTGCTCAGAACCCAGTGACAGCATTAAGCCATTAATATTATTACAATACACTAAAATGTCGGCTTTCGAAAAATAAGGAACAAATTCACTTTGTCGCGTACGGTACTCTGTAATTTTTACCTCAGGCTTGAGCAGATTCCACTGCTTTAACCTTGAGCTCAGTATTTCAGACTTTTGTTTTGACAAATCCAAGTCTCTGACGAGGTCATTATTAAGCTCAATCTGACTGATAAGATGTGGTGCATCAGAAGATGAAGGGAGCTCAAACTCGGGATCATCCATGATTTCTTTTGAACAATATGACGAACTTATTTCTGTGTCCAAAAGGCGTCCGGAAGGTGGCTTTGGAACTGGCAGAATTTTTGTATGAGGTGCTTGTCTTGTTACAGAAGAGTCATCTGCATATTTTATGGAATGCTTTAATCTTCGAGAAAATCCCTTCACATTGGTGCAACAAAAGTAACAATCTGTGTGACTCTGGGACTCTCTCCATATCATAGGCATTCCAAAAGGCATTGCAGAAAATGACCCGTTAAGCCAACCAGTTAGCTGTCGGTGACACCTAAGGCAGCAAATGTGTGGTGCCCAGAGTTTATCCTGATGGTTTATTTTAAATTTAAAATAAGAAAAGTAACACTTTTCAATAAATGGTGTTATTTTCTTTTTTCGGAAACTTGGTGTAAATTCTCCACAAATATATCAGAATAAATCTGGACAAGTAACACACAAATTAGGCAAATTAGTTAATTTTTTTAAATTACTAACAGAAAAACCGATTTAAACGATATGCGATTCTATTAGAACTGATCTCGTTCGATAAAGATGTAAAAGTGTGTGCCGTTAAGTTGCTGTACGTGACCTGAACAAAATATTATTTTTCCCGTTATCTACAGGTCGAGTACTATAAGAACCACTATTCAGTATGTCCGAGTATTTTTTATTGCTGCCCAGTGTTATCTAAGGAAATTATACGTCGATGATTTCCTCGCGTGAGCTGAATTTTTTATTGATGAGCCATCTTTTGAGGTTTGGGAAGAGATAATAGTCCGAGGGAGTCAAATCGGGTGAATATGGTGGATGCGACAGCAATTGGAGCCGTAAGTCATTGATTTTAGCCATGATTGCGATGCTCTTGTGCGCCGGTGCATTGTTTTGCAAAAACAACATTTTTTTTTCGCTCCGTGTGAAGCCGTTTTGCAGTGATTTCTGCCTTCAATCGCTCCAATAATGCACAGTAATACTCGCTGTTGATGGTTTTTTTCTTTTACGAGGTAGTCCACGAAGAGTTTGCTATGACAATCCCAGAAAACCGACGCCATAACCTTTCCGACCCATCGAGCCTCCCTCGGCCGCTTCGGAGCACTCGTGACGGCTTCAGTCCATTGCCGAGCACTTATTCTGTTCGCTGGTGTTCAACAGTTACCAATCGACGCCAAAAGTCCGCCCGATTCCGCATCATCAAGTCCAAACACTCTTTCGAAGTGATCTCGCGTTCGTATTTTTGGTCAGGGGTGAATATGCGCGGCATCCAGCGGCAGGATAACTTTTTCATATGCTGAATATTGCCCAAAATATGGCGTGTGCGCTCAGTACTAATTTTTGTGGTATCTGCTAGCTCGCGCACCTTCACTTTCCGGTCAGCCACCACCATTTCATGTATTTTGTTGTCATTGTCCTCGGTAACCGCATCGGAGGGCCTGCCGCTTCGGACTTGATCAGTAATGGAGTTGCGGCCAACACAAAATTCTCGAAACCAATATTTGATGGTGTAATATGACGGAGCATTAGCAACATAATATCTATCCCACTTTTCTTTTGTTACTTTCGCCGTTTTGCCTCTCAAAAAATAATGTTTTATGAGAGGACGAAAATCGTTTTTGTCCATACTCAACACGTTAACAACAATCAGCTGTCAAAACAAAACTAAAGACAGTATCGCTTTGAAATTTGGCATGTCTGCCTAAATATGAACGGACTTCAAGTCACTATAACTTTTTTGCAGTAGCAGCGTATTCTGGCGGTCAAGGAGGTTACTTTCACTCCACCTAGTATTTGCAAATTTGTTGCAGTGTCTCCTTGTCAATGTAAACAAATTTCGTTTCTTATTTTCAGCTTAAATTTCCAATTTCATTGAGACTGCTTCCTTTGAATCTGTAGTAGCTCATTTATTTTGCAACTCTTTAGTGCATTTTGTATTCATAAATTTTTTGAGTTATGGGTGCTTAAATATCATATATAGATATATCGCAGAAAAAGCTTCTTTGATGTGATCGGCATAACAGATGATGAACAATATGAACGCTGTTATCCCTAGTCCCTACGGAGCATAGTGGTTGGTATCTCACTAATAACACGTGTAATGTTGTCTTCCAAGATTCAAGCTAACGCTAGTTTATCAGCATTGACGTATATCCATAAAAAGTTATCTAAAGGCGTCAAACGCACGATCTAACCAACTAATTCGCCGGTCCAAAATAAGATATAAATTACTTACCGAACTCATTTTTCAATTGGTCCATCGTGCTGTATATGCCACACAACTCCGTCTTAATCGAAAGACATGCATTTTGGTCATAAAAATGTTCAAAATCATAAACAATAGCGGGCCCCATTGACGTAGCCTTGCTCTCACGTCATCTTTGAAAAAATATAGACCGATGATCCCGCCAGATCACAAACCGTACAAAACAGGGCATTTTTCATGGTGTATTGGCAACTCTTTTATTGTCTGAGGTTGCTCATCGGACCAAATACGACAATTTTGTTTATTAACAAACCCAATTAACCAGAAACAAGCTTAATTGCAGAAGACAATTTATCGAGAAAAAATCGGATCTTCCTCCAGTACGAAACCGTGTCGTTCGGCTTCAGTTCTAGCACGAGCTGTATTTTGTAAGTTTTAGACCAAGATCCTTGTCCCAATTGCTACGAACGACGAAGAATGGTCAATTCACGGTCTTCACTATAACTTGCGGATACATCAGCGATATTTTCCTCCCAACGCACTCTACACATACAAGTAGGTGGCTTGATGTCCAATAGCGTGAAATTAGTTCGAAATTGAGTTACTATGGATGGAATTGCTTGCTGAGTAGGTTGACTATGATGACTGTAAAATGGTCGAAATGCGCGAAAAACATTTTTCACAGAGCACGAATTTTGATAATCAAATTTAATTATTTGTAAACGCTGTTCATGATGAAATGGTAATGGTAAATGAGAATTTTTGTCTTTCACACAAACCAAAGAGCAAAAACATCACAAAACATCACAAAACGAGAAACGAACTCAATTAGTTTAGTAGTAGCCTTTAAGAAATCCAGATTGGTTCGGTTTAAAGATAGATCTGCAATGAAAGAATATTGCATAAATTATGCTCTAAAAGATCTTGGGAATGCAGGAAAACTTTGCAATGAATCGATAGTTGGTAATATCCGGTTTGAGTCCATTTTTATAAATAGGGGTAATATAAGCACTTTTCCAGAGGCGTGAAAAAACCCACTGCGAGAACGAAAGTCTGTAGATATTAACGGGGCTGGGGGGGATAGTTGACACATTTATTCCGAACAATTGAAGGCAAATCATCAGGAGAAGGAAAAAATTATTTAGAAGTTTGTTATTTCTGACGTTTTTTCAGTAAAAAAGAGATGTCCAGTCTGGCTTGAAAAGGATTGACTAAATAAATTGGCGAAATTATTGGCGATGGTAGTAGGATCGGACGATGAGATGTTGGAGAATTTGAGACTAGACGGATAGCCATCGGATCTTTTTTCATATTAATAAAGCGAACGAATTGTTTCGGGTCAGAAAAGCGAGTTAATTGCATTTGGCTGACGTATCTGTTAAAGCATATCACTAAGTTGTTAAAAGTTGTAGTGGTTCCTTTAGGTACATAGTCAAATTCAGAACCAGATTTGATGTGCACGTGCCACTTAATAAACTTATTGCGAAGTACACGTTATTCTTTGTTATAGCAAAGAGGAGATGATGAAGAATTTCTTTTATGTTAGTAAGGGAATGCTTGCGTAATACAGTAGAAGATCTTTTCATAGAAAATTTCCACAACGAAGAGATGACTACCGGAGCATAATAGTTTTTATACATATTTGTGAAAGGGGAAAGATATAATAGGCACTACTAGAAATATGAGAAATGTAGAAAAAATAAATAATACAATAAAATGTGAGAAGTTTTGTCCAGCACAAACCCTTCTTATTTGCAATAAGCTGATAAAGTACCTATTAGAGAATAGTTCGGACTTAGAAACGGCCTTTTATGTGAAACTACACTTAATTATATATGAAGTATAGACAATAGACCGGTCAATCGTCTCTTTTTGCAGTGAAATCTGATAAATGAGTACTTTAAGGATCAGTATTTGGAGTAATACTTTTCTTTGTTCTATATAAATGATAAAAAAGATAAACCGGTTTTGTATTTGTGATAAAAATGCTGAACTTATCTGTAAGTAATTAGACAAATATTTAAAATCTATAAATAACTGCCTAAACATGAACAAGTTTAGACATATAGTAATATAAACAAGATGAATTGTATAACGTTTCTCGTAAATGGTCAAATCAATGTAAGTATTGACGACGAAAGAATTGAGTGAGTAAAAAGTATTAAATGTTTTGCTATAATAATGGAAGAAAAACTTAATTTTAAAGATCACGCTAATTACGTATGTAGTAAAATATTAAAGCAAATAAGTTTCATTAAGCGAGTTAGAAACTCATTTTCATTCGAAACAGCGATATTAATATATAATGCAATAGTATGGTTTTTCCCAATTTCAATTACTGCGCAATAGTTTTGTACATAGAAACTGAAAGCGTTCCGCACATGGCACACTAGGTAACACAACCTTAGTTCTGATGTAGTTACGGCTAACTTCACCATACGATCCGTGGCTTATGACTTCTGTTAAAATGAAAAAATTGCAGAAATCCAGAAATTGAAAAGATATTTTTTTCAGTCAGATTGAGGTGCGAGCTTAGATAGTGCTGAGCGATGTCATTATCATTGCCACAGCAAGCGTCACATAAGCCTGTACCACTTATGCCCAGCACACTTAAGGGTTTTGCAAAAGCGTATGTTCCCATCAAAAAGACATTGATGCCACTAGTGTTTTACGTGAGATACCTGTTGTGTAAACTTAAGTTCACGGAATGCCCATACATCTATGGAAGCAAGGATACGCCTTGCAATCACTCTCTGTTAATTCACTTTGATACTAAAATAGAACTTGTGTTGAAGGCACATGTTCCACAATTGGTATGGGTCGAAGCCGATCTAAAACCTCTTGCTGATGTTAGGGTCACAGCACCCAGCAATCCACAGCTATTTGGGTGTAACAGACAGCCACCATGACCCCCCAACAGGGGGGCTTACCTCTAACAAGTCAGACCCGGAGCGAGATTCTGGGAGCTCCTGACTCCCATGGTACCGTCCTGGTAGTGACTATCAGTGGTCCTGCCACCAACATGACCTATGACCGTCCCTTGTAACTGGTCAAATCGTATCAACATTCAGAGGCCTTAAATTCAGAAAACCATTACGATAAGACCAGTACAGTACTCTGTCCTCGCTTTTTATTAGACAACGTTATTGATGTGCGAAGCCTTGATAATTGGCGGAGGCCCTATTAAGATGACAGTAAGCAGCCTGTAGTCTTTCTTACTGAGGCACAGCATGAAAGTCGCTGACCTCGTAGAGACGGCCGAAAAAGTTTGCTTGGTCTGCTGACAAACTGCAGATTTATACTATCTGCAGTCATGCTCATTTAAGACTCAGCTGTCTATGGAAACACTAACTGAGGACGCAGGTAGACGTTCCAAAGGGCCTTGCATAGCAAATTTACTTATGCTTATTGCGAATTAGCATTTTCGATTTTCACTAATTCTAGCAGTAAGAATCTACGCTCTTGTCCTATAATAAGTGTGACAACTTTTCCTCTCAATTTCACAATAAGCCTTCTGTGAACTTCCTCATACGCTTCGTTTTGGAGGTTTGCGTTGCTTGGAAAAGCATCAAGCTAAAATGGAAGACGGTGGCAGAGTTGGCAAAGTACAAACTGTCGACAGCATGGGTATGGGTTCGGTGTCCTTACACGTACCCTGAGAAGCTCCTGGGACGGCAAAGTGCGAAGCTTTTTCTGCTGTCCCTAAACAGGGACAAAAGGTATGGTAAGGTACAGTATGGAAAGAGTAATGGTTAAGCCATCGATGATGGAAGTGCTGCAGATAAACCCGCAACTCAGTAAGGCAGCAACGGCCTGTCTGGTGGAGTACATCACCATACAGAGCATCCCAGCCGTACTCATACAAGAGCCCTGGATCAGTTAGGATAACAAAAGCCCTGCATCAGTAAGGATAACAAGATCCAGGGTTAAGACCATGAAAAATTACGCGTTGTTCTACAAGGCAGAAGGTAAGACCATGACTTGCATCCATATCAAAAACCAAATAGAGGCATTTCTTTTGAATAATTACAACTCAGGAGATCTGACGGCGACAACTTGTAAAAAGGAGTGTGGCAAACCACTCTGTCTGACCTCATGGTAGATATCTTGGAGAAGATAAGTGACTTAACAAGGCAAAAAAATTGGATACTGGTACTGAGCTGTGACGCAAAATCCCATCATACATGATGGAAAGCGCTGGTATCAATCAAGGAGATTTATATGATTTTATTATACATATCTTCCAACATCACCCACTTTTGTAGTAAAAAATAGGCATAGGAAAATAGGATTGCTAGATATCACTCCTGCTACAAACGAGGAAGGGTTAGAAATAAGCGAACGGAGAGTAGTCGAAGAAGCATCAATGTCGGATCACCGATAGTTGCGCTTCAAGGTGAACTTTCAGAATAGGATATGTAGTTTTCAAAGAAATCCCAGGAAAACTGATTGTATCAAGTATACACACCTGGTTACTCAATAAATTACCTGCGATAATATTGTCAATTTAGATAGGGCGGTAGAAAATATCAATAAGACACTAGCAATGGAGTTCGAGAAAGCCTGCCCGGCTAACAGAACTCCTAAGTTTTCAAAAGGGAGATGGTTTCAAAAAGGAAACAGGTTAGGAAACTCTATACTGAAATAGTATAAGATAAAGTAAGAAACAATTCAAGTACCTAGTTAGAAATTCAAGAAGGACTTCATAGCCGAAGTTCTGCGAATCTATCGCGGTAACAGACAAAGCTTCGAGGTTACGCATCTGGGTCGAAAGAAGCCAAGAGGTTCTGGCAACATTGGTGGAAACCACCAATAAGAACATTGATCTTTTTCTCTCTTTCTCTCTCTCCGAAGAGGAAATAAGTGTTCTTATTAATAGGAAATAATACGGTGGGATATTCAAGCCTTTAAGCTTGATCCGAATGGTATTCTATCGATTATGCTACAGAAAGCACCGGAGGTAGCAATCCAAAAAATTATGGAAATTTTTAGACACAGTCTAAAAATAGGGTTCATACCAAAAGCTTGGAGGGAAGTTAATGTGGTTTTTATACCTAAAGCTGGTAAACAGGGGTATATAGCAGCAAAAGATTTCAGACCAATAAGTCTGTCATTATTCATGCTTAAAACCTTAGAACGAATATTGGAGATTCACGTCAGGAATAGATGCAGTATTGGCTTTTTGACTGAGCCACAGTATGAGCCATGCATATATGAGAGGTGGTGGGGAAAATAGAGAAGAGTTTACACTTCTTTGAGTTCGCGATAGTGACCTTGTTTGATATAGAAGGAGCCTTCAATAATGGAAAATAAACAGTTCCGTTGGGCAAAGCTCAGTTAGCATGTCTTTAACCAAGGGAACCCGTCAAGGGGGGGCTGTCAACCAGGTCGCACTCAAGGCAATGGAATAAACCAACATTAACTCTGAATCAGGGGCTGTCACACAGTGTTCACGGCACTATGCAACCAGAACCGGGTAAGACTTTGTTGGGTACTGAGACACTGCGGTATTAAAGGAAATGAACAACGGATGAGCTTGCAAGAAATGAAGGCTACTCGGATATGGTGTGGTTGCCAACATCAAATCACCCCACTGCACAATGAGGGACACTATCGACAAAAAAATGGGTCCGTTTTAGTACCTGGTATTGGTGTGTGATGGCATATCCATCAAACTCCCTTTTTAACTTGTTAAATAGGCTACTTGTCTTCTTATGGAACCATAGCCATTTTATTATCGAGTTTTCTAATAAAATAAAGTTTTCTAATTTATAACTATCACTTTAACTTTAAGAGAAATAGAATATCAAATAAATGTACGCCACATCACCATGAAACAGCAGAATAAATCATCTTTTTCATATTCTGACGTCTAATGAATGTGTTCTGTGGACTCCTGTGCATTACACAGAAAAGTAAAAAAAAACTAAAAAAGAAATCCTCTCCCATTTCAAATAGGTCACTGTGGACAGATCTCAAGAAACTATGTCATTTATCAAATCACAAATACTTGCACCAAATGTGAGTGATATCTGACTCCTGGTCCAGTTTGTCTTTGCCATGCCAACATCAAACCTGATAAATGACTTACAAATGTCATGACAAATGTTTGCTTTTCAATTACTTACCCTACCGCCATTTAACCATGTCTTCAAGTAACTCTATTACAGACACTCACTACATAGCAAAGTACCACCGAATTTTGGTCATCGAAAGCCTTATTTATCAGTGTTAAGGAAACCCAATGTCTGTAAAGGATTTTAAGTCACTTGCACAAGTATAAGCGCAACAAACTTCAAACTTGATTTGCAAAATTAATAAACTCTGCGAGACCATTGGCGTCCGTCCATCTGCATTCAATATACCCATCGCCATTCCCTTCACCATCACCATCACCATCAGACTCACCATAGCCATCGTCATTACCATCACCATCACCGGTTTCCTAACGATGATAAATGGCTCGTAAAATCTACCATTATCCCAATGTAATACAAAAGCCTACACCATCATCACCATGACTTGGTTTAGTATTGCTCCCAACCCTCTTACCCTGCCTGCTTTAAACCGATCCAGCCTGCGGTGCCCTGCATTTTTCATTTGTCCAACTGGCAAAATGTTATCCTTTTTGCATCTGACACAGTTTATTTATACTTCAACGGGTCAGCTCTCTATGGACGGACTAGGGAACACAACTAGTCCCCCTTCAGTTCTTTAGCTTTGTGTGATGGCTTTTGTCTTTGCGAAAATGTAAACCTTCTTTCTATATTGACCATAGGGAAACAGCACAAGTATTACAAAAAAAAAAAAAAAAAAAAATGGATGCATGGGATAAAGTCATCCCCTAAACTATGAAGATACGGATACCCTCTTGACGCCACGTACCGTATGTTTAACAGATTTTAGTTTCAAGAATGGGCTCGTTTATGGGTATTAAAATATTTACGAAAGCTAAGAAGGTTTTTATGGGTCTGTCTATATAAATTGGGAAACATGTACTTAGGCAATGGTTTATAGCTATTTGTGGAAGACGTTAGACGTTGGAATAGTAGGTAGTTAATAAAGCTTGGAGATGGTTCACGCTACACTGATACTGTTATTCGTATGGCCTGGTTGCTTCTGTTGAGTGTACGTGCTAATCGCAGGATGTCAGAGGATGATGGGGCTTACCGGTGTTTATTATCCTTAAGCTGAAGTGAAGGTAAACATGTTTATGTTAGCTGGTTGATCAGACATTCTATAAGCCTACTGCTTATTATTCTATATATCTACATAATTGTCTGCAAAAGGTGGTCGAAAGTTTACTTTTACGTGTTCATGTAGAAACAGTATTTAAAGCAGTGGTTTCAGGTTTAGGTTTTTTTTTGTAAATTAACACGGCCTTGAAGTGTGTCTTTAAGCGAACATCCTTGCTGCGTGAACCCTTTTAACATATATCTTCTCAACCCATACGCATAATGGGTTGTATCTTCTCAAGGACGGTATGACTACATATTTCTATTGCAGTTTCGTAGCTAGTGGTATCTACTGGTATCTACTGTTTGTTGGAGAGTTGATGATGACGTTGAAGAGACGTTTCTGAAATCTAAGTGTTGTGTCATTTCCCTTTCTTACCAATATAAATACAAGGTTGAATTTATGTATATTTCAGATCGAATTTGTTTGGCTGTCATTCTGCTTTGCCGATCATTTGTCAGTTAATAACAGTCGAAGATAATTGTCAATGACAATATATTACACAGCACATAGCACTTGTTAACTGCTAATTCTATCTTGCATATGTGACGCTGAGCCTAGTGGCTTAGCCACTTCCCCATAAAACCTCTCAAAGCGATGTGATCTTCGACCAACTGCCTCCAGTAGCGCTCTCGAAAACGGTTAAAGTTCATTTCTATTTGTTTTCGCCTAAGTAAACTAGGTTTTCTACGTTGTCACTTTCAATAGGAATCGTATGCTCTTAGTTTTTGCTCTGAATATTCACTCGCTCTACACATTCTATCCATCTTAGACACTTTTATTAACAAGGCGATATCATTGTACACATTGTAGAAATCTTTGCTAGCCCTTCTCTTCCAAAGCTCGTTATCGAAAACCGATTCGTCGTTTTAAAACGGTTGAGAATATCTAGGACTGTTAAATTCTTATGTAGTAATAGACTTATAACCAATTCGTAGTTTTAAAACGGTCAAGCATATCTAGGACTGTTAGAATCTTATTTAGTAATAGACTTATAACTTAGTTGTCATCCTAGACCAAAAAACCGTCAAATTGCAACTGGAACACATCAGGCTAACCGGAGCCCTTAATGATGTAGCTCTCTATGTTTACCTTTACTATGTAAAGATATTACAACTATTTTGGTCGGGTGGAAGGAAAACTTCGCTTTCAACGCATATAATTAGTTGTTCGTTTTGAATGAAAACAAATTAGACCTTCTTAAGCAGCCTATAGAAGTCAGTTTTCAATATTCTTAGGCGATTTTACTACTAAATTTCGTTACTCATACTACATATATTCTGTTCGGAAAATTTTGAACTCATGACATCTTTTCACATTTTAAAAAAATTTCCGAAATTTCTTCGAGTACCACATCTTAATTTTTTCTATCACTTTTTTTCGAACAAGCCGATGTTCGTTCGAGCAGGTCTCGTTCTTCAACGCAGCGTCGCTTCATAGGCGAGTTACTTTGCCTTACTTACACAACGTTTCGTGTGAGTGATCAAATGGAACAACGGTCATTTCTAAACTTCGATGTTATCGATCTTTGGCACTTAATGCAAGTTGTCCAGCCAATGTAGGGTCTTGCTAGTTGTTGAATAACACATAGCATGTTCAATGTAAGAATATACCTTTTTTTAAATTAACGCGCGCTAGAGAAGTTAAGTTTAATTTAAGGTAAGCGATATGTACGGCTTATGAAAAAGGGATAGTTAACATTCTAAAGTCGATATAAAGCGACGTGGTTGTCCCTCTAACTGATTATACTACTCTCATCTTACGTTTTTGTGAACGTTTCTCTGTAAAATTCCCAAATAAATCAAAGTGTTAACTCAAAGAAAGACAGCACTTCACTTCGTTGTTCAACACACGACTGACAATTTTATTATTTTTATAAACCGAAATTTGCTTTGCACACGCAATTTTTTCCAGATTATTATTTGCTGATTATTGCTTCCAGCCGTGAGAACAGACATAGGTAGACGATTCGGAAATTTGAGTCCGCGAATTTATACCAGTGTGTCTGGTCCCACGCTTGGAACGATATCAGCATTACAGTAAATTAATAAAAATGCAAATCGACAAAAAGTATAAGAAATGAAATTTCTATAAAATGAAATTTTATGCGTAACAAAGTCTTTCTGACTGAATTCTGGCCAGTCTGATGCCAACGAATGAAGTACAAAGCAGAAGAAGTATTTAAGCAATCATAAAGTCGTTGTCCTGCTTGTTTTGGATGTCAGAAGGACAACATCATTGCAGTGATACTCGTTTAGGTATAGTAAATGAAACACCCAATTAATCTTTTACCAGATGATCCGTGTTTCTAACAGTATAGTATGCCTCCGTTTATTAAGCATTAGGTATTGCAGAATTCGACAAACTATATTCATATCGTGCACACTTATGGTGAATTTGAGTGCGGTGTAGCATTATACTTACAAAAGCTGCAAGCGACATTTAGTTAATCACAAAAAGTTATTGCTTGATAGAGAGTTGTTTTACTCTATTCTAGAATCTAAAAGTCAATAAGAAGACACGTTTGAATGATATGAAGCTCTTCTGTGCCGTTTGGGTTGCTGGTAGACCCAGAGTGAGGTTATAGTTGAAGATGGCGCCAGGAGTTTTCACCTGCTTCCCATCATATTATGTCACTCAACCTCAAGATGTCTACCTTGTACTGCATGAAATCTTCCAAATTGAGTAAATTCGGTTTTTTTAAGACCTTTTCGTTTTCAATTGCAAAAAGACATTAACAAGATATCAGTCAATATCCAAGGTTATTATTTCAGTTTCGCAACATATATAGTATAATTAAATACTGTTCTGGCCCACACCCACACCCAATTGACAATTTTTTTTTTTTTTTTGTGAGGTAGAAGGCTCACAATTCATCCACTTCAATTAGCAAACTCCAGGATACGTAAAGTATGAGGCTTTATATTTATCTCAGAAAAATATGAGAATACAGAAAAGCAGGCTGTATGCCCGGCGTCATAATTTTTATAAATATTTCGGCAATTACAGCAAATAAAATTCTCCATACTTCTCTACTTCGTTAGATTTTCTATGAGATGTTAGTGAGAGTGCTTCTATTGGTTCTTATTTCGTCCTAAGTTACCATGAGCAGCAAACAAGTCAACCTTTCGGCAAGTATTTGACCAGAACAGCCACAACCTGATATTAAACTTGGTGAAATTGTTTATCCATATTTGCCTAACCTGATTTTGTGGCTGACTGTATCTATTGTAGTTCAACCCTACCTTCCTCAGAGATGATGCATCATTTCAGAAACATTCTCTGCTGGTTCTCCTGTAATGCTTATTTGTGAGATAGAGGTGAAGAGTCTGATGATTTTTTTTTTTTTTTTTTTTTTTTTGCGGATTTGCTCCTACATCAGCTGCCATTTGGCGGAGGCGTTGCAATTTTAATATCAGAGTTTGTCGAATCTCTCTGTTTCATGGTGATAGAGCAGCGCAAAGTATGTATATCCCTTTTCACCAACAGAAATAATGTTGGGAAAAGGACAAAAAACTGAAAACCGATTTTTTGCGAAAACTCTCGTAATCTCAATCGAAATCATAAGCTTTACCATATATTTTTTTGGTTTTGGAAACCCTTTGGCAAAACTAGTTTTTAATGAAACCTCTTTTTCGTAAGCTAAATTAGGAAGAAGTGTAACATTGATGTAACTTCTGGCAACTGACTTGACGATTAACATATCAGAATTTGGCATTCGAACGTTAACACTGTCATTATGACAGCACGCTAAACCAAGCGGAATTTCGCGACTTTTTTCAAATTCGTGTTCATCTTCGTCAGCCATAGAGTCATCTGTAATTGGATCTCATCTGAGACAAACAAAGAACGGTCCTTGTGATGGATCTGCTCTAGCACCTATTTACAGCTGCTAATGCTTTCGCGGCCTATACGTGCTTGTCGAGTTGCATGCTATGGACTCATTTGCTCATCTTTAATAGGTATAGTGACATAAATTCGTTATTATGCTGCTTGGGTGTCTGAATATGTGGCCTTAGTTGTTGGCGCACATAGAAGTCTTTTAGTTAGTTGTTCCTGATAAACCCCTAAGTAATACGGAGCCTTGTTATAAAAGTTGAGATTGGCAGCCATATGGTAGTGACCATGCACTATTCGTCTTAACCTTGTCTCCATTGCCAGGTTTGTTGAACCGTAGCGCTTTGTCCTATTCAGTGAGTAATAAAGACTCACCATATACGAGTACAACTTTCATGATAAAAGCTTCCTATTGGTCCTGGAAAACCCAAGTATGATAATAAGCAGTGTTCGCAATTTTTTATTATTTACTGAGCGTGACTCAATAATGTACATATGAATATCTTTTCGCATGTTTAACCTCAAAAATATCTGAAAGCACAAAACCCAATACACCAAGTCAATATTTGCTGCCATTACTTATCGAGTCTCTGACTTCATTTCTCGGTAAACAAAAACTTCGATGTAAGCCAAATGAGCAATTTGTCGTCGACGTCGTCCATAAAGGTTGTCACCAAGTATCACATACATTATCTTCCACGAAAGTTCTGCAAAGATAACAATAACCAAACGCACAACGTCTTCCAAAGATTATTGTCAATATAACACGGGGGATTCTCCGTTCTCAGCACAATTTAGCTCTAAATAACCACACACTCCTAAACCAATACAAATACACATGTGTGACCATAACTCGGTTTATTGACCTAATTTCATAAGCAATCACCACCCCCATTTGTCGATATGACGACCATATCCTGGCCCACAACCCCACCAGTGATTTTTGGCCATGCCAGCAGTCGTCCCCGTTGTCCTCGTCATCTAGGGAGTTTTTTCTTGAAATGCCTTATCATCAGAAGTGAATTTCGTTATTTATTACAGAGAATGTAATGTTTGTAAGCAATCGGGCGGGCTGGGGGTACTTTATGGCGCTAAAGTACCAGAAGTCAGTCAGGCTCATAAACCGATTCAGACAATTGGACGCTTAGCCCCATCTCCTCTGTGAAACCTACTTTTGTTCTCCTTGAGCCCCACGAGCTCTCTGAGCTCTGTTGCCCAAAAAGTTTTTCTTAATTTGATTGTACCCGTCTATCCATCTATTCTGGTGTACAAGTGAGTTTTCATTTTTTTTTTTTTTTGTTACTGTTTGAAAAAATTTCCATCTTGAAGGAGGTTAATGAGTCATTAGGTCCTTATACCAGAGCGGCAAAGAGGATTCGTTTCGTTTGAAATAAAAATTCCAATCCGATTAAAACTCTGCTGAAGAGTGAAAAGAGAAAACGGGGCGGAACATAAACGGGAAAAGAAAAAAAACTTAAAGCGAGCAACAGAATCCTTAAGGAGTGCAATTTTTCTTCATTAAGTTGGGTGAACATTAAGAAAAATGTAATTCCTTCCGAGAAAAAGACGATTAAAAATGTAATCTCACCCTAGGGAGAGGTTTGTCTCTTTTTTCATGCAACGAGCTATTTCTGCCGAAGCACATAATCTGGCAAAATGAGAGATTGTCTCTGATGCAGGAGCAAAGCTGTTTTGTGTAGTGAGGACGTCTCGAAATGTTTCATCATATCTATCATGTATGGGACAATTAAGATGAAGCATGACAATGTAAACTTTTTGTGGAGCAAAGTTTCGTTGCAGTAAATCAAAGGAAATTTGTTGGAAAGGATTTCTCAATTACATAAGTCAACATGACAGTTTTATTTCTCAGCATTTCTGCTAATGCCATACATACATTGTTCGTAGGGGTGGACAGTGGTGGTAAAAGATTTGGTCCCTCTTCAAACTTGTTATGAAGATTTATGCTTTTTCTAAATGTTTTGAAATAAATAGCCTTTAGATAGCAATTTGCACATAAGTAACCCTATCAATTATTTAAGTGATGGTTCCAAAAGGTTTAATCAAAATATTGCGTCACCTCAAGAACGACATGACTAAATTCAAGTCAAGCCCTAATCGAGAAGGCAGACAACCCTAAATCAGGGTCTTGAAATACTCTCGACTTTCCGCCTGCAATTAGAGAAGCATTGAGTTCACTAGCTTGAGAGTGGTGTACAGGTTCAGCCAGGTCTTAAGCGCAGCTTGAATGTCACAGATAAATCACTCGTCCACCAAATATTCATTGTCAGTTCATTGCCATCAGCATTGCTTATATCTTTGTTTGAAAAATGGACACGAGTCTTGTGCTTGTCATCTAACAAGCACCATAGCAGTTTACCGCCGTCATCTAATTTTCGGAGCAGTTAGTTCCCGCAATTAGGGTCTTAGTCACCAGCTTTATCTACAAAACTGGTAATTCGTATGGCTGTGTTGTCTGACGGAACTATGGCAATTAAAACTGTCAGTCTTCTTAAGAATTAGTTTTTAGTGGCCTACCTTAAGTTTTTGGGTTTGCTTAAGTTCTTGCTGCAAATCTGCGTTCCAGCATAGAACGCGAAATCCGCAGGTGTGGACGAGTTTTTCCTGACTGGAAACGTCAGCTCAAAACATTTGGTAACATGTACCGAGTCGACCACCGACGAATGCACACGTCACCCAGTGCACTCGTTTTTCGTGTGCCGTGAAAAAAAACACCACCGAATAACGTGTTACGTTGTGCCAAGATATAAAAAAACCAACTTCTCTTCTTTTCTTCCAGTCAACGGGGAACTTTTATTTAGTTATAATATTGCTGCTGATGTAAGAGAAATGACCGTCGCTGTTGCTGCCCTAATTCTTGGAGGCTTGAATTAGGCTTGTATTTAACAAGTGTAAATTTTGTTGGTGCACTGTTTCATATTGCTGTGAGGGCATAACACCTTCAGCAATTTGATTCGGTAAACTAAAGTCAAAGTTCTCACTTCGCAGCCTTGCTAAGCATCTATGCTGTTTGTGCTTTTTGTATTTGTTTCTGGTTATGACTAGGGAATTCAGGGTTGACATAGCTAATATATGCGGGCTAAAAAGCAATCACGTCTGTTAGTGCAGACCAGCAGTGCTGGCATTTAGTGAAATACAAGCAGATCCCCGCCAATACCTCTCAGATCACTCTGATCTGAAGCTACCTGGCTTCGAACTTGTGCCATCGCGGTCCCGCCATTTAAGTGCGTGGTAATATAGCTTACCAAGTGGCTTCGACATTCTGGATAGACAACACCCGACGGATGGTGCATTGAAATCTTCGCTGCGGAAAACAACTTGACGCAGCTTGTGATTGAGCTTACGAGAATACCAGAAGTTGGAAGTGCCATACTTTGTAAGTACACCGTTGATGAGCTCTCTCCTCTAGGCTCGTACAGCCCTCACGAGAAAGAGAGAGAAAAGATTCCTAAAAGAATCGTATGGCAACACGAGGAAGCCAATTAGAACGGACTTAATAGCTTCTTTAGGAATTTTAACTGGTCGTTATATTTCCTCGATAACGACGTGGATGCCGCTGTTGATATGATCACAGACATTATTCTCTTTGGGATGAAATGTTTCATCACTCATAATGAAGAGTATTAGACCAAAAGAAAAAGCGTGGTAAAACTAGAGCTGTAAAGAGGCTGTCAGCTCTGCTCAGCTCAGGCAAGAACGGAGGCAAAAAATACCACAATGACCCAAAAGTAATAAAAATTGTTGGTCATTCATCAAAACCATTAGAAAATCTGACTCATCCTTCATCCCAACGCTCATTTACAATGACAATACAGCTATCAGCTCTTTGGAGAAAGCCCATCTTCCTATTGCACACTTTGCGGCTAGCTCAGTACTTATAGATTGTACTTTGTCCCCGCCTACAATTAAGTGCGTCGAATCTTCAATGGGACGAATACACTTTCGCACTCATGTAGTAGCAAAAGGATATACTTAACGATCTTAATATACACAAATCCGCTGGTGTAGATGGTATATCTCCCCTTCTTCTAAAGAGGTGTTCTTCCACGCTGGCAAAACCACTGCGTAAGTTTTTTCATCAATCCTACCCTTTAGGATTCTTTCCGAGCAGATGAAAAACAGTATTTTCCAGCCCCTCCCTTAAAAAAGGCGAATCTTCTCCTCTCTCTTCCTACAAACCCATTGCACTTACGTCCCTTCTTTCCAAGGTCATGGAAACGCTGATAAACCGTCAGCTCATTAAATATTTCGAAACACGTAAGCTTCTCAATGACCAAGAGTACGGTTTTCGTAGAAGCAGGTCCACAGGTGACTTGATGGCATGTCTCACCGAAAATTGGAACCATAGCGTACATCATTTGATATTTCTTAAGCATTTGACAGAGTTTGGCATCAGGCTCTTTTGCCGAAAATACATGCTTCTGTGGTCGATGACTCTCTTCTAATTGGATAACAA
Organism: Volucella inanis; assembly: GCA_907269105.1. NCBI lineage: Eukaryota > Metazoa > Arthropoda > Insecta > Diptera > Syrphidae > Volucella > Volucella inanis. Next base: position 100,683,057 of record OU026157.1, on the reverse strand, counting down.
ATTTCAGAACGTTGAATTCAAGTTGTGTTGTATGGTTTCAAATCCGATATTCACAAAATAAATGCTGCTGTGCCCCAGGGCTCCCTTCTGTCTCCGACACTCTTTTTAATTTTCATCAATGATCTTTTGTCTGCTACTTATAATATTCCTCTGCTTTTTATATTCGATCCCGAACTCACGTCCCTGCTCTTCGGGACAATATTAACAGCACAACCAATCGGGGAACTATCAACAGTGTAGAATTTAATGCTTCCAAAATTCAATGCCGTCTGTTGTCATTAAAGCAAAATTTAAATACCCAGCCATTATCCATTATCTAGTGGCACTTAACATACATCGTCGAAACCGAAAAACTTTCCATTTTTCCCTCCAAAATTCCCTTCGCCCGCTCTGTGTGCAAACATTTTAAGAGTATACAAAGCCCTTGTGCGTGCGCTCATTATACATATATACAAAGATATAAATGTTTCAGTTCTGAACACTTTCCTCTACCTTCTGTCTCGTTGTAGCATTGACGAATATTTTTAACTCCTTCTTAAAGTATGTCGAATTAGTTTTTCTCTGATGGTCTTAAAGCCGATAAAGCCGATAAACGATTGCTTCAACGTTACCTACATCAGAGCTAAATTCTTTTGCATAAGTATACTCGTATGATGTGCACACATCGACGAAGCGAAAATCTACTCCATCAAAGAAGGCTTTTAGAAACTTTTTAACAAAGCCTACGAATGTTTCGATAATCTATATCTTTAAAAATAACATACTAAAATTCTAAAGAGTAGCCGATCAGCGGTCAGAAAGTTACGTTTGCTACAGGTCTACCAGAGATATTGTTTGAGCTCTGTCGTCATCGTACACCATTAAAATACGATTCCGGTTTCTATTGTTAAACTTCAGGTGTACAGAAATGCCTGAGAAGGTGTACTTCTTAAGGATTTTTCGTTTATAACTACGTCACATTTTTTCGGAGCCAGACACAGTTAGTTTTACTATGACCGTTATACTGAGCACTTCATAAATTATTTTAGTAAAACTGAGTGATCAACCTCTGTATTCAAAGGAAAGAGGTGCTCACAACATCTCGATTAAGAGCTTTAACAGCCCAACATGCGCTTTTTGAAGAAGAGAAAGGTGAATATGTGGGCCTTGAATAGTAGATTAGCTCCAAATATAATTTTTATCTATTTATAACAATGAAATCAATTATTTTATTTTTAAACGTGTTTTTCTCGAAATTACATTTTTCAAATTTGCTACAGTTGTAACTCGAAAACAGATCATCCGATCGCTTTGATTTTTTTTATATATATGTTTCTCTATACAACGACCCTTCAGTTTTTCGATTGTATGAAAAATGTAATTTTGGCAGGCCAAAAATCATCAAATCAAAAATTTTAATTATCTTTTTGTTTGTTTGTTTTTTTTATATAAGCCACAACGAAGGCTGCAATCATCGAAACTAGGACCTTTTTGTGACTTATTTATGTATAAATATATCCTCCAAATTTAGAACATTTTATGCAATAGTTTTTTTTTAAAAATATTTCCAAAAATCAGTTTTTTTTAGCGGTCACACCAGGTGTGCGCCTTAAGCCAAATAACTCCATTAAAAACCTCCAACACCAAAAACCGAGCACGGAGCTGAAGGAGAGAGAGCTGTGGATTTAGTCGGTAGTTTTGAGGTTCTCTGAATTTCGGAAGACTCCATTATCTTGGATATATCAAGCGGATGGATAAAGACTTTTCAGTTAAAAGGGTCGTCTTTCATCCATTTCAATACTTCTCAGAGCCACAAGGTAGCCGTAATAATCGGTTTAAAAATCAAAATGTCACGGATGTAAGAATATTGTGTGCCCGGAAGTTCGGGAACCAACGCTACAGTTAATTATTGTTTTCTTTTTTCGTGTGTAATATTTGTACCTACTCATTTTCATATCTTAGCTTGAGCAAGATATGATTGCTAGATAGCGTGCGAGCTCAATATGCGTGTGTAAAGGCCGCATTTTGTGTAAAATGCGAGAGAAATTGACATTGATTACAATTCACACGTATTTACGGACAGGTTAACACGGTAGAGGCTCTGAGTGGAAATCGGGTTTTGGTTGTCCAATATCTGGAAAGTTTGCCATTTGGGTTAGATCATTTATGGTATGCATGTACATCTGCTTGGCTATGCAAGCCTAATTTGAGACGTAAAGTGAATAAAATTGTTTAGGGATTCGACCGAGCGAAACATTGTTTCATAAGTATTTGTTTGTTTCATAAATGTTTATGCAGTGTATATAGAATGTTTCGTTCGGTCTGGACGCACCTTAATGGTCCTGCTAAAGCGATAATTTTTCCTAGATGAATTAAAGTAGATAGCAAACACTACGAATCCTTTTGCAATCCCTTAAACTCCTAAAAAATACAATAAGTGAGTTACCAACATTTGTCCGAGCCTGTAAACAGATAGAATCACAGTAATTTACGAGTAAAGTGAGGGGAATTATCGTTGATGACAATTCAAATGCATTCACAGTTTGGGTCAGACGGTAGAGGCAGAGGCAGAGACAGTTTTTTATCTATGTTAGTTCATTTATGGCTTATCCACTCTGCTTTTGACTTGTTTCTGAAATCAGGGGAAAAATGGCTTAAGCTGAACACAGCTCGTATATTTTTGACGCAAGTGTTCAAGGGATTTAAAAAATGAAATCACTATCATTAAAGGAAAGTAGATTTTTCTTCTCCATCACATAGTTTTATATCACGATTTATGCAGATTTCAGCCTAGCCATTATATCACTTTCACCCATTATTTAACGTTCATTTAAGTTATCCACCGCGCGTAGTCTAAAACACTGAGGCACACCTCTCTCCATATTGAAATTATATTACAGCCTAGAATCTTATGAGCTGCTTTGCCGTTATAGTGAATCCGCCCATTAAGGTCGTACCCCGTCGACCACCGACGAGTGTATTATGTCACTGCACTCATAATTCCTCTTGTGCTGCACACCAAAAAAATTTAAAAACAAAAAAAAAATAATAATAATAATAAAAAGACAAACCAGTGCAAAGCAGTGCAATTAAAAAAAAATAAAACAAAAATATCACACAGTACGGGTATCCCACCACACCCGCTCCAGGTCATCATACTGTTGTTTGCACTCGGTCACTGCTGTTACTATATTTCTCATACGGTGCGGGCAGTGACGGAGTATGTAACATCCGATGGATAGCGGGTTGTGTGTAAAAAATTTGTTGGTGCACTGATTCATATTGTTGTAAGGGCATAACACCTACAGCAATTTGATTCGGTAAACCATCGCCAGAATTTTCACTTCGCAGCCTTGCTTTGTATCGTCGGTGTTTGTTTTTGCTGGGTTTATTTGTAATTATGACTAGGGAATTCAGGGTGGACTTAGCCAATATATGCGGGCTAAAATGTAATCACTTTTCTGCGTACGTCCACGTTGGTAAGTACCGACCAGCTGTTTTGACACATAGTGAAACACAGTAGATCCCCGCCCACACCTCTCAGATCACTCTGATCTTAAAGCTACCGGACTACGAACTAGTACCACCATTCTTCCCCCATCGCGGTCTCACCATTTATGTGCGTTATGATGTAGCTTACCAAATTCTACCACAAAGTAGTACCTGTTCCAATCCGGAATTCAAATTCATGTGGTTAAAATTCCATCTCCGTAAGCAAATTATCCACTACTGTTTTATTTACAGAAGCCCCAAACTGGACAGCAACTCGACCTTTCAGGAGTTTGATGCGCTCTCTGACTCCATTCAAAGGATTGTATCCCTATATCCTCATACTGAAATCACGATTACGGGCGATTTCAATAACACAATTCTGGTTGGCTTCGACATCCTGGACAGACAACACCCGAAGGAAGGTGTGTTGAGATATTCGCGGCGAAAAATAATTTAACCCAACTTGTGAATGAGCCCACACGAATACCAGACGTTGATATTCATACCGCCAACACCCTGGACTTGTTTTTAAATTATCACCCTGACAAGTACCGTGTTGATATTCTATCCTCTCTTGGCTCGTCGGACCATTGTGTCATATCTACTAAATTCTCGTACACCCACCACACAGTTAGAGAAAATATTCCTAAAAGAAGCGGACCTAATAACTTCTTTGGGAATTTGAACTGGTCGTTATATTTCCGTGGATGCCGCTGCTGATATGATCACAGAAACTATTCTCTTTGGAATGAGATGCTTTATCCCTCATCGGTTGAAGAGTATCAAACCAAAAGAAAAGGCATGGTATTACTCGAGATGTAAAGAGGCTGTCAGGGTTAGAGAATTGTTTTTTCGGTCCTACAAGACCAACCCGACAGAGAAAAACCGAAAAAAGTTTAAACGAGCCAGAAATGACTGCAACGTCTTTCTCAAGGTTGTGAAATTCCAATACGACCAAAAACTGAGGCAAAAAATACTGCAATGTCCCAAAGTCAGTAACAATTTTTGGTCATTCGTCAAAAACATTAGAAATTCTGCCTCATCCTCCATTCCAATGCTCATTCACAATATCATTCCAACTGTCAGCTGGACAAGGCCAATCTGCTTGCTGTACACTTTTCTGCTAGCTCCATACTCCCAGATTGTGCTTTGTCCCCGCCTACACTTGAGTAAGTCGAATCTACAATAGGACGAATCCACTTTCGAATTCGTGTGGTAGCGAGAATACTCAAAGATCTTAACATGCATAAATCCGCTGGTCCAGATGGTAAATCGCCTCTTCTTCTGAAGAGGTGTTCTTCCACGCTGGCAAAACCACTGCGTAAGCTTTTTCATCAATCCTACTCTTTAGGACTCTTTCCGAGCAGATGGAAAACAGCATTTTGTCTAGCTTGTCCCTAAAAAAAGCAAATCTTCTTTTCTCTCCTCCCACAGACCCAATATACATACGTCCCTTCTCTCCAAGGTCGTGAAAACGCTGATAAATCAGCTCATGAAATATCTAGAAACACGAAAACTTCTCAATGACCGGCAATATGGTTTTCGTAGCAACAGGTCCACTGGTGCTTTGATGGCATGTCTCACCGAAAAGTGGAACCAAAGCATACATCATCAATATTTTTAAGGCATTTGGCAGAGTTTGGCATCAGGCTCTTTTGTCGAAAATGCGTGCTTTTGGGATCGATGACTCTCTTCTTCAATGGATTATAAATTACTTTTCGGAACTTTCAATTCATGCTGTCTTGCACGGTTTCAATTTCGATATTCACAAAACAAACGCTGATGTGCCCCAGGGCTCCGTTCTGTCTCCGACACTCTTTTTAATTTTCATTAATGATCTCTACTCTGCTACTTCTAATCCGATATATTCCTTTGCTGATGACAGTTCTCTCTGCTTTTCATATTCGTTCCCTGACTCACACCCCTGCTCTTCGGTTGTAGAACGGAAACGGCAGCGTATGTTAAGCTCATTAAATTCCGATATTAACAGCATAACCAATTGGGGAACTATCGACCAAGTGGAATTTAATGCTTCCAAAACTCAATGCTGTCTGCTGTCATTAAAGCGAAATTTAAATACCCAGCCATTATCCATGAATGGCACTTGCATCGTCGAAACCGATAAGCTTTCCACTCTCGGTTTGTGTAAGTGTATTCGTATTCGATGTCGCCAAAAATGCTGCGAAATGTCTAGGTTTCCTCAAGCGATGTAAAAAATATTTTACCCCCTCTGATCTGGCCACAATATATAAGGCATTCATCCGCTCAAAATTGGAGTACAATGCTCACATCTGGTCAGGTGCTACTAAAACATATCTGCACCTGCTAGATAGGATTCAAAACCGTGCGATAAAACTCATTGGTGATACTATATCAGTCATTCAATTGATACCCTCGAACATCGACGTAATGTCTCCTGTCTCACTTTTTTTTATTGCTATTTTTAACACCAGTGCTCCATTGAAACCGCCAGTAGCATTCCGCCCATTCAAACTTTCAATCGTAACACCCATCTCGCTATGAATGGTCATCAGTATACCCTCAAGACCATTTTCGGGCGTACTCTAAAATATCGTGATTCTTTCCTAAACCGAGTAAGGCGAGTTGTAGCCTATGGGATGCCCCTCCGACCTCTGTGTTTTCTGGTCGTTATAATTTACAAACATTTAAAAACAATGTACATCGGCACCTGTCTTTTCTTCCTCCCTAAATTTCCTTCGCCCATGCTGTACGAACATTTTAAGGGTACAAAAACCCCTTGAGCGCGCGTTGATTATAAAAAAAGGTGTTTAAGGCACCCTCGCTCTCATGTGAATGGCACCTTTTGGTAACATAATAACTATATTTACTCGAACGAATAATTCATTGCAGCAATTTTTAGAGAATATGGATATTTTGATATATATTTGTCAGACGCCTATTACCACATATATGTATGTAACTAATCGACCATCCCATATCAAGAAATAAAACATCGATAGGTAAATGAATGAAACTCTGAATTAGGTAAAGAACTAGCTTGTGCAGTAATCAAATGACCTAATACCTAATTGGAAATCCCAATTTTCAGCATCAGTGCTCCATCAAAATTACCAATAGCATTTCGTTACTTCAAAGTTTCAACCATTACACCCGTCCCGCTATTGATACTTATCAGTATACCCACAAGACCTTTTGGAACGTACTCTAAAATATACTGATTCCTTACAACTCGCTTATACATATATGCCTCTCTTTTTATGCTCTTTAAAAGCTTTTCGCCCGCGCTGTGTGCAATCATTTAAGGATGCTTAAGTTACCTTAAGCGTGGGTTATTTATAAAAAAAATGAGGACAGCTCAACAGCAAAAACAAAAACATCAACCCCGAGAACTGAATGATGAAAGCATAGATTCTTGGCAATAAAAAATTTAGTATAATTGCTTGAAGTGAAGCCCTACCGTAGCCCACATATGTACGTATACGTTTGGATTGACGTGTCAGATTTCCAGCGCCGTTTTTTAATAATAAAGCTTTAATTTATCACTATTCTTATGCCTACGCGAACGAGTAGGTACACCTACATACTTCACCAACTAAAAGTTAATTTTTTTTTTTTCTACTCAAGGTTGTGTACGTATTAAGTGAAGCATGGTCCACCTTAATACTTGTCATTCACATAGCAAGACGTAAGAAACCCTAGTTTGATTCTTTGATATCTGGTACAAGTAGATCAAATAGACAGGGATCTATTCGTAATATGTATCTGTAAGTGTTTTTTTTTTTTTTTTTTTTTTTTTTTTTTTTTTTTTTTTTTTTTTTTTGCAATAACGTGGCTTTATAGAGGTAAAATACAAATACTGTGGGGGTTCATTCCGGCAAACAGTCTAAATGGGCACTATCAAAACAGATTCATTAGAGGCAATACATTATTAAAAGATGTAATAACGTAGCAACTACCAGTTATAACTGAATCAAGACAATTTTAAATTCATAATCGCTATGTGGAATATAACAAGCATTTATATTCTGGAGTTGCGCAGAGACCAGTTTTCATTAGTTCACACAACAAAAAAAACTTAAAAGTGAAACCAACACTAATCGATGAGAAGAGTTAATGTTCAATCATTTCAAAACTATTAATTCCCCGGAAGTCTATATATTTACTTTATATATTATTATATATGCTTTATGTATCTTTTAAAACATGTCTAAGCATACAAGACTTGCTGTTGAAAGTTTTTCGCAGTATACCATGAACCGTAGTTCTCCCTCAATGCTAAACGCCTGAACGCAGAACATCGGCGCAAATCTGCTTCTTATTTGACATTTGACAGTTAGCATTTTTTTTTTATTACACCATATACGAATAAGGTTGGTATTGACATTTAGTCTTGTTTTCCTGCAAAATTCCTGAACAAAAAATTTAAATAAAGTTTGCTCCGTTCATATTTAACTGTTCCACTAACTGAATATCATAACCATCATTTTTGTTCCTTTCAGGAAATCAACCATTCGATATCACTAACCATAACCATGAATAGCCTAGGTTCCGAGTGCAATGAGCTGAAGAAAAAGTACGATGAATGTTTTAATTCATGGTTTTCTGGAAGATTCCTCCGTGGCGACACTGACGATTCAATGTGTTCACAAATCTTCAAAGTATATCAGGAATGTGTTAAGGTTTGTTGAATGGGAGGCAGTCTACCGTTCTCATTGTGCTTACTATCTGCATTTTTTTCCTTCTAAAGAATGCAATGCAGGAGCACAAGATCGAGTTCCGTGAAGTGGAAGGTGATTACACAACTGGCGATTTTAAATCATCCGACAAGACGAACAGTTGACAGGAAATTTGCGAAGGATTAACCGATTCAATTCAGTCAAGACGGCGAGTCAATAGCATTTGATGCGAAGTCTATCATAGTTTTGTTCCCAAGGCAGTTTATCACTTAAAGTTTTTACTGTTTACACGTATCTCCCAACGCTGTGCGTTACAAAGATTTATTCTATGTATTTCCAAAACCAAAAATCAATTAAAATTGTAAATATTCACTTTTTATTGCGTCTTTTGATTTAAATGGTGTATTCACCTAGAAAGCAGGACTCGGTTATATATTTTTGACGATTTGGGCAGAATTGTTCATTGTGTACGGATTGCCTACAGATTAGGCAGAGGTGGGATTGCTTTTTTGAGATGGTTTTTATCACTTGACACTTGTATTCATTGTGGCCAATTTTCCGACAAATCCAACATCTAATATTTCGCTGGTACTCTGCGCAGTTGTGGTCTTTCTGGGTACATCGGCGGCATAGTTGGCAGTGAATATAGTTCGGCTTGACGCAAATTCGACAGTACATGCAATGTCGGTAGGTATCTCCATTTTTTGATGGACAAACCTTGCAAAAGCTGCAGTGCATGTTTTCTTTCGTTGTCCAACGGTTGCAGAAGCTACAGTGCTTGTAGCCCTCCTTCAACGGCAGCGCAATCATCTCCAAGGGCACATTTGTGAAAAGTCTGACAGGACTTCCCAGTTTTCGGCCTTTAATTCCGTCGCTATAACTTTCATGATTGGTGTAGTTAATCTTATAATCACTCATATCCATCTCGGGCATAACCTCACAGATGTATGACGCACAGAAATAAGGGTACACCCAGAAAACTGCAGGTATCTTGTGGTTGGCTTTGGTTGAACGATAGAGACAAGTAAGTTGTTTAATGCTGTTGGCAATGACCTCAGTTCGACAGCCAAATGGTGGATCAGTAAATATTGCCAGATTCTCGTCGTCTTTTACATGCAGGAATTTTTTAAATGACTCCCGCTGTTCATCTACAAAGAAGTGATGGTTGCACATATTGTACCAAGCAAACTGATCATCGTCGTAGAAGTAAAAATATCTGTGATCAAAATCGAGGAGGAAAGAGTCTATTGTTGTGTGGTTTTTGAGATATGCGTGCAAGCGTGGTGTCCCAATGCACATCACTTTCCTTAAAGAAAAGAAAGTCATTTGAGCTGTCTGAGAAGGATTCTAAACCTACCTTATCCCACAATTTTCGAGGCACGATACAAAGAAATCCAGTGATTTGGCATCGAAAAAATACTGGGCTTCCACTTTGTCGTTATCCAGTGGCCGAATGAAGCTTGTGGGATCTGCAAACATCTCATCACTGATAGCTTGAAATGTGTAATGACCAGAATGAATATTGTTTTCCTGTTGAACGTATGGTTTATTGCAGGTGTGACAAAAGTTTCGATACTCCCTGGGAACGGCCTTTATCTGTAAATGAGCAATTGAGTAATGTTCTGTTCTTTTGTCTGAAACTTACCTTCCGTCGTAGCTTCTTATAGTCATATGTGTCAACGGGATAACGTTTCTTCTTTATGGATTCAGTAAGATCTCTAAAATTCACCCGATGCAGACAATCTTTCTTGCTACGAAAGGCCGAGCAAGCAAAGTATCCAGTCGATGGAGAAGACGTTTTATAAAAGTAAAGCATTGGACCATGTGGGCAATAAGGATGGGTTCCGGCTTCCACCTCGCAACGTACCAAGAGCTTTTCGGATTTATTCATTTCGAATTTTTACCGCACGACCTGCAGATTAACCCATCAGTATGAAAATATAATAAACACGCGTCACTATGCCGCTCTTTTGCATCTGACACATACATCAGCTGATTTTTAAATTTCATTTCAAAACTATTTACGACGGCGGTTGGGATTTTAAGGGATGTTCGGTTTATTTGCTTATTTTTTTTTATTAATTTCGGTAATTTATTTATGTTATATAAATCTGGTAGACTGTATTTTTTTTTTCCTTAGTTTACAGATATAAGTGAAAAATTTGTGAAGATATGGACATGGAAAACTGTCTTTGCCCTGACTGTGAGGGCAATAAGGCAAACTGTCGACCTGAGCTGCCAAACTGTTGGTCCGAAGAAAGGGAACCCCTATTTTTTTGACAGATTCGTAATCTGCGTGAAAATTCTTTTACATGAAACACTTTTTTCAAAAATGCGTTCTTTTCTCGTCAGAGGGCGCCATAAAACTTAACACATCAAAATTACTCGAAAAGTACGAAATATCGCGAAAAATGTTTCAGACAAAAGTCACAAGGTTCTGAAGGGGACATAAGATAGTGTCCACGAGTTTGACCTTGAGACCCATTTTCAAGGTCAAACGAAGGTCACTTTTGATTTTTCAAATGATAATTCCTGATTTTCATTGCTCAGTCGTATTACTTGTCATTTGTTTTTACATACTGCGTTTAGCATAACCCAGAAACAGCGACGGGGACGTAGCAGTATTTTGTTTCCCATTTCGACGTTTATTTCCCGAGACTACTTGAACAAATGCTGGAAAATATGACCGTTGACTTCAATACATTTGTCTATCCGCGCTCTAAATGAACCAACAGAACTGAGAAGTATTTTTGGCGTAATCTCCCAGCAAGCTTTAGTTATTCGTCTTTTCATGTTATCACGTGTTGTTGGCTTTTTTTTGTAAACCTCACTTTTTAAGTAGCCCCACAAGAAGAAATCAAGTGACGTAAGATCAGGTCATCTAGCAGACCATTGCCTCGAACCCCCTCGTTCGATCTATCGTTGATGGTAAACATTGTTTAATACGCCCCGGACTATTCATGTTGAAACCACAATATTTATCGCAACTCCAAAGGCAGTTCTCCTAGTAATACTGGAAGATGGTCCCGCAAGAAGTTTGTATACTTTTCGCCATTCATTTATCCCCAATAATTCCCCCCCAAACATTAACATTCCAAGAGTGCTTGGAACCAAAAAGGGTTTTCGGTAGTCCATTAATGCATATTATGTCGATTGATCGTACCGTGATTGGTGAAAGTCGACTCATCAGAGAATAACACCTCGGCGAAGAAAAGGGGGTCTCGTTCAATTTGTTGAAGTGCCCATTCACAAAAGGAAAGAACTGGAAAGTTCTTGATGCATTGAAACATGATAAGGATGGTATTTATGCCGATGTAATATCTTACAGACAGTCGTTTGAGAAATTCCTGATTCACGACTTATTTGGCGAGTGCTAATGTGAGGATCGTGTGCAACGGCAGCTAACACTGCTATTTCATTGTCCTCAACAGGGTTAAAGAATTTAATATAGTTTTGATTCATATTAATAGTGTGTTTATGATAGGTCGGAAATGTGATTTGAAATTTTTGGCTGGTTGGTGTACGTTCTTGAAAAAATATTTGATTTTTAAAACAATTGATTAGTGATTCAACACTATAGATCGGACCATGAGATGACGTTTCGTCGCTATGAATTGTTGGTGCCATAGAGTTAATTTGGGTGACCAGGTTTGTTTTACCTGGCTTGAACTTAAGTGCGTAGTTATATTCTTCCAGGGATGCTTTCCATCGCTTAAGGTTGGTGTTATTATTTTTGATACTAAGCTCAAGGGTTAGAGGAGAGGAACTTCTGCTGAACTGTATAGATAATTTCTAATGTGATTTAATGCCCATATCACGGCTAGCATCCCCTTTTCATTAGTCGAGTAGTTCTCTTTAGATTTACTAAATGTTCTTGATATGAAAGTAATAAGTGTGTCCTTTTGTAATAGGACATCGCCTAAAGTGTAGTTTGAGACATCAGTTGTAGAAAAGAAAAGTCGAAGGGGCTCTTAAAAAGGGGATAATTTAATATTGTGTCACCCGATGCTGAAGAGTTTTTGATTTTATTAAGCGCTTTATGGGCTTCTTCGTTAAGATGTATTGTTCTTTTTTACTGGAAAGATTTTTAGAGCTACGGCCATTCTCACCTTTTAAAAGGAATATCACTATAAAAACTCGATAAACTCGCCATACTCGTACGAAGCCAGCCATACCTCTAGGCCTATACTTGGGTCTATAGTACGGACACGAAATGGAGCGTCGGCATACCGCGCGTTTTATAAGATAACAATGCTACCGTTGCTACAGTCATGAAGCACATCTCAAGCGTATTTGAAGTTGGATATACTGACTAAAACAAGCATACATACATTTTGCTTATACGACCATACCAGAAGCATACACAAATAATAATAATAATAAAAATAATAATCGAATCATCAGTAAAATCTATAGGCTTCCAGAGATACACGTAAAAGAAACAGAACGGCAAATAAAATATCTGTTAAATTGAACAATTAAAAAAAGTGTTTCACCTTATAGTTCACCCATATGGCTAGTTGCGATGAAATGTTACAATTTTGACGAGCAAAAGTAGCGCGAGGTCATTGATTATCGAAAATAAAAGACGTCACTATCGACGTTAAGCACCCTATTACTAACATTGATCAGATATTAGATAAATTAAGAAGAGACCAATATTTTTCAATATTAGATCATGCAAAAGGATTCCATCAGATCAAGATGAATCCTGCAGATAAAACAGCATTCTCAACATCATTCGGACACTATGAATGGTTGCGCATGCCATTCGGGCTTAAAAATGCACCCGCCACATTCCAGCGAATGATGAATGAAGTGCTAGAAGGATTAATAAACAAAATGTGTGTAGTTCATGTAGACAATATCCTTGCCTTAAGCACATCATTGAAAGAGCACATGATTAATTTCAGATTAATATTCCATTGGTTATTTAAGTATAATCTAAATGTAGATAAATGTAACTTTTAAAGAAAGAAACTCAATTCATAGGACATATTGTACGATCCCTCCAAAGGTGAAAAATCAAATAATGACAAAATTGAGGCAATAGATAAAATTCCACTCCCAACATCTCAAACACAGATCAAGGCATTTTTAAAAATAACAAAATAATACCGCAAGTTTACAAATGCCTACGCAAAAAATGCGCATCAGATGACCCTTAATTTACAGAAAAGCAAAAACATCGATATTAAGGATATAACTTACATAAAATCACATTAAGAATTAAAGAAGCCTCTCTAAAGTGAAACTGTTCTGATCTACCCGGATTTCAATAAGAAATTTACTTTCAATACAGACGCATGTGATTACGTTATATGAGCAGTTTTATCACAGAAGGGACACCCAATAACATTCATTTCTAGAGCCCTTCACGTGCATGAAAGGAACTAAGGAAGGAAATTTGATCTTCAAACAGATCACCAACCATTGCAAAAGAAAAATGTAGGCAAGGGTATCTCACATCTCATTCGGCTAGGAGCGTCCGAGATGAGTATAAAATACCTAAAATGTACTCGTACTTCTAATACAGCAGCTGATTTTCTGAGTAGAAAAATTTAAATTAAAAAAATCAATGTATTGGACAATGAATCTGAACAAGTAAACATATTTGATTCAGACACAATAAATTCACAATTGTAGAAAGCAAATGATAACTTTACAAATAAATATACAATAGTAAATGTATTTAAACAGCCAAATATATTAAAATTAGGGAGGGAAATAAAAAAGGTAAAAAACAGAATAATTATAGAAATAGAGTAACTAGACAATGACAGTTTCAGTGACTCCTTATCCTTATCTTTATCCCATAAAATGAACCCAGAGTGACAGATATTTATACAGAATACAACGAACGAAGCGGAATACAATTAGCTTTAACAAAAATTAACATCCTCGTTTGAAACTTGAATAAAGAAATGATAAAATAAAAAAAAAAAAAAAAACATGAGAATGAAACAAGACATGCAGATATAGAAGAACTATTAAAGTCTTAAAACCAAAATATACCATATTTTAAAAAATTACGAAAGTTAGTGAATGATGTTATTAATTACTGCAATATACGAGTATGTTAACAGCTCCAAATACGAAGGAAACATATTAACCTAAAGTTCTATCTTACAGAAGCGCCAAAGGATATTATTAAAATAATTCATGTTGATATACCATATACCATATAGTAAAAACAAAATATTTAACCAACATTGATAAATTTAGCAAACTCATCATATATCCCAAATGCATACAGTCTCACACGTTAAACTTTACAAAAAAAAGAAATTTCACTTTCTGCTACAGATTTTTACTCGAGAGCTTGTTACTGCGATCTGAGTGAAAATTTGATATTTCATATGGTAAAACCTAATAATAACATTACGTCAATGTTCATATTCCTTAGTCGAAGAACTATGATTAATAACAAAAGAAAACAAAACCATAATATATATAGTACAAAATATAAACGAAAAACAAAAGAAGCTTCAAACGAAGTTTAACAAACATAAGTGACAGATTCTTAAATACTCTTTTTGACACCAAGAACGACAGAGACAAAGCAATAACAGAGAAATAATTAGGGATCAATATGGAAAATAACAATAAACTGATAGAAAACAATAATAAACCAATAAATATCAACGATAATTTACAAAATGGAATTAAGGCAATGCAAATAAATCAAAACAGAACAACCGATAAAACAAATATTTTTAAAAAATATATATATGGAAACATCAGGGAGATTCATAGTATTAAGATTGCAACGAAAGATGGACAAAATAAAAGAATTTGTTGAAAAAATTATATTAGCAAGAAGACTACAGATAATGATAGAAAGTTTATTAACGTCAGATGATATCTGACCGATTCCTTTTCTTTGGTTGCACTCTTCCTTCACCAGTGAATTGTTGGATGACCCGATAAAAGGAAGCGCGCGATCGTATCTGGTCTGAGAAACGTTGGGCGTAAAGAGAAACAGCACCATCGATGTTAATTCCACTTTCTCCATAAATCAATATCATTGATTTTGCTTGGGCGAAATACAGCACACAACACGATAAGTATCAAACATTGTATTACCTACATAAATTAATATTATGTATAACAGAATAAAGTATTCTTACGCATTTTGTATATGCACATAAACAAAATTCGTTAAAAAATTATTTCGGCGAAAATACAGACAATTGCTCCTTTAATTCTTCAACATTATTAATGGGCCTTCTAAGCCGAATAAATTTAAAATAAACAGACAAATAGACAATTTTCATTTGCATGTGCATGGATTTTTTGGTCATTAGATTAACATCGAGAAACTCGTCTAGAATTTTTATACGGTGTTATTGGACGGTTTTAACTTTAAATTATTGAAAGGATTTAATAGTTAAAAAAGATTTCTTCGTGCTTGTTCTATAGAATTTCACTTGAGTTTTTTTCTTGTGCTGAGACTTTATCGTGTCGGTTCGTAAAATTTAATGCACTTAACCAAAAACGTGGCAATATAAAGGCGTGTTTAACTCGTTCGGTTGATTTTGTGGCATCTATTGATTCGGATAATACAATTGAGTTGCTCGAAATTCGATAGAGTAGAAGCATGGTCCGAATTCGTGTCGCTTCATAATGAATTTATTGCTCAGGCTGATGAAAGTGAGGTTAAAGAATTCGAGACAGAGTTTGAGTCGTACGAGAATAAATATTGGGTATGTAATTTAATTCGTGCAGTTTTTTTTTTTTTAATTTGAACGTTTATTTAAGAGAAATATGTTCTCTTCAAACGGATTAATTGTGTTCGGTAGCGTTGTCCATGACTTCCTTTTGTGGCGTTCCAGCAGCATTTCGGACATGCAAAACCACCTTTCGACGTCTATCGGCTTGATTTCATGTGGAACCCAATTTTCTTGCTTTTGAATACATCCAGCTGCTTTTAAACATTTTGAAATGGCTGCTTGAGTGACACCCAGGACGTTCATTGTCTTCCAAACCAAAATCACCACTTTTAAATCGTGCAAACCACGTTTGGCACGTTCGCTCAGCTAGCGCATGTTCACCATAAACTTCCACCAAAATACGATGACTTTCGGCAGCAGTTTTCTACATATTAAAGTAATGAAGAAGAACTCCCCGCAAAAACACTTTTTCAGGCACAAAGTTTGACATATTTGAGTGAAAAAAAATTATTGCTGTTTACGCTTCAAATGAATGACATATACTGAAATAACGTACAATGACAGTAGCTTTCCAATGCATGTTCCAATGGAATAATACAAGTTACGCCATCTCTTAGTTATAGACCTAATATTTCGTAGCGTCTGCAACAGTCTGCCAAACAATCGCTATCCCAAAAGTTTCAGAATTTAAAAACAATTCGTAAATCAGCAGGAACATTTCTAAAAGGGATTAGATTTGTCAAAGAGCACGTGCTCTTCTATCAATTTACCGCAAATAGTGGTGCCTCCGCTTTCGGGCAATTATAAAGTTTGGCCATCATGTAAGGACTTGTTCGTTAGTTCGGTCGATAGTAAGCCCGAACTCACAGCAACTCAAAAATGTCGTTATTTTTGCGTGAGGTTTCGGCCAATTTTACAAAACACATTTCAATCTCAGAGTCAAATTACGATGAGGGTTATGATCGACTCGAAAGGCGGGACGATCGGGTAAATTTCATTGTTCAATCGTTTGCCTTAACATTTCTGATCCTTCCTTCATTGTCTACTCCAAATGTGCAATTACTGCGAAAAATTACGGATGGTGCAGATAAAGTCATTCGTAGACATCATGCGTTAAATAAACCCGGTCGGGATCCATGGCTTATATTTATGTTGCTCGCGAAATTTGACACAGAAACAAGAAAGAAGTCGGTCCTCGTGACGACAGTTTGATTTCAGACCTTATCGAGTTTCTTGAACTACCGTGTGATGCGTTAGAAGTGTGTCAGATTCTTAATCGTTCTGTTTCGTCGCATTCAAAACAATCTAATCAAATTAGAACTTATCATACTAAACGTACTCAATCAGTGCCCGATATGTCCACATATCATCTATTGCCCCAATGTCCAGAATTGCTATCTTCAGACATTTATTCGCGTAGAAAAATCGTTAAAAACCAGTGCGCATGTTGTCTTCAACGCGATTGTCTTCACTTTGGCCATTCCCCTAATAGATGTTGGTCAAGTTCCCGTTGTAGTGTATGTAAGTTTCCTCACCACTCCTTGGTGTACCAGGATGTTCCATCTATATCGAATTCTGATATCTCACCTTGCTTAATACAAAACTATCCGCAATTGTTGTCGTCTACTCCTCATACTGCACCTCCTCTAATCGGTAACCACTTGGATATCGGTCACGGAGTTTTATTCTAAATCCATCCGTGAGTGAACTCAACCCAGTTGTCGGTAGATGCTTTTATTCTCGGTAAATTGAATTCAAAGTTACCATCTAAATCGTTCGACGCGTCTACAAAGGAGCATCTTTCAAATCTAATATGAGCCGATCCGCTCTTTCATATTTCAAACTTGGTGGATATGCTTCTGGATGCATATAGGGTGTGGAACATTCTTGAAGTTAAACAAGTTAAGTAAAGTCATGAGTATATGATCTGATAAACCAGTTACAACTGATGGCATGGAAACCTTTTTTTTTTTTTTTTGTGTCACCCAATGAACTTGTCCATTGTTCTCATTATATGTTGATTGTAATGTCTCTATATTTCGCAAGACAGGGGTAATCGCATTGCTAGCAAACCGGGTATTTTACTAACACACATATCAATAACGCCTGATGTAAGCTAGATATTAAAAGAGAAAGCGCTTGCTTTTTAAAAGCATTGTAATGCATTTGTTTTATTTGCTTACATACGGCAATGCCTATTTTTGTGCTCACAAGAAAACCAACTGTAATTGTAATCCCTATCCGAACAGGTATTCCTTTAAAGGATGCAGTTCCGAAAAAGTCCTTTTCTCAGTGTTGAACATTGTAACCTGTAATGAGAGCCCTAAACCAGAACTTGGCGGGGTCAACGGCGATCTTAATTCTCACGATCTTATTGCGACCTAGGACCCAGTTAAAACTCATTGAGTTCACCCTTTCGACTGCGTTAAGAGTAGCCTCGCATTCTTGCACTACTTTGGAAGCGCTGAGAGGGTAAGCAAGGAAGTAAGTAATTCTAGATCGATTTTGTCTGATTTTTAAACATCTGACTGTATTCTTTTCCTGTTTCACATTCTAGCCAAACAAATAAATCAAGCCCCTCGCTATATCCTTTCCAAATAATTTTTTTTTTAATAAGATTTATCAGTTTCACTTTCTTCGGTCTAAGAAATGGTCAACTGAGATATAAAAAGCTACCGGGAAAAAAATCGAAGGGCTCACCTTGTTTTTTTAATGAATATGTTAGATGATGTACCCCCTTTGCTATTATGTTATGATAATAAATAGACAGCAAATTAATATAAAAATCTTTATATTTATTATTTTTAAAACTTAATCTTCATGTAGACATATGTATGTATGTAAATATATATATCCATTGAATGTAAGTCAAAATCCTTGATGTCTAATATTTTGATCATAAAGTTCATACCTGAGGGTAGAAATTAGTAAGCTTCTGAAGCATTTGTATACTTACGTAATACGTACTTACATAGATGGTATTTTTTACAGCTAAAGTTCTTCTTTGTAAACAACATTTGCTGTTGAATTGGGTATATATTTTAATTCGTGCGGTTTTTTTTTTTTCAAAATATGAACGTTTATTTAAGAAAAACATGTACAATAGTATTATCCAAAGTATTGCCCATCTGAAGCTATGACTTTTTCCCATCTTTCTGGCAATTTGTGGATCCCATCCCAAAAGAACTGCCGTGTTTGGCAGCCAAGAATGAATCAAGCCAATTTTTGACATTCTTCTCTGATGTGAACCCTATATCAGTGAGGGCGATCTGCATCGACCGGAACAAATGGTAGTCAGAAGGGGCAAGGTCTGGGCTATAGGGCGGGTGGGATAAGACTTCCCATCCACTGTTTTCCAAATAGTTCCTAGCCGGAATAGCAACGTGAGGCCGAGCGTTGTCATGATGGAAAATTATTGCCTCGTGTCTGGTCGCATATTCCGGGCGTTTTTCGCTACTGCTCTCTTCAAACGGATTAATTGTGTTCGGAAGCGTTGCCAATTGATGGTTTCACCCGGTTTTAGCAACTTATAATACAGTACACCCATCTGACTCCACCAAATACAGAGCACTACCTTCGCGCCATGGATATTCGGCTTTGCCGTTGATTTGGCTGGTTGGCCGGGTTTCACATATGCTGGAAATGGATCCATTTTTCATCACCAGTAACAATTCGATGCAAAAGTGGCAACAATCTTCATAGAGTAATGCTTCCAGTTCTTCATCTTCAAACTTTTTTGGCTGTCCAGGACGTTCATCGTCTTCCAAGCCAAAATCACCACTTTTAAATCGTGCAAACCACTTTTGGCAAGTTCGCTCAGCTAGCGCATGTTCACCATAAACTTCTACCAAAATATGATGACTTTCGGCAGCAGTTTTCCTCATATTAAAGTAATGAAGAAGAACTCCCCGCAAAAACGCTTTTTCAGGCACAAAGTTCGACATATTTGAGTGAAAAAAAATTATTGTTGTTTACGCTTCAAATGAATGACATATACTGAAATGACGTACAATGACAGTATGTTTCCAAAGCATGTTCCAATGGAATAATAATAATGGAATAATACAAGTTACGCCATGTCTTAGCAAACCGCACGAATAATAATAAGTTATAGACCCAATACCATTTGGCATGTATGTATGTATATACAATGTATGCAAATTTTCCTGCTTATTTACTCTTGAGCAGGCCACGTAAAGTTGTCCATGAGAAAGCATTCATTACTCAAATCAATGCCTTTATATTTAATAGTTTGACCTTAAGCCTTTTTAATGGTCATATCAAAGCATAGTTTTATTGGAAATTGTAGTCCTTTAAAGAAAAATTCGTAATCCGAAGGTATCATGTGTACTCGTGGAATAAATACATCTTCACCTGTACCTGGTCTTGTTATAATAGTAGCTAAAATAATATTGGGTCTCATATCTTTAACCAGGAACATAAGTTTCTTAAAAGTGGAGTGCACTTTTAAGAAATTTAAATGCGTTGGTGGATTTGTAGAATTTAAAAAATTTGTTGGAAAGTGTACAGAGTCATTAATACTTATAACGGTATCAATGGATCTATAAATTCGTACGTCACCTTGCTTAAAGTTAATTCATTAGCAGGATCATTTTTGGTGCAAGAGAAGCTCTTTGTCTGAGCCAAGAAGAAGTCTTGCTGTTAATATGTTGAACGGAAGGATATCGGAAAAATAATTTTACCATTTTCTTCTGGTACTGCTCCATTTCCGATTTGCAGAAGCATATTTGAAAATGTTTCAGTATTGGGGCCGTTTTGCAAATGAACTCGCATATTCTTTAAAAGATTCATTTTTTCAACAAATTGCCTTATTGCAGATTTCTTCAAGCAGGCATTAACTTCGTCAGCTCGAGTACCTCGAGTTGCAACTGGCAATGTTTGACGGAAGTTATCTGCTAGTAATATCGTTACACCCCCAAATGGCGCATTAGTTGATCTTAAGTCCCTTAAATTTCTGTCAACAGCTTCTAATGACTTTTAGTGCGACGTAGTACACCAAACAATTAGAGAATATTTTTGTAACAATTTTGCAACTGCACTTTGCTTAGAAATATTACAAACTTCACTACTAATGTCCGCATTACTAACTGGTAATTTAAAAGCTGCGTTTGCTGTTCGCCCATTTCGTAGAAGTGTCGCTGCAATGCCAGAAGATATTACCGCTATAACAACCTTTCTTTCTTCTTCTTAGGCGGCTCTACAGTTCGGGGTCAATCGAGGCCTCAGCTAGCAAGCCTTTCCAGTTAGCCCGATCCTTAGCTAACTGTCTCCAGTTGCGCACTCCTAGTCGGTTGAGGTCCTCTTCGACTTGCGCCCGCCACTTAAGGCGAGGTCTTTCTTTTCCGCATTGTTCCCATTTGCTCTACATGTCCCAGCCATCTTAAACGACTAACTTGCAGTTTTTGATCGGCGCTGTGAAACTCGTGTAGTTCTTCGTTGAATCTTCTTCTCCAAAGCCCGTCAACGCAGACGGAACCAAAAATACATGGTCTCGTTGACCGCTAGACCTATTTTAGCCGCTGCCTTTTCAGTACTTTTAAAAATTGGACGGACTTTTGAAAGGTCGTGCCTTGTGTGTTGATCTGTGAGTTTTGGACAATTCTTTTAAGTATGATGTTGAATAAGTCTCATGACAGCGCATGATATTGTCTAAATCCTCTTTTGACATCAAAGGTTTCGTTAAGGTCGTTACCGACCATGATGCAGCAGCGAGCTTTCTCTATCATCATCCTACGCGATCGAACGAGTTTTGCACGGATGCCAAATACTTAGACATAGGTCTCTATAGCTCGTCTCTATAGATGCTGTCGTACGCGGCTTTGAAATCGATGAAAAGATGATGGGTATCAATTTGGACCTCTTGTTATTGTGGACCGGGCAAACGATGCTGAGAATTCATTCATCAGGTATGCATTCAGCTGACCAAATTTTAGAAATGAGTTGGTGCATGCACTCTACCAAGTCATCTTCAGCTGCTCTAAAAAGCTCTGCAGGTAAACCATCAGATTCAGCAGCTTTGTTGTTCTTTAGCTTGGATATTGCAATCCATACTTCGTTTTGGTCAGGTGAACGGATGTTTTGTCTATCATCGTCTATATTAAGTGGTACCTTCTGTCCAACAGCGGGATTCTGGTCTTCTTCGCCATTATAGAGTCTGCAGAAGTAATTTTTCCACATTCTCAGCACCGACTGTGATTGTACTATAAGTTTTCCCCCATTATCTCTACAGGTTTCTGTACGGGACTTCCGTACATTGTTCCTGGGTAGCATCTCTCAATTTTTTCGATCATACGTTTTTCGTGCTCTTTCTTTTTCTTTCTGAGTCCTTTCTTTTAGTCCTCTTTCGCAACGCCGCTTTATACGCTTCTTGTTTTACTGCGTTTGCTAGTCGACATTGTTCATCGAACCAGTGGTTTTGTAGTGGTGGTCGGGTGAAACCCAGCACATCAGTCGCGGCCTTGATGAAGGCTTTCTCGCAGTATTACCGCTGGTCTTCTGCACCAGCTGTTGCTGCGATAGGACTGATCGAAAGAATTCGGGATACGTGATCGTCGAAGATTCTGGGCGTTTCTTGCGATTGCAGTTTTTCGGCGTCATATTTTCTCACAGTATTTCTTTGTTGGGGTGTGTTGGATATCCGAATTCTTATCTTAACTGTAACAAGATAGTGATCCGAGTCAATATTGTCCCCTCGCAAGGTTCGGACATCTAGAAGGCGTGCCTGGCATCAGTCGCAATGTGTTCGATTTGGCTGATAGTTTGGTGATCCGGAGACAGACATGTCCCCTTATGGGTATTGAGATGTGCAAACCTATTCCTTGTTATAACTATATATCGCCCCAACAAAGTCAATTAGCTTAAGTCCGTTGCCAGACGTAGGCTGTGTATGTCAACTTTAATAACAAAGATGTTCTCCCTGCCTATTCTAGCGTTAAAGTCGCCTAGTACGATTTTAACGTCGTGCTTGGGGCATTGCTTGTAGGTCTTTCCCAAGAGCTCGTAGAAATTGTCTTTGGTAGCGTCGTCCTTTTCTTCAATGGGGGCATGAGCGCATATGATGCTGATGTTCGAGAATTTTGTCTTGTTGCGAATTTTCATAAGCAATTCACTAACGTGCCGATAGCTCAAGACTTTTTGCCTAAGTCTACCGCGTATGACAAATCCACATCAAAATAAACACTGTCCCTGCTCTCTATAGCAATCTCCGTGGTATACATTACAGTTTTTCATCAGTTTTTTGCCTGGCCCATCCCATCGCACTTCTGGGATGCCAGTTATGTCTGCCTTGTAGCAGTCTCTGTTAGGTCATTGTCTTTATTTCGTTTTCCAGGGTTCGCAGCAGTAAATCCGTTCTTTTCCAAAGCATGTTGCTGTAACATACAATGTATTTTTTTCCGTGGTAGGGAAGTTACCCCGACGCACAACCCCCAACCTGTAGGACCAGTTCCATATCATACCAGTAGGACGAGGGGCTCCAGTAACCCACATCGGGATGTAAATGCTGTCGTTAACCCATTAAGGGTACATCCGCCACCAACTTTTTTCCAATACCGTGGTGTAGTATTGGAGATCCCTATAGACCTGGGAACCAAAAACGTCTAAGCAGCTCTTATAGAGATGTCATTACTTAGTTCAGCCTGACTGGCGCTGTAGGCGCCACAGTTGATTCCATCTAGAGAGTTCGTCTGCTGCCGACTGGAAACAGGAGGAAGTGCTTTAGTGAAGAGTCACTCCTTCCTCCCCCCCCCCCCCCCTGCTCTCGACCGATACAATCTTTCCAGTAGATCTTAATTTATTAAAAAAGGATTTTCCCGTTCCTCCCGGAGCATCCAAAAAATGTATATTTTTCATATTATGTTCGATATTATTTAGAACGTTATTGAACACTCCTTTTTGCCCCACAGTCAAGGACTGTTCGCATTTATCTTTTTCTGGCAGTAGCTCTTCTCTGTTGTATGAGGATTCTTTAATAGATTCCGTATCAAGTAATGTATCATCATTAGCACAATCAGTTGGCAGAAGCAGTCCAAAATCGCTAATATTTTAATTGCTTACTGATTGTACGTTTCGCTTAAGAAGCATAAGAGCTTCATTATAAATGCTGACGTTTTAATCAACATCTGCGCATACATTCCACATGCGATTTAACATACCTTAGTGTAGACATGACAAAAAACCAAAATAATAGTGAAAAAATATCGCAAAGATGTCGGTGATCGAGAAAAAGTATCGTCAGATAAGCATTCATTCCAATGTGTATCATCTTCTATCATTCCTAGAGCCTTGCGATTAGATCTGTAGCTGCATTGAGATACTCCGTTTACCATCTTTAAACTGGAAAATGATATTGGACCTCGGATATAGTGAAGCAGCATGCGGAGATAAAAACACTCTGAATTGTTAGTATGTACCGTATATGGACATCCTATGGCATTAGTTTTCCATACACCGGGATAACCACTCACATTCTCGCCTTGTTTTCGACGTTGGAATTTATTTTTATTTTAAGTATGGTACATTGGTATTTTATTGTATAGGAGAGTTCATCTTCTTTGCAATGTTCAAAAAAAGCTGTTAAAGTGGTTTACGTGATGCATCAACAATATCCTGAAGGTGGACGATAGTAGACGAGTGCTCGTGAATATTAAATAACAGAATTCACCACACTGCTTCCGAGGTACTTTGATATATTTCTATTTCGTCCTGTCGATTTTGTAAGATAAAATTCGCTTGGTCACTTTCTTTATTAACATATTGTACTTGCAGACATAATTGATTAATTTAATTAGACTGCATAGTTTAATATTAATATATGCAATGAAAGTGCGAAGCAAAACCGGATTATACAACCCAACGATTATCAATAGTAACGTTTTGTTACTATCATTTAATAGAGCACGTGTAATTAGGGTAACCATTATCTCCTGTTACAGTTTGCTCCATAAAAGATTTGCACATATTAGACAGATACACTTTGACTGACTGTATTGTATTGACTGGTTTGTCAATTGTCCGAAATGGTAGATTGCATTGAAAGCATTATCCCCTTACATCATCCGATAAGCATAAAAGTTCATGCAATATACGGTCTTCCTCACAATAGGACTTTTTGTCAAAGGATTTATTCGAGGTATATTAATGCATTATCCGTTTTCTCCCTTACAATATTAAAGTGGATATTGTAAAGCGTCATAAGATCTGTGCGTTTCACAAATTCTATGAAAAGACTCATTCCGATCGCAGAATACAATATCCCTGCTTTCAAAGTTCTTTCCCGTCAACACTTCTGCAACCTCATTTGTTGTAAGCGCATTAAATCTACCACGATGCTGTCCACCTGAAACTATATTTGCGTGCATAACTAAACATGCATAACATTCAATTGAAGTTTTAAAAGACTTTATAGTATATATTCGATATTTTGGTGTAACATTTATTGCAAGTCAGATACGATTTGTATATTCAAACTTGGTTGTCGATCGCATCGCGGATCTACTTTTTTTTCCATGTCTGATATGAAATAGATTTAAAGGAATTTGTGAAAATTGTTTACTGGAAGTAGACTTCCGACCAAATGAACTTTAAAAATGGGCATGAATCCTTGCTCAACAATTTACTTAGCACCAAATGAAGTGATTTGAAAAGCATTAATATAAGACCTCAATTTATGCAGACGGATTTCTTTTGCTTCAGTTGACTCAGCAGCTAAGGTCTTTCACGTATAGCTTTTTACTTAAGATAAGCGATCAGATCTTTGTCTTGGTAATACAAAGGCTCGTAGTTCTCACACTTGAGAAAGACGATGCTCCCGTTGCTGCTCAGATTTCTTAGGCTTTGGCATTTTGCATATAACCTAGGAAATACTCATTTATTGAAAAAAATCCTAATAAAATACACAACACATACACAATGCTTGGATTTAAAGTGAAAACATTTACGAGTATTCTAAAATATTTATGAGTGTGATTTAGTAAGAAAAAAAAGATGTATTTCTCACTTTCGTATATCTCAACGATATGTACATATGTATATCTTTTGTAAAACCCAAGTCAAACCAATATTCCAATCGCCAATGATATACATAGTACAGTAGTAAAATACACATCGTCGGTTCATTGCAGAAAATGTTTAAGTACACATTTTTTAGTTTTTTAATCATATTTATCATATTTATCAATGCAAAAATTCCTTAGCTCTTCAGCTAATAAAAGAAATTCCTTTGCAAACAGCTTAGTCGATCTGGCAAACCTTAAGAAGGAAAAAATTTGCTTACTTACTTAAGGTGGAGCTACAGTCCGTGGTGGACCTGGACCTCAACCAACAAGCGTCTCCAGCTAGTACGATCTTTGGTTAGCTGTCTCCAGTTTCGCACGCTAAGTTGGTTAAGGTCACGGTCTTCATCTACAGCACCATCCCTCGGGAGTGGATTCGAAGATCTTTCGAGCCAGAGCATTCGCTTCCATTCGGAAGCCATCTCAGTCTTTGGACCTTCACTCTCCTGGTTAGATCGATGTCGCTGTATAGACCGTACAGTTCGTGACGTTGTTTTTCCTCCTCCATTCACCGCCTATGCAGATGGAACCGAAAAATACTCGAAGAATTTTCCTCCAAAAACAACCAAGGGTAACCTCATCCGCTTTTGATAGAGTCCATGCCTCTGCATCATAGAGAAGGACTGGGATGATTAAAGTCTTATAAAGGGTCACTCTAGTTGTTCGAGAGAGGGCTAGGTAGACAAAGGCCGCCACACGCATCTTCGCCGCCGTCTCAATACTTACGAAAGCGCCAGTGACATCCCCCTGCGTTCTGCCGATTATGTCGATGTTGTCGGCATAGGCGAGTAGAAATATAGTGAAATAAAGTGCCTCTGGTGTTGGATTCAAGCTTAGATATGGCTATCTTCACTTCTTCCAGGTCAGGTAGACGGAATTGTTAATCTTCATCGTCCAGGTTGAATGGTTTATTCTACCTGACAGCGGGATTTAATTCGTCACCGGCGTTAAACAACTTGCAGAAGTAGTTATTCCATTACCTCAGCATCGACTGCGATTCTACCATGATGTTCCCTTGTTCGTCCTTGCAGGCTTTGGTTCGGGCACTGTAGCCTTGGCAGGTTCTTTTTACCTCTTGGTAAAACTTCCGAACTTCATTCCTGCTGTAACATCTCTCTATTTCCTCGATCGCGTGCTTCTCGTGCTCTTCCTTTTTTCTTCTAAGAAGCCAGTGTTCATCTCTTCTTTTCTGTGCATAGAGCTCACGAGCAGCTATGGTCCTTCTTTTGAGCGCCGCTTTGTATACTTCTCGCTCGTTGTCGAACCAGGGGTTTCGTTGTGGCTGTCGAGTGATCCAAGCAACTCAGAGGCGGCGTCTCTGATGGTTTTTCTGGCAGTGCTGCCACTGGTCTTCAATGCTTGATGCTGGCTGCATAGAACCTCTTGTGAGATTGAGAGATGGAAGAAGGATATGGTGATCTCTTGCGATTTTAGCCGTCAAACTTCCTCACCTTGGCTACAAGAAGGTAGTGTTCCGAGTCAATGTTGGCCCCTCGGAAAGTTCGGACATCCATAATACTGAGGGAGTGCTTTGCGTCGATCGCAATGTGGTCAATTTGGTTGACGGTTGATTGAACGGGAGTTATCCATATCCCTTTATGAATATCGAGATATAGGAACCCACCGAGAAGTCGATCATCCTAAATCTGTTATCGAAGGTGGTGTTCCGTAGGCTGTACTTTCCGACAGTGCTACCAAAGATGCCCTCTCTTCCTAGCTTTGCATTAAAATCACCTAAGACAATTTAAACGTCATAGTTAGGGCACTGCTCGTATGTCTTGTCTGAGAGCTCGTAGAACCTCTCTTTGGTGGTTTCTCCTCCGTATGTGCATGCGCGCATATTAGGCTAATGTTGGCGAATTTAGAACTGATGCGGATTATCGTGGGGCGCTGATTCACGTAGTTGAAATTAAAGACTACTTGCCTAAGTCTGCTTCCAACGACGAATCCACATCCAAATAAGCGCTGTTTTTGTTCCCGATATTCGCCATAATAAATATCGCAACTTTTCATCTTTTTTTGCCCGGTTCATTCTATCGCACTTCTTGGATGGCGGTTAGGTCTGCTCTATAGCAGTTCAGGGCCTCCGCTAGTTGTTCGTCGCAGATCCGAAATTATAGTATTGTTATTGTTTCGTTTGCATGGTTCGTCAACAGTAAAATTATCCATGTCCGAGGCTTTTATTTGCTTAGCAACTATATATGTTTTACGCAGTCGGATAATTACCCCGGCGAACAACCCCAACCAGGAGGGCCTGGCCTCTTGTTGTACACCTTGGACGAAAGCGGCCGGATCTTCCGGTGTCAGTAACTTACTTCGGGGATGTGAGAGCTGCCGTTGGCCCAAAAAAGGATTCATTTGCCACCATCTCTGTTTCAAGACTGACTAGTCCTGAAAAATCCTCACTGACCTCAGTTCAAAACATGTCGAAGTAGCTCAAGTAAGGTATCTGCGTAGTGAATTCATCCGCCGTACGTTCTCTTTTTGAGGGGCTCATCTGAACCCTGAGAGCTGACATCTGAGACCCGTTCAGTCAATCTTTCCGACAGAGCATTAAAGTGTTGCTATTTTCTTTGTGTTCAACAGTAAATCATGTCCGGATGGGCAGATCAGTACCCGATACACATCCAGCCACCCATAAAATAACAGTAAAAGTATACACAAATAAAAACATTTAAAGTCAAATGTTTTTTAAAAAAAAGCTTTATTTGGGCAGCGTGTCTGCCTTACAAAAAAAATTACTTAAAAACTGAATACATGTTTTTAAAACTAAGAGCTTATCTAAATTATGCTGACCAGCCAGCTTCCTGTCGTGGGAACGGATGTGACGGTGTCGTATTGTAGTTTGGTGAATACAGTGTTGCTTGTTGCTTGTTGCTTGTTGCTTGTTGCTTGTTGCTTATGCTGACGATGTTGCTTGAACTGTTGCCGGTGAAACGTAAATATCATGTATCGAACGTTGTGAACATGAGCGAACTTCTGTCGTTCACCTGTAGTTTTGTTTATGCTGGCGAATCAAATGTTGGCACTTGTGTGAACTTATGCTGTGTTAACTCCTCCCGTCTTAAGCTCCAACGTCCTCGTTATACATTCAAAAATATGGAACTTGGTTAAGGCTCATAACTTTGGGTGATTCATCTCCAGTTGATAGCATTATATGACTTTTGAAGGGTGCTTCCACAACTGGTATTAGTTCACGCGATGAAATTTCATCACTGTGTATAAGCCACTACATTGCTTCTTCCGGGTTTATACTGGAGTTCATAATTGTATTCCTCTAGAATAGCTTTCCAGCGCTTCATTTTTGGAGTTATGGTTTTTAGAACTCAATGCATAAGTCAGCGGCCAAATCATTTACCGCATAATATACTCAATGTCAGAGAAATGAATGTTACTGGTCGATTGTCTTAAGATAAGACAGCGCCTACAGCTACATTTGAAACAACTGCTGTTTGTTCGAACGGTTTTTGAAAATTTGGGTATGAAAGAATTAAATCATGTGATACCAATGTGCTTTTAATTCAGAATTCAGAGTAATGGATGTCTTTTGAGATTCCGTTTTTGAGATTCGCCCTTCTTCTCCTCTTAGTAGGGAAGTTAACGGTCTTGCGAGTTGCACATAATCTTTAATAAAACGTCTATAGTAGCCGGAAAAGTCTAGGAAGAATAAAAGTTGTTTTAATATTTTGGTAAATGGAAAATTCGCGATTGCCTCTACTTTATCAGGATTCGTTCGAATTCCATGACAAGAGACGATGAACCCAAGAAAC
This sequence comes from Volucella inanis, assembly GCA_907269105.1. Lineage (NCBI taxonomy): Eukaryota > Metazoa > Arthropoda > Insecta > Diptera > Syrphidae > Volucella > Volucella inanis. Next base: position 100,653,412 of record OU026157.1, on the reverse strand, counting down.
TCCACCGAATTTTTGAAAAAATTACATTTGCCCAGTTGGACTTTAATATTGGCTTTCTGAAAGGTTTTGAATACTTCAGAAATATGTTTGATATGTTCCGTTTCATTCCCACTATATATGATGATATCATCAATATACGAGTAGACGTAGCATAATCTTCCTATAAACGGGCTGTATCATCTAGGGCTCGTTGAAAAATTGAAAGCGCGTTCTTCAATCCGAACTGAAGCCTAGTGAGCTCGTATTTTCCGCTATTAACAGAAAATGCGGTTTTTTCTATCGGAATCTGTCGGAATCTTTCAGCGGTATTTGATGAAATCCGCTGCGGAGGTCGAGAACTGTGAAATATTTATTGTTGCCAAACTGGCAAAAACCTCGTTAACATCAGGTATCGGATATCGATCAGGTATTGTGACTGTGTTTAATTTCCTATAATCAAACACCATTCTCTATTATTTATTCTCTTGGGAGTCGCATTTCTTGGGTACAACCCATACAGGTGAATTATAGGGTAACCGGGACGGTCGAATAATACCATCAGTTAAGAGTTTCTCAATTTGAGTTTCAGTTTCGGATCTTAAGGATGCAGGGTACGGATACGATTTTGTATAGACTGGAGTATCAGAATCGGTACGGATTTCACCTGTGACTTTAGTCGTATAGGTGAATCGTTTATCAGGTTACGAAAATAAATTCGAAAATTTTTGTGTTAGTACTCTTATTAAGTCCTTTTGCCAATCGGTCATGTGGTTAAATTTGGTTTCCAGAGAATTAACTGAAGAAGACTTGAGTTGATTTATTTTAATTTTGACGTTCTTAAGGGAAGCCCTATCCTCTGCGTAAATTACAGCAGATGGAGCTTTTAAGCTTTAATTCCCGAGGATGCAATGGAACGACTTTAAGGTAGGTAGAAGGAAAATTTTGAGTTTTATATTATTGTTAAAGAGATTAAGAAATGTGTGTTGACTAACTTTAACATCTCCCGCAACGAAGAGTAAGTAAACATAAAAAATTCAGATTTGTATATTCCGAAACGGTCAAAATATCTATAGCGCTATTGGTGTGGTTCTCCGTAGCTGTAGGGGTTTCTTCAGGAGGTGAATACTGGTTAAGAGTCTGGCTGTTTGCGTCTTCCATTGCCATGGCTTGGAAGTAATTTTCAAGATTTATTTTTTCTGTATATATATATATACTTTATATTAATATAAAAAGTATATGCTGCTGAAGATGAGGTCCAGGAGGTCTCTTTGTGGCAAATACCAATGGTGATGAAGGCTTGCTTTAGTGAATTGCAGCTGCTGTTTTAATCGTTGTAGCGTCCAAAGGTTCCGGATTCGGTTGAGGTTTCGTAACGATTGGTCAAGAGAAGTGGGGTTGTAAATTGTATTGAGGGAACTGTACATGTTGTTGGTTTCGATCTCCTTGCCGTTGAGTTAACCAAATTCAGTCTGAGTTGAGGAACTTTGTTGTATTGTGGTGGCAGATATTTCAAATGGGGATAAAATTGCTGGATAGGAGTGTGCGAATTGGTTGTACGCGGTAACCGCTGAGGTGGTAAGCTGTTATTAGGTTCCTTTACCGAATTTTGATTGTTGTTAGCATATAGATCGCCTTTGAGCCCTCTTATAAAAGTGCCTAGCGCTTTGTCCCTATAAACTTGTGTAAGAAAGGTCGTAGACTCTTGAAAGACTTCCATACACGCAATTTTGTTTAAGATTAATGTTAAATTATTGTACACGGCTTGATAAAATTCGTGAATGGTAGAATGCTCCTGTGTAAGAGAAGTCATTTGGTACTCCAAGGTACCCAGATCTCTCTTACCCGCGTAATGCAAAGTAAAAAAACGCGACATGGCTCTTCATTTTAGCGGTGTTTTCTATTTGCATTGTCTGCACTGCCAGTTATTTTATTACGTATTACCGATAGTATACCATAATATTTAGGGGTTCCTCTGAGGTGTTCGTAAATACGCAGGATCCGATCTACGCTTTTCTTCCACGAAGAGAACTCTATCGGGTTCCCTGAGACTTTTTACAATGTAAGAAATTCTTTCCAGATCGGATAGGTTCCCTGGCAGTTCAGGTTGGATTTCTTGGTCCCGTCCTGTTGCAATGCCGGCATTTGGGTTAAGGATAGAGTCTGCCCTTATTCTGGAATACTCTATTCACTATCTCTGTCACGAGAACAACTAATTCTGGGGTCAGGCTTTGGGTAGGTCTGGAAGGATTAGGTTGGACTTGTTCTGGGTTAGACATAGACGAGTTTGAAATACAAAGAGAACGTATTTAAAAAACGGAATAAAATAGTAGGGAATGATTTTTTTTTTAAACAAATTTAAAAAAGGAGGTATCCAATGTTATTCGTTGATTCAGTGTGTATTACAATATATTATTATATTATGATATTTTTAAAGAATGGATTTCTTTTTCCCTTATCCCTTTGTTTCACTTTTTTTAAAAATATGAATAGGTATATTAAATTTTCACTTTTCTTAAACAATATTAACTTAGTTTAGCTTTATCTAACTTACAATGATATCGAAAGCATCTCCACACTGGCATTGTTGAAGTCTCCTTTTTGTCCGTTGTCTTGCTTAGATCCCACGGTGACTCAGGTTCAAACTTACGCACTAAGGGGTGTGGCTCACTAAAGGTGTTCTTATTACCGTCTTAACAAGACTTTCGTCTGGACCGGTAATCGAATGTTCTAAGCGTACTTAAACTTCTTGAGGATTTTGAGCTTTTATGTGTTCTCCAGGACACAGACTTGAACTACTTTAGGTCTTTTGGCGATTTCTAAGTTCGTCACGCACTTGAACTACTTGAGGACTTTTGGCGGTCAATATCGAACTTAATCGTACGAACACTATTACAAAACATACGCGATACCGGTCCCTGCTCGGGCGCCAGTTAAAACATTAAAAGTCAAATGTTTTTTTTAAAAAAAAAAAAAAAAAACTTTATTTATGCAGTCTGCCTTACAAAAAAATTTACGTAAAAACTGAGTACATGTTTCTAAAACTAAGAGCTTAAATACCTAAATTGACCAGCAAGCTACCTGTTGTGGGAACGGATATGACGTTGTCGTATTGTAGTTAGGTGCATACAGTGTTGTTAGTGGTGCTTATGCTGACGATGTTGTTTGAACTGTTGCCGGTGAAACGTAGGTATCATGTATCGAACGTTGTGAACATGTGTTAACTTCTGTCGTTGACACTTGTGTGAACTTATGCTATGTAACTTACATATCTTTTCATATAAGAACTATTTGGTTTAAAAGGCAACTACTCCCTTTTGAAAAATGAAGTAAACTGCTTTAACAATTTTTTCTTAAAGAAGAAAAACTAATCAATAACTAATCAAGTTAGGTAAAAATTTTTCAAATGCGACTCACTACATAAATTGTAGTATCATACACATTTACTTACCTTGTATTGAACTTATGTTTGTGTATTAAATAACACTTTTTGTTTACAACATATTTTTTTTATAGTTTTAACACTATTGTGCTTCAATCACAAAAAAGAACTATAACACATTTCAAGGGGTATGCGTGCAGTTGAACATCCATTCATACGTACATTAGGTATGTATTCAGCTACTCAACTAACACGTATTAACATGAACGCCGCTTGAGAACCAAAAATAGAAATGGTCTATATGGCATGCAAATACAGTAATGTCTCGCTAATCCAAATCACGTTTAATCCGAATATCGGTGATATCGCTAACCCGAACGTCTATTTTTTTTCATTATGTACTCTACAATCTGAACCTACCCTGATTTTGTATGCTGTAGTGCGAATTCCAACTAAAAAACATACGAACGCACATTTTCACAGTAATGCTAGTTTTTACCGTAATTTTGTTCAGCCGTAAATGCTTACGTTACGCATTATGAGCTCGTACTCTGGCGACCACAATTCTGAATGCATAGGTTAACAACACCGGAATAAACAATAATTGTCCACGGTCGGCAAACAAAAGACCGATATCCTTCCGTCAGAGCACTAATCATCACTTATCAGTTATCATCACCATCTGTAAGATAAAAAATACATCTTCTGCGGAAGTGGACCGGAATAAACGAATAACCGTCGTCATCTTCAACGCCGTTTATTACACAGTGTAGGTGGGTTACTTGTAAACCAATGATAATTGAAAAAGGCATTCTTAAGTTGTACGTCGTTGAAAGCATATCGAAATTGTTATTCGAAAATAAAGTTAAAAATAAAAACCCTGTTCACTTTATTAAGTAAGATTATATTGATTTATACGATTTATTGTTGCTTCCCTGCATGCATTGAGCTTTGGTTCTTTCCGGCTAAACAAGTGCTAAATAGTTTTGTTGAGTTCAATTTTGTTCAAAAATGGCAAATAAGAGGAAGCACACAACACTAACATTGAAACAAAAATGTGGGATCATTGAGAAACTCGAAAGCGGTGTTTGTGGGAAAAAACTATCTCGAGACTATGATGTTAGCGCTTCCACAATATCAGATATTAAACGCAATAAGGAAAACATTTTGAGGTAAGGTACACATGACTTAATTAGAAACTGAGCATTATGTACCTAATTTTTTTTCTGTTTTTTATAGATTTGTGTCATCAAGTGGTGGAAAAAATTTTAAAAATTAAAACAACAAAATCAGCGTAATACCCAGAAATGGAGAAGGTTTCTTAAACAAAGAGAAAAAAATGCTATTGTCTCTGAAGACTTGTTGAAAATGAAGTCCAAAATTATTTTCAAATACGTTTATGGTGCAGAAAGTTCTTTCAATGCAAGCCGAGGATGGATTGCAAAATTCAGAAAACGTTTTGGAATTCGAAATCTAAAAATTTGCGAAGCCGCAACCGAATTTCGAAACAAGTTCTCCCAAACAGTAAGAGAGTTAGACCTTTCACTGTGCCAGATTTACAATGCTGATGAGAGCGGCCTATATTGGAAATTTTTGCCAGAGAGAACACTTGTAAGCTCCACGAAAAAAACTGCTTCTGGACGAAAAATGAGCAAAGAGCGTTTCACTTTCCTGGCCTGCACAGATTCAACAGGGTCGTATCAGCTTAAAATGTTTGCGGTTGGCAAATCAAAGAAGCCACGTTCCTTTGGTACAGCGAATTAGCCTGTAGATTACTGTACTGTAAGCGCCTGAATGACATCTACAATTTTCAAGACGTGGTTTTTCAACTCATTCGTGCCCCAGGTAAGAAAGCTTATGCGTTCTAATGGGCTGCCCGAAAAAGCATTGCTGTTATTGGATAATGCGCCATGCCACCCACCAGCAAATGATCTTACAACTGAAGACGGCATGACACTAACTAACTGCACGTCACTGATCCAACCCATGGATCAGAATATCATAAGAATTACAAAGCTGAACTACAAAAAAAGTTTGTTATCGCACTTCATGAGTCAAAATGCTGAAATAACCAGTGTTTTGAAAAGCTTGACGCTAAAGGACACAGTTTTTTTCTTGGCTAGTGCTTGGGAAGGGATTTCACAGGAAATGATGAATAACTGTTTGAAAGTTTTGTTATTCTTCACCGAGTCAGATGAATGGGATCTTGAAGACGATATTCCGCTAGCTCGACTAATGAACCAAGCAAATTGTATCCCAACTTCTGACATAGCAAATTTTGCGGAAACTATCAAACGTATATCAGGAATTCAACTGACTGTTAATGAAATTATCGACTGGATGAACGACCACAACATTCAGGAGAGTACACATCCAGATAGCGAAGAAGAAGAACCAATACTTCAGCAACAAGAGAAGGTTAAGCATAAAGATACAATAACAGCGTTGGATGTTTCTACAAAATGGGCGTTAGAGAACGAAGCATCTGCTTCTGATATATTAGTCTTACAAAACCTTAAAGAAAAGGTCTTGACTGCAATGCACGGGCAAAAGAAGAAAAAACAAACGCTTATTACTGATTTCACGCTCCAAACTGAATGAGCTATATTAATTCAATCGAATATGTTATGAATTTGTTTTAAGTTTTTTTTTTTAATTTTTATTAATATTGCAATTTTTGGCTTGAAGCAGCAATAAACATGAATTTTTGTCATTAAATAACACATCTTTTCTTTGCCTTTTCCTGTACTCGTTAGTCCGAATAATTCGATAATCCGAATACCCCCTTGCAATAATTAATTCGGATTAGTGAGACATTACTGTAATAATTGTTTTTTGTTATAACTTTTCTCTAAGAAATCGTACAAAGATGATATATATGAACATCAATAGATTTGTTAATAAAAACAATAAATACGTATGTAAATTTAATTAAGATCTTTTTGGTGGTAGTTAAAAAAAAAAAAAGGATATCCACTTTTCATTTCTTCAATCAGGATAAACGATAAAGGCTATCAAAGATTGTAAGGAAATCGACTTATTGCACACCAAATTGGCTGAAAAGCAACCTGCGTTGGTCAATAGGCACAGTCCAATCCTTTTGCATGACAAAAGGAACCTATACCTCAAAAGTAACGGTGAAAAACTGTTGCAGTTGAGATTTGAAATTCTTCCACATCTACCGTACATTCCTGATATTTCCCCAACGGATAACCATCTTTTCCGCAATCTGGATTCATTTTTCCGGCAGATGGCCTTCCGGAACCGAATAGAAGTCATAAAAGCCTCAAAAAGCCAGCACTTCTATTATAAAGGGAATATTTGACCTTCTTTCATGTTGGAAGAATGTCATAGATGCCATTTTGATGCCTATTTTGATTGAATAAAAATTTACGGAAAAATAATATTGGCTTTTTAATTTTTACTATACCATAAAATCGGTAAAATGTGGTACAACGTAATATGCTGATTTGGAGAAAACTGTCCTCTAAGTAGTGACCCGAGTGATTCTTAAAATTTTTTCGAGATGGAGATTGAGAAGATAACGGGTCTGTGCAATTTATCTTTTTTCTCAGAAAGAGTTTCGACGGAATCTCGTAGCTATACATAGTTTTAAACAGCTCGTCTTTATTTTGCGCCATCTTAGATCACCTTTATAAGATTAACCTTTGATTGAATTAAAAAAAAAAAGATTTCACAGTAATTTTGCGAGTGATTAATGCTGTAATTGGACTTTAAAATAGTAAAGTCTTTATTTCGAGGTCAATTGAAATCTTTTACAGTATTGGAAAGATTATTTAAACAATATAAACAAAGTGTTAAGGTCACAACCTCCGCTTTAAGATTCATTACGCTGTATATATTCTTACCCTACCCTAAAATAATCCACACTCAAGAATGTGCCGCCGCCAACAATTAACATTTTCTACTAAAGAAAGGACAAATAAAAAAGTTTTAAATTTTAGAATCACTCCATCATCCATCTAGCGTTATCCCAGCCAACTCACTTGAAATCTACAGCAATCTGAAAAGGGATTTGGTATGAGTATCTTTAAAAAAAAAAATAAAAAAGAACACTTTTTGCCCTTCACTTGCTCGTGCGCTTTGTTTGCGGTCGTATGTGACGCCGTACACTTGTGTTCATTGAAATAAAATCATTCGAGTGTGTGGTGCTTTCTTGTGAATTTAATTAAATTCCAACCTTCCACCCCATTGTCAGGCAGTTAACACACATTTCTGTGCGTCCCATTAAAGAAGATATTCATAATTGCATTTGTATTCGTACTCGTATATAGCTTTTGAGCGAAACATTCTACAAGTAACCCCTTTTTTGAAAATAATCAACCTGTATAGATTTTGAACAGTGTGATGTAAATGTTTTCGGACAGATACCAATGTGGAATAGATACGAGATGGCTCGACTTCTTATGTTACGCTTACTGTAAGCGCAAGTCTTCCATATTACAATATTTGACCAATTGATTCTCGATTGAGTATACACGGATGGCAGATTATGGCAGATTATTGCTTATTTGAATACAAATAGAAAGGATGAGGATATCGTGCAGTTACTTTTCTTTTTTTAAATAGCGCGGGGTTAAGATATCCTTAAAATGTTTGCTCACAGCACGGGCAACGGGAATTAAGGGAGGAAGGAAAGATAGGTACCGATGTACGAAGGCGGTCCCAAAAGTACCCGACCAAACAAAGAAAACACAAAAATTTTTGAAAAAATTTATTTATTTTTCAACATAATAGCCTTTCAGCTCTTTACACTTTTCCCAGCGATGTTCAAAAAGTTCGATACCCTTTTTATACAATAATAAGAATTGTCTTGATCCTCAAAATAGCCAATATCGTTGGAAAAACTTTGACCACTGAGCCATTTTTTTCAAGTTTGGGAACAGAAAATAATCCGAGGGGCCTTAATCTGGCGAGTAGGGTGCATGAGATAACAATTCAAACCTTAATTCATTAATTTTGGTCATAGCAGTAAAGGACTTGTGAGCTGGTGCATTGTCTTGATGAAACACCACTTTCTTCTAAGCCAAATGCGACCGTTTTTGCTTGATTTCTTCGTTCAAACGTTGCAATAAGTTCGCATAATACTGGCCGTTGATAGTTTTTCCTTTTTGAAGATAGTCAATGAAAATTATCCCACGCGCATCCCAAAAAATTTACGCCATGACCTGCCCGCAGATGATCTTTAGATCCGGTTTTCCCTTTTGTTTTGATTGTTCTTTTGTCTCGGGTGTAAAGTGATGGACCCATGTTTCATCCATTGTTATGCAACGGCGCAAAAATTCTGCTTTGTTGCTGTGAAACTTCGCTAAACTCAATTGAAACATCTTCACGACACTGTTTTTGCTCGAGTGTGAGCAAACGCGCCCACCCATCTTGTACACAGCTTTCTCATGTCAAAATTTTCAAATAATATGCGATGTACCGCACTTTTTTAAATGCCTACAATGTCTGCTAGCTCGCGCACTTTCAGTCGACGATCATCCAGTACCGCTTTGTGGATTTTCTTCACAATTTCTGAAGTCGTCACCTCATTTGGTCGACCACTGCTATGCTCGTCCTGGCAGCCCGTATGGCCTCGTTTAAACTCAGCAACCCAAAATTTTACTGTAGTAAACGAAGGAGCAGACTTAGCCAGGGTTGAATCCAGTTCAGCTTTTATATTGGTTGGGCTGAGGCCTTTTTAATAAAAGTACTATAGTATATTGTATCACATAACGACAGATTTACTGACAACGTTCATTATTGATGGCTTCCAAACAAATACTAAACAACGTGGCGCTTTCAAACTTAAAACATATGCTTTATAGACTGCGTACTTTTAAATACAGTGATATGTGCAAACAACCGTGTACTTCTGGGACCGCCCTCTTACGTTAGTTTTAAATATCTGAATGTTAAAATGACTAGAAACTATGTAGAGGGCTCGGCAGGGCATTCCACAAGCGAGTTGCTCGGCTCAGGGACGGATCAAGATATTTCAGAGTATGTTCGAAAGTGGGCTGTTACGGTTGAAGGTTTAAATTGGTGGAATGCTACTGGCAATTTCTATGGACTACTGGTGGTGGAAATAGCGATAGAATAAAGTGAGACACGAGACATTTCGTCGGTGTTCAAGAGTGTCCATTGACTGAGTGATGATAGCATCACTTATGAGTCTTATCGTATGATTTTGAATCCTATCCAGCATTCGCAGAGATGCTTTAGGTGCACCTGACCAGATTTGTGCATTGTACTCCAATTTTAAGCGGTTAAATGCATTATACAATATATTGTGGACAGATCAGAAGGGGGTGAGTATTTCTTACATCGCTTGAGGAAACCTAGATATTTCGCAGCATTTTTCGCGTCACCGAATATATGATAATTGCAATGGAAGTTGTCATTGACACACATACCGAGAATTGAAAGTTTCTCGGTTTCGACGATATAAATGTCATTCATGGATAATAACTGCGTATTTAGATTTAATGACAGCAGACAGCATTGAGTTTTGGAAGCATTAAAATCCACTCTGTTCATAGTTTCTCAGTTAGTTATGCTATTAATATCGGGACTTAATGAGCTTAATATACGCTGCGGTTCCTGTTGTACAACCGAAGAACAGGTACGTAAGTACAGCAACGAATATAAAAATCGGAGACGACTGTCAACAGCAAATGAATATACTGGATTAGAAGTAGCAGACAAGATCATTAAAAAAAATACAGAAGTGTCGGAGACAGAATAGAGCCGTAAGGTACACCAGCATTTATTTTGTGATTACCAGACTTGAAAAATTCCAAGACAACTTGGACGAAACTTGGACGGAACTTGGACGTTCCGAAAGGTAGTTTCTAATCCATTGAAATAGAGAATCGTTGATTCCAAATGCACGCATTTTCGACAAAAGAGCCTGATGCCAAACTCTGTCAAATGGCTTAGAAATATGAAACTAAGCAACTTTTTTACTTTCGCCAAATTGATGTATGCTTTGGTTCCACTTGTTGGTGAGATATGCCATCCAATCACCAGCGGACCTATTGCTACGAAAAAAATACTGCCGGTCATTGAGAATTTTTTGCATTTCGAGATATTTTAAGAGTTGACGATTTATCAGCGTTTCCATGACCTTAGAAAAGGGGGACGTAAGTTCCATGGGATTGTGGGAAGGGAGAGAAGAATATTCGGCTTTTCTAGGGGCGGACTGAACGAATGCTGTTTTCTATCTGCTCGGAAAGAGACCCTAAGATTCACCCGATTTTCTCGGAGTATTCCAGTTCCACTAATGCCATGCTTTATAAGTTCTGCCAATAAATTGAAGTTAATAAAGAAATTATTAAAAAAAAAGTCGTGTTCCTGCCGAACATCGAAAATTAGAAGAAAGTCCCAAAACGAAACCTCCACCTAGTTCAAGCCACTGAATTTAAGTTTTTGTTAAAAATCCGCAGTTGCGTGAAGCATATAATCATTATTATCCACTAATAGGCAATAAAGTACCAAGAAACGATTTGATTTCTTCTACGTTTACACAAAAAGAATGATTCCCTTTTTATCCCACATCTAGATTTGTCTTTTCAGCAATATTTTTGATGAGGTTCTGCAAGTTACTAAAAATGCATGATTTATATGAAGTTAGTTAGTTTTACTCTACTTCTGATAATCCGGTAGAATTGGTATTTTTTTTCGTATTGTGTGACAGTGAGAGAGCCTAAACTAAGAAATTGAATTGCAACTTTGTATGCCATTGGTCATGAATGAGTTAATGCTTTGTTCTAGCGTTTAAGAGTTATATCCTTATTATATAAGCCAGCTCCATTATGAAAGATATGTGTTCTTTGCACCACGGTGGGTATTGCTTCCGACCGGGAGCTGCATCTGTTTGGCGTTATTCAATATTAGAGAGATAGCTATATATATATAATATAATAAGTGTTCATAAACGACCTTATATGCTTCGATGACCGATTAGTTGAAGAAGGCAAATTTTGCTAACATCTATGCTCTATATTCTGAAATACGTTTGTTTATTGAGAGTAAGCCAGCTACCAACATATTTGATAGGACTTATGGTTAATGCGTACTTATTGTTAAATTATGAACCTAGTATTCTTAAATTAATATTATCTATGCTTAATTTGTGGAATTTCAATGTTAAACCTGAAAAAGAAGTTTTTCGGCAGATACATTTATATATTGATTTAATTCATCAAAAATAGTCAACAAAATAAATTTATACCTAAATTACTCTGCTTTAAGACATTAGGTTAAAAAAACCATATATGCCGTTTAGGAATCGTTGGTGTTTGCGTCTCTAATGTTTGATTTTTTTTTTTGTAATGACTCGAGAATTTAGAGTGGACATAGCATGCGTACGTCCACGTCTGTAAATTCAGACCAGCTGTTTTGGCACTTACTGAAACTTGGGTATATCCCCGCCCACACCTTTTAGATTCTGATTTGAAGCTATATGGGAACGAACTAGAGCCAATATTCTTTTCTCAACGCGGTCTCGCTATTTACGTGCGTAGTGATATATCTTACAAAACTTCACGACAATGTAGTCTATAATTAATTTTCATGCTGTTAAAATTCCGACTCCGCTGGCAAATTATCTACTATTGCTTAATTTACGGAAGCCCTCAACTGGGCAGCAATTCGACCTTTAACGAGTTCGATGCGCTGTCTGGCTCTATTAAAAGAATTATATCTTTGTATCCTCATACTGTAATAATCGATTTCAATATACACAATTCTGGGTGGCTTTTGGGACTTCGAGAAGAACGGTTCCATAGAGTATGTGTGTTTGGTCTTGAATTTGGCCAACGATCCAACCCCACGTTAACCTTAACAGCAGCTAAATTCTTGGCCTACAATTGTGAGAAATACAAGTTGGTCATTCTTACCGATATGTCATCATATGCTGAAGCCGTCTGTGAGGTACCAGCCGCCTGTGATGGGGTTTCCGGTCATCATGGTATCCCCGGTCACATGTACACAGATTTGGCTACAATTTATGAACGTGCCGGACATGTTGAGGGTCGTAACGGTTCCATTACACAGATTCCGATTCTTACTTTGCACAACGATAATATTACCCACCAAATTCCCGATGTGACAGGTTATATTACTGAGAGACAAATCTTCGTTGATCATCAGTTGTACAACAGACAAATTTATCCACCAGTGAACGTGTGGCCATCCCTTACTCGTTTGGTGAAGTCTGCCATCGGTGAGGGTATGACCAGGAAAGATCAGGCTGATGTATCAAATCAGCTATATGATTGTTATGCAATCGGTAAGGATGTGCAAGCCATTAAGGCTGTCGTCGATGAGGAAGCTCTATACCTGATGATTTGCTGTACTTGGAGTTCTTTAGCAAGTCCGATAAGAATTTTATCTCTCAGAGTAATTATGAAAACCGCACAGTATTTGAGGCACTCGACATCGGCTGGCATTCTGCCCAAGAGATTCCCACCACAATGCGCAGCACAATACTAATCCTTCAACAAATTCCCAACCAAGAACCATTCTTTTTTTGTTAAAAATTGCTGTAAAATACAACATAATTAATATTATAAGGAAAAACAAAAAAAAGCTGTCAGCTCTTTGGACAAGGTCAATCTGTTCCTATTTGGCGGCCAGTTCAACACTTCCAGATTGTGCTTTGTTTCCGCTTACACTTGAGTGTATCGAATCTTCAATGGGATGAATCCACTTTCGCACTCGTTTAGTAGCAAGACTACTAAAAGACTTTAACATTCACAAATGCCCTTGTCCAGATGGTATATTTCCACTTCTTTTGAAGCAACTGAAATCCCTGTATTGAGGTGCCAGTGTATTCCTTTGCTGATGACAGTACTCTCTACTTTTCATATTTATTCCCGGACTCAAGTCCCTACACTTCAGATGTAAAACGGAAATGGCGGAGTATGCCAAGTCCATTAAATTCCGATATAAACATCATTATTAAATTGAAAACCACCAACAAAGTGGAATTTAATGCTTTTAAAGCCCAATGCCTTCTGCTGTCGTTTAAGTGATCCATGTATGGCACTTGCATCATCGAAACTGAAACCATTGTCAATATGTGTCAATGTCAACCTAGGTTCAAGCGACCCCATACTCGATGTCGTCAAATGCATAAATTTGGCCTTATTTCACGCCACCTTTTCAAACGTACATTCAAATATTGTAAGTCTTTCCTAGGCCACATAACTCATTTATGGAATGCCCTGCCGAGCTCTTTATTTCCTAGTCATTATAACCTGCAAACTTTCATAAACAATGTGCATCGGTATCTTTTTCTTTGATGGCTTCAAGTCGATGACACCGATGGAATATACCCAAATATTCTACAAAAAGGTATAGACCAGCTACTGATATACTGATAACTCTGAAGATCTCTGAATTTTTACTGCTAACCTGGCACTGGCATACATATGAACCTGGCAAACAGGAAGAGTAGGCTTTATACCGAAAATCAGAAAAAAAATGACTATATACGAGTACTCGCCAAAAGCTTTAGGTCCATTAGTTAGATTTCTTTCATGTTAGAGAGCATGGAGAGAATGGTCGTGCGCAAAACTGCTTTGTCTAAGATGCAACCTGTTCGGGTGAAATCGTACCTGATCAAGACAATCAATAATCTAGTACGTTTGTTAGTTCATTACTTTTCTAATTGTAGGCATTTCCGGTTTTAATTCTCTTTCATTCTGTTCATTCATTTGTTACCGGCGTGCGGTCGAGCATATGAAGTTATATCGAATAAAATGTAACAATATCATTAAAATCATCGAATTTTATTTCATCGAAGAAAGAATAAACCTATTTAACATTTGGTCCACTCGAGCCGGATCATCCTGCTTCTGAAGTTGCAGAACAACTCAACATCCTCGTCATCAGCGCCACCACCTCGACCATCAATTAATAAAATTCGTCGCAGCACATCAGCTCGATAATCTCGTCATCCTCGCCATCATCTTGGCCATCAAATCCAGCGCAGCCAGTAGCAGCACATCAGTTTCTCATCGTTCCCCAAAGAAGTAATATCATCATTCTCATCGTCCCCAAAAGAAGTAATATCCCTGTCGTCGTCATTATCACCGCGTCTTCAAAATTGTCATCAGCTTACATATCGTTACAGGTACGTGGTAAATTAAGTAATATATATATATTCAAACTGTAATTAATATATTTATTGGAATCTATATTACTTCTGTACAAGAAAAAAGAAAAAAAACCCAAATAAATTAAATTATATTTAAACGAAGTAAAACTGGAATAGTTGTGGGTAACGTAATTTGGGTTTTTGAACACGGTTTCACGGCTTATCGTTCAGCTGTTTCCACTACATTTATTTCGTCAGATAAACCTTTCAAGTTTTTTTCCACTTTTTTTTGGGATTATTGTTTTTTCGTTTCACTAAGCTAACTTTTTTTAACTCACCAATACTAGTTTCGAACTAGCTTGGGAATCTCTGCGTTCCACGTATGAAAACACTCGTCTCTTTGCAAACAATTAAATCAAAATTCTTTATAACCTACAGCTAAGAAATCAAGAGTCTGCTAAGGCCAGCAAAGCTTTACAACGTAGCATCAATGACTGCATAACTGCGTTACACACTCGACACGACTATTTGGGATATAAATCTAGTGTACGCCTGCTCTAGTAGATTGCCCTCTCTCACTTAAGCCCTTTGGGAACAATCCCTTAAAGACCCAACAGAGGTACCGAAGTGGAGTCAGTCGGACATGTTTCTGAACTGTAGATAACAAGTGTTTTAATCAATAGTTGACGTGTCAGAATCAGTAAAACCAATTCTTTCCCATCAGTAAACCAATCACAAAACACGATTTAGGCTCAACAAGGGTGTGAGCAATACATTTTCTTGCAAGCTTTGTGAGTCACATCATTCACTCCGAAACTGTCCTGAATTTAAAAGAATGAACCCCATATCACGAAAAGAGTTCGTGTTAAACCATCGTTTTTGCCTTAACTGCTTAGCCTGCAATCATTTAGTAGGGAATTGTACCAGCAAATTTACGTGTACGATTTAGCTTCAATGCTAAACCTGGAAGCTAAGCTGCATACTCCTCATCAACATCAACCATTAGCCAATTATTCTAATCGCTCCATCAACAGCAAATATCAATAACCACACTACATCATTCATCACAACATCTAACCATCTAACAACCATTCTTTTGTCACATCCATCCAAAAACCAGTGCTTCTCGCCATTGCATTAGTACAGGTAATATCAAGAGGCACTAAACATGTTCTACAATTCCTCATCTGGCGTCAGAGGTATCGTTTATCTCATTCTCCGTACAAAGCGGCTTCGCCTTCCTGTTTCACCGATAAACACTACAACTTCCGGTATAACCGCTTTACACGCTGCTAGGGCTAATAAGCATTGTTCTTTTCATTTGGTAAATCATGAACGGTCATCGTCGCACATTGCCGTTGAAGGAATTGTTTGAAAGAGGCTTACTGAAAATATACCACCTGCTTCCTTCAATCCTATTTAGATAGCACACTTGACAGACTTTCATCTTGCCGAGACCACGTATCACCGATCTTCACAGATTGACGTTATCTTAGGGGCCGATTTATACCCAACAATCATACGGCAGTGTTTCAAGCACTAGTCAGCCAATGTAGTCGCTTAAAAGACGGTATTCGATTGGATTCTGTCTGGGCCCTTATCTACTAATGTCTCCCCATTCACGGCCAATGTGTGCCTTGCCGACGGCTTAATACAAGCTATAACTTAAAATTAAACTTAAACTAATACTTAAAACTAAGGTTGGTTGTTGTGGTGAAGGAGAACCGATTTGAGGTAGGAAGTGGTGCGGTGGAAGTCAAAGACGCTAGGGTTTGAATTAATTTTTCGTAGCATGCGGGAGATTGGTTCGTTCGCTCCATAGGTGGTGTGGTGGGTTGGGTGATAGAATAGACGAGGGGTACGTATATTACGAGGGTTAGTGTTGAGGAAAATAGAATTGTGAAGGGACATACATTCAACCTGACCTGAAAGAAGTCGATGAATGAAGAGAAGGTCGGCTGCATCTCTGCGTTCCTCAAGGGTGTTTAGGTTAATAAGGTTGAGACGGTTTTGATAGGGGGGCAGAGTAAAAGAATCATCCCAGGGCAAACCTCGAAGAGCAAATCGAAGAAAACGGCGCTGGATGCTTTCGATTCTCGAGATATGAACGCAATGATATGGGGACCATACTTGACTAGCGTACTCTAGAAGGGGACGAACAAAGGTAATATAGAGGGACCTGGTCACGTATGGGTTGGTGAATTCTTTGGACCATCGTTTTACAAAACCTAGTGCAGAGTTGGCTTTAAGGATTATCCCATCCATATGCAAACGGAAATTGAGCTCCCTATCACACAAAATGCCGAGGTCGCGAAGAGATTCAACGGAGGAGATCGGTTGGTTGTGGAGACGGTAGAATCGGGGAGGAGATTTGAGCCGCTTATGTGAAAAGGTGATGGACTGGCATTTGGTGATATTAAGTTCCAAACAATTTTTGAGGCACCAGATCGTAAAACTATCAAGGTCTTGTTGAAGAAGGAAGGAATCATGGGGAGAGGAAATGGTTTTGAAAAATTTGGTATCGTCGGCGTAAAGGGAGACGGAGGAGTATTTGATGATCCTATCGAGATCATTTATGGTTAATATAAAGAGAAGGGGGCCGAGATGGCTACCTTGAGGAACTCCAGAGGTGGCCAAAAATGGAGTGGAGTGGGCTGACCTAAAACGAACACTGTAAAAACGGTTTTCGAGGTAAGAAGATATCCATTTTAACAGTATGGGTTCAAAGCCGAGGGCAGACAATTTGAAGAGTATTAATCGATGAGAGATTTTATCGAAGGCTTTGCTAAAATCGGTTGCAACTACATCGACTTCGTTGCCGTTCTCTAGGGCAGAGATGGCAAAGGATACGAAGTCAACAAGATTTGTGGTGGTTGACCTACCCTTTAGAAAGCCATGTTGTCTAGGGGAAATAAGTGATTTGCATTGGAAACTTAGAGCTTCATACAAAATACTTTCGAGGAGTTTGGGAATATGGGAGAGTTTAGCGATTGGACGATAGTTTGTTATTTCGTTCTTTGATCCCTTTTTGTGGATCGGGGTTATAAAGGAAGTTTTCCAAGCCTGAGGAAATTCTCCTTGTGAAATGGATAGACGAAAGTGATCAGAAAGGGCAAGGGAAAGAGACGAAGAACATTTTTTAAGAAATATGGCAGGGAGGCCATCTGGACCGGGTGTAAATTCGTCATTGAGTTGGTGTAATTTGTATTCGATATAAGAGGGATCCAAGATGTGAGAGAGATGTGGGCCGTTGGAGAAGTTCGGTAGGTAACGAAAATAGGAGGGATCTGGTACAAAGGAGTCGTTGGTGAATGATTGTTTAAAGAAGCTGGCAAATAGGTTGGCAGTGGTGAGTGGATCGATTGATGACTTGTTGTTGAAAGAGAGGGAAGGAGGGTAACCATCGGACTTTCTTTTGTAGTTAACAAATTGGTAAAAGGACTTAGGGTCATTTATAAGGTTGACTTGCGCATTGTTAAAGTAATAGATGAGCAACTCAAAAAAATTTGGGAGTTAGAGGAGATTCCTAACACTTACAATTATATGTCGGAATCGGATCAATACTGCGAAGATTTCTACAAAAAAGCACTGCAAGGCGACCCGACGGATGATATGTCGTTCGGCTTTCTTTTCGGCCTGAAGTGCCATCGAAGTTGGAACTGAGGATATCTAGAAACCTTGCATTAAAGGAGTTTCTTAGTACCGAAAAGTCCTTGTAGAAGAATATTGCCTTACAATCAAAGTATACTAAAGTAATCTGTAGTATCGTACTCTAAACCACATGTGCAAGGTGGCTCCTCTTGAGAAGACGTCACCATGACATCTTTACATCGGAAAGTCTGTCAACCAAGTCGTTTTTAAGGCCTCAAATGCCGTTTCCTCTGGCTTCCGAGAATCTCAAAAAGGAACGAAGATGTTGACGATATATTGTCGGTCGATCACGATCTTCAATCAACAAAGACCGCTCAAATTAAATTAATAAAATCGCTTGCAGCTGCTGAATTCGCACTTCGTAAACGGACTTCAAACTTCCCATACATTTTATGGCATCTACCACGAGAGCATGACCTCACTAAAACCTTTCTGAACCTTAATATCGACACTACAGTTAAAACCTTGGAGGTTCGCTGGAACGCCAAGGAAGATCACTTATGCTTTATCATACAAACAGTCAAGTACTGTGAGTTATCGTGTTATCGTGCTGGCATGGTTCCAGAAGCCACCTCGGATGGGGAAGACATTTGTAACCAACCGTGCCGCTAAAATAGCCGATAATCTCGGTATTGGCAATAGCGATTGGTTGCACGTTCGCTCAGTGGAGAATCATGCCGACCTAGCGACTCCTGGACTTATTCCACAAGTGCTAAGAACAACTCTTTCAGGTAGAAATTTCCACCTTGGCTACGAAAGCCAGAGGATCATTGCCCGGTAAACTCTCCAGAATCAGTTCCAGAAGAGGATCTAGAAATCAAATCCATCTTATTCGCAGTTGCGCAAAATCACAAGGAGATTCTGGAAAGATATTCGTCTTTTCCTCGTGCCCTGCGTGTAATATTTCAGATTTAGGTTCTACGCATGAGCTTTCACCGGCCGAAGTTGATTTCGTTAAAATTCGATTAATATTGTTAGCACAATGCGTACATTTCCAAAAAGAACGTCAATTTTTGTCCGCTGGTAAACCAATTCCAAATAAAATTCCATTTTCTCATTGACACCGATGTTTTATCCCGATAAACTTTTGCGCGCATACGGGCGCCTGGCATCTTCCACTTTACCTTTTTATAAACGTCACCCCATCATTCTTCCTTATTCATCACATTTATCGCATCTTATTGTGCAGTTCATTCACGACATTTCAATTCATGAACGTAATGCGTTGAGGTTACTCTTGATTCTTTAGGCCTTCTGGATCCTAAAGTGAAAAATCTTATAAAATCGATTAGGAACTGTAAACCATGTGTTGTGCATCGTCAACAATTGCGAAAGCAAATTATAGTCGCACTTCCAATAGAGAGGTGTTCCTTGTCACCTCCATTCACATATACGTGGGTTGATTTCGCAGGTCCTTTCGAAATCAAGAGGTTCAGAGGTAGGAACTGTTGTATTACAAAAGGCTGTACCTGCGTATTTGTTTGCTATCCACTTAGAAGCTGCTAGCGACCTCTCTTCCCAAGTATTTCTCGCAGCATTTGCTCGGTTTGTAGCCAGACGAGTTTTACCCAAGAAGATCTTCTCAGATCGCGATACCAACTTCGCCCATGCTTTCATACAAAAAATTTTAAGCGCCTGCATGCATCAATGCCAACTCTCACGTGTAAGAAATATGGAATACAAGGTTTCAGCTGGAATTTTATCCCACCGGGAGGTTCCCACATGGGCGGTTTGTGGGAGGCTGGCGTTAAAAGCTTTAAAACCCATTTTCGCAAAACTGCTTTTAATGTCAGACTTACCAGAGTTGTCACAGTGGCTGTGACGCAGGAAGAGTCTTCCAGATGTGGCCTTAACACAGTTCCGCTTTAGTATCTCGGGAAGACAGAGCAATGCCAATGTCCCCCCCGGACATTCATACCGGCTGGTGTTCCCTTAATACACTTGACACATGTTGGATCATACCTTGCGACTGTCTGTTTTAAAGCGCTGCCACCCCTAAACGTGATTGGCGGATAATGAACTAAAAATTGGCTTTAATTCATTCCTCCCAAAACTAAAGTTGTTCCTTTTACGAGACGGAGCAGGCTGACTGGTCTAGTGACTTAGCCCAGAATCGGGGACAGCAAAGGAATGTGACCGATTGCTCCAAAACCCATCTACGATATGATGCTGGTGTCTTTCTGAAGGACGACAGCTTTAGATTTATCTTAAAGCTTGTGCCTGCCTACGCAATGCTGCTGGAAATGGAAAAAATGTAATAGTCTGTCGCCACCTACTTTCGGTTCAGGTGAATACTTCTTTAATGAAATCATTTTTAATCTTCGGCTAGGATTAGACTATTTATGCTTCATAATCGGTAATTTTAATTCAATTACTTGTTTTGTTTTCCGAAACGGCTCTAGATTTAGAAATGTATGTTGTTAACGGCGAGTAACTTTCTGCTTCCACTGTATCTTACATGTGTCAATTGTATCCGTCCCAAATGTGTCACTAAAAATCATGAAACCCTCAGAATTTTCACTTCCTCTTTTTGTTTCTTCAATTTGAATCAGCGTTATGTACGAACAACAAGTGAAAGTTTGAAATTTTAAGTATCCCTAAGCCCAGCCATCCCCCGAAATTGTTCGCAATATTCACCACACCAACTTGATGGACGGAAGAGACAAAAGTGAAATATAATATTTTCATACGAAAAGAATTTGTACCGACTACCGATTACGAGACGAGTGCGGGATTACAACCCAGGGTGGGACACATGTGAGCCATATTCATGTGCACAGACTGAAGGGTTTTTTTTTGACTCTTAATGGAGCAACTGGGAGCTGTATACATGGATGGTGTGATTGTTGCTCATTATTGAGGGATGTCTCATGCCTTTGCCTAGCGCCTTTTGCATACCCCCGGCTGCCAGTGCGTCATCATTATAACCATCTACTTTAATTTACTCGATGTTGCCGACGCCAATAGCATCATCATCACAGCTTCTGCCACCGCCACTACCGCCGCCGGGTTATTCATGCGAATATGCAAAATGCTGTTCCCAAAAAAAAGAAAAAAAAAAATTAATGGAAATATTGTTTGGAAGTGTTTCCGTTTCGTTGCAAGTAGAATCAGAACCAGTGCCAGTACCAGTCCCAGTAGAAAAGACTATAGAGACAGAGTCCTTGCCCGAGATAAATATGGAGAGTTTATTACTTTTTCGTGAATGGTGGGAGAGATTCTGTACAAAACAAGAAAAAACACAAAAAAAGAACAACACAAAAGAGAAAGGAAACAGCACTTTGTGATACAAACGGGACGCAACCGGGATATGCAACAGCGTGAGAGCAAACAAAAACAAAAGACGGGCATACAAAAACAAAAAAAAACAAAAATTAAAATCAGGACGAATATATGCAAAGCAGATCCTGATTGTTTGGCGTTGCTGGGACTGGTATAAAGGGCGTAACACATCGTAGAGTACTTGCGTGATTAAAAGCTGGAATAATGCCCCAGAGCGGATTTCTCCAGGATGCGTTTGTATCCGTATTTTCCTTTAACTTTGCGACGGAGAGCCTGTGAACAAGTACAGCACATACGGGTCGGGCGGAAGAACAAGGATTTTGGAACTCAATAGTATTACTTTTACAATACGTATTGCATGAACCTTTGTGTGTCCCAATTCTTAATGAAAGGTGGGAGATTAAGCTCAACTACGAAACAACAAATGAACAATTGTTCGATGGCCTTTGTTTTACACAACGTTCTGAAAATTGCAGTGTAATGGATATCATTGTCATCGTCGAATATTTATGAGTGCCTTTGGCCTCGTATATAAAAGTTATTGCCAAACCTTTAAGAGAGGGAAGTACAATATGTAAGTCCGAAAGAGTATAGGCATGAGTGATATAAAAGTTGCAAAGAGCTTAGACTGTGTCAAACGTTGTTCGTGGAGGATATCATCCTTTACTTCTGTGAGTGAAAAAGTGCTCAAAGACCTAAAATCCTCAACAACAGTGGACGTAAGCCGGTTAAACACAGCAATATTTCGTGGAATTGTCGTCGTGAATCGACCAGCATGTGCTATAGTAGTGGAGATATGCCATCGCCCTTCGGTAACTCACGTTTTCCTTTATCATCACATCTTGGTCACAACCAAAACTCATGAACAAAGTTATATTCACTTACATACCTTTAATAAGGAAAGCTAATAGTTCATATACGCCTTATATTCTGAGCCAATTTTATAATATAATACATGTCACCAACCTCGATATTGAATAAAATCTTCTTTCATTCTAGTACTAGTACCATACAATTTTGAATTGCGATTTACAAGGTTTTGAATTGCAATCACGCAAAATATGAATATTTCTTGTCGATAGGTATCTTAGACAAAATTTTAGGAACGGTTTTATGAACATAAGACTTAAGTACGTATGGCTTAGAATCTTTTTCCAGTTTTGGGTATAAAAGCTACTGATATCGGTGATCATGATTTTGCTGTATGGCCCAGTGCGAAACCCCAGCAAATATCGTTATATGAAGCGCTTTCTGAAGTCCAAGTAAGCATCATACTTTCATTTGGCTTGTACTTTCAGGCTTTCAGTCTTCGTTTAAATAAGTTCTTATTTTTGTTTCATGGTGTCTGCAATTTTGCGTTTTGCAATGGTTGTGCCTAGCTAGAAACTTTTTTTACAAAATTTGTTGAGAATGCTATTTAGACTTGGAATATTTTAAATCACTCTCTGTATGGGCTTAAGCGGTTTTTTAATTATTTGCCTGTTTCGTTCTTTCGCAAAATCGTGACTTTACATTCAATTCTGATATTCTACGTAGACATAGAGTTTTGTCGATTATTTACCATCGTCGTTTCGTAACAAAATTGACTTCTGTTGTAGGTAGTCAAATCAGGTAAAAGTTTAAGAAGTGGTTAACTTAGCATTACATTTCTACAACAAACTGCATCGAAGTTACTTCAAACTGATGGCCTTATTCGTATTAAGCGAATATGGCAAATCACACAAGTTGGGAAAATATAGCTTAGATTAATGCTCGGGATCATGTCAAATAAGATTATTTCTTGCAGATCAACTCACTTATGTATCGCACATAATATTTTACTTTTGAACGCGGGTTCGACTCCATCATTATGCGGATCCAAAACTTGTTTTGATCCAATTGCACCAATACTACCTTTGGATGCCTTAAAAAGTTTTCTGTCTTTTAAAGAGTCTAATTAAGCAATTTAAAAGTTCTTATATCAGTAAAGCAAATGCTAAATCTTCGTGTAGTTTCTATAAGTATAACTAAAGCGCCATTCATTTTCTAAAGATCCTGAATTCCTCTTCAAGCCAAATTCTAAATTTTTTCATCCGCCATACTCCTTCCATTAAGAAAACTAATACATAATATAGCTTTTTTCCAAGGATCCAACAGCAACCCTCTCTTATCAACAAAATAGGAAATGTTTACTATGATCAAGCTTCGTCGGATCCTTGAATACTCATAGGTATCATTTCACGGCCTAAAATTTTTGCTATTACAAAAATAATTCATAATAATAATAATAATACAATAATGTCATTTATTTTAATAAAAGTCTATTCGTTGGACTTACAGAACTGTTGACGTTGACGTCGTGAGCATCGTCTTCCACATTGCAACTTTTTTCACCTTCTCTTCGATATATACTCGTATACTCGTGTTGTGCTTACATTCCAAGAGCATATTGTACCATACTTATTCGTTCTGAGCCTGAGCTCTAATTCAAGTCGTTTAATCCCAGCTCTTTCTCTTTCGACTGTTACTTTCTATCCGGTTGATCTCTCCTGTACATTTGAGCATCCTCCATTGATCTTGGCCTCATTAATTTAATTTAATTAAATATATTTAACGATTGAAAATTTCTTTAATTTCTTAGTATTGTTCAGTTGTAAGTCCTGCAAAAATTCTAAATCTAACTACACCTCGTTCAGAGTAAAATCTGGAAGATTCTAATCTCTCGGTTGGTTCGACTTAGCATCTTGGTTGTGTTTCCATGCCTCAGAGTTCCGTTGAAATTGGTCAGAAAGATTGTTTTCTCTGACTGAACTTCAGTAATAGGTTTTTTATTTGAATGGAAGTCGTAACTTACATTCCTTCCTTTTAGCACTTGACTACTGCAATGCTCTGTTGATAGCCTCTCGAACTGACTGTCGCTGCAAAGAGTAATACCCTGCATATGAATGCATGTGCTCCTAATACTGTACATCTCATCATTACCTAGCATGAGTTCATTTGTTCCAAGGTGTATTCGCTTGTTGTTCTGAATTGTAGCCCTAATCATTACATGATTTAAGTCCTTTGTGTTTGTTTTTGGTAGCGATATAACACAAAGCAAGAGAGATTTTTTTTAGCAGGTTGGGTTTTGCGTATTCTATTGCTTCTATCTGGTTACTTAAAGAAGGGTTTTTATTTAAGAGAGTACGTCCTGAATTTTTTTCTTTGTTCAGCAGATTAGTGTAAACAATTCTTTTCTTCGCTAGTTGAGCCGCTAAGTTTATTTCCTTCAGTTCGTTTTTGATTATTGTTGGCTTGTTGTATCACATCTGTTCATATTTCAGGTGCTGGTTTATTTTGTATTGGACGTTGTTATTTTCGATAGATTTTGTGTACTCTTAAAATGTTTGCATATAGAGTGGACAAAGAGAAGTTAGAAAGAAAAAAAAAAAAAGAATGATACTTGAGAGGGTTTGAGGGTGGAATGATGACCACTCATTGAGAGACGAGTGTTACTGGTAAAAGTTTGAATTTCGGTGGAGCACTGGTAATGAAAACAGCGAAACAACAACGGAAACAGCGACGTTGTTCGAGGGTGTCGCATGACTGTGTAATATTTGCATCACCTATGAGTTTAACCGCTCCATTTCAGATCCTATCAAGCAAAGGCAGAGAGGTATTAAGGGTACCTGACCAGATGGAGGCATTGTACTCCAATTTTGGACCGATAAACGCCTTATATGTTGAGGCTCTATGAGAGGGGGTGAAATATTTCTTACATCTCTTGAGAAAACCTAGACATTTCGCAGCATGTTTGAAAACGTCGAATTTTGATCATTCCAGCGTAATTTTTCATTGATATACATACCGAGAAAGGAAAGCTTTTCAGTTTCGAAGGTACATGTGCCTTAAATGGATAATGCTTTTGTATATAAATTTCGGATTAACAACAGTAGACAGTATTGTGTTTTGGAAGCATTAAATTCCACTCTGTTGATAGTTCCCAAAGCAGAGAGTACTGTCGTCAGCAAAGGAATATATGGGATTAGAAGTAGTACGAGTATATAAGAAATTGTTAATGAATATTAAAAAGAGTGTCGGACGCAGAACGGAGTCCTCCGGCTTGCCAGCATTTATTTTGTGAATATCAGACTTGAAATAATCCAAGACAACTTGAATAGAACGTTCCGAAAAGAAGTTTCTAATCCATTGAAAAAGAGAGTCGTCGATCCCAAATCCACTCATATTTGACAAAAGAGCCTAATGCCAGAGTCTTTAAAATGCCTTAGAAATATTAAGTGCAACTAATAAAGTCTAATGATGTAGACTTTGGTTCCACTTTTCGGTAAGACTTGCCATCAAATTACCAGTGGACCTGTTGCTATGAAAACTTTATCTACTGCCGGTTATTAAAAAGTTTTCGCATTTCGAGATAATTCATGAGATGACGGTTATATTAGCGTTTCCATGACCTTAGAAGTAAGTGCAATGGGTCTGTATGTTAAGACCATTAAGTACTCTTGCCACTACACGAGTACAAAAGTGAATTCGTACTATTGAAGATTTGACGCACTCAAGTACGAGCGAAGACAGACCACAATCTGGAAGTATTGAAATGGACGCAAAGTATGCAGCAAGCAGATTGGCCTGAGATGGAGGATGAGGTAGAATTTATAATTCTTATGTTTGGGACATTGCAGATAGTGTTTTTCTCCTTAGTTTTTGGTCGTATTGAAATCTTACACGCTTGAGAAAGACGTTGCAGTCATTTCTGGCGCGCTTAAACTTTTTCTGATTTTCCTCTATCGTGCCGGTCTTGTAAGACCGAAAAGATATCACTCTAACCTTGACAGCCTCTTTACAACTCAAGTCGTACAATGCCTTTTCTCCTGGTTTGATACTCTTCGAGCGATACGGGATAACGGATCTAATTCCAAAGAGAACAGTGTCAGTGATCATATCAGTAACATCATCCACATCGTTATCAAGAAAACAGACCGCGGTGAGAAAAAATGGCACTAGTTCGTAACCAGGTAGCTTCAGATCAGAGTGATCTGAATATATATATAAGAGATTTCGCTATATTCCCCCAGCTCCTAAGCACTTAATTTTTTTGACCTGTTATTTTCTGCTATGGCCGTTGTCACTTTGGAGGAACGTATTGGCAAAAGGGATCTGTGGGTTCTTCCAATCCTTCTACCCTTACGCTTCTTCGAGTATTTCCCTTTCTCCTAAAAAATTTTCACTTAGTAAATCGGGCTCATAAGATAATTTTACAAAGGTTGAAAAAATGTTCCTTCTTCCCTAGTAACAAAGGCCAACAATTTGTTTAAAAATTTTAACTTCAGACCGCTATATCCTTCAGATTTCAGAGAAAGAACTAGTTGTTTGAACCCAAGACGGTAATTCAGGGGAAATGTTCCCAGACCTTGATAACTTCCCCAGTTGTTACTCATTGGTACAATCAAAACTAAGCAATTACATCGAAATTGTTAAAGTGCCAGATTTAAACTTCGAATGTATTGCAAACCACATTGAATATCGTTCACAATGGAGTGGGTATAGACTTGGATGAACGTGACATTAGCAACTGCTTTGTGAAAAAAATTAGAATGCCAAATAACCAGAACGAATCACATGTAAACATTCTTTCTCTTAAGTTTACCCATCTTCAAATCAAAGAGAATATTATGCGATTATAACAAGAGAAAAAAAAAGCTTACAACAACACTATTAGGCGATGAGACGGATCTCAAATGTACACCAACGATAGTTTAACGTCTCACATGCGAACACTCTTTAATGCCACAAGGAAAGTCAAAATGGAAAAAAAACTCAAGTATATATAGATGAGAAATAGCATAATCTTTCTGCGTAAGAATGCCAATTTAAAATTAATACAAACTTAAAATATCTAAAAGATTGTGCTACTCCTACCCATTCTATATATGTACATTAAAACACACAGAGCATGATAGCAAATTTTAATTTGTTCTTAGTTCATTTAAATGCATTAAGTCCTAACTGAAGTTTAGCTGTACAATCACGAATTATCCAATTATAATATTCCTGGTTACAAACAGTATGCAAATTGCAATAATTCATATAGCTCAGGTGGTGTCCTAGTGTACATAGAAAAAGATTATGAATGTGATTTTTAAAAATTAGTCTCAATAGTGCCGATATTTTAAAATTTAATTGTACTTTTGATAAGGAAAAGTTTACCATTCTTAGCGTTTATCGTCTGCATGAAAACAACATAAACAAAAACATTTTAATTGTACATATTATATGAATGACGTATTTAAAGATGTAAATATGAAGAACTTGTTGGTCTTAGGGGATATAAACATTGATATATTGAAAAGTAACTTAGACGCTGATAACTATATGCTTCTGATGTCTTCGTATGGTTTAAAACCTCTAATAATTGAACCTACTCGTATTACAGATTCAGCACAAACATGCATTGACCATCTTTTCGTAAGGTTGGACAAAAAACTTCTACATAGTCTATCTGTTCGAGTACTAGACTATAGAACTACTGACCATTGCATGATAAGTCTTAATATAGATAAATGTATATCATCTAATAATCACAGACCTATGCCTTTTAAAGCAATTCGGAAAACTGACTTTGTCTCATTATTAGAACGTTTAACTTTTAATTTTTGAGAACCTGTCTATGCAGAAATTAATCCATCAGTGGCTTTCAATGCCTTTCTTAGTATTTTAAGAAATCATATTGAATGTTGTACTAATCCAAACAATAAATACAAAAATAAAATCCGGAAAAAGTGTATAAAAAATCCAGTTAATACAAATGTAAAAAGACACTTCGAAAAATTAAACGAGGAAGTTTAATTACATATAAAAGTGAGTAGAGATAATTATTACGCTGATAAACTGCAGAACTGCAGAGGGAACGTAAATGAAGAATGGAAAATTGTCAATAATATCCTTAACTATCGACCTCGAAAAGATAGAATTTCCAAAATACAAGTAGAAAACAAAATAATATCAGATCCTGTGGCCATTGTGAATTACTTTAATAAATTCTTTGTATCTGTCCCAACTCTTTCAAGGTCTATTCCTCTGCAAAGTATTTATTTTTGCAACGTATTTGCAGATTTAATAGATGAGACATATAAGAGCAACACCCTTTTTTTAATACGATTTCTACGTTAAAAATCCATAATCAAATCTTATCCCTTTATAACAAAAAATCGAGTACTGCCGATAATATTACTAATTGTCTCTTTACATATTATGGATGTATTGAGTCACTTATTTAATGAAAATATAAAGAAGAATAATTTTTTACTAATGAACAATTTGGTTTTCGAAAGAAGAGATCCACTGAAGATGCCATTCTTAAAGTCTGGAGTGAAATAAATGATAGTTTTAATAAAAATAAATCGTCTTTAGCTAAGGCATTTGATATGGTCAATTATAATATACTTTTAAACAAAGTGGCGTTATACTATACGTCAGTGGTTTACCTTGATATGATCTATAGTGATGAATTAGATACTAATATTGGTGTACCTCAAGGATACGTTTTAGTCTCGCTTTTATTTTTAATTTACGTAAATCCATTGTTCATTCAAAACTTTAAAATTCAAATTACAGCCTTTGCTGATAATATCACTTTTATATACACGAATAATAACCTTTTTGAATATCACAGTAAAACTTAGTATGGA
This sequence comes from Volucella inanis, assembly GCA_907269105.1. Classification (NCBI taxonomy): domain Eukaryota; kingdom Metazoa; phylum Arthropoda; class Insecta; order Diptera; family Syrphidae; genus Volucella; species Volucella inanis. The sequence continues at coordinate 100,624,347 of OU026157.1, read as the reverse complement.
CCTACAAATTCTACGGCAATGGTTTGCAAAACATGAGTTACTCATAAGCGAAATAACTAAATTGATGATTTTTAACTTAAAAGGCTTCTGTGCTGCTGATTGTAAGGTTGTTTTTTACTCCACTTCTTGTCCAAAAATGTCCTTATCTACTCTCATTTGTAGGGAAAAAACTATTCTGATAAATATATCTGTAATACTGTGTTAAAAGATTTAAATATCTCGGTGTTTTAATTCATAAAAATTTGAGCTGAAAACCGCATGTAAACGAATTGAAAAATTATACATATATTATATATTACATATGGGTATGTAATTTAATTCGTGCAGTTTTTTTTTTTTCAAAATTTGAACGTTTATTTAAGAAAAACATGTACAATAGTATTATTCAAAGTATTGTCCATCTGAAGCTATGACTTTTTCCCATCTTTCTGGCAATTTGTGGATCCCATCCCAAAAGAAATGCGCCGGCTTGGCAGCCAAGAATGAATCAAGCCAATTTTTGATATTCTGCTCTGATGTGAACCGTATTTCAGTGAGGGCGTTCTGCAGCGACCGAAACAAATAGTAGTCAGAAGGGGCAAGGTCTAAGCTATAAGGCGGGTGGGGAAAGACTTCCCATCCACTGTTTTCCAAATAGTTCTTAGCCGGAATAGCAACGTGGGGCCGAGCGTTGTCATGATGGAAAATTATTGCCTCGTGTCGGGTCGCATATTCCGGGCGATTTTCGGCTACTGATCTCTTCAAACGGATTAATTGTGTTCGGTAGCATTGCCCATTGATGGTTTCACCCGTTTTAAGCAGCTCATAATACAGCACACCCATCTGATCGCGCCATGTATATTCGGCTTTGCCGTTGATTTGGCTGGTTGGCCGGGTTTCACATATGATTTTTTGCACTTGGGGTTGTCGTAATGGATCCATTTTTCACCACCAGTAACAATCCGATGCAAAAATGATTTTCTTTTGTGGCGTTCCAACAGCATTTCGGACATGCAAAGCCGCCTTTCGACGTCTTTCGGCTTGTGTTCATGTGGAACCCAATTTCCTTGCTTTTGAATATATCCAGCTGCTTTTAAACACGAGCTCTTCTTGTGTTTGGCAACAATCTTCATGGAGTAAAGTAAAGTTCTTCATCTTCAAACTTTTTTGGCTGCCCAGGACGTTCATCGTCTTTCAAGCCAAAATCACCACTTTTAAATCGTGCAAACCACTTTTGGCACGTTCGCTCAGCTAGCGCATGTTCACCATAAACTTCCACCAAAATACGATGACTTTCGGCAACAGTTTTCTTAAAGTAATGAAGAAGAACTCCCCGCAAAAACACTTTTTCAGGTATAAAGTTCGACATATTTGAGTGCAAAAAAATTATTGTTGTTTACGCTTCAAATTAATGATATATACTGAAATGACATGCAATGACAGTAGCTTTCCAACACATGTTCTATTGAAGCAATAACAATAGTATAATACAAGTTACGGCATCTCTTAGCAAACCGCACGAAACCGTCTTAAAAGTCTTTTTTTATGAGAAGCGGATACAGTTCTAATTTGAGAAGCTCACACACTTGTGATTTAAGAGTGAATAACATGGGAGTGGTAAATATTCCTAGAAAAACAGAAAAAAGAGAACACACTTTTATAAATTTAACACTGCGGTAGCACCTAGGCTTTTCAATAAACTATCTTTTGATATAAGATCTTAAACAAAATTTACGTTGTTCATTAGTAAAACAAAGAATTGGCTTTTTACTATGGATAGCTCTATGGTCAAAATACTTTTAAACTCATCTCAATAAACTTTAACAAATTTCTTTCTTATTTACATATTTATTTTTCTTTTTTTTTTCTGTTATTTTTCTTTTTTACTCTCAAACATACTTTTTATTATATTTATACATATACTATTTACATACTATCAAACATACATACTATTATATAGTTCACTGCTCAGAATCTATGTATTGAAAGTGCCACACTTGGAAGGATAAAATAGCGGTCTAGCGGTGCTCCAAGCCATAGTTACACGCTCCAGCTAAGTAGCGGAGCGTTTTACACATATATCATATACTAGACATTGGGTGCACTAGAACCGTTTGGATGGAATGAATGAATGTATGTAAGTAAGTAAGTGCGGTCACGACGAGTAAAAGGAGTTTTACCAAAAAAATTGAAGAAAAGAAATAAATAAAGAGAAAACAAATTTAATAGAAAAAGTATTATAAATGCATATAGTAAAAAAAAGTGAAAAAAAGTGGAAAAGCAAAGAAAAAGAGAAAAGAAAGGGAAAACAAGACAGAATAAATTTACAATAGAAAGAGCCAAGAAGACGAAGGAAGATGGATAACAGCTAAATATTTTTTTGTGGGATCTGCAATCTCGGTAGGATTTCATCCAAACAGAGAAAAAAAAAGACTCCCATAAAAAGAAAAAAACGGGATATGCAACCGGCTTAAGAAACAAACTTTTCAACCGATCGGACAGATGAAAGAAATCGGCCCACTCTTAAGCGGATTCCTTTTCGGTAATTTTAACTGTCATTAATTTAACCTCGTTAATATATGTATTCTCTTTTTTTTATTCATTTTGATCATTTCATTGTGCTTGCACAAGACTCTGATCAATAAATCCCTTTGTATTTTGTTATGTTTGGTTTTTTGTGAAGGTTTCACAAAATTTTCAAACAAAAATTGTGTGGCGTATACCAACACATTTGTGTGTCTCTTTCTGTGGGATGTTTTCTACTAAAAACCGATTTCTTTTTTTTTACCTTAAACCCATCCCAGCTGAGCAGCCGAAAGTGGCAGCACTTAACCTGCTCTCTGTTGCAAATTTCCTTTGGATTTTCTCTGTTTGAATCCCAATCCGTTATCGGTCAAACCACCGCTACGCATTATTAAATTTAAATTTAGTGATACTTTTAATCGACTTCTTGAAATCTTTCTATCGCCAAATCTATCGTATTTTTCATAGAGCCAAGTTTTCATTTGTAGTATGGGGTGGAGCACCATCCTGTTGGAACCACATTCATGTTACGCAAATTTGGGAGAAAAAATCTTTTGAAAATAACTTGTGCTCCAGCCTCAATTTTGAAGAAAAAAAGAACGATGATGACCGGCTTCCAATACGCAATGGGATCTGGTGAACTTCTTTAGGATTGTCCTCGCTTCAAATACGACAATTCTGTTTGTTTATGACGCCGTTTACCCTGAAATGAGTCTCATTACTGAACAAAAATTTACAGTTAAAAATTGACAATTTCCAGTTGATTTAAAGCCCAATCGCCGAACACCCGTCGCAATAAATGAAAATGCGGCCTTAGCTCTTGGACCAATTGGAATTTATAAGTTTTTATGTAGATATTCTTATTCAATCTCGTTTTCTCCTTATAAATTTCTTAGTTGTTGCGACGCAATTATGGCATCTGAGGCAACATGCACGGCGGATATCTTTCCAATGAAAGTTTAATCTATTTCGGGGTTAATATTGTATTAAACAAAAGGTTTGGTCATTTCGTTTTTCAGAATTTGCAAAACTGTGTTTTCAATAAGGTTTTGCGCTTTCGAACAAAGGTATCGGTTTCATCTTCATTTCTAATGTATCACTCTCTTTGGATAATTTCCCTTTGCACTTTGCAAAATATTGCAAAATATTGGCGTTTATTTTCTTAGTGGTGCGAAAAGACCTACGGATTTCCTTGTATGTTCTTCAGTTTATTCTAAGCGTTAATCTTGGAATATTTTTCAAGCAACCAGTACCTACTTTTCTTTATAGTTGATTCCTTTATTTATTTTTTTTTTTTTTTCACTTGCGACTTCTATTTCCTACGTACGTCAAGTATCTTTATAAGTTATTAAGCAGCAAAAAGTGTCCCACATTCAGAATGCTCGAGTGCGGCATCAGCGGCATCATAATACAAGATAAAAAAAAGAATTCCTCCCGCCCGGAATAAAAATAAACCTTTTAATTGAAACTCTTTCTACAGCTGTATTTTCTTAGACTAGCTTGGTAGATTTAAGCTCTTTTATGAAGCTTAGAATTCTCGCAACTGCACAGTTACTAACTAAACCTCTGTTGTGCTTTTTCTTTTTTTGACTTCAAAAGCACGATTCTCAAGTGGGTCAAGATGTATTCATTTTTATCAGCATTTTTTAATATAAGCGCATAAAAACCATTTATCACTTCTATAACTTTGTCTCATGATCTATTCTCAGCGGCAAACCTTTAAGTGTTACAGTCATCATACCGGATCTATCAACAAAACATTAGCTCTTATGGAATAGTATTCATCTGACATCTATCCTGTCAGACTGTTTGCTTTGTGCTGGAATATTAATATTACTTAGTTGTTTAACTAACGCAGTTTATCCTATATGCACCACAAAAACCACAAATTAGAATAATAAGTAAAGCCTTCAACCCACATAAACATGCGACAGAACTTCTTTAATTTTCCCTTTACCAAAAGTTCCTCAGTCGACTCATCGAATACGAAATGTAATCATTTTGTGAATAAAAATTTCAATATCAGTTCGCATGAAGAATTTTCAAAAGTCTACAGTAGGTAATCAAATTTAATTAAATTACTCAAATAACCTTTCATCTAGATACAAATATTTGACCTTCCTTAAGAGAAGCATCCAAATACAGTCATCCAACCGATAGTTTGGTCTATCCTCTTCCAATTTATGACAAGCCAAGTGTGTTTGTTGACAGTAACGGGTGACTAGTAACTGGTAACTGTTAGCCGGTGAATGGTGACTGGTTACTGGCAACGCTCATGTTCACTCTACCCTGCGAATGACACACATGAACACATCACTAAAGTGTCGTACTATCCCCACCCAACGAACCATCATCCCCAGCATAGTACACTAAAAGTGCAATCAGTAGAAAAAACATCAAGAAAATTTAATTAAAAACTTTCGGGTAACATTGTGGCCAGAAGCATCCTCATCCAGGACAGAGGGCAGCGACAGTACATAAAACAATCAACGTGTGTTTCACTTGTACCACGTGCATGTTGTAGGTACACACATTGACAGGTTTTTCTAGAACAAAAATAAACCACAGAAGGACTTGGAATCTCAAAATCAGAGTGGGAGTTGTAGTAGAAGTGGGACTCAGAATCGACTTCTCTTACTCGTCTTGACGATGTTCTGATGTTAAGATTCCCTCAGACAAGCACTCCTGAGGTGTTTAATCTACAAATTGGACAAAGTTCAAGCAAATATTTGGCCATAATTTCCCCTCTGGTGTGGTTGCTTAGTGGAAAAGTCGACTGATGTAGTGATGGTAAAATGTGGGAATACGCAAAGAGATGCCGAGATGTTGAGATACTCTAAAGATTGTTGTTCACTTCACACACTTTATACACTTTACACAATTTGGTGTACATTCCTTGTAGTTATATGCACATCATTGTTCCAGGGTCCTTTGGGACAATGATTGAGTGTTTGAATAAGAAAGCGGACAAGGAAAAATCTTCTCCTTCTTCTACTGCTTCTCTGTCTACCAATAGTTTTGCCTCGTTATGTCCATTTTGACCTCGAGTATTTGCCCACATTGTCCTTTCGGTTGTCTTGGAGGCTCATAAAGGAACTTAAACCGCAAAGTCCCTGGACCACCGTAAAATAACTAACTTCTCAAAGTTGATGAAATAATTCCAACCAACTTGGGGATAGTTTGATTTATGTAGCGCTTGTGTAAATGTGCGTGTTCAAGACTAGGGGTTGCATGCCATCAGTTCACGTATTTTGGGGTGAAAATGGATGATGTCCTTAAGGCACATTGCCATGAAACAGGCAGATTATGCTCATAAAATGACATCAAGAGCAATTATACGAAGTGAGTTGTTGTCGGTTAATGTTCAATTTGGGTTTTCTTTTGTCTGGAAGTCGTCTGAGATACAATCATTCTTGTCTGTCCCTCGCAGCATAAAAACTATTCGTATTTCAGTATCATATCGTAACTTTGCTTTTAATCCGAAGAATACCTACAACAAAAAATGGCACGTCGTGATGCGTAAGTAGGCATGTAGGTAGAATGTTGTTGCTTAGAAACCACAATTGACTGAATATGAAACATTTATTTGCTCCAAGCACTAAAGATACACAGAATCCCTACATTTTGGCATAAATCTCCCAAGACATAACATAGGGGATCAAAGAGTTAAAATAAAAGTTGAAAAGAAACTACATTGGCGGCTTGGTATAGGTTTTACTTTAGTTTGAGTTAAGGTTTTGGTCTCTCAAGCACACTTGGAGTATTAAAGAAAACTATCTTATCGAACAGAAACTACCACTCGTACACTTCTGGAAACTAGGAAACTATCAATTTCTTCAACATTAGTGGTTAAGAGCTTGGCCAATAAACCCAAAGACAATGAAGAGTGCAAAAGTTATCTATGTGAAAAGTTTTTATTCACGTTTGAGTACCTCTCGTTGGTTAGAAGGTTTTGTTTTTTTCTTGAAAATTTTGAAGTTCGATTTTTAACTTGTGCTGGATTTTGTTAAAGTTTATTCGTTAGATAGTTGCGATTAAGTTTTCAAATGGATCTTTTAAGTTTAATTGCAACTGGATTTAATTAAGATGTAAAGTTGAACTGGAGTGAGCTAACTGAGAGAAAATACTCATATGCTTCTAAAGTTTTTATTTATGAGAAAATTGTAAATGTTTAACTGCCAACACCACATCATAAAAATAACTATACTACATATAATACAATTATAAATTTAGAAACAATAATATTCGACTACAAGTAGACAGACTTTGGAGTAATTTAACAATAAATAATAGCCATATTGCGAATTAATTTATTAAAACTCTAAGCACCAGGTAAAAGTTTTATGTGATGAAATTGTAAGTAATATTATGGTGCATCAGATGCACATAAATGCGATAATAGTGTAAAAGTTATAATTAAATAATTAAATAATAAATAATTGATTAAAAAATAAAGTAGATACCAATACTTCTCTGAAGTAATTTTTTTTAACCCCCCATAACGGAGTGGCTATTTCAGATATACCCCCGCCCTATTTTTTTATAACGTTAAAAATGTTCTATGTCATCTGCATAAGCATAGTCTATGAACTTTTTGATTAAATGAAAAGGTTTATTTATACATTTGTACAAAACAAACAGAATCGGATCTAATATTAAAGCTTACTGGACGCATTTGGTATTTCTTTGCTTATGATATAAGTCACTTTTGTTTTAATCTTTCTATCAGTTAGGTAGTTCTCGAACCAGTTTGCCAGCACTCCTCTTATACCAACCCTATTGACAATTTCTATTAACATAACTTTTTATGTGTTATGGTATCGAAGGCTTCCTTAAGTCAACAAACATCACAAGCACATGATAATTCACCGTGTTGGTTAACTCTCCTAATAAGAGTCATGTGCTTTAATTTGTTTGTGTAATACTTCGATTTATTATCATTTGTATTACTAGGTCAAGAAAACGAGCATTCATTTTTAGTTCAATCTCACTAATGTTATCCGTTACAGGATCCTTGTTCTCCCTCCGGCGGAACAATATTTAAAATATTTCGTATTCATTGGCTTCCTCTTCGTTACTGCTGGAGTCACAAATTCTTGCGCCTTTATGTTTTGAAATGGTATATGTATGTACAATACATGATTGGTAATGCTTGATTCGAGATTTGCTCTACAAACTTCTCTACAATACTTGTTGTTGCATAGTCTTACAAATGTATTATATCGTATGTTCCATCTTACTTGCGTCATTCCCTTTCGGTGGATATTTCTCAAAAAGCTACTCATTGAATCCGCGTCGTGGGCGCAAATGAATTTTCGTTAAATCGGCAGTTTCGATAAGCGAAAATCCCCTTAATTACACAAGCAAGCAGGGTCGTTATGTACAGCGCTTACATTTGTTCAATTATTTATTTTTATTATAAATATTTCATACAATTGTAATTATATATATAAATAACAATTAATTATAATTACTTCATCCCCCTATGTGTCAGATTCGCCTCCGATATCTAATCTCGCAAGTTTCAAAGCTGGGCTTTTAAGTAATCCTGATGAAGACTGGGCTATCGCTGAGCGCATCTGACATCATCTGGCGTTGGAAATACTTCCCATATTTTTACTCGTTTCCATTTCCCTCTACTTTCATTCTCGTCGCATATGAGGACGATATCACCTACCCTTGATGACTTTGCTTGCTTGTGCCATTTTGTACGTCGTGTAAGAGTCATCAGGTACTCCAGAACCCATTTTCTCCAGAATGTCTGTTTCAGCTATCGGAAAATATGCCACTGTTTGCGTAAGCACACTTCTTCATTCACGCCTGATGTTTTCACATAATTTAGAAACCTAATAAGAAGTAATTAGGCGTAAGAAGCTCGGCAATTTCATTTTCGAGTGGCAAGTACATCTAAAGACTCTAATATTTCCCATATCCGATGTGCACCAAACTATTTAAGCAGCTTCTGACTGTTTTCGAATCCGTCCAGAGGGTCAATGAACTTATGTTAACGTCATGACCCTTTAATATAGAATCTTTTATTCTTACACTGAGAACCGCAGACTGAAGCTCCAACCTAGTTATGCACAATAACTTAATAGGACTACATTTTTTCTTTCCCATAACAAAAACAATTTCGACTTCACTTTTATACGATATGCGCCAATAAACAACAGCTGACGTGCCCAGTAGGCTTGCGTCAGTGAAAGGGTGGTGGCATCTTGGGATCTCAAGTTCTTTAATTTTCTCTAATTGTTTAAACTGTCTTTAATATATATATTAGATCTTGCTAATTTTTTTTTTTCCACAATTTTTATAGTAGCACTTTGGAGTAAATCATAATATTGGCTAAAAATCCAAACGGATCAGATATAGACGTGACAAACGCCTACATATGGCTTTTTATTGTCCACCTTTTTCCCTGTAATACTGCATGGGGTACTCATTCAAACTTTATCACAAAAATATATTGGTCGTTCATCGAATTGCAATACATCCCGATGATCTTTTTAGTAGTGAAATTATAGGATATAGTATTTGTTAGATTTGAATTAGATCCATGACTATGAAACGCATGCTTAAATTTTAACGAAATAGTATGTATCCTCGAAACTTGCTGTATTGTGTGTACATACTACAGCCCTCGCTTCAGTGATTGCTTCTTCATCTGTGTCAAAACTATCGACATAATCATAGACGTAGTGGCAATCAACTATAGCGGACACAGCCCGTAGGTTTAGGCCTTCAGAAGTTATGGCGTTAAGGTTCTTAACATGCTGGGTAGAGCATGGCCAGCTTTTCGATCCGAATATTATCGACATCATTACGTAAACTTTAAGCTGTATCCTCTGGTTACCATCTCTCCATAAAAATCGTTGAGCGTTTTGATCTACTTCATATATTTTTATTTGCAGGAATATTTTACGGATATGAGCAGACACCTACCTTGCCTTGTCGAAATCGAAATAAGATTGAAAGCAGTGGCTTTGGTTGATAAGAAGCAGGTCCCCTTATCAACACATAAGGTAATACTTTTCGGATGTAATTCTTCTGTACATATTCATTAACCTTACCTCTAATATATTCCATTCGGAAAATTCAGAATTTCTTAAATGTTTCCTTGTACATGCTTTTGATGGCTCGTACAAGTTCTTCCTCCACCAATATCCTTCTAAGCCTCACCCAGATTTTTCCCCTGATTATTATCAATTCAAAAGCTTTTTCATGTCTATAAAGCAGGTAAAGACTTTTTTATTTTTGGTAAGTTTTTTTCCAGCACTTGTTGTAAAGTGAAAATATGATCTTGGATACAATGATCTGGTCGGAAAACGCTTTGTATATTTGATAACTGTTGTTCAACTCTTTTTCTTAGCCTGTATTCTAGGATGGTCTTTAACGATTTAAGGGCTGTCGTGAGGAGCGTTGTTCCCCTATACTTATCGCATTTCTTTTGAGTTACTTTTTGGGAAGTATGTAGGATAAATCCACATTTCTAATCCTCTGGAATTATTCCCCTTATCCAGGCTAAATTCATTATTTCTTATAGTTCGTTTTTTCCCCTTACTCCAAAATATTTGATAAATTCTGGAGCAACGTCACCGGAGCTTTTGTGATTTTGATTTTCCACAGAGCTTTTTCAAGTTTTTCTTTGGTGACTTTTTTATCGTCATACTTAAAAAAATTGCGTTAAACTCACAAGGCAATGATAACATTGATAGTATTGGCACAATACAGCGTGCTGCCCATGATGCCCCCGCAAATGTTTAAATCAATGCCGCAAAAATGAGCTTGGCTGTGAACGAAGGCAAAATTAAGGCTACTTTGTCAACAAGAAATAACACACAACATCGTCGAATCCTGGCCCCGTTATTGACTGTCAAAAATCAGAATAAAGAGGCAGAAGGTAAGGCTGTTTCTTGGATCTAAAAAGGTAACTAAGTAATAAAGCCTTGTGACGAAACACAATAAAAAGACTCTAAATGAGATCTTCATCATACCAGTTCTACTTGTGCTCTATTATGCGGAGAAGGAAGACGATAGCGATGGCGGACCTTATCGTTTGAAACGCAATAATCTTGAAGTGAGTTTTGGTCGAATTAGTGTTGACGTACCGTGGAGGAGGATATACCATACAATGGCGAACTATAAAAGCTACTGGTCAAAAAAGTGCACATCAGTTGGCTTAGACACTTAGGACATATTGAGTTGGTACAACGACGAGAAAAAGTTTCAAAGTAGAAAATGTATTACGTAAACTTAAAATGAATACACATAATATGTGTTCGAGAAACCAAGTGGCAAGATGTCAGAAACAGGTCTTGCAACTTAATCTTGGAAAAAAAGCATGTAAAATGGATTACTACATAATGGAACAAAATAAGTTGCTATCATCTCGGATAATATCGTAAATGTATCAAAAATTATCAACGTTTATTCTTCTTCAAGACAAGCATTATATTTTTCAACAAATATGTTACCATATGCCGTGTTAAAACTGCAGCTTCTTACATTCAGTTGAGTGTGCCATATAGTTTTGAGGTGTTCCAGTATTCACGATTCGAGCCTAGTGGCATAAAAGACTTAGTTGAACTTTACCAAAACAAGTATGGTTATATTATGTATATTATATTTCCTCAAAAAATATCTAACGCTTGCTGGGTATTTTCACCAGCTCAATGTGTATATTTAATCAACCTAACTACCATGCACATTAAAATACTGAATTCAAGATTCAACCGAAAGAGACATTGGTCGATAGAACTACTAGGAAACTCCACAGGGAAAGACCTGAACATGGGTCAAGAATCTTAACTTGGTCAGCCCCGTGAAGAATCTAGAAAACGATATAGATATATCAGGCCTACCCTCTTAGGAGAGATAACCATTTTTCTGACCAATTTAAGCCTTGCGATGGCAGTGAAAAAAAAAAAAGTAAAGGACGTAGGTTTGTTGCTTAGTCTATTCCTTAGTCTAATAAAAAGATATATTCAGAGCTTTATATTACCTATAAACTGAGCCTTATGGTTTGCTGATATTCGTTGTCACGGCCAATGGTAAGTTACGTAATTTTATCAAATTTTATCGTTTGGTATTCTAATTACTCAATTTGATGACAATTTTCGGTTTACATTCTCAAGTCGTATCCAATTAAGGCTTCTTGGATACAGTTGAGGCTTTGATATAAATGGAGCACCTTTGAATTGACAATATGAAAGCGAAAACGCACTTTCATATTTCTTACCGAAAACTTCCGTTTTCTTGCTTTCATCTGCAAACTTTGACCCAAATCCACCTTTCAAATTCATTTCCTCATAAACCACTTACTTTTGCGGTAGCACTACCTGCAATTTACAATAACTCAAAGGTAAATCCGACTCCGCCTTGCAGTGCAACAAACTGCCATATGCTTCAATGCTCTTATCCACATTTTCCCTTGCCAAACCTGCATTAGTTCATCTTGGTTTTTTTTGACGTTTGTTCAAAGTTCCACCCGCAACAGTAACTATTGGAATTTATATTTACCATCAAGTTAAAAATGTCGATAGCCCATGATCCCTATAAAAGTGAGCAAAGCCTGCCGCCACCGTCTCCTCATGACAATATGATAAATGTAAACCAATTTCTGGACTCTGTTATTGTTATGGCTGCGAAAGACCATGAAAAAGGGACCACTTGGACTAGGATGAGAGAACTTCAAACACAGTATTTGTAGTCATAGATGTAGTCGTATTCGTAGTCGAATCCGTATCCGAGTAGTCAAAGTTAGACGATGGAAAGGAATTGCAGAGATTTCTGCGGTTCAATTATTTTATTCGGTTGCTTCCGCTTTACTGAGTAATGGTTAAACCTAACTGTTTAACCATCGAAATGGGAAATTACACTTTTTGCAAAAGGACTTACACTGCACGAATACAGGACGGAGCAAGGGAGTTGCTCTTCGTATGAGCGTTACCCTTAGTTTTCGGTTTTGGTTTCGGTTTATCTTATCCAAGTAACCACCATCATCACAACCCCATAAATAGAAAATTGAAAAACACAAGAGTTGGGAAGGGGATGAATGACATTATGTTTTTTGCCTGAGTGCATGCCCAGAATGGATACTTGAATTATCTCTCATTGTGATTGTAATACTCGTATACATATATTATCCTCAATCAAACATTTTGTCATAACAGGGTATTTACCGTAATGGGATGCCTTTGTGTGACTGTGTCACAGTCTACTTACTATCCCTGATGGTAGTGAGGATTTTTCTGACTTTGTGTGCTTTATTTGGCTTCCTGGATCTGGTGGGGATGTAATAAAAAGGGTGATTCCACCTGTTTTGTGTTCAAATCCCATATGACTTGATGATGGAGATTGCTGGCAAAGGATGGGCCATCGTTCCCGGACCCAGGGGGCCTCATCTATGAAGGGATCTAATTCACACATAAAAAAGTCATCATTCTTCATTGTTGACACCTCCTCTGGTGTTAGAGTTTCAGGATTCTTTCCATCTTTCCTTTTGAGTAAGATTTTCCAGATGGGGAGCTCTGGGGAATGAGAAAAGGCTTTGCGTCTTCCTTTTTTCATCTTTTTCGTCTTTCTTTTTTTAGCTAAAAAGGATATTCTGTAGAGGTTTTCTGTACGTTGTCTTCAATGCGGTTAGTAGTCTTTGTTCCTTATTTCAAAAAAGATAAGCACGCAAGGAGTTGGAGGTTAAAAGGGATATAAAAAAATGTGAATCTTTTATTTGACCCTAATTTATGAATTTCCCCCATTATCGTAACCACTTACACAAGAGGTGACGAATGGAAATGAGTTTTATTATTTCTTCTTTATTTATTTTATCAGGTGTTTCATGAATTTTAATTCTTTTAGAATGATAAGAGACCAGTTTTTTAATATTTAATGGGTATACAAGAAGATTGTACTAGAAAAGTTATAAAGAAAAATTATAACAAAAGATTCATTGTTCTACAAAGCCTAGTTATCTCCGGCAAAATTTACGAAAAGAACAATGTCACCGTTCTATGACTGCGTACTTTGAACCTCATCTCCGCTTACTTGAGATCTACCATTCCGTAGAAAATTTTACCTGTAGACGAACAGGTGGCAGATTCCCGCACACAATATATGATCGAATTAACTTGGAAAAATGGTACACGATAGCTCACGTATCGAATTGAAATTCCTAATTGTGATAGTAAATGTCTACTTCAACTAATTTCTGACAGTTTTTTAGTAGTCCTTTGAGAAAAAGAAAATCCTGTGATAAATTTAGAATAAGTTACTACTCTGCCAATATTTTCAAATCTGTTTATTTCATTTCATAATTTTGTGTAAAAAAAATAGTAAAATGTCAGTAGAAATGTATAAAATTTCGAAAAATGTATACGTAGTTACGTTTTCGTATTAATCGTTTTATTCTTCTTTCTACCCTAAATCCGTTCGTACACGAGCTTGGTAGCTATCGTACGTTAACGACACTCGATCATGGATGAAAGAATGTCAAACTATGATATTTAGAGCTCGATAACGTGTGCGATGAAATCAGTTGTGACGCGTTGAAGTCCTTTTACCTTAGTATTTCATACTTAACGTCATGCAGCGCGTATCCGTGTTCCTACATAACGCACAAAAGAGTTGGCTTTTTTCTGACGCTCCGTCTTTACCTACAGCGCATTCCTCGGACTTGTGGTTCATTCCGCACTTCAAGCATCGAAGCTGCATTTCGCAGTTCGACGCGGCGTGTTCGACGCGGCGTGTTCGACCCTTTGGCAGCGAGCACATTGTAAAATGTTTTCACTCATATTTAGTTTTTCCCAGTGTACAACCTGGTAGTCTAGGACTTTTATACTCCTTAGACCATTCAGTTTGCTATTGGGACTTAGCTGGACCAGGAAGAACGCTAGTTTCCGCTTCTTTCGAATGGCTTAAGTCCCACGAACTTCAGCTTTTCGCACTCCTTCTCTTTCAGAAGTACAAGGAGCCCCTTTCGGATCTAACACCCCCTAACCCCCTCAGCAGCATCGTTTGCAGCTTCTCCCACTTCGACTTACATGGTTCTATTGTTTCTTTAAGTTCCATCTTAAACGTGTTTATAGGTGGAACCCTTTGTTTTGAAGACTTTTGTTGTTTCTGCTGCTGTTGTTGTTGGTGGTGGTGCTGTTGTTGTTGTTGTTGCTGTTTTTGATGTTGCCGTTGTTGGGGCTGGTCTTGTTGTTGTATCTGGTGTTTCTTATATTTTTGTTGGTGTTGCTGTAACATTTGTGTTTTTACGGTTGTTTTTATTTTTAAAAACTTGCTTGCTGCGTCTACTATTGCTGTTGGGAGTGCCCTTGCTCTTCTCATCAATGTTGAGTGCGCCCCTTCCCTCACTCTACCTTGTAGCTTTTCAGTAGAAGTTAAAAGGGAGAGGCGCTTTATCAAATTGGGAGTTGGCCCTAGCCTCCTCCTCTTCATCATCGATTCGGCTTGTACTGCTGGTTGGCTGGAAGTAGTTGCCAATTCATCACCCGATTTCTCTGCTGGTCCCGCTATTGGCATAGTGGACGGCTCTCCAGAATCCATTACGTGATGTTGTTTATTACTATTTATGTAATTATTTACTTTATCTTTAAACTAAAAAGAAAAAAAAAAAACAATCCGACTCGAAGCCGAACCCGAAGCCGAGCCCATAACCTTCAGCTTGGTAACTGGGAACTCTAACCCTCTAATTGGAGCCCAATATAGAGTTCGTCAAATGCCTTTTTTATTAGTAGCACTATACTCAAACAAAAGCCGAAATACGTTTATACTCCACGGAGATCTATGAACGACTGGTGGGAACCGATACTTTCAGTGCGGCGAGGCGGTGGATATGTCTGCAAATATCCGAATGCGAATATCACAAGCACAATGGAATCACGTAATAAAACCAAAATTTGGCATTACAAATTTGCAATCGGAAAAGACTGCTAGAATTTTTGTAGATCGCGTTTAAAGATCTCAAGATCTCTTAAAACCCTAGCCCTATACACAACCGTTGAACACAAATCGAAATGTTGTCAACGTGACATTAAATATATCGCCTGTAATCAAATGGGTTTCTAAGCGCCGCCACAAAGAAACGTCTGGTTTGACTATAGGCATACATGAATTATAATTAATATATATAAAGCTGCTCTGCTTTGAAGGATGAAAGCTATTCGTGAGCTATACGAAAAACAAAGAAGGTAAGAACGCTGGCTTCTTGGAAAACAAAATAGAGAACACGAAAAGTACGTGGTCGAGGAAATTAAGAATTTCACTAGTCAAATGTGTGTGAGCAATCTCGCTAGCGAATGTGCAAAAAACTTTTAAGAACAAATTGAAAACATTGTGCACCAATGCGACTCGATTACATCGATTCACCTAAATAAAACGCTAGACAAATCAGTTTTTATTCAAGATACAAATGTATTTGAAATATCAAAAATAATTGGTTTGCTTGACGAAAATAAGGCGCCTGGTATTTATGAAATTCGATCGTTGGATATCAAAACTCACGCAGTAATTTTTGCGCCGATATTGCGCAAAAGCCTTAAAAACTGCTGTAGTCAGGCCAATATACAAAGGTGGTACAAAAAGGCAACTCAACAATTACAGGCCAATATCCATATTGCCAGTAGTAGAAATGTGCCTCGAAGAAGTCATAACAAATAGGTTGCAGAAGTTTATTGAAAAACACTCCATCATCCACGAAAATCAATACAGTTTCCAGAAAAAGAAAAGCACTGGTAAACTATAGGAGAATTCGAAAATCATATCAATGAAAGTCTTAACAAAAGTTACCACATCTTGGTCATATTTATGGACTTTAGTAAAGCTTTTGACACGCTCAATCACTCAAAGTTAATAATTGCTCTTGAACGTATAGGAATAGGAGGATTATTGGCCGATTAGCTAAAGGAATATCTACACAACAGGCTTTTTTGTGTCGAGATCAGCGAGACCCATAGTAAAAAATATCATGCAGAATACGGAGTTCCGCAAGTTTCGAAACTGGGCCCGATTCTGTTTATACTATAAGCTAACGAGCTTCTCCGCATGTATGTATGCAACAGATCTTTTCAGACGGCAACAACAATAATTCAGGAAGAGTTTGATAATGCAGTAAAATGGTGTCATGATCATGGTTTAATGATCAACTCATCCAAAACAAAAATGATGCATATAAGAAATCCGCAGTTCAAGGCTACCGAACAACAAATATACTGTAGGAATGATGACTGTCATACCTCGACTAGCTGTCGTATAGATATAGTTCAAAATTACAAATATCTAGGAGTGATAATCGACAATAACTTTCTGTGGGATAAGCACATTGATGATTAACGTTCGAGTCTTAAAAGAGCATTATACGCACTAACTCATCTGCAACACCAAACTGAAACATCTGTGCTAAGACAAGTATACTTTGCGCTAGTGGAATCCAAACCAAGATATGGAATACTTGCCTGGGGTAATGCATAGTTAACTCATTTAAAAAAACTTCAGAAACTACAAACTGCAGCACTGAAAAAGATAAATATATTTACTCATCGATATGTAACTGAGAGAAGAATTTTCTTAAAGTAGAAGACATCTTCAAGATGACGATTTTATTAGAGTATTACGACGACACAAAATTCATCACTCCAATTAACCATGGGAGAAACACAAGAAGACGAGCACAAGGTATGCTTAAAGAACCCAAATTCTACAACAACTATAAAAGAAGACAGTTGAAATGCAATATGCCTGAAATTCATTACAATTCCGCAAGAACTAAAAAACTCTAGAAATTTTAAAACTAGAAAAAAAAAACACATAAAAAACTTTCTTTTAAATCATAATTCCAACAACTGAATGTTTTAATCTAAACACAATGTTAAAAAGGTTAAGTTGTTAAAATGTTTTAATCTTAAAGTAAATCTAAATCCAAAGCGATCAAAATTACTTATGTCGAATAATTTGTTCATGTAAACCTTGGATTGAATATTTATTAAACTAAGATTACTTTATTTCAATTGCAATATTAATGTTAGAAACACAACATTCTGCAGAAAAGCCCCTAAGGCTTCGCGGAAACGCATAAAAAATGTTGATTTTATTGAAAATAAAAATTAATTGAAAAAAAATGTGTTACAGCAGGAATGACATTCGAAAATGTTATCAGAGAATCAAACGAACTTGCGAGGGCTGCAAAGCCTAAATGCAAGCCTGAAAGAATAAATATGGGCGACTAGTAGGAGAGTCGCAGTAAGTGGTGAGAATATGAAAATATCGTACTATTTCTGCAAACTGACACCGCTTACTGATAAAATTAACCATTTACCTTGGACAAGACGACAGAGAATTCCATCTCACCTAATCTAGACGGAGCTAAGATAACAATATCGAAGTTAAAGTCTAATAAAACTGATGACGCACGCAAGACTCTTTGCTAAGCTATTGAAAGCTGCTTCGGATGGTCTGGTTGGGAGCATACTAGTATACCAGCTCATCTGTAAGATATGGTCAGAAAAAAGGACGCCGGCATTGTGGAATCTCAGCATTGTTTGTCCAATTTTGACTGAGCCAACTATACACGAATATGTTTTCAAAACATCGCCTATAAAACCTTTTCTGTTATATTATACGAGCGTCTGAAACCACTCATGAACATGTTGATTGGTCCATACCAATACAGTTTCGAGCTACGGAAGTTCACCTCCGTATTGATTTTAGTTTCCTGGGTTTTCTCTAGGATCTATGTAGTGTGTAAGTTTGGTCAACCGTGGACTTAACGGGATTAAATCCGCACTGATAGGGGTCAAGCAAGATCTTGTAACCGATGTTAAGGGGACTAATGACTATATGTTTTTCGCAGCTTAGAAATCTCCTGATCTTATCTCACGGATCAGCAAAGCGACTCATCAAGCACACATTCTATTAAATGTCGGCCTGTCCATTAATTCGATATCAACTCAAGCATTTTTCTATTTTTCAGAGAAACTAATGTCTTTCCCTTGTTCCTTGGTTGAAAATCCTCTCACCTTCATAATAGTTGCGGTATTTCTGAGTTTACATTGTCCGCTAAGAATGGGAGGAGTATAATTAGGAAACCACCATGTTCCTCTGTGTATATTGATGTTAGGTGGTGTCGTGTAGGCTAAGTATTTTGAATGTATAATGTTTATCGCTAAACAACTTCGAGGTTCCTTAACATTGTTTCGCCTCCAGTCTCCACCTCTAATCTGGAAGGTTAAGGGCTTTCTGACGGAAATGTTCAGGATACCGCTCAACCAGCTGAAAATAAGGTATTATTTTATATTGAATCACTTTGTTATAAGCCTATTTCTATTTATTACTAACTAAATCACTTAATCACTGATAGCATTCAAATAACATAAGCTTTTTGCTTTACAGGCGCAACGTAAATGTATCAAAATATGTAAATAAAGTTCTTTCAAACATATGTAGAAAAAGGAAATTTTCGAGAAATATATTCGTCCGCATAATTAATAGAAAAAAAACTTATATTTACTTTTTAGTGAATGTTAACCTTCTTCCACAAAAAACAAAAAACTGCGATAAACACAATAAAATTTACTTCCAGCTAAATTCATATTCAAAAACTTTATCTTGACACTGACAATCTCCAAAGCTTCACATTTGAAAAATAGCCATGGATGATTTATTCGTATCATCCATCCACTTCCCTTTGTGAACTGTTGAACAAATCTTCACAGGAAAAACATTTCAAATCATTTCACGACATCAAATATCCCACCAAATCCAAAAGTCTGGCAACATCTAGTGGTCCTTAAACATTGTGATTTATGTTTAGCTTCTATCAACAACAATTCAGTTGCTTCCTGTCGTAAACACAAATCTGGCCGCGTCCTTAGATGTTGCCTGTCATCGAGGTATCTAACATTTGAAATATGTATTATTACTTGCGGATTGTTACTGTCGATGATACCTTACCCAGCTACCCGGTTACACATACATTGCCTGACTTTGGATTAAATGTGCGTGGAGAAATCGGCAATACGGCGGGGGATTGCATACGATAAGCACTTAATCGAGTGTGAATCGCTTGATTTTCTCTTAGAAGTGGATCCGTGTTTTATCTGTGTTTCTATTGGTACAATATATCCTGACAATAGCCTTCAATCCACATACATAAACGTATATAAATATGGGGAAAGTTTTATTCGCTAAAACAGATAAGGAAAATCAAACGTTAAATAAACACACACAGCCTTTACGACTCCTTTCCGCTTAAGGAATTTTTCAAACATTTTTATTTTTATTTTTTTTTTTCTTATCGATTCTTTTTTTCGTGGTGATTTGCTGAAGTATGGTGGTCAGAAAATGACTGCGATTGCTTTCCAAGCACCACTCGTAAAATGGTAAAATGAAGATATTTCAGAGGATACGAGAATGTTCTTTCGTATATCCCTGTAGGCCGATTCCTATAATGATGGTCTCTTCTTGGTATTTGTATCGCCTTCAAGTGCTCGATTAGATTGGTTTTTATTCTTTTTGTTTCCTCTTTTTATTTTTGGGATTCGTTTGTACCTAAATGGGAGCTGATAGGAGTAAACAATCGCTTAGGATTAAATTTAAGAGATTTTTTTCTACATTTTTTTGGATAGTGGACCGGACGATTTTTTTCTTTTTCTCCTTAGAAAATTCGGGAATCGAAAAATCCGAGAATCCTTTGATGTATTAAGGAATTCTCTTAACTGGTATTAAGGAGGAACGTTTACTTTTTGGATTTGATCTAACCCGAGTGACCACTTTGGATTACGAACAAAATAAGAGAAATACAGTAAAAGGTGGGACATAAGCTAGCCTTTGTTTAATTTTCTTCCACATTGTCGATTTAATGAGGAAAAAAAAAGGGTAAAGACCCTCTTGTTTTCTAACAGATATGTGTAAACATTTCTTAAGGATTTGATGCAACCAACCTCTGCTTTATGGCTGAGAATTTAAAAGGAACGGAAACACTTTTAAAACAATGCAAACTAAATTTTGGTTTGGATAGAATGGCATCATTGCAGACAGCTAGAAATTTTAAAGAATCGGACAACAGGCCTACTAACCGAGCCCAATTGCCAGTATTGCATACTTAATTTCATTCAACATACTGTGAGAATATGCACCACGATTATTAATTAGTAATTGCCAGTGAGATTTATTTCCAGGATTTCAATGTCATCAGCTTGTAAGAGCAGTTACACAGACATTTAAAATATTGTACCTTTGATATTAGATGAAGAAATCACATGATATTGTGTTACTCTTTGTATATTCAAAGTATTGGTGGTTTCAATACCGACCTTAATGAAGCACTGCAAATGCAAATGGCTTTCACAGTAGTGATCGGGTGAAAGCCAACACATCAGATGTTTCTTAAAGCTTATAGATTATGTCTAGACTGATCTTCTATGCTAGATCCTGTGTTCATAGAACTCTTCAGAGCCAGCAGCCTTTGTAACTTCTGTTGGAGTTCGGAATTTATCCTTAAGGCTAACTTAGGTCACCGGTTGCCCAGTTGCTATAAGCCACTGCTCATTTAGATTAACGCTTGAAACCATTTTACCCATTTTAGCTTTCACATCAAGTGAAAACAAGATTCAATTTCTTTTCTACCCCTATATCTTCCACAATCGTCATTATGTTAGATTCTAGAACGTTTCGCTAGTAAATAGTGCCAGATACAGGTGTTTCGTCTAAGTTATATTAATGAGGCTGATACTTTTTACCTCAGACTAGCCATAGGATTCTATATTAGTCCAGCATATTGCAGCTATAACAATTGCTACATCATAAATGAATCCTTGCGTAATATAATTCTCTGTGTGACTCCTAAGATCCCTAACAACAGCCTGACTATCTAAACACAGTAACAACTTTGCCGTCAATATTGTTTTCGATAATACGATGATTTCAGGGAGCAAGAATAACTACTGTTATTCTCTCATCTGCCGACCTTAGATCCGCCTTTTTTAGGTATTTGAACAGAAACTTCTTATGGCTCGTTGGGCAGTAATTTCGTACTACAGTGAAAAGAAAAAGCGACATGAAGTGATTCTGAACTCCAATTAAACGCACCCTTAAACTCTTTTTACCCACTAGATGGCACTCAAAACCGTGCGGTAATAACACTAATATTAGCGAACCAGTATAAAGTGTTCCTTGCTTCACGATGTTGTATCACTATTTCTACTAGTAGTGCTCCTAGCAACCATAATCGTAATAAGTGGATGCCATGGCTTATATCAGCTAGCAAATCTAACGGACTAACTAAGCAGAAACCAATTGCAAAATAATCTACAAATGCACTAATTTTTTCTTTAAATGGCAGCTTACACAAAGAGTTTATATATATAAGGAACAAAATTGGCCCTAAAACGGATCCCTGGGGAACACTAACATTGGAATCATGCGTGAAGATTATATATGTATACTCGTATTCTGGCCAAATTTCTCGTCACACTTTATTCAGACTAGAAGTTTTTACATCTTTTCAGAAGTCGGTTATGTTTTTATTTTAAATGATACATAACATTTATGTAGAGTTTGAATTATCTGTTGATAGTTAGACGCAAGTAATAGGTTTTAAAAGAAGCATTTACTCCTTGGATCATGGGCTGAAGTATGGATGCTATAATTGGAAGAACAAAAGCAACTTTGTCATTTTCGTTAATAACGTCAAGAATGTTTAGATGGTCGGAAAGTTATCCAGAATAAAAAGACCCCTTTCCGACGGATTATTTTCAGAGCAGTATTCCCTACCCATTGGACAAAACTCATTCTTGAAAACATCAGTAAATATTAACGAAGTTACCTAGGCATTTTTATTGTATCTTCAAATTACCGGAAGACTATTTTTGCCTATGTCTTTTTAGAGCCTTCGGGCTTTCAGACTTATATGTAAATAGCGGCTTTAGTTACAAGTCTCCGAAAGTATTTCCACCTAACAGAAGTGTCAATCTGTGCTTTGATGTCTTGTAGCCCGGAACTGGACTTAATATTAGTTTCCAGTACGTTAAAGACTTTCTTAGGACAATACTATAGTCCTATTTAGGACTATATAACAAAGTTACCGCTTTTAGATACTTGCGGGCTCACAATTTAATTTAGTGTATAAGAACCATACCTGTTTTTGAACATCCTCGAATGGCTCTATTGTGTTTACTTGAATGATACGCGCAGTTCACTGGGGGAATTCCTAGTGAACGTAGGATGTATACAGCGGCCCAAGATATCGCTCTTAGACATTATCGAAATGATCTTTCTCTGCATATTGCATGAACTTTCAAAAACAACAACAACAACGACGACAACAGATCTACGATTGTAAAGCTTCACAACAACCCATAGCAAAGAGAGTCATTACCTTCTTAAGGGCACCTGTAAAAACAGCTAACCAAAATTAAAACACTTCTCACTTGGATTTGAAAAATAATAAAAATAAAATAAAAAATATAAATATTTTTCTTTAATTTAACTTAATTCGTGCGGTTTGCTAAGAGATGGCGCAACTTGTATTATTCCATTGTTAATATTCCATTGGAACAGGCGATGGAAGGCTACTGTCATTGTACGTCATTTCAGTATATGTCATTCATTTGAAGCGTAAACAACAATTTTTTTTTTTTCACTCAAATATGTCGAACTTTGTGCCTGAAAAAGTTCTTCTTCATTACTTTAATATGAAGAAAACTGCTGCCGAAAGTCATCGTATTTTGGTGAAAGTTTATGGTGAACATGCGCTAGCTGAGCGCTGGTTTGCACGATTTAAAAATGGTGATTTTGGCTTGGAAGACGATGAACGTCCTGGGCAGCCAAAAAAGTTTGAAGATGAAGAACTGGAAGCATTACTTTATGAAGATTTTTGCCAAACACAAGAATAGCTCGCAGAATCTTTGGGTGTAACTCAAGCAGCCATTTCAAAACATTTAAAAGCAGCTGGATATATTCAAAAGCAAGGAAATTAGGTGCCACATGAACTCAAGCCGAGAGACGTCGAAAGGCGGTTTTGCATGTCCGAAATGCTGCTGGAACGCCACAAAAGGAAGTAATTTTTGCATCGGATTGTTACTGGTTATGAAAAATGGATTCATTACGACAACCCCAAGCGCAAAAAATCATATGTGAAACCCCGCCAACCTGTAAAATTAACGGCAAAGCCGAATACCCATGGCGCGAAGGTAATGCTCTGTATTTGGTGAGATCAGATGGGTGTGCTGTATTATGAGCTGCTAAAACCGGGTGAAACCATCAATGGACAACGCTACCGAACACAATTAATCCGTTTGAAAAGAGAAGTAGCCGAAAAACGCCCGGAATATGCGACCAGACACGAGGCAATAATTTTCCATCATGACAACGCTCGGCCTCACGTTGCTATTCCGGTTAGGAACTATTTGGAAAACATTGGATGGGAAGTTTTATCCCACCCGCCCTATAGCCCAGACCTTGCCCCTTCTGACTACCATTTGTTCCGGTCGATGCAGAACGCCCTCACTGATATACGGTTCACATCAGAGAAGAATGTCAAAAATTGGCTTGATTCATTCTTGGCTGCCAAGCCGGCGCAGTTCTTTTGGGATGGGATCCACAAATTGCCAGAAAGATGGGAAAAAGTCATAGCTTCAGATGGCAATACTTCTATTAGACCTATAAGTCAGAGTTGTTAATATCCGTTAACTTAAACTTAACGTTACAAACTTTTACACAATGTAATCTACTCGTATACTGTTTATTATATATTACTTTTCGTATCTATGTATATATGTACATATACAGGGTGTTCTCTAATTCGTCAAAGATAATGATGATAAATATGATTCTTGTGTATATTCTAAGTATTCTAAGAAAAAAATCAGTTTATGTGCAATGTTGACATTATTTATAGAAGATTCAAGAAAAGACTTACTTTGGTGTACCCTGACCATTGTTAATGGAAATTGGTCTGCGTTTAAATAAAGTTGATATCTTGTTTGAGTTTTCAGATATCCAATTTATAAGCATGTTGCATTTATTTTCCATGCTAATTTTTGATTTGAGGACACTTTTCTCCAGAAAATGAACATACTTATGAAAATAACAATTATATCAAAGTTTGCAGAAAAACCCATAGATTTTATTATACTTGACAAAACCTGCAGCAGATAAAATAAGAAATTTGTGATTTTTTACCTAAGTTTGTTGACAATACTCGTAAGTGTAGTTCTCTAAGAATTAATAATTTTCCAATAATTTTTTTTTTTTTAAATTTGTATAGCTAAATAAATGTTTTAAAACGTGCTCGTTTAATACCCTAATTTCCTTAACCTGTTCCTTAAAATTTACCAAACAAAATTGTATAAATGATTAGAAAATAAAAAAAATTAATTCATCAGTTTAATTTTTTACGCCAAGGTTACAGTTGTTTAGAAACGCTATTTTAGAATACGCAGACATTACGATAATTTGCGTTTATTGGCTGTGGAATGGAAGTTCAACTAGAGCACGAAAAAGATATCATGAACGTTATCCTGACCGGAGACTTTCTAATGAAGGAGTATTTGGAAATACGTATCAAAGTCTTTGAGAAACGGGATCAGTTTCAAATAAACTACTTAACTCGGGAGCTCCACAAGCATAAAGAATTCCAGCTGATGAAAGAATACTGGAATCGGTTACAACTGATACATCAATCAGCATCAAATGCTTAGTTTTGTAATTTAACGTTTCCAGACATAAAATTTCTGATGTACTGCATAAAGAAAATCTTTATCCATTCCACCATACAACAGCAGGCAAGAAGCAAGAACTGCTTCCCGATGATTTGGAAAAGGGACTTAAGTTTTCTAACTGGTTGCTGGAGCGGTGCTTGAATAACAACGAGCTTATTAGCAGAATTCTTTAGACGGACGAATCTCAGTTTACAAGAGATAGGATCACAAATTTTTATAATTTTCATACACAGGCTGCGGGCAATTTACATTCAAGGAGGCATAAATCATTTCAACACAAATTCAGCATGGGCAGGTGTAATTAGAAACAAGATAATCGGCTCCTTTAAATACTTCATATTATTTTTATATACCAGATATGTTTTAAATGCCACCAGATTTTATACCGGCTAAGGTTGATAAATAATCGTAACCTGTTACGAGACCTTGGGCATATGTACATCGGTATATTTATGTTGTGGTTCTTTGCTGATGTCGATTAGATTTCATAATGTGTCACAGATCTACTCTCATTGAAATATTATATAATCTCATATAAAACTACTTTTATGTAACAAAGTATTTCAGAATATCAACATATGTATGTAAGTCAAATCTATATGCGTTGTTGGCTGCTGGCTACTCGAATGATAAGAAGGTAGCGATTAGAAGATCAAAGTCGGTACGATATTATCCTTACTAAACGTGAAGACCTTAACCGTACAACTAAAAGTGTTTTAAGCAGTTTATAAACGCATTGTGCGTAATCGGTAACTGCCAAAGTAATTCAAAATTACGTATCGCGAGAGTGATAAGAAAGCAGTTATTAACTGATTAGAAAGTGCTCGAAGTTGCGGCTTTCATATTTCGATGCGTGATTGGTTGACTTTGCCAATAGGTCCGAATTTCGTGATCTTACTTTGGAATAAGTGAATGGTATGATATCAATTGTTACCAATCAATCTTAACAATATAAGTGCAAACGAAATGAACACGCATTTACGCTAGTTTAGGGTAGGATTAAGTGCAATACAGTTCACAGATATACATAGCCGTATATGTATTTCACGTACCGAGCCTTTTGCTTACATGAAAATATTAAGAACAGGCCATAGTTATCGTTCGTTCTTTATTGCTTAACAGTTATTTAGATTAGTTTATTATAGTGTTTCTTCACATTAAGTTTTAAAATATACACCCATATATTTCAGGAATTCATTAAATTTTTAAAGTTAAGAAAAATAAATGGCAGTCGGTATTTTGAGATATAAAAATATAAAAAAAAAATAGAATTGAATGCCAATGGTTATATTCAATTCAAATTTACATTATTTTGGGATGCAATTTATCAAAAAGAAACAAAAATTGAGATTAAGTTTTTAGCTGAAAGTCAGTTAGCTAATGTTGATGTACATAACCTAGTCATTGTTTAGCTTATATACATTATAATCTGTAATAAATTAGATAAATTTAAATATTAACCAATATGTCAGAAATAAAAGTTTCTAAGCTGTCGTAGTTAAATTGAAAAAGCCAATGTTTTAAATGTTTGGTGAACATTCCAGGTATTGACAAGGTTCTAATCGAATGAGCCAGTTTATTATACAAACAGTAAGTTAAGACTAAGAAAAAATTCCGATATGCAGTATTACGGAAGCTAGGTATATGGTAGATAACATGTTTAAGGAGTTTCCACGTAAGTTATAGTTTGAAATTAAACGAAAATTACGATTACAAGACTTCATTAAGAACGTTTCCAACACCTTAAGATTTTTTATGAATTTTATTTTACTAAAACAAAAAATATAGGTTTATGTACCTAGACCCTCCGTAGCATCAGCAGCTTCTGGTACCTGGAGTTAATGTTCTCTACGAGCCATTCTTATACTCCCATTTAATACCTGTGAATACAAAGAAAGAAAAGAGCAATTGTTACTGCGATTTGTTATCCGCCTACTTTTTTAACTGTCCGAGACGGCCTTACAAATATGCGTACCTATATCCCGAAAGAAAAAATTGGTTATTAAATATATAAGCAATATCAGCTTGGAACATATGAGCATTCAAGACGTTGCTAGAAGGAATAGATTAAATCCTGATTGGTTTTATTGTGCTGTACACTGATATATCTGAAAAGGATTAACCAATTGTAGTCATTTGTGACGGCACTTTTGCTTATATCCGAAAAAGTTCTAATTACGCATTTCAAAAGCAAAGGACAGTTTCTTATAACGAGCTGTAATGAATATATTCTTGAAGTATTGGGTCCATATTCTGCCACTGATTCGGATGCTTCAGTAATGGACAAGCTCTTCAGAAATTGAGGCGATAAGGCAGTTTTTCAGAAGAAATGATGTCTTCATTTTCGATAGAGGCTTCAGAGACCTAACCCTAAAATCACATGCGAAGGAAGCGCATATGCCCGAATCACTGCTGGAAGGACATCAGCAATTAACAACACTTCAAGCCAGCAAATCGCGATGAATAACGATGTGTAGGTAGATTGTGGAAGTTGTAAATGAACGCTTTTCAAAAGATCTTAAGCTGTTCCTTTATCAGTTCTTCAATCTTGCTTATAAGCTGCCACAAATCGCTTTGAGCAAATTAAATACTGCCAATCACCTAGGTGATTTTGTGATAAAAAATAACCTTAATTGATGAAAGGCAGTGTTTCAAAGTATTGAAGGGCATATTGTAAACTTAATTAATAATAAGTTTGCCAGAGCTACGTAAAATATCCCTGAGAAATTATCAAATAAAGCAAGCTCGTAAATACCGTGAAAACATCTGAAGTGTGTCCAAATATAGAAAGAATAACAACAGGACACCAGAGTTTACAAGGAAACAATTACTTATTAAAAGGTCGTATAAAATCTCGACACATAACTTCCAGAGTATATTATACACACATTCTCGTTAGCAATGAGGAAAATATTGCTGATAGAAGCAATCCTAGTAAGGCCTATTTTTGTTGTTGTCTGCATGGTTTTGTGTTATCTGGGTATGCTCGTCATCTAACAAATATAAAAATACCGCATGCACAGCATTTTTCTTTTTTTCTCAAGTTTCTGTAAAAAACAAGCATGAGAACATGGTGACTGATTCACACCACTTAGGATTTTGAAAGTGCTTTGCTTGGTTAATATTGGCTGAGCTTTACACTACATTCCAAAAAATTAAGGATACAATGATGCTCTTTCAACTCACATTAAAAAAAGAGATACGCTGTCGCTGAAGATTTTTCGGAAATTAGTGATATAAAAAAAATTTAGATACTTTTAAAGTCTTTAGTTAGATGGATTTAAAAAAAAAACTGAAAATCTTAGAATCATTGATTTTTACGTCATTAGGGAAATGAACTTTCACTGGATTTTGTTGACCCCAAATTGTCCCCAATTTTCGTCAACCATAATTTACACGATGAGATCAATCCTGTAAACGAACTATTTTCAAACGCTTGTGTCAACCGATAGACGTCAATATTGGATCAATTTCGGAGCGAAATTGACATATCTATTGCTTCTTCTTTTCAAGCAACATGTGAGTTTTGATTATATTACAATATATTATTTATATATTGTACATATATTAATATATTAATTTAATTTTTGTGAAATTTTGGTTTATTTCTAAATCCTTACGACGAGTAAGGATAAAATTCAATTTTCTGGTGTGATGATCCAGGAAAATAATGAAACAATAGTTTAACAAACAACAGAGCAAAAGGTAAAAAAATTCAAATTCCAAAGTTAAGCCCAAGGTCACAATTTCATGGCCGCCTGAAGATGTGCGTCTTCTTATCACCTCAGTTGAATTGCATCCGACCATATGGGATTTTGCTGGCGCAGATCACAAAAGTTTGATAAGCCGTGAAGCAGTTTGGAACGAAGTCAACAGTGTTTTTGACAATCGACACGGTTTTCCATAATGTAAAGCCGTCACTAGTATTCATCCACATTGGCCATATTGGACAGAAATGCAATTTATGACCAAAGGCGAGTCAGCAAATAATATAATTTCTGTGTCGAATCTTAGTTTTCACAAATCAATGAAGACAACGAATTGTCATCAAATAGTCATTTTCGAGATTTAGCTGAAACTCCGAACTCATTTCTTCTTGCTATGAGTGATGACACTGCCAAACGCAAACGAAAACAGTCAAACAATCCTTTGGAGCACAATTCCTTACTACCAAAGCAATGGTATGAGCTATGAAATGGTATAAGCTATCAAAACGAACCAGCTTGTTGAACGGTATCAACATTTTAACTTGTAACGAGTTTGTAATTATTTTAACTTGTAATAATAAACTTATAATATTTATTCGTTAATGAATTAGTAAAAACATTGAAATTACATTTGTAATAAAATGAGCTTAAATGAATCTGTATTGTCACAGGACTTTTCCTCTGGGTGACAAAATATATTTTCCAATTTCTTTTCGAATCCCTTTTGCTTTCAATGCAATATATGCCGTTGGTATTTCCTCCGTACCTAGTAAATATTCTGCCTGTGCATTTGGTCTCCACTCGCCCTTCGGCATCTTCTTTATCTACCAAAGTTAGCGATAAACTTTTCTCAAGCAAAAAATTGTATAAAGCACCACCATATGCAACAGTTTATTGAAAGTAGTTGCATTCATCCGCAGAGAGTTTTTATACAAATGTTTCTGATTCTCAATATCACAAAATTCCTTCAATAAACAGTTGTTTGCTCCATATATTGGCCGCTTTTTTAGCCAATCAAACATCCAGGCTTGTCGTACTGCGCGGGTATTTTCTGCTGATGTGGTTTTCCTTTTATCACATGAATTGTTTAATTTTACATAACTGACATATTTATTACGAATAAAGAACCTCTTCTGAATCGCTAACAATATTTTTCTCTTTATTAAAGGAAATGTCATTATTTCATCAGGTATCTGGATTGTGAATACCAATAACTCTTCCCTGTATTCACCAATTTGTAATTTAAATTTTTTTTAATTTGTTTAGGTCAATCTCATAGAAGCTGTTTACACAGTACTAACGGACTCGATATTTTATTGCGTTTACTGGCAAGATGTGAGTTGGAGAGGTGAGATGTTATGTCAAATTTTTGAAATTTAAAAATTTTGGGGTTTTTTTTTTGTCACCGGTTGTCAAAACAAATCCTGCAGGAATTAAAATTATATTTCGTGTATGTTTAAAAATGTTATTATTCCATTATTACATAGTATATAATAATTTATAGTTTTTAAGCAATGTAGTTTTAATCAACTATTTTTGTAAGGCTTAGCTACAAAATATCTTGTCTTTGTTGGCAAAAAAATCTGGAAATGTGTCTCGTTCATTACCAATTTGATTGGAATGTCTTTTTGGACTTCATCAATCTCGAATTATTTTAACCAATTTATGGGGCGTCAGATGATTATTACCAGTATGTGTCCGCTTCCAAGGTCACTCCAGTTCAGAACACCTGCATTATTGTACAATTGTGCATTACCACCTTAATAAAAAAAAATAATAATAATAACTGCCGTGTGGCGGTCCCATTGTTCCGATTTGAGTTCTGTTTTTCTTTTGTTTAGTTAGTACATCTGTTGTTGACATTCACTCTAAATCTTAGCGTCATAGCTTGATATTAGCAAAAGTTACGTAGCCAAAAGTACATATATCTTTGTGTGTGTTAGCGATTTTTACAAATTTAGAAATGGATTTAAATTTGCAACAACGAACTTGTATTTAATTTTGCGTAAAAAACGGATTTAATGATGCGCAAACTCGTGGATTTTGCACCACGATAACGCACCGTCGCACAGTGCCGTCATTATTCGTAATTTTTTGATGAAAAAACAGTCACCGAATTTATCTAATTTGGCTCCCTGTGACTTCTTTCTGTTCAATCGAGTTAAGAAACCACTACGGGGAACACGTTTCAGCAGCTGAAAGGAAGTAATGGAAAAATCGCAGGAAGCACTGATGGACATACAGAAAACCGAATATGAAAAAATGTTTCGAGGATTGGATCAACCGCTGGCATAAGTGTGTTGCAGTCGATGGGGATTACTTTAAAGGGCACAATATAGATTTAGATGAATAAACTTGTATTTTTAATTTTCTGAATACATTCCGGTTTCTGTTTCACAAATACAAGATATCACTCTATTGAAGCCTTTTTAGTTGTAAAAATGGGCATGATCTGCGGTTGATGTTCGGAAAGATACATGCTTCCCATGTAACGCACAGATACACAATAGAAAGTGACAGCGAGTATCAAAACTCTTTGTAATTCTGATCAATTATAGGCCAAATGCTAGAAACTCTAATGAGAGTATTTGTTAATTGAAACATAATGCACTAACAATTTTTTGCTCACCTTAAAGAATAGAATAAATATGTAGCCAAATAAAAACAATTCCATGTTATCACTACCACTGCTATCTCCTATTGTTTAATTTATTTTATAAAATTCGTGAAGTAAACAAAGAAAAACTAAATCTATTTATAAAATTGAATTTCATCTAACGTTAATAAACTTTCTATCATTATCTGTAGTCTTCTAGCTAATATAATTTTCTAGAGTTTTTCAACAAATTCTTTTATTTTGTCCATCTTTCATTGCAATCCTAATACTATGAATCTCCCTGATGTTTCCATATATATATTTTTTAAAAATATTTGTTTTATCGGTTGTTCTGTTTTGATTTATTTGCATTGCCTTAATTCCATTTTGTAAATTATCGTTGATATTTATTGGTTTATTATTGTTTTCTATCAGTTTATTGTTATTTTCCATATTGATCCCTATTATTGCTTTGTCTCTGTCGTTCTTGGTGTCAAAAAGAGTATTTAAGAATCTGTCACTTATGTTTGTTAAACTTCGTTTGAAGCTTCTTTTGTTTTTTGTTTATATTTTGTACTATATATATTATAGTTTTGTTTTCTTTTGTTATTAATCATAGTTCTTCGACTAAGGAATATGAACATTGACGTAATGTTATTATTAGGTTTTACCATATGAAATATCAAATTTTCATTCAGATCGCAGTAACAAGCTCTCGAGTAAACATCTGTAGCAGCAAGTGAAATTTCTTTTTTTTTGTAAAGTTTAACGTGTTAGACTGTATGCATTTGGGATATATGATGAGTTTGCTAAATTTATCAATGTTGGTTAAATATTTTGTTTTTACTATATGGTATATCAACATGAATTATTTTAATAATATCCTTTGGCGCTTCTGTGAGATAGAATTCTAGGTTAATAGGTTTTCTTCGTATTTGGACTGTTAACAACGAGTATGTTGCAGTAATTAATAACATCATTCACTAACTTTCGTAATTTTTTAAAATATATTTTGGTTTTAAGACTTTAATAGTTCTTCTATATCTGCATGTCTTGTTTCATTCTCTTTTTTTTTTTTTTTATTTATTTTATCATTTCTTTATTCAAGTTTCAAACGAGGATGTTAATTTTTGTTAAAGCTAATTGTATTCCGCTTCGTCGTGGTCTGTATAAATATCTGTCACTCTGGGTTCATTATGTGGGATAAAGATAAGGATAAGGAGTCACTGAAACTGTCATTGTCTAGTTACTCTATTTCTATAATTATTCTCTTTTTTACCTTTCTTATTTCCTTCCCTAATTTTAATATATTTGGCTGTTTAAATACATTTACTATTGTATATTTATTTGTAAAGTTATCATTTGCTTTCTACAATTGTGAATTTATTGTGTCTGAATCAAATATGTTTACTTGTTCAGATTCATTGTCCAATACATTGATTTTTTTAATTTAAATTTCTCTACTCAGAAAATAAACTGCTGTATTAGAGTACGAGTACATTTTAGGTATTTTATTCTCATGTCCTACTCTCCTAGCTGAATGAGATGTGAGATAAACTTGCCTACATTTTTCTTTTGCAATGGCTGGTGATCTGTTTCAAGATCAAATTTCCTTCCTTAGTTCCTTTCATGCACGTGAAGGGTTCTAGAAATGAATGTTATAAAATATAACGTAATCACATGCGTCTGTATTGAAAGTAAATTTCTTATTGAAATCCGGGTAGATCAGAACAGTTTCACTTTGGAGAGGCTTCTTTAATTCTTAATGTGATCTTATGTAAGTTATATCGTTAATATCGATCTTTTTGCTTTTCTGTAAATTAAGGGTCATCTGCTGCGCATTTTTTGCGTAGGCATTTGTAAACTTGCGGTAGTATTTTGTTATTTTTAAAAACGCCTTGATCTGTGTTTAAGATGTTGGGAGTGGAATTTTGTCATTATTTGATTTTTCACCTTCGGAGGGATCGTACAATATGTCCTATGAATTGAGCTTCTTTCTTTAAAAGTTACATTTATCTACATTTAGATTATACTTAAATAATCATTGGAATACTAATCTGAAATTAATCATGTGCTCTTTTAATGATGTGCTTAAGGCAAGGATATTGTCTACATGAACTACACACATTTTGTTTATTAATCCTTCTAGCACTTCATTCATCATTCGCTGGAATGTGGCAGGTGCATTTTTAAGCCCGAATGGCATGCGCAACAATTCGTAGTGTCCGAATGATGTTGAGAATGCTGTTTTATCTGCAGGATTCATTTTGATCTGATGGAATCCTTTTGCATGACCTAATATTGAAAAATATTGGTCTCTTCTTAGTTTATCTAATATCTGATCAATGTAAGTAATAGGGTGCTTAAAGTCGATAGTGACCTCTTTTATTTTCGATAATTAATGACCTCGCGCTACTTTTGCTCGTCAAAATTGTATCATTTCATCGCAACTAGCCATACGGGTGAACTATAAGGTAAAACACTTTTTTTAATTGTTCAATTTAACAGATATTTTATTTGCCGTTTCTTTTACGTGTATCTCTGGAAGCCTATAGATTTTACTGATGATTCGATTATTATTTTTATTATTATTATTATTTGTGTATGCTTCTGGTATGGTCGCATAAGCAAAATGTATGTATGCTTGTTTTAGTCAGTATATCCAACTTCAAATACAACGGTAGCATTGTTGTCGTATAAAACGCGCGGTATGCCGACGCTCCATTTCGTGTCCGTACTATAGATCCAAGTATAGGCCTAGAGGTATGGCTGGCTTCGTACGAGTATGGCGAGTATATCGAGTTTTTATAGTGTGTCGAAATTATTGGCGCCATAAAGAAATTATAAATACACCCCAAAAAATTCGTCAATAATAAAAAATTGCTTCTTTTACCAAAACAAAGTTTTCTTTCCTAGATCTGTTAGATTTATTGCCGAAATTTCATTCGAGACAACGTAAAACTTGCGAAACCCCTGATATTCCTTTTAAAGGGTGAGAATGGCCGTATCTCTAAATATCTTCCAGTAAAAAAAAACAATACATCTTAACGAAGAAGCCGATAAAGCGCTTAATAAAATCAAAAACTCTTCAGCATCGGGTGACACAATAATAAATTATCCCCATTTTAAGAGCCCCTTCGACTTTTCTTTTCTACAACTGATGCCTTAAACTACACTTTAGGCGATGTCCTATCACAAAAGGACACACTTATTACTTTCATATCAAGAACATTTAGTAAATCTAAAGAGAACTACTCGACTAATGAAAAGGGGATGCTAGCCGTGATATGGGCATTAAATCACATTAGAAATTATCTATACAGTTCAGCAGAAGTTCCTCTCCTCTAACCCTTGAGCTTAGTATCAAAAATAATAACACCAACCTTAAGCGATGGAAAGCATCCCTGGAAGAATATAACTACGCACTTAAGTTCAAGCCAGGTAAAACAAACCTGGTCACCCAAATTAACTCTATGGCACCAACAATTCATAACGACGAAACGTCATCTCATGGTCTGATTTATGTTGTTGAATTTCCAATCAATTTTTTTTAAAAATCAAATATTTCTTCAAGAATGTACACCAACTAGCCAAAAATTTCAAATCACATTTTCAACCTATCATAAACACACTATTATTACAAACACACTATTAAGATGAATCAAAACTATATTAAATTCTTTAAACCTTCGTAACTAATGGAATCAAAATGAAAGAATACGTACTCGTAATAGGTATGATCTACAAGTATCAGTTTAGCTCTTATAGGATTCGAATAACACATATATAAATTCAAGATGTGCAAAACGAACAGGATTTAGAAAATACATATAGTTATTCAAGAAGATAAACGCGCTCATAAAAATCAACGAGAAAACAGAACTCAAAATTTAAAAAAATAATTTTTCCCCACAATACGCAGAAAGGTTAAGAAAATGACAAGACTTTGTTTAATGTGCAAATAAAACAAATATGAGAGACATCCCAATAAGGTTCAAATATAATCTATTCCAATTCCGAATATATCCCTGTGTATTCATAGACATCGATGTCTTCTATACGGAAGAGAAACTAGTCATCACTTACATCGATAAATTTAAAAAATATGCTGTAACAAAAATGATCAAGTTAAGAGCTGTAGAAAATATAATACAGCCAATAAGAGACATTGTCTTTGGCTAATGAAAAATCGTTTCGTTTGTCCTCAATACTGTTTATGAATCCTTTACGAAACTCTTGGAAGCAGGCATTAATGCTTATAGTTTCTCTGTGCATTCAGTCACAAATAAGGAGCTGGTCGATATATTTTTCATCAGAAATACTCAAAATCAAGAACAAGTCGAAGAGGCACCATAATCAAATTACAGTCAAAACAAGAAGATGATTTGGCATACCAAAACAAAAACAGACTCATAATGATAAATATATTATTCCCCAGGTAATACCATCTACATCAAGGTAAATAAATGACTAGAATCTAAATTAACAGCAAGGCATAAAAAGGAGAAGGTAAAACAAAATAAATCTACAACCGTATTAACCGAGTCAGGGAAATTAGAACACAAATCAAACGTAAGAAATTAGTTAAAGTTACATCCTCACTTTTCTCTTTTTCCACAGGTTTTTAATAAAACTCAATCAAGGAGATGTTAACATTCTCGACTATCCTAATTCCCCAATCATCAAGCTTAATAATTGTATGACAAAGATTGCAATAGGCAACATTAAGTTCATCCCCACCATAAAAATAAATCCATATTAAAACTTCGTCTCGGAAACATATTCCTAAAGCAAGTCCCTAAAACTTCTATTTTCCTATTATCCACTATGAACTAGAATGGATTAAAGATAATATTTAAAATTCCAAAATTCCTTGGTTTTTTCGAATTAAATTAGTTCTATTTTTAATTTCTCCCAATACCTTTTTACAATGCTTGCTTCGTATTCGCAATCCAAGCAAATCGCATTTTGTTTCTTACTCACCCAACATTTTGTTTTTCTTCCGTCTTTTCATCCGACCGATATATTGAATTTTTACCGACCTATCCCTCACTGACAATTGCGTAATTACCAGTGAAACAAATGCCGACTTGGTGAATCTTAGTGGCCTCTGTGGAAAATATTTGTGTTGGATTAAATAAAAGATCAATTGTAAATATATCTCAAAGGCTACAGATGCAATTTTTTTGTGATGAGTGCAAAGATATCTCGACATCGCACATTATGCTCTTCATAAAATGCCTCAGCGACTCAATAAATAATATATATAAGATCTGAAGAGGTACTCTGTTTCAAGAGACCACAGAATCAGTTCTCTAAACTCATCTAGCCAAAAAATTATTGTTCGGCTTATTGACAAAGCCATCACAAATTAAATTCAAAGTTCTCAAGTCCCTATTGGAAAACCCTAAATATGTCCCACTAAGCTTTTAAACACAATTTATTATGGACTCTTTCATTCTAAGCTTCAACACGGTATAAACATTGTTAGTCTTGAAAAAGAACCGTAGTTATCTTCTACGATAAGATCTTCCACTAAATAAGGCAAACTACTCCTTTTATTCGACGCAGAAATACTTCTTCATATCCTTCATAACAAAGAACTTTTATACGTCGTTATAAGAAAAAAAGGTTATGGCACCAATACGTTAAGTCTGGTTCTGACTGAGACCAACAAAACTACCTCCTAGCCTACAATCACTTCTCCCTAGTTGTTGAATCTTGTTACCAAAGATAACTCAGCCGAAAGCAATCTACTATTATGCACGGGAGTGGCCGTGGTGTAGTGGTACATGCATAGGCTCCTCAAGCAGAGGGTTGCGGGTTCGAATCCCGTGGCAATTCTCTGAAAAAGTCTTTTCATAAAATTTGTATGTATGTAGTTAAATGAAAATCCCATCGGCGTCAACTCTGACATGAAGGCATAACACTGATGTTGGAGTAGTTGCTGGCTGGGCTAAATGTACCGAACTAACAACTAGCACGTACTAAGACCCATTGGTTGAGGATGCACTGGCTCCAGTCTAACAACCACCTCTGGAAAAATATCGAAACCTAGTACACCTGAGTTTCAAACTACTACACTACCCGCCCGCGCCCTGGAGAAAAGCCAGTAAAAGGGTATACATATCCCCTTGTTGCGACCCTAAAAAATTCTATCAATTTATTAACACAAAAAAAAATCCGATTGCCATCAATTAACTCTCAAATTTGTTATAAGTTTTCGGATAACTTAATATTCCTGAATACCTTTGTTCCCTGAACAACTGTTGTCAAATTTCTCCATCGTCAGTTGAAATTACTTAGCGCAGTTACTACACAAAATAAATAAACTGAAAGACGATTTTTCTCCAAGTCCTGATGGATTGCACGCAGTTGTCTTATAAAAATTTGCTGATAATCTAATTTATCCCCCCACTAGTATTTTCAAACTGTCTTCTCTGGAGAAGCTCTTTTATTACCCCTATTTACAAAAAAGGGCCAAAACACGATATCACCAACACATCGCCTTATTGCTAAACTGTTCTGCATCCCCAAGATTTTTGAAAGTTATGCATTGTATTTTCGTTCCATTTTTTCTGACCCAATTCTTGCGACCTCGGGTGTTCCACAAGGAAGTCATCTTGGTCCATTACTTTTATCTTGACTATTAACGATGTTATTAACGTCATAAAGCACTCCACCTATATATGCAGATGATAAAAAAATCTAAAGACAGCTTTCAAACCTCTCTGACTCCCAACCTTTACAAGATGATCTTAATAGATTATCGATATAATGCCATAAAAACTTTCTCGAACTCAACATAGAAAAACAGCTCCAACCCGCACCTATTATTTATCTAATCAAAAGCAGCTGCAGTTAGTTTAATGCGTGATTTGGGTGTCATTTGTTATACACAGCTCAATTTTCCCAAAAATTTTCCGAAAAATATAAATATATAGGCTGATTCATCGTAAGGTTTAATTTATAACGTAAAATAAAACACATAAATTTGAAAGTGAACTTAAAGATTTTATTATCGGTTAAAAGATAATAATTCATGGTATTCTGATTTGCCTCATTTTTGAAGAAATATGGACCAATGATTCCACCATCCTTTACATAATGGATGTATTGGTAGCTCTTGGTACTCTTCGGGTTGCTCATCAGCCTAAATACGGAAATTTTGTTTATTAACGTATCCATTGAGCCAAAAATGTATTTCATCACTGAACAAAATTTCACGATAAAACACCGGATTTTCATTGAGTTTTTACAGAGCACATTTACTGAAAATATGACGTAAATTCAAGTTGCTTCAATTCTTGCACACGTTAAATTTTGTACGCTTTTAGGACGAGATCCTCACGTAAATAAGCCAAGCTGCTGAGAACGACGACGAATCGATTCGTCCCGGTCTACGTGTACACTCTCAGCTACAGCTGCTATAGTCTCTTCACTACGTGCTGGATGTGGTCTAACCGGTCGAGTATCATCTACTTATGTAAACTGGGACTCAAATTTGCGAATGGTATTGGCAATAGTGGTTTATGCGCACCATAAGTTCCTCGAATCGCACAAAAAATATTTTTCACAGAACACTGATTTTCGTAATATAGCTGAACAATTTGGAGATGCCGTTGTGGTGTGAGTCTTTCCATGATGACTTGACAAACGATACTGAACAAAAATGACAAAGCAGTTTGATAAGGGTCACGCGAGTTACGTAT
Organism: Volucella inanis; assembly: GCA_907269105.1. Classification (NCBI taxonomy): domain Eukaryota; kingdom Metazoa; phylum Arthropoda; class Insecta; order Diptera; family Syrphidae; genus Volucella; species Volucella inanis. The sequence continues at coordinate 100,585,112 of OU026157.1, read as the reverse complement.
ACAAATGCTACTTCCGCAATGACGGTCAATCCCCCCAAACCACCGAGGAGTAGATCATTCGACATCAACCTAAATATAGCGAAGCTTTCACAAAGCAATATATGTTATGCAACACTAGCAATAACCAACATTACGCCACCACTAAACGATGATACAGCGAAGTCAAGTTACAACAAACCTGTAAATATGGGTCAACATAATACAACAGCGTCATCAATATCGGATTACATAATGCCAAGCAGAGCCATCGATAGTTATGCATTAATATGATTGTAATGAGTTGTAAGGTCCAAGGGTGACCAGTAATAAAAATATTAAATTTTTTTTTTATTTATTTGGCCACAGCCCGAATTGTAACTCTCGTGATCTGACAAAAAAGCCTATTGAAAATCAAACCAAACGATGAATCATCCTATATATGGAATATTAATTAGTTATAAGAAAATCGAAGAAATTTCGCTTTGTAAGCCTTCAAATTTATTAGATTTAGTTAATAATAACTGTATAGCAGGTTTAAAGAAAATAGAAAAGCATTATGCAACGCAACAAACAGCCACCAATTCAACGGTACCATAGAAGCTATCAACAACACCCTAACGCTAAGAGAAAACTACGTGTTAAATTTATTAAATACGCAACATATTACCCAGATTTAGATAAAGAAAGGCATGCACCAAATAAAAACATACGCTACTGTCGCAGTCATATTATTCCTAATAACAACAAAAGGATGCATCAACAGATTTAGAACACTCCCCGTTAACTTGATGAAAACAACACCCGTGATCATAATAACAAGCTCATGAGAGGCCAATCATCCAGAATCCACCTTAAGATATCACAGCCTTAATTCGTATAACATCATATAAAAAATGCGTGGACGTATTATTTTTAGGAGACAGGAGTTTACGACGCATAAGTTGCAAACTATGAACAATGTTCCTCAGCACACGAGCATCCGTGGAAATAAGGATGAATCAACACACGAACGTTCGTTCCCTGTCGACGCAGGGTTTGGGTTTTGCACAACAGATTGAATGAAACCTGATGCTAATGCAATAAGTTTAGCTTAGGTTACTTTAGAATTAATTTTGATAATGTAATTTAGTCTAAGTTTGGATTCACATGAATGAAGTTGTTTTTTTTTTTTTAAACAAAAAATTAAAATAAATTAATTTATGCAATATAATAAAATAATATAATAGATATGTGTCTAATTATATTCTAATGTTTTGAGGCATTCTAATCTTTCGACTTCATCAACAGCGGCTATAGTTAAGATGGAGGCGCTATTTGGGTAGCAGACCTGTACCTTGCATCAAGTTCAATGTAACCTTTTAGGTAGATCAGCACCCCTTGATGCTTGAGCTAACTATGACCTTTCGCTCCGCCGTAAAGTAGAGGAGCTACCTTGTTTTCATATTTTAGGACATAAAAAAATTTAAAAAAAAAATAAAAACAAGAAGAGTATTTGAATTTGAAGGAGTCAAACAAGAAACTTAATACCCTACATTCTGCTAGTAGGGTTAGAGTTCATGCGGTACAAAGTGTGCCGTATGTGCCGCCTTAGGCTTAACCCCGAATGCGAATTACGATGAGAGATTCCAATGCTTAGGTGAGAAGAAACAACACCGCGCTGTAACAAGTATAGGTGACTACACTTTAAGCCCAAGAGAGAGTGTCAAGCCATTTGACAAATTTTGTGGTGCTAATCGGCAAAGATACATCAATTGAGCACAGGACCTGTCAAGAGCAGCTGGATCTCATTTGGTAAACAGCGAATCTTTAATCAGATAGATCATTTGGTGACTAGTCTATGATTTAGAAAATTTCGTTTCAACCTCTGATACCAGTAAATCGCGGAAATATTATATGTAGAAATGCAGCTCGTCGATCACATTCTTGTAGTTCAAGAAACGTTTTGTGTTGTTGATCAAAGTGAACACAAGCGCTTGTAATTCAAGTTACCTCTGATTTTACAATCAAAAATAATCAATACAAAACATAGAATTAAAGAAAGGGAGAAGAAAACTACATACATATGTCCTAGAAGACTTTTTCTGTTCTAAAATAGTTTGGCCCATTTCATAATTTCAACTTAATTGAAAGACTTTAAATTTTTAAAATAAATACACCCGAAACCAGCAAGTCATGAAATATCCGCTTTAACAGCAACCTCTAGCAATTGCTTTCAATTTCGACCTTTGCCGTTAATTCATCCAACAGAAGTAAAATATTATTTTTTATCTAAAGAACAAAAAGTTCTCGTCTGACCCTTCAAACTATTTTATTTGCAAAAAAAAAGTACCGGCAATCTCTTTTGTCCCTCTGGCATAGACAAAGGAAACCACATACGAGTACGAGTAGTTATCTTCCTGCAAAAATAAGGCAGTGGAAACAACAAAAACAAGTGGAAGTTCATTGTGAATAAATTTTGGGGAAAACTTTTTAATAATAGATATTGTATATCGCTACATCCTTGAATCCTGACTTCGCCAGTTGCCACCTCCATCACAAACATTGCCACTTTGGATTTCTAAGCAAACCAAATACCTACCACAGCAGAGAACTGACGAGAGACTACTAGGACTACGGGCTTATACAAAGTTTCAGCCACATCACTCTCGGGTGATCATGGATTCCAATAACAACTCCCCCTTGTCTAGCATGTAAGCAGAATAAAATATTTCTCACGACCAAAAAACAAAAAAAAAAACAGATGAGAAAAGTATTTTTCCTTGTGAAATTCCACTCGGAGCGGCACTCTGGAATTGTTTTGTGAGCACTAGAGGACTACATTAGTCCTACTGGATCCGGATTTCCAGCAAGCAGTCATAAGGAGAATCTTCTTTGGCTACTGTCGCCAACATGTCATAATGAGAAGCCGCAAAGCTGAAGGAGTAGACGTGGAAGTTTCATACTACTAGTCTACTAGTCTAGTAGATATTCCACGAGTGAGTGGTAGCATAAAAAACCGTTATGCAATGATGACCTTAATATTCGCATGAAAAACTGCTCGTATCTCTGGCAAAAGTTTTTTGGATGAGCAAGTTTTTTATGAGCTTCTCGGGGTGACAACGTTTTTATGATTATAGTGGCAAAGGCGACAGGATAATTGTCGGGTCCGACAGAGGATTCTCAAAAAGAACAAGGAGACTGCAAAATGAATTTAATAGCATCAGTGTCGGCAGTTTCACACTCTCCTTTCTTTTCCTTTGGAGTGCGGACATTAATATGAAAGAGGTACTCTATGCATGATAATTTTGGTTAATATGGGTATAACTGTGAAAAGTCCCAGGAGATGTTCAACGCTACACCCTTTTGTAAGCAAAGTTTTTGAGATTTGAATAAAAGGTGTTTCTCCTTTCACGGTGTCAAATTTTTGACAAGCACAAATTTGATAAGTAGTAAGGAACTTCAACAGGATAAATTCATATCCAATACCATTAAGCATAATAATATAACCAAGCATAAATGGATCTTCTTCTTTAAAAGGAGATTCTAAGGTGTCCAGAAAGCAACATTCACCGATATAAAACCAAAATTAAAAATCAAACCAATGGACATCGTAAAAGACATATATACAAGAAGAAGATTTCACTTTTAAGAGTCAAATCAACACAAAAGAGATCGTGAATGTAAAACACATAATTTGGTGTCGGCAGAAATAGCAAAGATTTATCCGAAGACATGGTGGAGGGAATAATTTTGATAGAGAAAGCAGCAAAAAGTATTAGATTATGGAAATACGAAAAAGTCTATTGGAGCGGACTGAACGGCTTCTTTAGAATTTTAACTAGTCGTCGTGTTTCCTCGACGACGTGAATGCCGCTGCAGATATGATCACAGACATCATTCTATTTGGAATGAGATCCTTTATCATCGGATGAAGAGTATCAAACCAACAGAAAAGGAATGATTCAACTCGAGCTGTAAAAAACTGAAATAAGTTCAAGCGAGCCAGAACTGCAACGCTTTTCTTAAGCGTGTGAAATTCCAATATGATCAAAAACTAAGCCAAAAAATACTATAATGTTCCAATGGTAGTAAACATTTTTGGTCGTTCATCAAAAACATTAGAATTTCTGATTTATTCTCCATCCCAACGCTCATTTATAATGACATTCCAACTGTCAGCTCTTTCGATAAGGCCAATCTGTTTGCTGCACACTTTCCGGCTATTTTAACATCTCCAGATTGTGCTTTGTCCACACCTACATTTGAGCTCGTCGAATCTTCAATAGGACGACTACACTTTTGCAGTCATGCAGTAGCCGTTCGTCCAGATGGTATATCTCCCCTTCTTCTGAAAAGGGTTTCTTCCTTGCTGGCAAATTGCTGCGTAAGCTTTTTAATCAGTTCTTATCTTCAGAGCTCTTTCCGAGTATATGGAAAACAGCATTTGTCCAGCCCGTCCCTAAAAAGGCGAATTTTCGTCTCTCTCCCCTTACAGACCCATTGTCCATTATGTCCCTTCTTACCAAGGTCATGGAAACGCTGATAAACCATCAGCTCATAAAATACCTCGAAATGTGAAAACTTCTCAATGACCGGCAGTGTTGTTTTCGTAGCAACAGGTTCACTGGTGATTTGATGTTATGTCTCACCGAAAAGTGAAAGCAAAGCGTACATCAATCTAGCGATTGGTTGTTGTACTTTATATTTATAAGGCATTTTACAGAGTTTGGAATCAGGCTAGTTTGTCGAAAATGCGTGATCGATGACTCTCTACTTCAATAGATTAGAAATTACCTTTCGAAACGCTCAGCTCAAACTGTCTTGGATGGTTTCAAGTCTGATATCCACAAAATATCTGGTGTGCCCCAGGGCTCCGATTTGCCTCCGACACCATTTTTAATTTTCATTAATGATCTCTTGTCTGCCACTTCTAATCCAATATATTCATTTGCTGATGACAATACTTTCTGCTTTTCATGTCTCTCTTCCCTGCTCATCGGCTGTAGAACGAAAACGGCAGCGTATATTAAGCTCATTAAATTCTGATATTCACAGCATAACCAATTAAGGAACCATCAGCTGAGTACAATTTAATACTTACAAAACTCAAAGCTATCTGCCGTCATTAAAGCGATATTTGAATACCGAGCTCTTATCCATGAATGGCACATATATCGTCGAAACGATATATGTATGTGTGTCAAATGAATGCGAAAAGTCTAGGTTTCCTCAAGCTATGTAAGAAATATTTCAATAGAAATCGCCAGCAGCATTTCGTTCCTTCCAACCGTCAAACGTAACCAGCGTGCTCAGCTCTCTATTTACTATTCATTATAACTTACTAACAATTAAGACCAATGTACATCAGTATTCCACATTTATTCATCCCTGGTTTTCATTCGCCCGCGCTTTGTACAAACATTTTAAGGATACTTAAATCCCATGAGCGCACACTAATTATAAAAAAACAAAGTGCAAAGAGTTATAATCTTTTCACGGCAATGCTTTATAAGCTTCGATATTATTTCGATATCACTGATCACATCTTGGTACACGTTGTTGTCAATAAATATGCCAATGCTCTCGTGTGATATTACCCTTCAATTGCTTATTTGCCTGCTTCTACTACGACCGATATATCGACTTGAAAGGCAACTACGTGGTCTGAAATACATAATGTACGCCTTAAATTTAAATTATCATCTAATCATCTATCATTTGACCATCTATGCTTCTAACTATCTGAGGTTCACAAAAGATTCAATCCCTCTCTTCTCCTCAGAAGTACTTGATATTACATTGGTATGACTTCTGCTTAGTATATCAAGTTAACCCCGACATATTCAAAGAAAGTACTGCAGCTAAAGAGTTGTCTCACTCCTGTTTAGAACTGCATCACTGTCTGCCTCAATTTTCGAGCATGGTTAGTATGACTCCATTCAATTTAAACGATTTTGAAATATATGACGAAAAAATGCAGGTGAAACCTGTGGGAGACATTCTGAAAATGTTTATATAGTTATATGGTTATATAGGGGTGGCCGTGGTGTAGTGGTATATGCATAGACTCCGCAAGCAAAGGGCCGCGAGTTCGAATCCCGTGCAAGTCAATTCTCTGAAAAAGTCTTTTCATACAATTTGTATGTAGTTATATGAAAATCCCGTCGGCGTCAATTCTCACGTGAAGGCATAACACTGATGTTGGAGTGGTTGCTGGCTGGGCTTAATGTAAGGAACTAACAACTAGCACGTACTAAGACCCACTGGTTGAGGATGTACTGGCTCGTCCCCTCCAGTTTGACAACCACCTTTGGGAAAAATATCGAAACCAAACACACCTGAGTTTCAAACTACTACACCACCCGCCCGCGCCCTGGTGAAAAAGCCAGTAAAAGGGTATTCATATCCCCTTGGTGCGCGCGCGGTATTATAAAAAAAAAAAAAAATGCACAACCTGACGACGAAGCTAAATCTAGAAACGAAGATTGCTTTTTGTCTGTTTTGATCGGGCTATTCTTAGCAAAGTTTGTACCGGTTTCAATGAGACCGTGACTACAAGTCACGAGAATTTAAGTTCGGCTCCGGTTAACATTTTATATGGTTAAGGAGCTCTGAGGAGGTAATTTGGTGGGGGCTAACGCTCCCCTTTATTTAGCTTAACTCAAGCTTAAAAAACTAGGACTTGAAAACTAAAAGACAAAATATTTAATTAGGGTTTTAAGGCAAAGGATGGTAAAGGGGATTGAATTTGAGGGAAAGTGTGCTGCGATTAAAATCGAAAATGGAAAGTTTTAAGTTTACCTTACGCAGCATACGGGATATTGGTTCGTTAGAGCCATATGTGGTGCGGTGGGTTGGTAGATAAAAGAGGCGGGGGCAACGTAGATTTCGAGGGTTAGTGTTAAATAAAATGTAGTTGTAAAGAGACATGCAATCGACGGAGCCTGAGAGGAATATGTGAATGAAGAGAATGTCTGCTGCGTCCCCTCGTTCCTCAAGGGTATTCAGGTTAATGAGTTTGAGATTATCTCGATAGGTAGGTTAGATTAGAGGATCATTGTAAGGTAGACCTCGAAGATCAAATCGAAGAAAACGACGCTGGATCCTCTCAATTCTGATTATATGAACTCGTTGAAAGGAACACCACGCTTGGCTAACGTACTCGGGAAGGGGGCGAACGTAAGTGATGTATTGTGATTTGGTCACGTGCGGGTTACAGAATTCTTTGGACCATCTTTTAACGGAGCCAAGCAATGAGTTTGCTTTGGTAATTATCTCATCAATTTGCGAGCGGAAATTAAGCTCCCTGTCCCATAATTTCCAAGGTCGCGGATTGTATGAACAAGGGATATAGGTTGACCGTGGAAAACGTAAGTTCGGGGAGTAGACTTGTTGCACTTACGTGAAAAGGTAATCGATTGACTTTTGGTGACATTGAGTTCTAAGCAGTTCTTGATACACCAGGTAGAAAAGCTATTTAGATCTATTTGAAGTAGGCTGGAATCGTGTTGTGATGAAATGGGTTTAAAAAATTTGGTATCGTCAGCACACAGAGAAAGTGCTGAGTGGTGAATGACCCTTTTAAGAGCATTAATGGTTAGTATGAAGAGAAGTGGACCTAGGTGACTATCTTGAGGAACACCTGAAGTGGCCAAGAAAGGGGCCGAAAGGACAGACCTGAAGCGAACACTATAAAAACGATTATACAGGTAAAAAGATATCCATTTAAGCAAAATTGGTTCAAATCTAAGGACGCACAACTTGAACAGGATTAGTTTATGAGATATCTTATCAAGTTCCTTATTGAAATCAGTTGTTATAACGTCAACTTCTTTACCACTTTCTAAGGCTGAGAGAACAGAGGACACGAATTGGACGAGGTTAGTGGTAGTTGATCTACCTTTCAGAAAACCGTGTTGCTTAGGGGAAATAAGAGATTTGCACTGGAAACTTAAGGCTTCGTACAAAATGCCTTCGATGAGTTTGGCTATGGGGCGGTGATTAGTGATTTCGTTCTTTAATCCCTTTTTGTGTATCAGTGTTATGAAAGAAGACTTCCATATCTGAGGAAATTCACCTTGAGAGAGCAATTGAGGAACACTTTTTAAGAAATATGGATGGAAGACCGTCTGGGCCGGGTAAGTATTCATCATCATTATTTTCTATTAGGTATGGTCAAAAATTTTAGAAATGGAGGGGCCAATGGGGAAGTTAAGTAGGTTTTTGAAATAAGAGGGATCCGGTACTAAGGAATTATCGGCAAAAGATTGCTTAAAAAATGTAACAAAAACGTTGGCTGTAGTAAGCCAAGTAAGTTTTCATATGAGAGGGATGGAGAAAAACCGTCAGATTTTTTTTTATAGTTAACGAATTGGTAGAAAGACTTAGGATCGTTTATAAGCCTTGATTGCGCACTATCAAGGTATCGCTGGTAGAGAACCTCGTAAAGCTGGGCGAATTGAAGGTATGACCCGAGATAGTTTGAATAGTCAGCAAAAGAGTTGGATAGGAGGAAAACTGTCCATAATTTGTTTCTCTTGTAAAGAGCGAAGTTTAAGATTATACACGAGGGGGCTGTACATAGAAAGGGTTTTATTGCGCGAAAAGGGAACATAGAGAGAAATAGAATTGCATAATTTTCTATAGAAAATAGAGAGAGCAAATTGAGATATTTATGTTAGCTCCGGTTCTAAGATCTAGATTTTTGGGAAAAAAATGCTAGTGGGGGCATGTGCAGAGGGGTTAGGTATTTCAGAGAAGTTAGTGTGAGCGGTTGAGGTTAATTTGAAAGAGACGCGTTGATGCGGGGCTTGGGTGGAACGGAGGCAACTGGTGCAAAATAATTGGAGGACTGATGAAGTTGGATCGGGATGTGTGTGGGAGGGGCAAAATTGGGGAATATATTAGTTTTAAATCTCCAATAAGAGTCAGATTTGGAACTAGATTTGGAGACGAGTTTCGGTATAGAGTCAGGTTTCGGGCGGTTTGAGACGGGAGTTGGAAATGGGAATAGGTTATTTAGAATTAAGCTTCGTTTTATCCTGTTTCTTGGTAGGTATGTCGATCCATTTACAGATACGCATCTTTTCCATGTTGAAATTAGCACCAGCAGGGTTTTTAAATAACCACTCGTATCTAGCAGGGAGGTCGAATTTAAAGTTTCGATTATCTTTGTGGTTTCAATTTTTTCCAGTCTACGCCTTCATTCGGAAGGTGTCCATGTTGTACCAAAATGTTTAATGAGCTTGCGTGGGGCGGCGACGGGAGGAGTTGATAGTAAAACAGTTTCGGACTCTTGGATTGAAGGGGCAGCGGAAGAATTTGTAGATTTACTTAACAGTGGTGGACGAGGTGGTGGTTTCCAGTAATTCAGCCAAAATTAATGTATTGTAGTGGACATTCAGGTGGTGTTGCGTATGGGTTGGTAAATTGACAGTTTTGCTTCTTACTGTCTCGATATGATTCTCGATATCGAAAATGGTTGATTGTGCGGCAGCTAGATTTTCGCCAACACCGTTGATTACTTCGAGCATAGGATCAGGCTGCATTAGAGATGGTTGTTTCATTGAGGTGGATTGAAAATGAGTCTCAAGATCTTCACGAAGGTTGCTTATCGATTTGCTCAATTTAAGTTTAGAGATGTTTTGAGCTGAACAAACTGATTTGAGATCATTGATCGCAGTCTCGACCAGACGTGCAGATGGTTTATCGGTGTTGGTGAGCTTGAACTTAATTATTTCGGTTGAGGGAAGAATCGAGTTACCTAATTCATCAACATAACTGACACTACTTTTTAAATTGGACTGTTTCACTTTATAGCAAGCAACACGTGCGATAGCGAAATGATCTTGCACTCATCACAAAAGAATAGATGGTTGTCAGAGAGTATACCGTATTCCTTTTATTTAATCCGACACAAATTTCATGGAATGATTTTCAACAGATGCCCTTACAAATAACAAAGTCAGCTTTGTCATTAAAGATTGGGCAGTTAGTGATACCGCAAGACATCGAAATTTTATCAAAAGTAAACAAAAAAGGTAAACAATGAACTTTACGCATTGTTATGCACTGCGAGTAGAAATTCAGCAAAATCGGAAATTTGGTCAACACTTGGGGTAATGCACTAAATGTTGGGTATTTATTTTAATTCGTGCGTTTTTTTTTTTCAAAATTTAAACGTTTATTTAAGAAAAACCTGTACAATAGTAGTATTCGAAGTATTGCCCATCTGAAGCTATGACTTTTCCCCATCTTTTTGGCAGTTTGTGGATTCCATCCCAAAAGAACTGCGCCGGCTTGGCAGCCAAGAATGAATCAAGCCAATTTTTGATATTCTGCTCTGATGTGAACCGTATTTCAGTGAGGGCGTTCTGCATCGACAGGAACAAATGGTAGTCAGAAGGGGCAAGGTCTGGGCTATAAGGCGGGTGGGGTAAGACTTCTCATCCACTGTTTTCCAAATAGTTTTTAACCGGAAAAGCAACGTGGGGCCGAGAGTTGCCATGATGGAAAAGTATTGCCTCATGACTTGTAGCATATTCCGAGCGTTTTTCGGCTACTGCTCTCTTTAAACGGATTAATTGCGTTCGGTAGCGTTGTCCATTGATGGTTTCATCCGGTTTTAGCAGCTCATAATACAGCACACCCATCTGATCTCACCAAATACAGAGCATTACCTTCGCGCCATGGATATTCGGCTTTGCCGTTGATTTGGCTGGTTGGCCGGGTTTCACATAAGATTGTTCATCACCAGTAACAATCCGATGCAACAATGACTTCCTTTTGTGGCGTTCCAGCAGCATTTCGGACATGAAAAACCGCCTTTCGACGTCTCTCGGCTTGAGTTCATGTGGAACCCGATTTCCTTGCTTTTAAATATATCCAGCTGCTTTTAAACGTTTTGAAATGGCAGCTTGAGTGACACACAAGACGTTCATTGTCACCACTTTTAAATAGTGCAAACCACTTTTGGCACGTTCGCTCAGCTAGCGCATGTTGACCATAAACTTCCGCCAAAATACGATGACTTTCGGCAGCAGTTTTCTTCATATTAAAGTAATGAAGAAGAACTCCCCGTAAAAACACTTTTTCAGGCACAAAGTTCGACATATTTGAGTGAAAAAAAATTATTGTTGTTTACGCTTCAAATGAATGACATATACTGAAATGACGTACAATGACAGTAGCTTTCCAAAGCATGTTCCAATGGAATAATACAAGTTATGCCATGTCATAGCAAACCGCACTATAGACCCAATATATGCGGAACCGATACCGGAAGTGGCGCAGCGACAGTTATTGAGCACGAAAGATTGAGGTCAGTCAAAAAACAAAACAAAAGCCAAAGAGACAGTCAGCACTTGGGGTAATGTAATAATGTCACGGAACTGATATCAGCGGTAGAGATATGGAAATGGAAGAAATAAATTATATTTAAAAGTTTAAAAGTTTAATGCGGAGCAAAACGAAAACATGTCCGAACACAACGAACAATAATAAACGGTAACTGGTACTTGATACTTTGAGGATTTAACCTTGTACTTGAAAAGATTTCACATACAAACAATATAATGGGCATAACGAATTCGGTTTGGTAACAGGCCCAATGAGACCAGTATTAGCAAAAAGAGGCAATTCACAATTTCCCGATTGTTACTACCACTCAGCACTGTCCTGGTATTTGATGAATTAAAGCTAAAAAAGTTTGTTTGAGACCAAACAAATTTGAAATCAAGGCTATACTAGAAGACACTGTACTTTCTTATACGAGTACTCGTATAACTGTATAATAATCGCAGTGGATTATTCTTTTAAAAAATGTCATTCGTGAACATCGTGAAGAAAAGAGGGCCAAGGACAGATTCTTGGTGCACCCCCATGTTACCGGCAAACTCGGCAATTTTTCGTCACAATGAAAGACAGCTTGATTGTCATTACTAAGATATGATGCCACATGTTGACGCGCTATTTATTTATTTTTAAACTGGTATAAAAGAATGTCATGGTTTACTTAATCAAATGTTTTCTAGAATTCGAAGAATTCAGCAAGTGACATCATATGTCTATCAAGAACAGATCTCGTCGGTAGTTTTTAATAACTTAGCTGTACAGTTGTACTTTGCTCTAAGTCCAGATTAGTGTAGGGTTAGTATTGTAAGTTATTTAATCCAATGAAGTTCTTTATTTGTTTACTTACAATTTTCTCAAATACCTTACAGAGGAAAGGAAGAATAGAAATTGGCCTATATTCGGAATTATTTTACGGACGTGATTTTGTAATAGGTATAATTTTTGTTTGCTTCCATTCATCAGAAATAAGTCCGATTATATAAATTGTACTAAAGAAGTTTTCAATCTGTTTGAAGAGAATTGGGGGCAATATTTTAATAAATTTCGGATGAATATTACTTAAACCTACAGAATTCGATTTAATAAAGAGTCTATAGCTGTGTCATCAACACATTAAAGGAAAAAATAAATAACAATGTAGGTATATATGTGGACAACGGTATCAGCGCCATCTAATGTACTGTAGACTTCGTTTGTGAATAAGGTCTTTAATCAGTTGGATTAATCAAGAAATGCTTGATTTATGTAGATATTTTCTTTTTTGCAAGGTACATATTTGTCGAAAAGTTAGTTAATGTTGTTTTTGAGTCCAGAAAATAATAAATTTACGTTAGATGTGCAGTATATGGTGTAAGTGATCATTTAGAGCTATCACAATTATTAAAGGACACCAATAGATAAGAACTGAGGAAATTGCACAAAGATATCATTTGAACTAGAACAACGAAATTTAAAAACGTGTAATCATATCAAGGTATGAGAATTCTGATAAAGAAGTTAGATCATTTGTATCATTTGATACAAATGATGTCCATAGATTCACTCTCAAATAAAAAGCTTATTCCGTCTATCTTATTGACAATGCTTTGAACATTGAAATTATAAACGCTAATCCCCATATTATAAGCACCTAAAATGTTTAGCAACATCTTCGGCTTTTCAAAGTGTTGCATCAGTAGCCACTTACAAAACACCCACTCGTCTCAGTTCATCCGTAAATTTTTTACGAAACATAGAAGGGAAACGAATAAAACACAAAATAACATAGTAATTCATATAAGATTGAAATCACTAGAGAAGCAATTAGCGATGACAGGCCCCTACAAATTATTATAAAAATAAACATTTCGATTTAGGAAAATAAATTAGTAATTCAAAGAAGTGATACCTACCTACAGTCTACAGCTCAGTTCTTTAAATTTGCTTTCATGAAAATTAAAATTTTAAAAAAATTGGGAACTCTATAACAACAAATATACGAAAATAACGCCTAAAAGGAGCAAAATATGGAAGAGTACATGTACGTACACTCATGTATTTTCATTCTCTTATTCCCTCTTTGTTGACTAACTGTTTTGAATAGTGCCATTCTTCCCCAAGATTGTTATTACTTACGTGTTACGCCACGGTAATTCGCAAAATGTTACTATGCGGTAACTCGCAAAATTGTTAACAAGGATATAATATATTAAAACAATCATTGCAAATCGTTACAATACTTTTATTTTGTTTATTTCAAACAGAACTCTACAATTTTTTTTACCGATCTCGTCCATGAATTTCCAAGCGGTAACTTTCTAAACGTCGAACACCCTCACCACCTGTCCAATGTATTCCAGAGCTTTTTTTGTTTATTTCAAACAGAACTCTACAATTTTTTTTACCGATCTCGTCCATGAATTTCCAAGCGGTAACTTTCTAAACGTCGAACACCCTCACCACCTGTCCAATGTATTCCAGAGCTTCAGTCCATTCAATAGTTTGTACCAGGTCACTGCCTTCCATATCTCATTGTTATGTCGCTTGTTAGGTGATTACCTTATGTCGTTTGTTTTCATTGTTGAACCTTTTATAATGTAAATAAATATAGGCCACTGACATAGTGTAAACAAATATAGGTCGCTGCCGATAATTCAATTGATGAATCGTATTGTGCTATGAATACATTGTAAGTTGTGACCCATATTCCTTCGATGTTACTTGAAGCTAATGGAGCTTGATGTCATGTGTTTGATGTCGGGTGTTTGTTGACTCATAATTAATTTTATATTTTCTTCATATTGCGTGACTTAGCCTTCTGAAATTTATGTTACCTTCGCAACATTACGTATGGTAAACCTACCAACTCAGCACCCGAATTTGTGTCTCTCCTCTCCGAAATTCCAATTCGTGATTTTGCTTCCTTACAGCCAACTTGTGGGCTATTTAATTTACCCATAATGTTTGATTCAATCGTGTTGATATTCTGCTACGCCTTTCAATTGCTCCAATTTGGCATTAATTGCATCTTAAGGGAACTTAAGGAAATTTAGTTTTTTTTTTTCATTTGGATACACAGTTCGTACACGGTATTTGTTTTGAATTTAGTAATATGCTGCTGAAAGTTTTGCTCGGAAGGATTCACAGAAGTTTTTGGATTAAAAATTATTAATAAAAATATTAACTTGATGCGTATACCTTATGCGAGTTAGGTAGACAATGTCCTTTGTATTTTCTGAAAAAATTTGCGATAGACTGCAAGGTTTACTTTAAAAGAAAAATAAAAAATACCAGAAAAACCACAAGTATTATCTGTGACTCATACTCACAGCACGAGAAGTACGAGATCGTTGTAGTTGAGAGTTTGTATTCCAATAACAACATAAGGAAGTTTTTCAAATAGGGAAAAGAGCATGTAAGTCCATAAGAACTGTACAAAAACCTGTAGAGAAGAAGAAGGCCTTATAAAGGAGTCACAGTCGGTTCTAAGAATATGGAAAAACTTCTACTGCAGAGTGTATAACGACAGACATCCCGCCGTCAAGTATTCGGCTTGACAATTCAACATAAATGATGATAGACAAAACTTTCTTCCACCTAACCAAAATGAAGTAAGGATAGCTGCTCCTATGTCTCCGATTAAATTCAACAAAGCTCCTGGAAATGATTTTGTGGAGAGTATACCCTCAATACATTTCTTAGATCTGGTCAGAAGAGTGTATACCTGATGAATGGAATCTCAGTAAACTTTACCCGAGCCCGTTCGATAGACACACAACCTGATTAGCCACTATCTTTCCGTGTGGTTTCAGGCCAAGAAAGTCCACAACCGATCAAATTTTCTCATTCCGGCAATTTCTGGAAAAAAATCAAGAAGTCCAAATTGATACCCATCATTGCTTCTTTGATTTTGAGAATCCATATGCCAGCATAGCATATGTTTTTTTGTTTTTATAATCCCGCGCACACACCAAGGGGATGAATACCCTTTTACCGGCTTTTCTCCAGGGCGCGGGCGGGTGGTGTAGTAGTTTGAAACTCAGGTGTATTAGGTTTCGATATTTTTCCCAGAGTTGGTTGTCAAACTGGACGGGACGAGCAAGTGCATCCTCAACCAGTGGGTCTCAGTACGTGCTAGTAGTTAGTTCGTTACATTTAACCCAGCCAGCAACCACTCCAACATCAGTGCTATGCCTTCATGTCAGAATTGACGCCGACGGGATTCTCATATAACTACATACAAATTCTACGAAAAGACTTTTTCAGAGAATTGCCTCGCACGGGATTCGAACCCGCGACCTTCTGCTTGAGGAGTGTATGCATATACCACTACACCACGGCCACCACTTGTTCCGTCAAAGTCAATAACGACTTAACCAAGATTCTTGATGACAAAAAAAAATTTTTTGACTTGGTGACATACTGTCATGTGGTTTCTTTAACATCGCTCTCGGAAAAATTCTGCAGGACACACAAATGAACTTAACTCAACCTTCTTGGAGTGTGCATCTGGAGGCAGTGGATGGTTTGTAAGTTGAGACCCAAGTTCATGCCGAACTGTAGCGGGATCTAAGTAAGTTAGTCTACCAGACTAAATGAATTCCGATCAGTTAGCAGATTATGATCAGGCATTGTGGCATATCTGGTATCATAGAAACCTCGTGGCGATTCATCAAAATTAAACAAATCTAGATATTGCAATAGCTGAAACTAAAAGTTTCACCATACAGTTCGAAAGTAAAATGGAGTGGTGAAACTCGGACTACCGAGTCAGGCAATAAGTTTTCTTAGAATTATAGAATAGTAGATATTATGTAGTAAAAATAGAACTATATAGAAATGTTCGCAGGACTCTAAAAAAAATCTTGAGGTGAATGTAAGCCAAAATCAGAAGAAATTATTACTTGCTCGCCAAAAGCTTAAGGCAGGTTTACCTGACTTCCTTCTTACTAAAGAGCATTGTAAATTATTGTTAATCTTCGTACGTGCAAGACTGCTTGCAAGTACATCCTGTGTACGAAATATCTGACAAATGGAAAATGTTTTAAAACTGCCTATAGTTTAAAATTAGTTTCTTAGGAATCTTATAAACAAGCCTGATATAATACGATAAGTTTTCAGGACTGGTTGTAAGCAGAATCCGAGCCAGGAAACTAACACTGAACTAAATTTTCATGGACGGCTAGGATGACGAGACGATGATATGCATAGACGTTTGCCCTATCGGAGACATCCATGTTACTATGAACATCCCAGTTACAACTTCCGAACTACGATTATTTCGAGAAAATAAAACTTATATGAACACAACCAGAAAATTAAATGCACTGAATTTCGCTTGGATCCTAATTCAAGACCTGAATCTATTTTCTAACTACTTGATTAGGTCAATTACTAGTGCGCATAACTCTAACTAACATCATTCTGCTGTTTGCCATCAGAAAAAATTATACACTGCTTCATGGTATCTTAATATCTAAGTGACACAATCGGGTTGCAATTCTTAAATTTTAAATTACCAGAAAGCTCAATTAATAAACACATAAGTACAATTTCCTACAGGTCTCCTGGAATCTTGGCTTAATTGCAAACTTGGATTATATGTTCTCAAATTGGATTCTATAGCACTTGTTTTGTGTCCCAAATCTCCATATCATTCCACCAAATAGGGACTTTGTTCAACAAACAACTGATAGAATCTATGAAAACAAAAGCAGCTCATTAAAGAAGCAATACATTACACGCTGTGTAAACACAAAATTCCAGCTGACATCACCATCAATTGAACCCTAGATTAAACATTTGCCTAACCAAGACCAGCTATGAATAAGAGTACTGGTGCTTGAACTCCCCCAGCGAATTTCGCAATTCAGCTTCCCATGAACATGAAGCACACGCTTGAATCATATTTATCTCCTTTTGGTGCCTCATTCCCCCTCTCCACTTCCACCCCCAAATGACTTATTGCCAATTTCAAATGTATTATTAAAAATGACATGATATACAGTCTATTCATTAAATTTTATTTACACAGATAATTGGAAAAGTTCATCTCTATACCCTACCACACTGCTAATCCAAAAGCACCCCTCACTGCCGCCCTTTGTTTCCCGCGTCATCTATAAATCCCCAAATCCCTCTGCGAAAATATCGCAAAAACGAGTGGAACAAGATTGAGTTCTTGTTTTTTAGAAGGAGAGATGTACTCGTACATACAAGCACAACCACTATAAGTAGCTATTCAGAAAACCTAGAGAAATCCGCTGGTAATGCTGATGGTAGTGATGGTAGCGCACATATGACAGCTAGTTCTGCACCAAGAATAAAGGGACACGAACACATAATTCCACGTATCTATTGCTAGGAGGGTAGAAATCCCATTTGTTAATTTCCGAAAATTATTGAAGAGCTTAATATTTATCCTTACAAAGGGAGACTTTGCTTGGTGAAGGGGAGCACATAGCACACGTTTAGAATGGTGTAGTACTGATTTGCTGAAATAGGGTAGGCGGCTGGAAAAGCGGATAACTTATTTTCCGCCTTTCATCTCCTTTTGTTCGTCATGGCAAAAACTCACTGACTTATCGGGTAAACTTTTACGATTACAAAGTTAATTACAATGGAAATGAGGAGACTCCTTCGTCTTGAAAGACAACGTCGAGCAACGGGCGTTATCTCCTTCCTTAAAGTCTCGTGGTATCTATTTTAGAGGTGCTCTCGTCGCCACAAATTACAGAAGCTCTTGTGATGAGAGGAAGAAAAAAAATATCGCAAGGAATAAAAATAAAAATCCGAATATAACTCAATTAGGGATAAAGTTTCGGTTGGCAGTTAACTGGGCGGTAATTACCAGGAACTTATAATATTTTTGGAGTCATAGAGGAGTTTCTGCATTCCGTTTTCACTCTTTTATTAAATGTCTCCCTAATAAAAGGTAGGCATTGCGATCGTTTTACTTTGTTCATTTATGTGTGAAGGTACAAATTCTTTTTTCTTTTTTGTCACAAAAGTTGAGGAATTTTAACGAAAGGTGATGTAGTAAGGAATCCATTTAAGAATGTTTTAAAATATGTGAAAGAGAGCAAACTGCTTTTTTAGAGAGTATTTGACTGCAAACTTTCAATTGAACAGAATTGCCAGTAAAGGAAGGCAAACATACGACCTATTTTCTCCTTTTAAAGTTTGATTGTCAAAACGTTGTAGTTGAGAAAATTTAAAATGATATCAAACACAAATAATGGAAGTACTGTAAAGTACGTTAACGATTTAATTAAGAGTATGTCTTGATTTTGTTCCACCGAAACTCATGGTAGAAAAGGGCAGAAAAGAGAGAGGCATGGTCTTATCCCATTCAAAAGTATGAAATTATTCAAACGTGTCATAGATGTCAATCGATATAATTGATACAAATCTTAACTTTGAACAGTTGGGCGGTCGTCAAACTTAGTTTTTAAAGTTTGTATGGAGCCCTGGACCGATCCAAGAGAGCCCGTCCAAACTACGCTGTTTTAATCAGGTAGATATCTTACCATAACTACGTGTCAATAGATGACCCCAACGCTATCTAAACCGACCATTTATTTATTGTACAAAGCAGCCATCGATTATACTAACCTATACGAACGAAGTTCGCAGCATTATCGTAAGGAAAACAGATTCGAAACTCAGCTGTCTAAAGACAAGTGTAGAAAAAAAAGGTTGATATGGAACATGTAGCTCACCTGTGGTAAACAGAGCCTACAAAGAAAATGAGGTGGAACAGTTTCTTCTGTAAAAATGTATCGCAAGGTCTTCAAAGAGGTTGCCAGTCACCTTCAAAATATAAGAAATTAAATGATTAGTGATCAAACACCCAACTCAAAGATCGAAAAATTTCGTGGTTGTTTTACAAATTGGTATTGAGTGCCCGCTGACTTCTTTAGTATTTTTCGCTATTATCCCTAAAGTAAGGTTTTACGTAGCAGGAGAAAGTATAGTTTATTTCAAGACAAGCAAAGCTGAAATTAGTTAGCAAAGGTTAAGGGATCATTAAACTATTTATGGTCGTTCCTGCTGAGATACATCCGGCAACAATATGTCATGCGACCCAAACCAGTAACATACAAGTTAACTATACAGCGTAGTATGACTCTCACTTCAAATGCAAATTTTTTTTTTAATAACAAGCGCGCACCCAAAGGTTTACAAACACCCTTAAAATGTTTGCGCACAAGAAAAATAGAGAATAGAATAGAATACAACAACAAGTCTAGATACACTAATAATTTAGTCACCCCATCAAATGTTGGATGCAACCAATAGAACGAAATAACCACTGAGCGCAAGCATTTAACACATACTTATATCGTCTTGAGTTCAGTGTTAAGTTAAAAAAAGCGTATGTTACGCTTGAAGATGTAAAGAGGCGGAATGCTCCTTGTAATTTTATTAGAGCACCGGTGCGGCAAACAACATTATATCGACTTGATATGAGTTTCATCGTACGGTTTTGAAATTTCCAATTTAAGGCATATAAATGTCTTATACGCCAGATCAGAAAAGAGGAAGTATGTGTAATATCACTTGAGGATATTTTTTTGGTAAGATCGAATATGTAGTCTTCCAAAGGTAAGTTGTAACATATGACCAGATAACAATTATAGTTTTTCTAATTGTTATGTTTCAGCAGCTGCCAAAGTAACCAATGATATCCAGCTGTCAAAGTATTCAGTAAGGTTTGCCATTTAATTATGCATCATTTTACGCAATGCAGCTCAGTTGTAAAGTTGTGGTGAGGTTGGTCGTTATCATGACTTCAGTATGCAGGCAATTTCTCGCACCGTGGAAAAGTTTGAGCGGGAATTCACGCTTTTGGACCTTAAGCCACCAACCAGACAGAGATTGGTGGAAATGAAGAAAACAAAGCCGCCGTAGCGGCCAGTATCGAAGAAGACCCAGAAATGTCGCTACGCAACGGTCGAAGGTATGAAGAGAAATTTGGCGACTGGGTTATCTCACGGTGAGCGTTCTTAAATTGGCCATCTTAACCAAGCGATTTGACACACCTCGATTATTTTCTCTGGGGCTACGTCAAGTAATTAGTGTATGCTAACAAGCCAACCATTTTGGATGAGTTCGAGGCCAACGTTTGACACGCTATTGCCGTAATAACGCCCCACATATTTGACGAATCATCAAAAATTAGACTGACAGCATAAAGCACTGCCGGCGCAGCCGAGGCTACTATTCCACATATAATGCCATGAACGTAGCTTCAAAATAAAGCCAGAATCAATTTTACATTTCACACCGTTAATGTAGTTAAAACACAGAAGTGGAAAATTATCCGGTTTCGGCAATGCAAGTGCCACTCATGGATAATGTCTTCGTGCTTAGATTTTACTTCATCGATGGCAGGTGGCATTGTATTTTGTTAAATGTTCCCCATTTAAGGGGCATACCAAGTGTGAAATTTTGAAAAAAAAAAAGATTTTATTTTTAATATCCCGGTAGTCTTTAGGGTAGGAAGGTGTAAGAGTACGCATTGCGATCTACTACCATTAGGCTACGCCAAATTGACTGAATGCACTTATTTTGAAGAAAATACAGTGAGCTAAAGTTCCTGCCAAACTTTATTTCAAATGAGTTTGATAATAGAGGTGGTAGGTGCATTTTAATTTTTGTCACTCATTTCTTGCATATTTTTCTTATATAAAATGCTGTATTTCTAGAAAACTACTGAGTAAAAGGACAATTACATTGAGGATAAACTGGTTAATAACAAATAGAGATCATTTTGAGAAAAAGTAAGTTTGCTTATATATGATTTGTACAATATATATATATACAAATTTGTATCTCATGTATGAAAATGCAAGAGTACGCACCAAGGCAAAGTATAAGAGTACACATGCGTACATACCTACATTGTTAAATAATTTGTTTTTAACGATATTAAAAAAATGTGACTAAAGGTACTTTTCATGACGTCTAGGAGGCAAGGGACCCCTGAGAGAAAGTTGTGCCTTGAAGCAGTGATTAAAGAGGCCAAAATACGGATAGAACGTGGAGAGAGCAAAAGGTCTGGCTCGCTCGCTTTAAATCGCAGAAGCAACTCTCAGAAAGAGACTTAAACGCTCCAAAGTGGCAACAACACTGGGAAGGTTTGACACCACTTTCACAATGGAGATGTAACAGGAGTTAACTAAATATATCAGGACTATTGATGGTATGTTTTATGGTTTGACGACAAGGGGTCTATGTTACGACACCCAGATCAGTCGCTTAAGCAGCCCACCTCAACCAGCGTATGGTTTTAATAAGCCTCAATGTGATCGGTTTTTTATTATTATTATTTTTTATTTTTTTGGGTGGCCGTAGTGTAGTGGTAAATGCATAATATAGACTCCTCAAGCAGAGGGTTGCGGGTTCGAATCCCGTGGCAATTCTCCGAAAATGTATTTTTATAAAATTTGTATGTATGTAGTTATATGAAAATCCCGTCGGCGTCAACTCTGATATGAATGCATAACACTGATGTTGGAGTGGTTGCTCGCTGGGCTAAATGTAAGGAACTAAAATTTAGCACGTACTAAGACACACTGGTTGAGGATGCACTGGCTACAGTTTGACAACCACCTCTGGAAAAATATCAAAACCTAGTACACCCGAGTTTTAAACTACTACACCAGCCTCCCGGAGAAAAGCCAGTAAAATGATACATTCATATCCCCTTGGCGCGCGCACGGTATTATAAAAAAAAACTTATCGGAATTGTTGAAAACTTACGAATATAGCCCACATGCCGTTTATAACATATACGAGATGGGTATTTCAATAGTCCCAAACATGCTTTCGAAGGTTATTTCTTCAAAAGCAAAACGATGCATAAATAAAATAGCAAATGCTGAAAGAGGTCAAAATGTAACAGTTGTATATGCAAAGAGTGCAAGTGGGCATTTTATTCCACCGGCTTTTATTTTTAAACGGACAAAAAGGAAAGCCTGTTAGATGGTGCTCCGCCTTCATCTATTGGCTTGGTGTAGGATACGGTTACAGCATTTTCAACAACACGTTAAACCTACAAAAGATAATCCTATTCTTCTTGCAATGGATAATACGTCTCTTTGCACATTAAAAGCTGTTGAATTTTATCGACAAAATAACATTCATGCCTTAACTCTAGCTCCTCACCGTAGCCACAAAACACAACCTCTTGACCGCTGCTCTTTTAACAGTGTAAAGAAATTTTACACTTCCGAGTGTGAAAAATGACTTTTAAACCACCCAGCTCGTGCCATAACAACCGATCATATTGTTTCTATATTCACCCCAGCCTACTTCAAAGCAGCAAATGGAACCAATGCTATTCAGGGCTTCAAAACCGCTGGAATTTGTCCATATAATCCTGATGTACAATATTTACAAAGGATGATTATTTACCAACTGCTGTTACAGAAAAATTGCTTTACGAAGAGTCAACGATAGGTGAGGCAGAATCGTCTACAAAAATCTCGGAGCCAATAGGGGTGAATACTTCTGGACTTATCCTGCCAGCTGAGACAATTCTGAAACTACTTGCGACTGATATTCCTGTGTTAATTATATCAGCTGAGACAGTCACAAATGATACTAGTCGATCGCAATCATTGAATGATTCATTTGTGTCGGTGTTTAGCGCAGCACCCTTGCCTCGAGGAAACCTTAAAAGGTCAAACAGAAAGAAGAAAAGGTCGGACATAATAAGCAGCTCACCATTCAAACAACAACTAGAAAAAGCGACTCCAACTAAAAAAAAATAACAAAGCCAAGCTTCAAAGAAAATAAAAAACCAGCCAAGACTAGGAGCCAATGGCACAGTCCGAGATGCAAGGAAATTTACTCCGAGCCCTTGATCGAAGATTGGATAGAGTGCTGGGCTTGCAAGGAGTGGTGGCTCGAAAAATACAGTGCTTATTTCGATGTAGGCCCTTTTATGTGCGACTTTTGTGCCTTAAAGGCAGCTGCGCACTCTTACATTCCCGGCCGCGTACTGTTAGACACCAAGATGGATAAGAGTTCGCAATTTTAATACTGTTTTTTTTTATTGTTAAAATAATAAGTAAAAAACCAAAAACAAAAAAATATGACTAAATGTTCCTAGTTTCGTTTTTACTTGATGTTTTAAGTAAAGTGCGCACCCATATACCACCCTACCCTACCTTTAAAAATAACATACTTAACACATTGGCTGAAAAGTCAGTGCCGTTTTATAGTAAAACACACAATTTTTGCAAAATTCAACTTTATTTATCAATATAGTTGCCTTCGAGGGCGATACACTGATTGAAACGATTTTTCAATCTTTCGATACCAGTTTTGTAGTACGATTTCGGTTTAGCCTCAAAATAGACCTTTGTTTCGGTGATTACCTCTTCATCCTTCTTAAATCTCTTTCCGGCGAGCATTCTTTTGAGGTCTGCGAACAGGAAATAGTCGCTGGGGGCCAAATCTGGACAATACGGTGGGTGGGGAAGCAATTCGTAGCCGAAATTATTCAATTTTGCCATCGTTTTCATCGACTTGTGACACTGTGCATTGTCTTAATGAAACAGCACTATCTTTTTTTTTCAAATGCGGCCGTTTTTCTGCGATTTCGTCCTTCAAACGCTCCAACAACGCAATTTTTTAGATAGTCGATGAAAATTATTCCATGTGTATTCATGTGTAAAATACGGATGCCATAACCTTGCCAGCCGACTGTTGAGTTTTTGGTCGTTTTGGACGAGGTTCGTCGCCTGCTAGCCACTCAGCTGACTGCCGACTTGACCCTGGTGTGAATTGATGGAGTCAGGTTTCATACATTGTCACATACCGACGCAATAATTCAGCTTTATTGCGGTTGAACAGCTTTAAACACTCCTCTAAATCATCAACACGTTGTTGTTTTTGGTCGACTGTGAGGAAACGCGGCACCCACTTTGAACAGAGCTTTCACATGTCCAAATATTCGTGTATGATATATCCAACACGCTCTTTTGATATCATCAGAGCCTCAGCTATCTCGATCAACTTCACTTTAAGGTCATTCGTAATCATTTTGTGGACTTTTTTGATGTTTTCATCTGAAACAGCCTCTTTTGGACGTCCACTGCGTGCATCATCTTCGGTGCTTGTATGACCACTTTTAAATTTTGCAATCCAGAGTTCGGGGTTCGAATGGTATCGTTCGGCTGGTGCAGAGTCCGGGTAACACTTATCAAGCCATTTCTTTGCATCAGCTGCATTTTTTCCCATCAAAAAGCAATGATAGATCAACACACGAAATTGCTTTGAATCCATTTTTTTTTTCACAATAATAAAAGTTGATTCACTCACAACGCTATATCTCGAAAACTAATCGTCTGACAGCTGTCAAATTTATACACGTTTCTTTTGAAGGTTGGTACTAACTGAAAATGAATTTAATTCAGTGGTGCCCTGTCATACTTTGTGTTATATATTCAAATGAATATCTCAAATAATTTTTGAGTTACAGCGTTCTTAAGAGTAGCCGCACAGCGGTCAGAAATCAATCGTTTTATCTTTAAACGCGTTTTTCTCGAAACTACATTTTTCAAATTTTCTGTAATTTTAACTCGAAGACAAATCATCCGATCGCTTTTTTTTTTGCTTAGCAGGCCAAAACTCATCAAATTTTCGGGAAAAATTCGACATTTTTTTTTTTCAAAGCTCTGCCATTTCGTTAAATTTCAATTTTTTTCACAATCGTATGTCATTGTATAGGCAATATCTCTAATAACATATTTATTTAATAATCTTTTTGTTTTTTTCTATTTTTTTATTTCAATCACGACGAAGGCCGCAATCGTTGCAGCAGTGGAGACAATTTTTTTTTGTGACTTGGGAGATAGCGAATAACTCGTTGAAAATTTATTTTTTTTCCTTTTAAAATTTCAGTGTGTATTTATTATTTATGTATCTACAATATATATTCTCCAAATTTTAAAATATATAATGCAGCAGTTTTCTTTTAAAAAAAATTTCCAAAAATCACATTTTATTAGCGGTCACACTAGGTGTGCTCCTTAACAATGCTATTGATGTTGGAATCTGATAGGCTTAACATATGCTGCAGTTCCCATTCTACAGCCGAAGAGAAGGGACATTAGTCCGAGAACGAATATAAAAAGTAAAGAGTATAGTACTATCGTCAGCAGACGAATATTGTGGATAAGAAATGACGGACTAGAGATTAGCAGTGAGAATAAGGAATAGTTCCGACAGAGAAAAGCCCAGTCAAATGCCTTTGTGGATGTAGACTTTGCTTATATTTTTCGGTGAGACATACCATTAATTCACCAGTAGACCTTTTGCTACAAGTATGAACACCGTTTTAGGGACGGGTTAAACATCCACTTTATACGTTCTCAAATGCTTTCCACGTTTTTAAAATATGCATCCTGGGCTTGTAAACATGAGGTAATAGATTCTTAACCTGCCTTTATTTAACGCGATGCAAGTTTGGCATTTTTCCCGATTATGAAGCAAGGTAACACCTTGATTGACTATGTTAATTTAGGAAATGTGATAAAGAAGTTTCTTGTTTTAATTCTTCCTTTTTTGTTGATTCACCTCTGGAAGTACTTACTTTAATTCTTCAGAAGAGTTATGTGACGTTAAATTTGTCACTATCTTAGCAAAATTTGTCTTGAACAAACTATTTGTTTATTTGTTGCCTATGTAGCCCAATTATTTTACAAATTACAAAGTTTATTTTATTGTTAAACTAGTAGCTGATCCCATGTAAGTATTAAGGCTCAAATACTACTTGACTGTCTAAGAGTATAGTCGTACTTTCCGGCATTTCTGATTTAAATGATTCTTTGACATATTTTAAGAGAAAATTTGTATTGGCGGGGGTGCATCTTTGAAATTTATACTTTTATGTTCAAAAACGGAGTATCGTTCAAAGCGTAATTATTGGATTGGTGTTTTAAATATATAAAATACCTTTTATTTTAGCGTCATTTTATCAAAAGCTATTCGAGGTCAAATGTACTACTTTTCCAGGACTCGCCTTTAAAGATTTTTAAAATAACCACTTCTTACAATTCATATCCAACGTTGCTATTTCTGTTGAACAAACAATGGCATTTATGCATCCACATAAATAAAAATGTAATGGGGCCAAATCCAAAGATCTCTGAAGTCATAGAATGTGTTCACTTGGCCCAATTTACGAATTTTCGTTATTTCGCTCCATGGATGGCATACTACATTTAATGGGGGACTAAATTTTTAGTGTAATCTTACGTAATTTCAGCAGCCTGAAAAAAAAAAGTCTTTCAGGCGCAACTGGTATTGAACGCCGTACGGTCCGATTTGGAAATCAATTCACTACCACTTATGCCACGGCCATCCGAAACTACACTGACACAAGCAAACTCCCTTGTACCAGAATGCCACCTGGATGAAAATATTTAACTAAAGTTTATTCAAAATGGTTCAGAAACTATTAAAATAGAGGATTTTAACCACGTCGCATTTGTTCTCATATAAAGTCCAGCTTGAATCCCACAGACGATGAATTATGCTATTTCGTTCCAGCAGAATAAAATCTCGATTTCGTCTACAATTCCCAAATAAGCGTTGAAGATTATTTTCATTTAAAAGCTTCATTTACGGCAAATCTCTAGGGTACAAACTATAGACAATCCAAGAAGTGACAATTATACTCAGTTAATTTCCTTATTTAGTACGTGTATCGTCCGTAATGATTATTGACTTAAATTTTTTTGAAACTTGTGCCACAACCGCAACCATTTCTACTACCCAGTGTCGATCAATATTGCAACACTTTTTAAGCCAACCAATAAAAAATCATCTACATCTGCAAGGTGCACAATGATCCTGTTACGGGCCATCGTCGACAAGGGGATTTTGATACTAGTAGCAAGAAAAATAAGATCTTACTATTTACCTGAAATTTTGAATCAATGGATTTTCTTCGCTTTCCTTTTTTAGAATCTGGAATACTAAGACTCTAGAAAGCAATTTTCCTATTAGTCCAATCCTGCCACTAGAAAATTTCTTTCAGTAAAGTATTCTCCTGAACTGGAAACATAGCTTCCTTATTTTGATCAAATTGAACTCCGGAATGTGTCGGAATGTGTCCTTGGAGATGGACGTGGTTCTCTATGCTTCACTTCGCATTATTTATCATCAGCTACATAGCTGTACACGAAAATCTACTTCTGGTGAAGCAATATTTTGTTGCTTGTTTGTACTTTTTATTTTTGGTTGTTATAATAGCTGGTCTTGCCATAAACTAGGAAAATGATGGACACATCAGAATCCAACGTAGCACTGTAAGGCGAGCTTCACTGACTTATTGGGTCCAGCCTAAGGAACAAACCATAATAGTACAGCTGCGGTTTTAAATCATTCAAAAGGTGGCAGTTTCCAGTTCGTTTAAGTATTCACCAATCAACTTGACTAATTTAGGATTCACACCAAAAAGTCACTATTCCGGGACGGTTAAAACTATTTACTTATGAGTTTCAGATTTCGCTATACATAGTATTTATTATTGATTGTGACCGCCATGATCTTCATCTTCATTTTTATTGTGCATTCACTCGCTATTGTGTTTGTGTTGAGTAAGTCTAGTCTTTTACTCCATGATCGGCTTACCTCATTTCAAGAAATCATACCCTTGTATTTATTTCCCTCATTTCTGTCTCTACGACCCCCTTAAAAGGCATTCGTTTCCACACCCTCTGTACAGACATTGTAAAGATATTTGCTACATTACAGTCTCTTCTTGAATGCTTATGGCGTACATCCGCCAAATGGAAAAGGATCTCCATCCGCCCTTATTTAAATTCCTTCCAATTCTATTAAAAAATTCATAAAAAATTATTGAGACAGTAAAACATAACTAACCCACGTCGACTTTACCATCCATCTGGATAATTTTTTCTGGAATAATAATTATCCTTAAGCAAGAGTTAATTATTCAATTCCTTTGAAATTATCCCTTGAGACCTTTTGCGCGTCATGTGATTCGATTAAGCAGCTAAGTTTAAAATTCACGGGTATGCTACCTTAGGGTAAAACTTATTCCACCCTCTCAAAGCCCCACATTTAACCGTCGGTTACCGCTCCATTTTGGTCCTCGTTCTCCTTGTAAGGAGTACAACTTTTTAATTGTTATTTACCGCACTTAATTAAAATTGCAACAATAGGCGGCAGTAGCTTGCCTTGGCTGGCTCGGCTCGAATTGGTTGGTCTTTAGGATGGGCTAAGCTCCATGGTCGTTAGATGAGTAAGCTGCTCGACAATAGAATGCGATTATTATTTAAAGTAACAATAACAAGAAAAATTTCTCCCCTGACAAGCTATGCACACCTGTTACGATGGAAATTAAATTTTCCAGAGTTTTCTTCTCGACTGAATGGTGGATCCTTTTGTTGTTGCTTCGATGGAGTATGGAAATTTTGATGGTACGCAAGAGGAATAGATTCAGAGTTAAAAAATGTTTTATGAGGAACGAAAAAGTTTAATATAAACAGATAACGATTGGTTCCCTAGAGATTATTTGGTTATATTGTAGTGGATTGCAGGTGTACGAACACGACAGATGTTTCTCACACAAAAAGGGTTGTGGTTTACTAATTTTTTGTCTTTAAGAGACGGTGCTACATTTTGGTAAGAAAGACATAATCTTTATGGCATGGTGACAAAATATTTAATTTTTGCAAATTTGAATTCGGCCGTTGTCTTTAGCTTGCTGGGATATTCTGTTTTTCTTTTCATGTCAAAGACTAAAAAGGCTTTGAGTGGATAGTTCTACAGAACATTATTGTCTTAGGTTTAAAATATCGAACTCAATTTTTTTTAATATTTTAAAAATTAAGGCAACTGAACTTTCTTTCATATTAAGCTCGTAGATAGCAGCGGTGACATATAAGTCTATTCGACAAGAAGGGATATCGACGACAAAACATGAACATATTCCCTTATTATTCATTATCCCTTATCCCATATCCCCTGATATAATGAATTTTTTTTTCTAAGATACCAGGTCCACATAGTTTCGTTAAACCAAAACTAATGCACTTCTGACTTCAAATTTGTGGGTTCTTACCAAAATTTGTATTTTTACAAATTTAGGTTGGTTGAAATGACCATTTTTACTCCTATACCTGAGCGTCCTATCCAGAAATACTTAGCTTAAAACAACATGTTGGGTTCAAGGCATCGATTCTGCAATGACATTTTAACAACTTTACAAAGAAAGGCCGTTACTCGCATGTTAAACTTAATATTAAAAAAAGGAATTGCAGAAAGCGGGCGGTTAAATGCTGTACGATTAGGGTAAGCACTAACAGGCCTTAATTCCCCGGAATTGATAATAATGTGTTTGATGCAAAGCACTCATCTGTACTGTTAAGCATATCCCAAAGATAAGAAAATAGTCTCTGATATAAGATGTATTGACGAACCTGGCAGCACTGTAACAGGCCAGTCAAATGAACAGGTTTCTGAAAGTACCTTAATGTCATGAGGTAAAAATCGAGCATTTCCGGCAAGCCATTTTTCGCAGAAGAAAGTACATATTTCGATCGTCATAATTTAATTTATTGAAAATTTTAAGTTTCTGAATTTTACTTCACATATTATAAGCTACATTTTTTAAATCATTGAATTGTTAAATAAATTTGTCAATTATATAGGTAAATTTTAGTCTGGTATAATAAATATCAAACAGAACCTTTGTAAGGCTCGACATTTCGGAATTTAATTAACAATCTAAAATTTACGATTATTATCATTCATCAGTTGTTATAATTGAGAAAGATTTCATCAGCAAACAATTCCATCTTGAAAAACTGCCCACCTGCGAGGGACTCACATTTGAGAAAATCTCCACCTGCGTCAAATTCCAACTACAAAGTATTCCCACTTATAGTGGAGACAGACTGCTAGTATTGATACTATGGTACGAATACCATGGTATAGTGAATACTACAACCCCTGACAGACAGCATTTCGTAGTACACGTTGACTTTTGTGTTAAGTAGCATACTTTGTGGTTTGTGTAGTCTGTCATAACAAAAAAATATAATTTTCAAGGCAAGATGAATAAAAATATTTTACTTTTGTGCCAAATGATGATGACGAATACAAAGAAAGTTCAAAAACTTGAAAGCGAAAGTGCATATTTAAGAATGCAAACCATTCAAAGCAATAGAAGATTCCATATGTACCAGGTGTACCGGTATGAAGTGAGCGCCAAGATACAAATGTCTCGATAGGAAATATTTATTGTGAGCGGACCTTAGTTTTTTATTTCTTTGGTTACTATGGCACCTATCAAACATATTTAGTATAGACACTGAGCAAACAACATTGTATTTTTTTATCTTGTTAAAAATGTCAAATTTTGTACCAGAAAATGATGACTTGCGGTAAGCATTAATTTTTTGTTTTCATTTGAAGAAAAGTGCTGCAGAGTCGCATCTTATGCTTTTCGAGGCATGCTCTATCAGAAGCAACAAGCAAAAGATGGTTTCAACGGTTCAGAGATAACGATTTTGATGTGAGAAATGAAGAACGTGGAGGACGACCAAACAAGTTTGAAGACCCCAAATTGCAAACAATTTTGGATGAAGATGACTTTTTGAGTCAGAAAAAAATGGCAGGAATGTTAAACGTTCCACAACAAATAATTTCTGATCCTTTAAAAGATATGGGAAAGATGCAAAAGTCTGGAAACTGGGTGCCACATGAATTGAATGAAAGACAGATGGAAAACCGAAAAACCACTTGTGAAATTTTGCTTCAAAGACACGATAAAAAAATCAGTTTTGCATCGAATTGTTACTGGCGATGAAAATTTGGCGATTTATTTTCAGAATCATAAACGGAAAAAATCAAGGGTTAATCCGGGACAACCATCAACAATGCTGTGTGTCTGGTGGGACCAGAAAGGTGTGATGTACCACCCAAACCTAAACCTAAAAGCTGGTGAAAGCGTTAATACAGACTGCTACCGAAATTGACAGAAATGTCAATTTGAACAATGTATTGATCGAAAAACGACCAGAATGGGCCAGAATACACGGCAAGGTAATTTTGTTCCATGACATTGCACCTTCACACAAAGAAAAACTGGTTCAAGATACAACCAAAGCACTTGGCTGGGAGTTGCTACCCCACCCGCCGTATTCGCCAGACTTGGCTTCTTCCGACTAGAATTTGTTTTCATCGATGGGACACGCATTAGCTGAGCAGCACTTCGAATTCTGCGAGAAAGTCGAAAACTGGGTAACTTTTTGGTTTGCTTCAAAAGACGAACAGTTTTATTGGCGTGGAATCCATAAATTGCCTGAAAGATGGGAAAAATGTATAGCTAGCAATGGCCAATACTTTGAATAAAAAGGTTTTTACTTTCCCATTAAAAATTAAATTAAACTTAATGTTTTATTTTCACAAAAAAAAAAAAAAGCTCACTTTATACCGGTACACTTGGTACATGCGAATGTGGATACAAAGGGAGAAAAGATTCTACAGTGTTTGGTCTGTGGTAAGTTTACATATAAATAGTTATGGTCATAGAATAATATAAATGTATATTTATTTATACTTATAGGTGGTGACATCTACATATTGAAAGGAAGAGGTTCCAAAAAATTCACAAGTTCCAAGTTCATAAACTCTTTCCGTGTGGACAGGGATACATTGCAATATCTTGTCGAAAACCTTTCACAACTAACCAAAAATGATACGAATTGGCGTTCTCCAATTTCATTGCAAAAAAGGATAGCAATCGCCTTATATTCCCTAGGATCTTCTGCTGAAAACAGAAACGTAGCAAGTCTGTTTGGTGTTGTCAGATCAACAGTTGGTGAAATAACATGGGAGGTATGTGAAGAAAATGCAGTGTTTTCCAGAAACATTATCTAAATTTTTACCACCAACTCAACATGATATGATGAAAGTAGTTAATGGCTTCGAAGTTCTCGGATTTCCACAATGCCCTGGGGCTATTGACGGATGCCATTTTGAAGTTAGACCACCGAAGGATGAAGCTGTAGATTGCTTCAACTTTAAAGGATGGTATTCAATGATCCTTTTTGCTGCAGTGGATTATCGCTACAGGTTTACCTACCGCACGATTCCACAATATTCGAATGCTCCGGTTTAAAAAAGCAGAACCTTAATAACCCTATATTTCAAGAAAATAAAAACAATATTGATGGAGCAGATATTGGAGTATTGTTACTAGGATATTATGTTTTCAGACTGGCTTCATATTTCATGGAGCCGTTTCCTAGTACACTCAGTAGTATCAGAGAGTGAAAAGGAATTAAATTTTAATTTGTCGAAATGCAGACGTGTTGTTGAAAATGCCTTTGGCCATTTGGAAGGACTTTTCCGGAAGCTTTCCAAAGGCTTAGAAGTTCATATCGACAATTCTCCCACCATAATAAAGTGTTGCTTGAGGAGGAACTCAACTTAGCGGCAGTGGAATTCAATCCTGGGAAAAATTCTGCAATATTTTCTTGAGAAGATTGATTGCAGCCATCCAATGCGTCTACTTCTGTAAAGCATAAAATTTCACATTAATTTAGGTCAATAAAAATATGACATGTTTATATTTGAATTTACCAATTGATTCAACAATAACGTCCTTAATTCGATTGCTTTTAAAATTTCCTATAAATTAATTAATTTTATTAAAATGTTTTCAGTCTAAAGAGCTCCCACCTGAAGGCCCAATTTTTTTCTTCTCAGATCTAGAAATTTAAAACATTTTTCTGAACGTATATTGTTATTTATATAAAGCACATGAAATACACACCTGAACTTTTTTGTCAAATTATTAATCCGCGTCCGGAGCTCAATCGGATTTAATTGAACATTTTGCACGTCCTCCAGCTCGGCGATATAATTTCTCCAAATTTCAATTACATTTGCTGTTTAAAATTTAGACAAAATAGTCCTCTTCGTATCCATGTTTAAAAATTGTGGCTTTACTTTTTCGCTGTAAATTCTTTCTTTCGAATTGTCAAAGAATCTTCGGACACAAGCCAATAGAGAGAAAGCGGCGCTGCAATTAGTAAGATTTTCGCCCGCGCTGTGTACGAGCATTTTAAGGGCACAAAAACCCCTTGAGCGCTCGCAGATTATATATATAAAAAAAAAATATGATGGTATACTACCAAAAAATGCGAATCCCAATACCAGCATTAATCACAATTAATGGGTGAGTAAGCCCATAATATTCTCAAGTGTGAAAAGAAACTCTCCTCCTTCAATCACTCAAACTGCACAAGCACTAGTGACCATAACCCCGAAATGTGTATCATGTCTTTGTGAGGTAATTTCTAATCACGTTGATTGCCAAATATGTGGCGATATTTATCACTAGAACGCAGGACAGTTCGTGCAGGGTGACTTAGTAACACTGCACATCTAGAAATCCGAGCATATCTACAGCCTTTAGTGATGCAGAAAATGAAACATCTGAACCAAAAATCACAGTATCTTAAGAAACGCAGTACATTTAACGTCACACAAAATCCCAATGGAGAAGGAGTACACAATAACCTGAACAACACGTGGATGGGTACTTGTGTATCCAACAAACAAGATACCCGAGATCACATTGAAAATTCAAAGTCCATAAAAAAACAGTTCTTAATTCTATTTGGCTGCACGCCAAGCAGTACCAAAGGAACAACCAGTATTTGATGGTCATCCAGAGAAATGGCCACTTGTTATAAGTGCATATGAAAATACCACTAAAACATGTGGGTTCACGGACAATAAATACCTTGGTGTCGTTTATGTCATTCACGTCAAGTTCCTCATATATAGGCTTTTCTAATAACGACTTGACAACTTTTTTTTTAAATAAATTTTTTCAAATTTTTGAAATTTGAGATATTTCAAAAACTTTATTATTGGCTTGAAGTACAATCAAAACATTTATAAATGGAACTCGACTTCGTTTATATGACCACCGCGGGCACGTTTGCAGCGGTCGATTCGTTGGACCCAATTTTCAACGACTCGGTCACACATTTCAGCCGAAACGACCGCTATTTCGAGTTCAATGTTGGCTCTGAGCTCTTCCAACGTCGTCGGCGTGTTGGCATAAGCCAACGACTTAACGTAGCCCCACAGAAAATAGTCAAGCGGCGTTAAATCGCACGAACGAGGCGGCCAATCGACTGGCCCATGTCTTGAGATAACATGGGAGATAACCATACTTACTCTTCAATAAATCGATTGTAGCGTGTGCTGTGTGGCTTGTTGCATTATCCTTTCGAAACCAAATGTCGTCCAAGTCCATATCTTCCAATTCGGGCCAAAAATAATCGATGATCATGGCGCTATAACGCTGACCACTCACAGTAGCGTTACGATCGTTATCGTCGACGAAAAAATATGGAACAATAACGCCGCCGTCATGCAAACCGCACCAAACAGTTATTTTTTGTGGATGAAATGGTGATTCATGAAGCACATGTGGGTTTTCACACGACCAATAACGCATATTTTGCTTATTGACGAACCCATTGAGCCAAAAATGAGCTTTGTCACTGAAGATGATTTTGCGATGAAATTCATCATCTTGGCGCATCTTCTCAAGAACTCAATCGGAGA
Source organism: Volucella inanis (assembly GCA_907269105.1). NCBI lineage: Eukaryota > Metazoa > Arthropoda > Insecta > Diptera > Syrphidae > Volucella > Volucella inanis. Next base: position 100,550,183 of record OU026157.1, on the reverse strand, counting down.
ACGTAGCTCGTTAGTATACTTTACCATGATGAAAATGTTGAGCTTACTGAATAAATTGACAGTGAGAGTTTGATGATTAGTGAAAGAGTACGTTCACAAATTAAATTCAAAGTTGTCAAGTCCCTATTGGAAAACCATATAAAAAAGCAACCTTAAGAATGCTCTTTGGTAAATCTTAAATGATTATTAATTCGCTTATTTTTAAAATTATATCGTGAATCGTTAAGATTCACCGCCAAAAATAAATATGTTAGAAACGATCGTGAAATACACACTAGTTATCGAAAATATCTGTGCCACAATGGAGATGACCGAGCTCAAGTTACACTTGAATAATCCAATATTATTGCAGGAATTAATAGAGAAGTTGCCACCTCAAATACGTCTTAATTGGGGAATTTACAGACATTAAAGACAACTAATCTTCAGTCGTTTAGCTCGTCGTTATTCCAAGTAGGTCAGGCTGCAACTGAAATCACTCCGTTATACTTATTAATGTCTGATATCAAAATGCAACGAAAATGTCATGACCATTCATATCTTAATGCACATGAGTCATTAGTAAGAACCTGTTTGATCTGCAATCTGAATTGTCGTTCTGCAGATCGTTGCCCGGTTAGATTTAGATTTAGAAAACGAACGAAACGAACTAACAACTAGCACGTACTAAGACCCACTTGTCAAACTCCAGTTTGACAACCACCTCTGGAGAAATATCGAAACCTAACACCTGAGTTTCAAAACTACTTCACCACCCTCTCGCGCCCTTTTGAAAAGCCAGTAAAAGGATATTCACATCAACTTGGTGCGCGCGCGGAATTATAATTATACGTACCTGCCTTCGGAGACGTAAAAAAAGATGCTCGTTTTCACTGATATACGGGTGACAGGGCTGCACATTCCGCCACCACAAACCACAATGATGTTACCCCACATGTCATGACTCCTTCTCCAATTCACCACACAGCTGGTAAAGATAATTCTGTTTTATTCAAAGTTGCCCTAGGGGTGATATATGGTAAGCAGAGATCGATATTGAGATTATTTCTCGAAAAAATTCACGCACCTTAGCGGATTATCAGCGCAATCGTATATCAATTGTAAAATGAAAATTCTGATTGGATTACAGTGTTAGAAATTAGAATTGCCATTAAAAATAAGAGAAGGTAAGCTTGATGGGCCGGTAGCAGCCAAGACTGGGTTAGGATGGGTGGTATTTGGCCCACAGGACAACATCAATTTGAAAGCTTTCATTTTCACATTTGCGAATGTCAACGCGAAGATCGACTTATTTAAGAAACTGTTAAGCAGTACTCGCTGTTGAAATTGTGTTAACTAACATCTGATGAACACCAGGCGGAAAAATCTCTTGAAGAAAAGTAAAGTAAAGTTGGTTGTAGATTCAAAGTGCCGCTATTATGGAAATACATCACGATCTAACTCCCTTATGCAGAACGCCGTCTACTTTGCCTCGAGCATAAGATGGAAAGGGAACCGAACATCCGTAAGCTTACATCCGACTTAGTGTAGCATTATTCGCAATTTTTCCCGGCTTTAACCACAATGAGCCCAATTTAGTAGAACTTCGTATATGGTATTTTGCGATGCTAATGAAGAAGCGTTTGCTGGAGCTGCGTATCTTAGAGTGAATATTTAAGGTAAAATGATCTCATTTCATCCAAGCCTAAAGTAGCTCTTTTGCTCCAACAGTCAATACCAAGAATGGAATTGGAACCTGCTCTTTTTTTGTACAAGACTAGCGGATTCTAAAATACATATGTAGAAGCTCGTACAATAGATTTTAAAAGAAGAATTTAATGAACGAATTTGAAAACAGCTATACACTGGGTAAAAGCAGAAAATCGAAAACGCAAGCAATTTATCGGAATCAGAATTGAAAAAATTGTCCAAAAAACCTATATTGATCTTTGGAAATTGGTGCCATCAAAATTAAACGCGACCAATAAAGCTACAAGATCTCGGTCGAAACTTGATAGCTCCTCTGAAAGGCAGTGGTTCAAGGGACCGCAGTTTCTTTTATTTTTGCCTTACTGATTCTTGAAGGCATCTTTTTCTTGTCAATGACTAATTGCGGACTTTGCGGAAATTTTTCAGATTTTAGCTACTACCACATAGCGTATTTAGGTTGCCATCATGAGCTGCTGACCGCCATGCGGTGATTTTATGTGCACTTCATAAACTAAGAGTGTGATTAAATATTTCGGCGTGGCTAATATTATTGGATGCCGCTGTAATTACTGGAGATCCGCGTTATTTAATCAACCGCCCACCCGTAATGTGCCGTTTTCGTCTATGATTGGTGACAGCCGTGCCAGTTTGCTTCCTTTGAAAATCATTTCTTCTTTTGATAATTTTAATATTTCTTCAGCGAAAAACTTTTACTGGACAATATTGATCAAGCGTAGTCGAGCTGACGATATTTTACCGACCGACAGTAACCCAGAAAATCTAAGCGAAGGCAAAAGGCGGTAACTCGTAATAAACGCTGCAGTGATAAAAACCGCGTTAGAAGTTCATTATATTCAAAGTAAAGTGCATGCAGAGCTGAAAAATATTTGTTTCAGTTCAAGGTCCGTGGCCTGAATGTCGAACGAAGGATGCTGTTGTGCCTTAAACGATTGCAGGAATTTCGGCCATTGGTACTATTCTTTATAATTGCTCAGATCCTTAGGTGAAAGTCCTCTTGAAGACTTGTCCGCCGGACATGTGGACCAGAATGTGTGCTAGCAGCAGAGCTCAACAAAGCTCCAAGCGTGCCAGCAATATTGTTTTTAGGGGTGCGACTCGCATTTTGGATGCAATAAGAATCGTTTATGATCCATTTACAGTGACGACTCGAAGATAAACAGCTGCAGCATACGCCTTTTCGGAAGCATCGCAGAACCCATGGATTTCGATTTCTGATTCTTTCGTCATATTAATCTAGCAGTTATTTCCTCATTAAATTTATGCCATGTTGAAATGATTGAAGTTGGAAGTTCGCTCTCCCATGTTTGATGTTCTTCCAGATCTCTTGCATCAACATTTTACCTATGACCACGCAAGAAGAGATCCATCCCATTGGATCATACAGCCGAGCGATGTCCGCTAAAATTTTTCGTTTCTTTGTCGTCTTTGCGTCTGATGGATTTATTCTCAAAGAAAAAGTATCCTTCTCAGAATTCCACTGGATCCCCAAAGCCTTTATTGCCTTGTATTTATCAAATGACGGCGGTAGCTGTACCTCTCTATCTTCATCTGAAATTGCTGCCAATAACTTCTCACTATTGTTGGCCCATTTTCGCAATGGGAACCCCCAAAAATCTCTGATGTAATTGGGTAGTCTACTCGCTCATCTGCAGCAAGTTGTTGGAGTGTGCGAACCGAAATCCTCTCCTTCCGCATCTCTCCATAAAATTAGTTTTTATGCAGAGTCTTCAAATGGAACCCAAATCTGCCTATATATTTTGTTGATGTCTGCTACAAACCCTTTCTTATGTTTCCTAAATCTGGCGATGTGATCAAAGATGTTGTCTTGTAGTCGTGGGCCAACAAATAGATGATCAATCAGTGATGTGCCGTCGGACGTCTTACATGACGCATCGAATACAATACGTAGTTTTGTGGTGGAAATAGATTCATTCCTCACTGCATAATGGGGAACAAAATAATGCGCATAGGTTAGCGACGTGGTTTCTACGAGAGTCATGTGCCCTAGCACTTTATAGTCGTCTACAACGCTTTTGTAGCGTTTTGAGCGATGAGTTTAGCCTACATTTTCTTTCGAATTGAAGACACCTAACAGGAGCGGATTTGTATGACAAGCCTAGTTTAGGACGTAACCCTTCCTTTAGTGGTAGCTGAACAATATATTTAACATCAGTTTGAAAATTTTCCTTGTATTTACCTCCTTAAGTTCCCAAAATTTATGCATCATGAATTCCATGTCGGACGTCTCCATCATGATGTGCAAAGATGTCACCGTCTTTTGGTCGCCAGCAGATGTACAACCATCCGAGCTCTGTTCGTTGAGCCATGGGTGAACCTGATTCTCCTTTGACAATACCGTCTAATAGAATAAATGGATATAAGTCGCTCCTCAGTATGACATCGATTTAGTTTGATTTTTAAAATGTGGGGTTGAATGTTCTAGACGTGTATCCAGTTAGCCCAGAGAACCAACGCATTAAGCTGTAAGGTGGAATTGCTGTTAACGTTTGTACGGATGGTGAGCGAAACCTTAGATCTGAAAACGCCATTGTTGGTTTCCCCAACGCCTATTATGTTAACATAGTTTGTTGTCCTATTAAGTTTTATTAGCTTTACAGCCGATTCTGAGATCAATGATGCCTCCGATCCTGGATCAATTAAAGCCCGCAGCAACAGCGGTTAGTCCACAGTTGGAATCACCTTGATAGGCGCAGTGGCCAAAAAGACAGCTTTTGACTGACTTTTCTTGGACTAACTATGTACTGCAGCTATTTTCTGACTGTGAAGATTGAAGACAGGTTGAACAAGTGGCTAGGTAACCAACACTGAAGTTGAATTGTTGACATGCATTGTGTTCGTGTTAGCTGGATCGCTTTCATGCAGCAACGAATGATGCCTTTGTTTACATGCAGAACATGTAAAATGCTTGTACAGTTTTGCGTGGCATGCGAGTGTGACAGACAGTTGATGCACAATTTATCCCTTTTGACATTGTCCCTTATTCTCTGTTCATTTAATGACTTAAATTTGTAACACTTCCTAATTGAATGCAAGCCCTGACACATCTGACTTTTCGAAATTATGGAATTGTGTGTACGAACTGTGACTGAGCTAAATTGCTTTGTCTTTGATTGAGCGCGGTTTGGTGAGGATTGCCCTACGATTTCTTATGTTCTTGACCTCATGAGCAAGAAATCCTCTAGGATGTTGAATGACGGATAATCTGCATAAGCCGAAATATGTACAGTGTGGATAATTAAAACGTCTTCCCACGAATCTACAGTGACTCCGAGATTTTCGAGAGATTGCTTGGCCGCAATTGTGGTATCTAAAAGTGATTTTATATCGTCTGCTGATTACTTAGATAGTTTTGGTTGATCAAACAGTAATTTAAATTGGTTGTCCTAAAGTAAACGTAGCTTTTGATACCGCTTTACTAACGTTGCCCATGCTGATTTAAAATTGCCATCAGTTATGGAAGTGCTTCGAAGCAACCGTTCGGATTCACCAAATTAGCCATCAAATAATGCTTCTTCTGAACATCGGATAGAGAAGAATTCTTGCCTACCAAGCTTTCAAATAAACTTTTAAATTCAGACCACATTTAAAAGGAACCCAAGAATCAGAGGGAGCTTCACATCAACCAAATAGGCTTTCGATCTTGCTATTGAAATTTCAATTCAATTCAATTTCAGTTTATTAACATGGCTTAAACAGTAATATACATTACCTTTTTAGGTAGTTATAAGCTTATTTAAATGAAGTAATAAAAATATTAAAGAGAGCTACTAGCAAATTAGACTAACAATGTTACAAAAAAGTATAAAAGGTCGATCAAATGTTAAATAAAAAACAATTACGATAGTAATTTTACATAGTAATCAAAAAGGTGGAAATAAACTACAAAATAGAAAGATAAGATTTGAGTTGTTTTTAAAATCTTTTTTTTCTTTTATTTCTTGCCCTGTTCTTACAGACGCACACGGCGTTATTCTGTTAAAAAGGTTGCGGGGTTGATGCGTATGTATGTTATGATGTTACGCAGCAAAGTTATTGTACGATATCAAACGTGAGGTTACAGATCCGGTAAGAGAAGTGTGAAATGCGATTATACCTTCGCAAGCCAAAAATGTATCGAACTGCGTTGTTATATGCGACATTAACTGTTGATAGAGTCACACTTTTCAAAGAATTCGCAAACAAAAGTGAGTATTGGAGTGATAAGTGTTTTAATGAGAAGGATTCTTGTTTTTATCAGAATAAGTATTTGAGTTGAACTTTGCCCGCAGATTTATTGATGTGATCGTTCCATGTTAAGGTTTTGTTGAAAGTCATACATAGAGTTTTAGCCGTATCTATATATTCAATGGGATCGTCATTGAGGTGGAGCAGTAGGAATTGGGAGGTGTTTAAAGCCTTCCTCGATATGACAATGCACTTTGTTTTTCTGGTGTTCATCATCAGAAGATTCTGCTGCGACCAGTTAAAAAATTAAAGAGTTAAACTTGCGAACACAATGGTCGATCGAATCAAGTGAACAGCTGTTGTGTAATTGGGTGTCGTCGGCATACATTTCAACTTGACACTGGAAGGTAGCTCGTTAACATAATTCAATGAGAAGCGTTAAGATACATATTTAATTGTTTCTGCATAATTTTTTCGAAGACTTTAGATAGGAATGAAAGTTTCGCAATTGGCCAAAAGTCATTTACCTGTAGGATTCTTAGGAATAGGTAAGATTTGGATTTCTTCCAGACTGATGGAAGCACACCCGTAGTAAATATACATATGATTAAAGATATGGTTAATTTACGGTAATATTATGGGAAGAATAACCTTTATAAACTTAAGGTGCATTTCATCTACTTCGACTATAGTATAAAACTCGAAGGTTTCGAAAGGCGTTGTGCTGGTGTTGATGTTGAGCTTAGGACCATAAGGAGGAGGATAAGCAATCGGAGGGGAATACTGGTTCCGCTAACGAAGAAGACATCAAGTAGTGAACTAGAAGAGTCTGTAAAGTGTGTTGGTGTAGTAGAGTTAACAGGAGAAAGGTTAAGTGAAATCATATAATCGATAAGTTTACGTTCCGCCAAGAGTTCACTGTTAATGTCTCCGCACAGTATTACCTTTTTTGGATTAGTTGACTGAGATTTCTTCCAGCAGGGAAGTAAGATGACACAGGTTAACTGATTTGTTTGGTCTATAGTCGACTTCGAGAAGCACTGTATCAACGTTGCTAATCAGATCCAGAAACAAATAATCCATCTCAGAGTAAATTTTTTTGTTTACAATGAGTTATGGGTTTTAATATGAAGTTTTTGTAATATGCGGAGTTAAATTGAAGCATTATTGGTGGATTTTGAGTGTTTCTATTTTTAGGTTAAGTGCGATATATGCTCTTAAGTTAAGGGGCCTGTACGTTAATTGAGCACCAAAGGTTATTTAACTATGAAGTGAGGTTTTCACCTTGCACAGTTGGAACACCGTGCAGAAGGGCATTTGCAGCAATGGATTTGTTTTCTTGTACCTCGATATATTGTTTTAGTGCGCTTACTTCGTTTTTAAGAGCTGCGATACAGAGTTAGTTTTCTCTAGATTTAACACTCTTTCATCTAAATCGGCGATACTGCGTTTAATAGAGTTCACTTCGTTTTCGATTTTGTTGAGGATCCTCCGTTCTCACTCCGCCAATTTTGATGATAGTAAATTTACTATAAACTCTCTGTTTCACAAGTTTCGCATCCAGACTTTCCATGGAAAGTGCCGAAGGGGGTTTCAATTTGGTCAAGAGGATTTATTTGTTGTTGGTTCAGGTGTTTGGTTTAGATGTTACAAAAATTGCAACAGGAGGAGTGACAATAGAGGATTGCACTTTGCACTGGTTTGCTATTTGTTGTTGTTCAAAAATGGTAACAGGAGAAGCAAACGGAGCATTTTTTTGTTTCAAGGACAAATTAATTATAGGGTTCATAAACTTAGAAATTGCAAGAAATGAGTGAATTAATAAAAAAGAGATGGGATTGGTGTCACTAGTTTATTTTACTATTTTTGAACACTATTTGGTAATTGCAGATATTGCAACTTTAGTGAAATATGACACAATCAACTGTGAGGCGAAAAGAAACGGCTACTCGATAGCTTTCATTCGAATATGAATGAATGAATTATTCAGAAAACTCTGAGTTTGATTGGGATTTTCGAAGGTTCATAACTGCTCCTTTAAATTGGAGGAATATGTGTAATATAGCTCTTTTAATTTGTGAATTATTAGCGACTCAATGTATTTAACTTTAGCCTCTTCACTAGGAGCAACAACATTTTTTGATGAAATGCCATGAAGATAGATTTCGATGATTTACCAAGCTCTTTATGCGCTTTATTCGCTAGATTCGAATTCACTCCAGATATTTTGAATTGAATCGATTAAGTTTCAGATCCTAAATTTACTCATTTTGCAAGAAAGACGAAAAGCAGAATATAAATAGCAGAGTTGCACACAGAATAGTACCCAACACAAACGATAATATTATAATAATAATAAAATCACGAGGATAGATAAATTAATGATAATTATCTTATTAAAATGCCACACATCTGATTATAAGAGTTTCTCCTGCGCTGTCCCAGCATGTGGTGCAACTGTTTTTGGTCTTTTCTGGACACCCAATTTTGCTGGGAGCTACGTCAGCTGATGCGTGTTTGCCGTCGGCTTTTCGAAATTGGTAAATGCCGACGGGAAACATGAAGTTTGTGAGAAGCTGATTTCCTTGATTGATGAACGGTGTTTATTGCCTTGCAACAGGACCGTTGGCCTCAATACGAGCTGACAACGAATTCATCCGCAGTAAAAGTTGTAGGGCAAGGTATGTACATTCATTTGTAAGACACGAAAATATCGAGCCACCCATGCCGAGTTCACATGTACCTAAGAAGCTGAAATTTATTTGTTCAAGGAAGCACAACTAAAACATTTTCATGATAAAGTCGCTGAACTGAACATATCGAAGCTGAAGAAAACACCGTAATTAGACGATGCTTGGGTGATAAGCATTCAAGTTCGAATAGAAGCATTTTGTCAGAAAATGTCAGAACACAGAAGCTTGTCTTAATACAAAAAGCCAATCGTGCTACCCGCACACTATTATATTACCTTTCTAATTGTAGATCATTATCATCGAAAGTTCCATCATCAATATATTGAGACAGTCGTAAATGAAATCCGCCAACGTTTTTACATTCCTCGTTTAAGAGTTCTCATAAAGGCTATACAAAAACGATGCCAACAATGCTCCAATCTGAAAGCTAACCCGTATGTTCCACTGATGGGAGGACTTCCACCGACGATATTAAAAGCATTTATAGTACTAGACCATTCTCATTCATTGGCATAGACTTCTTAGGTCGAATATTGGTTACAGTAGGGAGGAGAAGAAAAAAACATTGGGGAGTGCTTATCACCTGTTTGATAATACGAGGTATACACATTGAAGTCGCGCACTCACTTTCGTCAGATTCATGTACTCTTGCGCTACAAAGAGAAGGGGATGCCAATACACATTTATTCAGACAATGGGAAAAATTGTAGGTGTGCAAGTCAGGAACTTCATGCGGCAGTTGATCGAATTGATAGGACAAGATAGTTGAAAGCATGGGGGAAGGAATACTTAAGTGGTCATTAATACCACCGGCATCGCCTCATATGGGCGGAAGCTGAAAACGCTTAGTTCGTTTAGTTAAACAAACGCTAGCTGTAATCATGCCAACAAGAAATCCTGGCGACGAGCTTCTATTTACTATGATGGCTGAAGTAGAAAATATTATAAACACTCGCTCACTAACGTACGTCCCTTTAACAGCAGAGGAAGAAGAAAAACTCACACCTAACCATTTACTTGGTTCTTTTAGTGGAACTAAGCTGCTTGGAGAATTCAAGGATGACGGTTACGTACTAAGAAGAAAATACTCGGGATTATTTGCCCGACTTAACTCGTAGAACAAAGTGGTTTAAGACCACGAAATGCATTTCTCTAGATGACAATGTCATTGTTGTTTACGACAACAATCCAAGAAAGCTTTGGCCGAAAGAAGAAATATCAAAAACAAAAAAAAAAAAAAAGAAATTGATTGAATTTTACTTAAGACCTGTATCGAAGTTAGCTATCTTAGATGTTGCCAGTTCTTTTGAATGCGTTAAGCCGAAGAATAGCACTGGTAGCACTGCAACAGGCCAACCAAATGAACAGCTTTCTGATAGTACTTTGATGTCATGAGGTAAAAATCGAGCAAAGCATTTCCGACAAACCATTAATCACAGAAGAACGTATTTCGATCGTCATTATTATTACATTTATTAAATCACTTATTTGTTAAATAAGTTTGTCATTTATATATGTACATTTTAGCCTGGTATAATAAATATCAAACAAAACCTTTGTAAGGCTCAAAATTTCGGAGTTTAATTCAACAGGATGACTACAATAATCGCTTAAGTCTTTGGCTTAATCTTTTAAAATATCTTGTGTTATCTGCATCCAATACCGAACACAAGTGGATTTCTCTCAGCCAACAGAACATAAATTTTATTTAAATAAATAATGTCGGCAAACATATGTAAATAGAGAGATACTGATACAAGAATGTGGTTTGGGAATTTTAATATTTTGTACCATAATATGTCAACTCTATACAGCTCATGCTGAAGACTGTGTCGCTTTTACGGTTGGCCAAATGTGCAGATCTTACTACCATTCTACCCCAGGCGTAGAGTTTGCTGATGTTTTAATCCAATATTTTTTCTTTCTGCAAATCTCGGTTGAATTCCATTTTGAAGCAATTAGCGCAAAACCGCCCACTCGTGATAGAGATAGTTGGGGCAATAAATCCTGGAGATCAGATTGCTCGTCAAAGTCATTGCTCTACCAATGTGTGAAATTATCCGCTTTCATCAGGTTTACTCTGTTCTACAAAACCTCACTACTTCAACTACATATATAATTCTGTACAAGCGAAGGCAATCCCTTTCAACTACCAGCATGTTTTCCAATAAATTTGTTTTCACTTTGAACATCGGGACATCCAAATACTAACATAGCCCCTATAAGGACCAAGTAGCGGGTAACCTTCGTCTTCCCATCGAGTTAGCTGCTATAAACTTTGTTAGGCAAGTAGCATTTTGGATTTAAACGGATCAACATCTATATATTTGATAAAATATATTGATATTGATTTTCGCCAGATCAGGCATTTAACAACATTGCTACAAACAAGTTATTGCCCGTGTGGGCGCATGATTAAAATCTTTCGAAGATTCTTTATCTGTTCTAAAAAATGGGTTCCGACTTATGAAAGTTGATCTTTAATTTCCGTTATCGCAATATCGTTTATTCTTACCGAAGTGGTATTGTAAGAGAATAGTAATGACCTTGATCTTTGGATCTGATCTGAATGCGATCATATCGTCTACGTACACTATGGCATCGTCAATTGAGCTCACAAGCTCGTTTGTATACCATAGATGATCTTTCTAATTTCTTACTTTTCAGTTATTCGAAGATCGTTTGAGGCACTTCATTTGAAAGGAACGGGAGTAGTTTCCTCTCGTCAGCTATGACAATATTTGCCATATTTTCGTCATTAAACTCAAATCGCTGGTTCTCTATATTATTTCGGTGGTAAAAAAAATCGTTTCTATGGCCTATATTTTCTCCTACAAATCTCCAATCACAAAGAACCTTTTATCATCGACAACTTTTTCTAGATGTTTAACTGTTGTTAGCAGCGATCTTTAGATATAGTAGATAGCGCTGCAAGAGAGTATTGATGACCTCGATTTTTGGACCTGTTCTGTACGCTATCAAATCGTCTGCGTACGCAATAGTATGGGGAAGTGAACCTATCAAGTCGCTTGTATAAATGTTGAACAGGATTGGCGAATTGACCGCGCCTTGCTGAAGACCATTTTTAATTTGAAATATTCCAACAGAAGTTACATCACCATTCTTCACGATGAACTGTCTGTTGGTTAACATATTATAAAGAATGTACAAGAGTGGTTTACTGATCGCCAGCCTAGTCAGCTTATAAAAAAGACCCTCTAACCATACGGTGTCGAAGGCCTTCTCCAAGTCAACAAGGCAGGCACCGGTACATTGGTTTTTGCCTTTATTCCATTGGATATCGGACACCAGTTTAGACGCGGCATGTGAGATTTCATGTCCCGCCTTAAAACCGAATTGATTATCCGGAACTATATGTTTGTCCTCAACCCACCTAGACAGAGCTCTATTGATTACCTTTTCAAACACCTTACTGATATTCGGAAGGAGACTTATCGATCGGAGATTCGCTGGATTGGATATATCCTTTCCCTTTTTGGGGATAGGTTGAACCACCGCCGTTTTCCAATGCGCTGGATAATGTGCATTATTCATTGCATTATTAAACAGGGTGGCGTAAATGTCCACCGCTTCTAGAGGAAGATGTCGAAGCACGATGTTCGGAATACCATCGATCCCCACTGATTTCTTACTCCTGATTGTGTCGAAGATCTCATGGAGTTCTTCCTTCGAAATGAACGGGGGTAGTTCACCCCCTTTGGTAATGACATTATTTGCCATGTTTTCGTCGCTGAACCGGGTGAAACCAGAGCCCTCGGTTCTCCAGTACTCTACTTCATTTCGAATGTAGAAGTCGTGCACCAAGACGCGATCGTCCAGGTCATAATTAGGGCCAATGGTATCATTGGCCTTGTATACTTCCTGGAAAGTCGCCCCTATGGTCTCAACCTTCTCCTGTGGATCCTCGATCACAAAGAAGTCGTCATCATCAGCGGCCTCATTTGGATCAATACCTGCTGTTGTCAGTAACCGTTCGTTGTCTGATGTCCGGGCTAGTTTAAGACACTGAAGGTCATTTTGATTTTTTCTTCGAAATAGTTTATTTATTTGCGGGAACATATTCGGGTTACTGGTGTTTACAGCCCGAATCTTGTTGTTCCAATACAAACTTACAGAAATTCTGTAATTCTCTTTTATTAACGTTTGCAGATTTTTAATCGACGACTTCAGTGTCCTGATCTCCGGGTGTTGTCTGTCAGTAAACTGTCTGTACAAGTTTTTGAGCCTTGACAGAAGTCTACTTTTCTGTCGGTGCAGTGCGTCAATAGTAGGATTGCGGAACAGGTCTTCGTTAGTCGTACGTCGATACCGCGGTATTGTATTGTCCATAGTTTGTTTAATTGTCTCGTCCATTTGTTTTAGGTAATTGTCGATCTCCTCGTTTGACAAATTCCTATTGGACGGTGGGTGGAGCGTGTTCGAGTAGAGCGCTCTTGTCAAGGTTGCGGAGAAGCGTGTCCATCGAGCCTTACTGTAGTTGTAAGAATATTTTTGGATAGACTCCTCCAATTCCGCAATTTCGTTGGGAACTGTAATTTCGGTGCTAAAACCGCAATGGTCACTGTCATACACGAAAGTGCGCAGACAGTTTAGCGTTTGTAAATTCGTGCCTGTTAGTCGTATACGTTCGTCGTACAGCAGTAGATCCAAATAAGACCCATCTCTGGGAAACGATGGGTTATCCGTCGCTTTAATACCGAGTCTGTACATGACATCGTGCTGACCCCACCAATCGCGTAGAAGGTTCCCTCTAGTATTTGGCAACTGATTTCCCCAATCTCTGTGTTTAGCGTTGAAATCTCCGCCGGTTATAAAATAATTCTCCCCCAATTCCAGCCTCAGAAGTCGAAAAAGCGTGTCGAGCTCTGTAATGAATAAAGTGGATTGTGAAGCCTCAGGTGCATAAACAGAGGCCAAGTACAGCCGCTTTCCACTACGGAGCGGGAGAAAAAAAAATTAAAATAATTTCTAGACCCATTTTCACCTCCCAAATTGTCTAACTAGTATTTAATTGTGATATTCAAAATAGCAAAGCTTCCACAAACATCGATTTTCGCGCACAATTTCAATACGAGTAAATTTGTCCATATTCAAAATATTTTAATCGCGTTTTTATCGCGAGTAGTAGCTTCTAATCGTTTGCAGTTAAATCGTTAAATCGCTTAAACCTTAAACACTTTCATTTGTACTCATGTATTGCTTAAAGCCCGGAGGAGTTTAGTATCCTCTTAAGTAAAGAGAAGTCGGAAGCTATAGCATGCACATTTTTCGATAATGGATATAGTCTAATCGATCTAGCTACAGGCAAAAGCATTTCGAAGCCGTTACTAAAATTAAAACAGAGAAAAGGGTAATCAAGTTTTATGCAGCACCACTTCTTAGCTGTATTGTACATCGTTTGATAAAGCACACTGTTTATCTTAAAAAGTCCACATAACCAGCATGTCTATACATACAATTACGTATTTATGCATTTTCTACAATGCAAAAACTTTACTGTTTTTATGTGAGGTATCCCTTAGACTTTATTTAATTCTGAATTTTGTTCCTCGAACATCATTTTACAAAATCAGGAGCTTAAGAAAGCAATCCTAATGCCGCGGTTTTGATACCATTGCACATAACCAAACCCTAGTAACTAGACATTAGTTCGAAACCTTTATACTAAGAACTGAGACATAAAAATAAAACACTTAGAAATGAGCTTAATTCTCTAAGCTAAACTTGACACTAAATTTTAACTTAATTATAGTATGCAAGCCGAACAACCGACTTTGCTTTCAAATGAAGCTACAAAAATAAAATATACGATAAATGAGATTTTTCTACTATTATACTAAGCCACTAAAGTTATTAGTGTAACTACCGACCTTCTGAAGCGTAGAAGCTCGGCACTGCGGCGTGATATGATAGTTGAGACGACTGACCGCAGCTATTTGGGGTAATAAGCCTTACAGATCAGGTTGTTTATCGAGGTAACGTCTTTGAGTTATCTTAATGACAAATTATCTACTTTGATAAGGTTCGCCCTATTGTATAAGTCTTCTTGTCTGTCCTCAACCGAAAACAGTTCCTAAGGCAAGCTCTTTTAAAAACCCAAATCTTTTTCAGTAAGCTTGCCCTTAAGCTGAAACGTACGGAAACATGAAACAGAATACTTCCACCCTCACATCAAGTTGACTGCTATAAACCAGTCTCTTCGTAAGGACAAAAGGTCCTTTCACTCTGGTAAATGCAAAATTTATATACAGTAAAACCTCTCTAATGTGGACACTGATAGGACCGACTCTTCTCCATCCCGATTAAGAGGTGTCCAATTATAGAATTTTGCATTAAAAATATAGAAAAAAAACAACAAAAAACTAATAGTACATTCTCAAATGAAAATAATATGGAACGCTCTATCTCGTTAACAAAATTTTACCTTGTTTAAATGAAACAAAATTTTTATGTTTATACTTACATAAATATGTAGGTACATAAGAAATATTTTATAAAAATTCATAGAAATGAGTGTTGTCACTTGGTAATGCATTACATTTTAAGAAGTTCAAAAAAGCCAGTTAATTTGGTTTGCCTTGTATTGTCTGTAAGAATTTTCTTTTTCAATGATGCTTCACAGCTGCTTAAATTTTCTGCTATATCACTCAGATTATTGTAGAGCGCGTAAGGTCAATAATTTGCCGAAGAGCTTGCTCAAGTTATATGTTACAATCCAGTTCTGGGTCAGGCGTATTTTTCTTAGAACTATCATTCTCCATATCTGCGAGGACATAATTTTCTTGATTTTCAACGGATTGGAAAAAATCGGCCTCCCAATTTTCATACAATTTATCAATGTCTGCAAATTCAATAACTTCTGCTTGTATGGTATTAACATCATGGTGCATTTGAGACGAATCTTCTTCCAACTCTCCCAAAAATCTGGCTTTTTTGTAACAGTTTACTATTGCGCTTTCATGAACCGCATTCTAGGCCTTTTGTAACCATCTACAAGCATCAAGTACTGTTATTTTGGCAGCAATATCTGCAAAATTCTGAGTTTTATTCATTTAATTCAATTATCGTATACAAAGAAATTGCTCCATTAACAATTTTCGGTAGTGGTCCTTCAAGTTCTTAATAATGCCCAGATCTAACGGCTGGAGCTCAGATGTGCAACTATATGGTGGTAAAAACTTCAGTTAAATGTTCCCTAAAAAACAACCAGATTGCAATGACATGGTGCATTGTCCAAAAATAACAGTACATTTTGTTTTTGTCTTTCTAAACTCTTATCAAATTCTTGGACCCACTCAGTAAATAAAGTAGAAGTCATCCAAGACTTGTAGTTACTGCGCCAAGTTATTTTAAGTGTTTCCTTTACATTAATGTTCTTAAAAGCACGTGGCTTTGCTGTTTTCCCAATGACTACAAGCTGTTCTTTTTTTCCAGAAGCGCTGCATAGAACGGCGACAGTAATTCTTTCCGCTAAGGCACTTTTCATTTTTAAGCACCAGTGACTTCGACGGCGTTGCTCTGAAAAATAGCCCTCTTTCAACTTATGGTATATTTGTCTAAGATATAGCCTTCGCAAATTTTTGCAATAGATGATAAATGATCTATAAGAAGCAATACTTAAGAATGTGGAAGTCAATATTAAGACGCTTCCTAAATTTCTCCAGACAGTTTGATGCTTAAAATGCATCCAGATTTAAAATTTTTGCAATTTATAAAGCCTTACCTTGTAAAATAGGTCCTGTTATGGAACATTTTTAATGCGAGCTAACGAGAACCATTCAAAGAAAAGGCAATCCAAGTTAAATTTCGGGGCAGACAATTTCAACCGTTTTCTTGCCAGAAGGCCATATTCTTCCAAATGTGATTCATCGTGGGGTTTAATTTTCAATAGGCTTTTTTGACAGATCAATCGTGACTCCTATCAAACTGCTCTATAATTTTTGTTCAGTATCGTTTGGCAAGTCATCATTAAAAGACTCACACCACAACAGCGTCTCCAACTTATTCAGCTGTATTACAAAAATCAGCGTTCTCTAAGAAATGTTTTTCGTGCAATTCGAGGAAATTACGGTGCGCATAATGGACCAACTGAAACCACTATTGCCAATACCATTCGCAAATTTGAGTCACAGTTTACATTAGTGGATGGTACTCAACCGGTTAAACCACATCCAGCACGTAGTGAAGAGACTATAGCAGCTGTAGCTGAGAGTGTACGCAAAAACCGTGACGAATCGATTCGTCGTCGTTCTCAGCAGCTTGGCTTGGCGTATTTTGCGTCATATTTTAAGTGAATGGAACTGAATGAAAATCCGAAGATTTATCATGAAATTTTGTTCAGTGATCAAGCCCATTTCTGGCTCAATGGATACGTTAATAAACAAAAATTGCCGTATTTGGGCTGATAAGCAACCCGAAGAGTACCAAGAGCTACCATTACATCCATTAAAAACAACGGTATGGTGTGGCTTATGGGCTGGTGGAAACATTGGTCCATATTTCAGCAAAAATGAGGCAAATCAGAATGTTACCGTCAATGGTAACCGTTATAGCGCCATGTTAACGGACTATGTGCTTCCTGAAATTCAAGCACATGGTCTCGGTGAGCTCTGGTCTCAACAAGACGGCGCTACGAGCCACACGGCGCGTGAAACAATGGACTTGTTGAGAAATCATTTTGGTGAGCACTTAATTTCACGTTTTGCTACGGTTAATTGGCTGCCTAGATCGTGCGATATCACAACTTTGGACTATTTTCTCTGAGGATGTGTAAAGTCTCAGGTCTTCGGGAAGAAACCAGCTACGATTGACGCTTTGGAAGCCAATATTACTCGTGTTATCCGCGAGATACCAGTCGCTATGCCCGAACGAGTAGCCCAAAATTGGACCTTCCGAATGGACCATCTCAGACGTAGTCGTGGCCAATATTTACATATCATTTTCAAAAAGTAAATGCCATGAATAGTTCTTTTAACCGATAATAAAAGTCCACAACATATAAATTTGAATTTAAGTCCACTTTCAAATTAATATGTTTTATTTTACATTATAAATCAAACCTCACGATGAATCACCCTATATCTTGCTTCGATTTAATAATACGCTGGACTTCAATTTTGCTAATGCTGAACTTATCTGCAAATGTCCTAAGGCTTAGTCTTTTTTAGTCGTACAACGTAATGATTTCCACTTTTTTCTTCAAATCGGCTTTTTTATACTGTTTATTCATTATGGAAAGAATATTACAATATTCTTTACAATAACACAAAAATATTCATTGAAAGTCCTGTACAAAAAATCTGAACGAAATTCAACGCGAATGCTTTCGAAAAAATTAAAAAAAATGCACACAATTGTATCTATACAAAAGCAACTGTAACTACAGGGTACCAATATAGTATGTATCCAATAATGAATGGAAATAAAACGCTGGTATTTTTTGTCTCCGATACAGACTTACTGTTATGCAAAAACATTACATAATTACATGCATGTCATATATAATATAATGACGTGCATGGGCTGAAAAGTCAATGCCGTTTTTTAGTAAAACACAAAATTTTTGCAAAATTCAACTTTATTTATCAATCTTTCGATACCAGTTTTGTGGTACGATTTCGGTTTAGCCTCAAAATAGGCCTCTGTTTCGGCGATTACCTCTTCATGAGTCTTAAATCTCTTTCCGGCGAGCATTCTTTCGAGGTCTGCGAACAGGAAATAGTCGCTGGGAGCCAAATCTGGAGAAAACGGTGGGTGGGGAAGCAATTCGTAGCCGAATTCATTCAATTTTGCCATCGTTTTCATCGACTTGTGATACGGTGCATTGTCTTGATGAAACAGCACTTTATTTTTCTTCAAATGCGGCCGTTTTTCTGCGATTTCGTCCTTCAAACGCTCCAACAACGCAATGTAATAGTCGCTGTTGATAGTTTGTCCCTTTTGCAGATAGTTGATGAAAATTATTCCATGTGTATCCCAAAATACGGATGCCATAACCTTGCCAGCCGACTGTTGAGTTTTTGATCGTTTTGGACAAGGTTCGTCGCCTGCTCGCCACTCAGCTGACTGCCTACTTGACTCTGGTGTGAAGTGATGAATGGAGTTTCATCCATTGTCACATACCGACGCAAAAATTCGGCTTGAATCATCAACACGTTGTTGTTTTTGGTCGACTGTGAGCAAACGCGGCACCCACTTTGAACAGAGCTTTCGCATGTCCAAATATTCGTGTATGATATATCCAACACGCTCTTTTGATATCTTCAGAGTCTCAGCTCTCGATCAACTTTACTTTACGGTCATTCGTAATCATCTTGTAAACATCTTTTTGATGTTTTCATCTGAAACAGCCTCTTTTGGACGTCCATTGCGTGCATCATCTTCGGTGCTTGTATGACCACTTTTAAATTTTTCAATCCAGAGTTCGGGGTTCGAATGGTATCAATCGGCTGGTGTAGAGTCCGGGTAACACTTATCAAGCCATTTCTTTGCATCAGCTACATTTTTTCCCATCAAAAAGCAATGATAAATCAACACACGAAATTGCTTTGAATCTTTGAATGAACTAATCGTCCGACAGCTGTCAAATTTATACACGTATCTTTTGAAGGTTGGTACCAACTGAAAATGGTATGGATTTAATTCAATTGGTGCCCCCTCTTAGAAACGGCACTGACTTTTCAGCCCATGTGTTAGTAAATGGAATTTTACTGTCCCGATTAGAGATGTCACAATTGTTCTTAGCCTAGTGCCGCAATTAAGAGGTTCAACTCGAATAGTCTCGATAAGGAAAGTCATATTTGCTGACTTTTTTAATATGGTATAGTGTCCCAATTAAGAGGTTTGGCTCAATTATGGAGGTTCTAGCAAAGTTGGATTGAGTATTCCAATTAGGTGTCCCGATTTCAGTGTCCCGATTACAGGGGATATATTGTATGAAAACTCTTAGGGTTGGTAAGTGGGTTGTCCCGATTGGGAGGTGTCCAGGTAATGGAGTGTCCCAATTTTTAGGTTTTACTGTGAATGATTGTTAAAATATAAATATTATTCTAGCCAGATGTCCAGGCATTTGACTACATTTCGACAAGCAAGTGCTTACCCGTGCTCTTCTACGTTAAAAAACTTTCGCCAATTCTTTTTGGTATCCGTAGAGGCGTGCTTAAAAAAATCGGCTTCTGAATGTTATTTTCGGCTTTCGGTCATCGCTTAAAAATTTTCAGAACACCCAAAAAGGAATGAAAATTGTCTAGGCAAATATGGAATATAACAAATCGGAATGAATGTTGTCAATTCTTAGAAGATGAAGACAGCATCATAACAAATATAATAAACTTACCTAATGGGTTGACAAATATTTTGCCTCTGTATATAAATGTGGTTTCAAATAGTTGAGCTGATATTACTAAATAGTGTTTCAAGAAGAGGTTTAGAATTTAAAGGCGCCT
Source organism: Volucella inanis (assembly GCA_907269105.1). NCBI lineage: Eukaryota > Metazoa > Arthropoda > Insecta > Diptera > Syrphidae > Volucella > Volucella inanis. The sequence continues at coordinate 100,530,130 of OU026157.1, read as the reverse complement.
GTTGTTTTACAGATGACATCTAAAAATTTAGGAAATTTACCATTGAATACTATGCATTTAAAGAAGAAAACCAAACGATGCGAAAATGTGTGCCTTCTGAGACGTGTGTCCTCAATATAATTAAAAAATTCCAAAGATTCAGCACAAGTTGTTAAGATGCAGAAACGTGTTCGTCCCGAACGTTCACTGGTAAATATCGCCGCAGTAAAGGAAAGTGTGTCGAAATCGACCCAAACACCTCCATTCAATACCGTTCTCAGCAGCTTGACTTCTCCATGACACATTACACCGAATTTTGAATAACACCGTCAGACTTCTTTCTAACGCAAACAATTTAAACTCTGTAAAGCGAACATTGACAAGAGTAATGCTCAATTATGTGAGAGTGATTAAAAATCTCGAGAAAAGGATGAGGGTCTACAAGATCCGCGGAGGAAGATATTGTGTTCCATAAATAATAACAAAGGCTCTGATATATTTCAACAAATGTTCGTATTATTTAATATATATGTATATATATGTATATATATCCTACAGTATACTCCTGTTTGGTGAGTGGAGTACCCTCCTCTCAGTTTTTTTTTTTTTTCGAGCCTTACACATCTTTTGACTTATGCAATCATTATGTCTCTTAAGCTACGTACACACGAGCAAACAATTGCAGCAACAGCAGCATTTTTTTTTTTGCATGCAAAAAGTTTGCAGAATTTATTTTTTCAGGCTCATGCAAAAGTTTGCACGACTGTTTGCCTCTAGATGTTGCACAGTAGTTCACACCACATTAAAGTTGTTTGCAAGGTTATTACCTTCAAAATATTTGACAGTTCCATTTTTTAATAATTTGCTTGGAAATGTGTTATTAAAATCGACAAAAGAGAAATAATGTCTTGGCAAAAACTAAAATAGCAGTAGCTATGGTAATAATAGTTTCATTAAAACGTGAAAAAGAAATTAAAGTAAAGAAATGCATCAGAAGAAGAAAATGTTGGGTAAGAGATTGGATAGCAAAAAGAACTGAGCTAGGATTTCATCAGCAACTTTTAAGTGAGTTAAAAAATTAAGATGAAGAGGGCTATATAAATTTTTTACGAGTATCTCAGAATGACTAAAGCTTTATTAGCCCTTGTAGGAACCGAAATTACAAAATGTGACACAGTTATGCGTCCTTCAATTTCAATAAGTAAGCGATTAGCTTTAACATTGCGTTTTCTAGCTTCAGGTTTGTATTTGAAAGATATTTGTGTGCTAACTTTTAGTAGATTATATTTAAGCCTTATTTTGCATTATAGATTTATTCATCTTTTAAGTGACTCGTATCACTCTTTGACGTTTCTTTTTCGGATACCAGTAAGCACTGTGTCAGTGATTGTTCCTGAGTATTGTTGAACTCTATATAAGTGCCTGAAAGATGCATATTTAAAAGTAAGATTGACTTATAATAATAATAAAGTAATTGATTACCGTATATTTGTTCTTCATGTATTTCTGTCTGCGGCACCAGTGGAGAGGGTGTTGACGAGTATGTTAATTCACCCCAAGTTGAAGTTGAATTTTCGCCAATTGCATCGATTTCCAAAACTTTCAGGATCGCTCTCTGAATCTTGCGACGAAGTAATATCTTTGTTCTATCTGATTTTAGCAATCTAAATTCAGATGCAATGTAGTCACCGAACACTTGATATTCATCTGCTGGTTTATCGATTATTGGAGTTTTGTTGCACCTCTTTTTTTTCCTCAATATGCCTGACTTGCAGAGTTATCTAAATTATCCTGCAAAATCCATAAATTTGTTTAAATTCCCTTTTATAATTATAATATGAACTGAATTCATTACTTTTTGTTGTACTTTCCAAGTTCAATGAATGAATGGATTCAGATTTCTTCTTTTTTCGAACAAAAATGGAATTTTTCTTATTGTATTGGTGCTTTAGATGGAAACATATTGTTATGAAAGCGCCCGCTCCTACTTTAACTACAAAGGCTCTTACAGCATCGTATTGAGGGCGTTAGTCGATGAAAATTATAAAATAACATACTTCGATGTAGGTGGAAAAGGCAGGATTTCAGACGGCAGTCTTTTTAATCATTGTTCTCTATCAGGTCCGTTAGAGAAAAAAATATTGCAAATACCAGAAGACTGTCCACTATGTAATAGTGGCAGAAAATGCTTTTGCTCTTAAAAGATATCTGCTTAAGCCATACCCATTTACAAATCAACCTGCTCCTAATCGTGTTTTCAACTATCGTCTTTCAAAGAGAGTTATGGAAAACGTTTTTGCGATAATGGCAAATAAGTTTCTCGTCCGGAGAAAACGGCAGACATTGTGTCTACAATATGTGCCTTACATAACTTTTTGATGTCAGCAAAAACCTTAAGAGGAAGGTACGTACCACAAGGAACATTTGATGACGAATTTATGTTGAAAGGTACCGCTTGAGAGTATTTCTACCGCCAAAGAAATTCGGGGTGAATTTAAAGAATATTTTGTTTCTCATGAAGGCGAAGTTTCTTGGCAATATAAATATATATAGTTTTTAACAACAAACAAGTCTTTTACTTACCGAATTTTCAATGTTGTAAGATATTCCTTTTTCAGTTATTATGAACCGAAGGGCATCGAAGAACTCCCACATACTTTTTTGATTTTCACCTGCAGCTTGTCCACTTTTTTTTTGTTTCATCCGGCGTACTTGTAGAAATTGTGTTCTCAAATTGTGTATTTTAATTTTTACTTCATTTTCCAAATTCAACTCAATTGCTATATTATTAATAGCACTTTGTTTTTTATATTGTTTTTTGTAGTCCGCTGACGAAACATCCCATAGTTCGGGAAAATTTTCATATTTGATGATTAATTTTTGTATAAGCTCTCGATTCCACATTATTGTTTGCGCGTTTTCACTGAAATCTTGCAGCAAATGGCAAACAGCAGCTGCAAGCACGCAAACATTTTATGCAAACAAAACTGACGTGTTCACATGTATGCTACATTATTGCTGCAAATTTTTGTTGCAAACATTTTTGATTGCAACTGACGGTTTTTTCTACTGTTCACACATGCAAATTTGATTGCAGGCAAACATTTGCTGCAAATTTATTGCTGTTGTGTACGTAGGTTTAAAAATTCGAATGCCGTCAATACGAACTCGTTTTCTAATTGTGATATTGTTTTTCACATATTCAAAAAAAACAAAAAAAAAAAAAAAAAAAAACGTTTTAAATGCTATTTTCCAACACACAGCATAATACTTTTGGATAAGATTTATAAGTGCGGGCTAAGAAGCTCTATTTATAAAAAAAAATTTGTTCTTATTTATCTCTTAGAAATCAAAGAGGTGAAATCAATAGTTACTTAGTTCTTTTAGTATTATCTCATAAGGATTACCTCAGACTGGTAATATTGTTCAACAACTTCATAAATTAACCTTTTCAACAAAACTTTCGAAGCAAAATTAATGCACTTTCTCAAATGTTATAAATCTCTGCGCTGGTATAATGCATGACTTGGAAAAAAATCCATAGATTGTCAATAAGAAATAAAATTCAAATTCTGTTTTTTGATATGGCTGGGAAAGCGGTTGGTTATGATCCATTCAATTTACATTATGCAAACTGTAATAAATACAAAAATGAAATCCGTGTCTCGACAACAGACTTGCAAACAAATTTAACAAAATTTGAGTCGGAATCACCTTCAGACAAACGTTTTACTATACGCATTGATAGTATCAAATCGCACAAACATTTGGGTGTGTGGATATATCGAAAGCTGAGTTGGTTTGATTATACGTTGGCCCTTAAAACGTACCTGATTGTAGCCACAAAACATATTTACTTGTTAAAATTCATTTGCTGTAAACATCTTTTTAAGTTTTTTATGCGTTAGTACATTTTAAACTGGAATTTGGCTCAGTTTTTTGGAGTGGAACTCACAATCACAAAATTTAAAACTTTTAACTGTCTCAGAAATACATTATTCCTTTGCAATAAACGTTGCCACGATAGTAACTTGTTAATTTTTAAAATCTAAAATATATCTATATAAAACATTTACACTTGTTTATTCTACTAAAAAATTATACGCATCTACCTATCTATTGAATGAATGGTATAGCAGCAACCAACTTAGAACAAATAATCGTAATCTTGTTATTATACCTCCCCAGAACTTTCAAATCTTTCTTAATTTCTTACGTCTGTTCCCCCTAGGCTATACTACAGCTTGCCAAATAACATTAGAAAAACAGAAACAAATACATTTCTCTAAAATAAAAAAGCATTATGCTATGGCTATTAAATTCAAATTATGTATAAAGATATCGATCTCTTGCTTTGTGGCATTTGTTAGTTGGTTCTTGACTTTTGAGATGAATTATAATATATTTATGTACAAACATATATACTTTGTTGTCTATAAATATTTTTATCTAAATAAATTAACCCCATTCTATTTCATATGTATTGAATACATAAAAATTTCTACTTACAGCACTAGTTCCTCGAGGACTATAGATTACAGTTCATTCAATAAAATTAGGTAACCTTACTATACAAATGAAAATGGATAAATAAAAATTAAAAGTTAAAAACCAAAACCTTGTCTAGGTCATGTTGTAGAAGTGAGTTAATTACCTCGATTTTTGAACCTATGAAATTAAAAGGTTTCACAACCGTGAGTTACTTATGTCCAGCCTATTCAGCTTGAAAAAGAGGCCATCTATAGCTATACGGTGTCGACGACGGTGCCTTTTCCAAGTCAACGATTGACCTGTTCTCCAATACGTCCATGGCAATTTTTAATAAAACATTATTTCATAGTTCAATTTTTAAGTCACTGTGCAATAAACTCATTCTTTCCCACACTTTAATTGTTCATAATGTTAATACGTATGTTATGTAATTGATTTCTCTTTTGTACTACATACAAAACTGTGAGTTATCCCTATAATTGTTTTCTTGTTTTTTTTTATTATATTGAATACCAAATTCATAATTTTACTTTTTCATTTGTTTTATGTATTTTTTTTATTCAAATTTTTATGCATTAAGAAATATACAAATATTTTATAATAAATTCTTTGTATTTATATTTTTATTTAAAATTTTCTTTATCTCTTATAATATAATTAAATTCAAAACATTTACAATTTAATAAAATATCTTTCTTGGTTTAATCGTTTAATTATTTATTTATTTATAGCAATCTTTCAATCTATACACAATATTCATGCACAGGTTTATTATATAAATAAAATATAACACAAGTATTATACACTAGAGAATGGAAAAGTGAAAGAACATCATTTTTGTGAATAGTTATTCTGAAAATTTTGTCATCAAGTGAACTTATTTAGCTGTTTCCTAGGTTAGTCCAAAGGGCAACCACGTAATGTCAAGTAAAACTTTCACTTTCTCAAACCCCTAAATTTGATAACATAACTTTTGTGTTATTAAGAAAAAAATACTAAAATTTAATAAAATCGTAAATCATTCTAAAAATACTGCTTAATATAAAAATATCGTTGTATCATACATATCATCAACAAAACTTAAGCTAAAGAGTTGAAAAAATTATACACAATAGATTATAGCAGCCTATCTTCTTCCCCAATGAATTGACATGAGTTTTCCGATTCAAGTTTGATTGATCTGATTAGTTTTATTCTTTTAATTTAGGTTTAGTCTAAAAAACAAAGCATTTTCACAAAGAGCGGATATGAGAAAAAAAAAAAAAAAAAGTTTTTTGGATTACCGGATAAGATAGGTAGGGTTTGCTGCTAAACTGAGCAAAAGCAATCAGTGTTTCTCAATCTCGTGTGCTGTATTATTTTTAAAAGGTCAAAAATGTCCAACTGACTATAATTCACATCAAAGCTGTCACAACATATGTACGATTGAGTTAGGCACTCGACTACTATACGTCGTCATATACGCCGTTTTGATTTCACACCAGATTTTATACAATTTTATGGAATTTAATAGCGAAGCAAAATAAACCCATTGATAGAGCATCTTAAGTCACACAACGAGCGTAGGTCATATATTTTATTAATGGACAAAATTTGGATGAACTACAAAGGAAGAACTCTGCTTGATCCTCTATTTGAAATAGATTGCAGCACTTTGAGTTATAACACTTGAACACCATTATTTTCTCGATACCTAAATTCAAACATCTTATTCTAACCGAAGCACTTAGCAAAGTCAACCTCAAATCACCTTGTTTGGGCTACTTCAATGCTGATAGACTTTTCTTAAGCTACTTTTTTCATCACCGTATTTTTCGTTCTTAAAAAGTACGCCCTTAGATTATGCTTGTAGAATAACGACTTTTTTCGCAGCTGCAGAGATAAGAAGCAACATGACCCTAACCCATTTACTGTATACTTGCTCTGTTACCTTAACGTTGGCATCGCGTTCAAAGAAAACTATGTTTTATTCGATCTGAACGACTTCGTTCAACGCCACTCGTACGACTTAACATATATCCTAAAATTGATTATCAAAACTGATTGGTTTTTTGTGCTGGAAGAAGTTATCACTTAACATGGTCTCAATGGGGCCGTCATTGTTTGTCATCGAGGATCAAATCAAATTTACTACCAAGGGGTAAGAACATATATAAGCCGAGCAATGGCAATTGTGGAACAGCGTTCTCATGATACAGAATGAAACCCCAACTTTAATTTAACAAGAAGGCATAAAGCTGTCTTTTTGTAAACAAGATATGTTATATGTAGGTGTTTGTTCATTGATTATATTATTGGTTTTCGTTCACATAACAATATTTACAATTGATTTACGACGTTCTGTACTTTTTGACCCTTGTTCAGCCGCCTGTATGTTATTTACGTTCTACAAAAGACCTATCCATCCTTGGCTCGAATAAAGATAATAACTTTTAGACCTTTAAACTTCTCAATTAGACACCTCTCAAGGGGGTGGCCGTGGTGTAGTGGTATATGCAAAAAACCCTCAAGCAGAGGGTTGCGGGTTCGAATCCCATGCGTGGAAATTCTCTGAAAAAATCTTTTCATGGAATTTGTATGTAGTTATATGTAAGTCCCGTCGGCGTCAACATGAAGGCATAACACTGATGTTGGAGTGGTTGCTGGCTGGGCTAAATGTAACGAACTAACATCTAGCACTGGTTGAGGATGCGCACTGGCTCGCCCCGTCCAGTTTGATAACCACCTCTGTGAAAAATATCGAAACCTAACACCTGAGTTTCAAAACTACTACTACACCACCCGCCCGCGCCCTGGTGAAAAGCCAGTAAAAGGGTATTCATATCCCCTTGGTGCGCGCGCGGAATTATAAAAAAAAGAAAAAAATTATTTTAAAGAATTAGACGTTCGAACTCACCGAATACGAAAATTGGCGTAGGAACCATGCTGCCTTAAACAGATTTGATCGCCATTTTATAAATGCGATTGAAAAGCTACGATATTTTTTATGGTGACAGTTACTTACAACGAAAGTAACGCATGAATTGAAGCAAGAATTGTCAACGTCAACACCAAGGGTAAATTTGCCAATATAAACTTAAAATTCCTTTGCGTTCCTAGAGCGAAAAGATATGATAAGGATAACACTAGACAGAGCTTACATGAACTGTTGGACCAAACGTGCGAGCATTACATTGTATTCCTATAGGCTGCATTATCTTTTCCACCACGTAGGTACCAATATCTTATTAACTATCAATGATCCACTCTAAACTAGATCGATCATTAGCATCATCGTAAGATACTCTTCCAATATTTTGAATATTCGAACGTCTCAATTTTTGCTAAATGTACGAGTGTTATTTTCTCAAACAATATCACAATATGAAACCATGGAAAAGAAGACCAAAGCACTTGCGGACCAAAAAACCACCGGTGCAGACTTATTCAACATATCATACCACTAAAAGTACATACCAAAACCAAAAGCCTGCAGTGACGCTGTAGAAATATATAAGAGCATCACGTATATTCACTGACTTTCCAAAAGATAAAAGCCAAATCATAGTTTAAACAATTGTAGAATTAGAAAGAAGTTGTCAGGACAAAGAAGTTTCAAAATTGTTCTAAAGAGAAAAATGGCATACTAAGGAATAGAAATTAACTCAAGCTACAGAAGGAAACGCAGAAGAGGTTTTAATAAAGAAAAGCGTTCGAATGCTGTTAAACCAACAACAGCTTGTTAAATTTAAAAACGGAATGCGACGAATCCTGAAATTCCTTATGTTAGTTTCAAACTTGGAATATGGAATACATACGAGATAGGAGTATGTCATATAAGGCGTAAGTTACATATTTCAACTGTAAATAAAAAAAACAAGAGTAAGCAATGACTGAGCTCATCCTCCTACCAAACCAGCTACCGCACAAAAACTATGTTACAATACTTGTTTGACTATCTGGGAATGTTTACAGTAAGAAATCAAAGTGGTTAAATTATGGTTCATGACGAGACACCTCCATCAATGCAATTTGTACAGCACATTTTACAAGACAGACAATTTGTCGTTGTCGCAGTGGATTCATCTGTTTTTATGTTAAAATTTAATGTGAAAATGAGTGGAACTCACTATCACTCACACAAATGTATGAGTGCCTAGAAAAGTATCAAAAGTCTCAATGTTCAAAATCAGCATATGCTACTGCAGTTAGCTGAAACGGATCATCGAAAAACAAAATTAAGCTATCTGCAGATATTTATGATATGCTTGCGATATTGCTTTTGACTATCGTATTCTTTGATTTTCAAGTTTTCTTCGCATTATCTGATGTGTTAGTGTGTCATGTATGCCACAACCCAGTTAAATTCACCGAAGTAAACAAGCAAGGTTTGTGCTTCAAAGTTGTGATAAGTCTGTCATAATAATAGCTACCAAAAAATCAATAGATGAAATAAGCAGACAAATGATTTTTGCAATACATTTGTTGCGCATTCATAGATTTACTATCGCCAGTGTTTAAAAAAAAAAAAGCTATGATGAAATTAGTAACACTATTGGCGGGGCGTATAATTCTGATTATTCTTTTTCGATGAAAAAAGCTATTAAAGACAAAAAAGAAAGAACATTGATTAATGTGAAAACAACGTGAAAACAACTACTGTGCTGGCATAAAAGAGGGTTTTCATCACTTTTTGAAATTGTTTCGCTTATAGGGTAGCACATCGGAAAAGTAGTTGATGTTGTGGTTAAAAGTAAATTCTGTAGAGTATGGATGATCTGGAAAAGTAATCAAAATACGGGTGAGTACATTGAATGGAAAAAAAGGCACGAAACAGTGTGCGAGGCAAATCGCGAAGTGTGGGCAGGAAAGATGAGATTTGATGGAGCGATCGTGATGTTTTTTCGTGCAAACCTATCTCAAATATTGTATGTGGTGACTGTAAGTCCTTCAAAGCTCTTGTTTGGAAAAACCAAGTGTAAATAAAAAAGAATGGGCGTAGACCCCGAAATGTAGTAAATTAAGTATCCAGCAAACGAAGTTAAAGAAGCTGTTAAGATCGTTGTTAAGCAGAGTTGTTTGGGTAGGTTTACTCAGAATTCGAACGAAAGTCTTAATGCAATGGTACGGTCAATGGCTCCAAAAACTGTTTGCAGTTGAAAAACTCTCCTCAATATTACGGCAATTACGGTAATTTATTTAAATGATAGCTGTAATGAGATAATCTAATTGGTATAACAATTGGACTTAATTGTTATAACTTGCCAATTGTATAGTCCAGGTATTACAGATAATAAAAAAAAAATCCCCCAATATTCACGACATATTTGGTAATTAGTATTTCTAAAAAAAAATCCAAAGTACTTCACTAGATTTTGGCATCTTCTTCAAAACCTTTTTCATTCGGACCCTTAATTTCGTATACACAAGATAGTATTACCTCTTAAAACACAGAGCAAATGCATAATGAAACCAATGATTATAAGATCTAAAGTCAACAACATTAAATTACCTCGTTTTCTCACATCCGCACTTTGTTTAACACAATTAATCATCCTATCCTCCTATCTTACAATTCTAATTTCGCACAAACATTTTACTCTATTTTACTCTAGATTGGAAATATAATATTTTGAAATAATTTCACTTAACATTCATAAGTGTTGATTTATTTACGCGTACGACACTGAAACAATGGCACAGTGTTTCCACTTTATCTTAATTGGTTTGTCTAAAACTTTTTTATTTTTATTTTTATTTTTGTGTGTAATTTGTAAGTGTTGTGTGTAAAGAATATCTTAGTCTCTGTGTGTGTAAATTTTCTCTAAAAAATATTTTTTTTTTTTCATTTTTTGGTACATATGAATATGTTAAAATTTAAAACATAAACTTAAAATTTAAAAGATAAAATTTTACATACAATGTGCTAGTGTGCGCATATTAGAGCTCTCCTATCAAATAGCAACAACAATTATAAATAAAAAATTCTCTTCCTTGATTACAATTATATGCACTTCCTTTGCGGCGCTATTAAACATGTTTTAAAATATGTTTCAAAAACCACAAAACAATTTCATTTTCGTTTCTCAACACACTCGTGTCTAGTACCTGTGCAACAACCTTAGACAATTTTTTTTTTGTTTTTGTTTTCTTATATACAAACAGCTAGTGTTTATTTTGAATGAAATTTGTGTATTTTTGGATGTGTAGATTCGTGATGTTTTGAAAAAAATATAAAGAGATTAAAAATAATATTAATTGGTAAACCTAATGAGTTGTCCTAATAAAGTCTATACTACACGTACGTTGTGAATAGTCCTATGCTACTACGTGACTATTTTTATGTAAATCAGTTAATAGCTCTGCATCAAGATCTTCTCCTTCGAGTAGATCAGTACAGATTTCACCGTTTAGTGGGAAGTTATTGGCAGCTGAAATTGCAGCTCCTCCATTGGTACCATTGGTTGTAATCACTGCATCTAGAGAGGTTCGATGACGTTCACGTTCGCGAACAATGTGTGGTGCTTCATTAAATTCGTCTAATTCATCCATACCTAAGAAAGAGGTGAAGTAGCATTAAAAGTTTCTACATATATTAATTAAAGAATATTTAACCTGAATAACGTGATCCAGCCAGCAGTAGATACTGACCGGAACGATTTGGCCACAGGAGTCCTGTCATAACACAATATGCTAAACAATCAGCTGAATTTGTAATGCCTAATAAGAGTTTATCTCTCCACATGGGATTGACTTGTAGTGCGACTATCGCTACAATTGGCAGGTAAATGAACCAAACTAAACTAGAGGCGCCAAGATGTAATAAAAAGTCTAACTTCTTCGTTGAATGTTCATATTTCATTGTGTTGCGCAATTCATAGAGGAACCACATCATGAATGTTGTTCTAAAAGAAAAACAGTTAAGTGAAAAATATAGTAAGTGATAAAGGGATTCACCTAAGTATTAAAACTATCCATCCTGGCCATGTCTGGTATTCATCAATGTCTGATGTTATATCGACTTCCGTCTAGAAATAAAATAAAAAATATCTTATCAGAATGTGGAATTTTGATCAAAAAAGCCTTCGATAATATTTCTAACAAAACACTGATAAAAATATTCAAATTGTATATCCACCTCAGCAGCGTTTACTTCAAAGTATGTTGTAAGTAAAAACACAGCACAGAGAAAATAAGTACTCGATTGAACGTTTTTTTTTTTCAAAATTACATTAAAAATCCTCACTTTAACACTTGAAATTATGTAGAACTAACTATATACATCTAATGCTACACGACGTATCTGCATTGTCAGTGGCGTTGGCTTATTTTGCGAGCCCATTGACCATTCTCATGTGTTACATTCTGAATCTTTTGGAGTTGAATTTTCGGGTTCAGAAAGATGACAATGCGGTCTTAATATGACAGATTCGTAACCAAATATTCTTCAATAACTATTGACTGAAGTGCTATTACGTCGCTTATGATTACGATATAATCGGCGAAAAAAAAAAATCGTTCATGACTCGTCAATGTGCTGCTTTAATTAAAAATTTGCTTTGACATACTCTGAATTTTCCGAAATATCGGGGTTTTCCCGCTGTTATCATTTATTCCGCGTATTATTCATATCTACGTCTTGGGTATATTTTGAAATTTTAGCGGCGACATTATAAGTTCTCTGGGAACACTTTATTCAAAATAATTAATACGATATGCAGATCTTTCGAAACGTCAAATAAGTGATTGTTGCAATGTTGCCATTTCTCGTATCGTTTTTGCATTTGTACAACGGACCAAGAAAGCTCCACGTTGACTGGTGAGGCATCATTGTATTAAACAAATTCCCGAACCCAAAATATCTGCCCATACTAGGAATAGAATTTTGGAACACAGAGCTGACCTCTTTCCTTCTAATTTGAGCCAGTTTATTTTCTCGACTGATGATAGTTTATATTGGTTTTCTCTAGTTTCTCTAGTTTCTTCACAATAAATTCCTCGACACATTTATGACTCTGAAGTGGACACCTTGCCGTTACATGAAAGGTTATGCGACTGCAATAACCAAAACCACTGAACTAGTCTCTTGGGAAGTGCTTGACCAAAAGATCGGATTGGGTAAGTTAAGTGGATTCAGACGGTAGTTGAAAAATGTATCATATGGAATCTTTTATGGTGTGCGTTGGCGAAACACTAGACGCGAATCTAATAAAAAATTTATCCATACAAAAGAATACAAAAAATTTATATAGTCCTGAATCCATTCATGCAAGCGAATCCAATGAATTATCCAATTGTTAAATTAAGAAACTTTAGATAAAAAAGGGGAACATATTTTGGATGACAGCTGGTAAATATCAATGGAAACCGATCCAAACTAACTAACGCAACGGACGCTAAACATAAGAAATCACTGCACTGAACACATTTTTACCTAAAAAAAAAAAAAAAAAAATATTAAAGAAAATTTGCTCAATAAGTATTAAGCCAAGAAAACAATGTCAATGATGATATAAGGCCGGCCACTATGCCGAAAGTCATATTTCGATTTAAAGCATTCATCGCAGAAAAACAAGATGTATGTAAACTGCCGATGCCGACTAGCTTCACTGAAAGAAGAAAAAGTACAAATTGCTCATAATCAAAAATATTGAAAAATACAACCTCCTTTTAAAAGCTTTTATGGAGTTTGTGGGTGGCCGTGCTCAAGTGATAGTGTAATGGCTTTCAAATCGGAAGGATCGGCATTCAATCTTAATATCGTGTGAGATGACTGGTTGCCCAGAATACAACAACAACACTAACAATTTTGTCTGCCATACATGGAACAAAATAAACAGTGAGCCCAAAAATCTTTCTTCTCTCTCTGTCCAATTTTTAAAAAATGGTAACACGTTCTTCGGCCTTTTAAGAGCAGTCATATTCTCTTGAGTTTTTAACAAAATGCACCAGGAGAGCGAATCCGGAACAACAACGTGAAAGGATTAATAAAAAGGCACTTCGTAGTAGTAGAACCAATCATGTCATCTTCTTACATATCTGTTTGCTAAATATAGGCTTAAATATAGACTTCAAGTATAAAAATGTTATAAGTTAGAATAACTTATGAAATAACTGTTATGAAAACAACAGTTCGTCGTAAATTAAAAGAAAAACATAACTCGCAATCATCTGTTTCTTTGGGCTTAAAAGACAATGTTGCAAAGGACTGCTCCGATTAACAAGTAAACTCTGCATTAACGGACGTTTGATTGTTTAAGAGAAAAATTCTTTGAAAGATATTTCATCCAATTATATTTGACATGATATGGTGACGAGAAAAACTATAGATGTACACCGATATAGAATCAGTCAGAAAACTGCCATTCTTCAAAGAATGCGGCTCTCTTATACGAGTAAGAGCACTGTTACCTTTTCCTTCTCGATTCCAATGATAACAGCTTGAATAACATAGAATATAAAATCTACGAAATCACCAAAGCAAACGCACTCTAAAATCTAAAAAATATTTTTAGCTTTAATAAGATAAACGCAGGGCATGATCTACATTCACTATTATATGGCACAAGCTTTGATGAACTTTCGTTACATACTGAGAGATACCTCTGGTTTTAAAGCAAGAACTACCCTTCGTACCGTATTTTTGGTGTCTTAGCGGGGAGGTAATCCTACGATCACTTCTTTATGGACATGTTGCCGAGTTGAAATTGTAAATTGTACAGTTGAAATTTCTCTTACTTAGATATGACTATGTCACAAAAAAATGTTATTAACTTACGGATGCCTCTATATGCATAGAAAACGATGGTATTTGATTACCTTTTTGCTTGGAAAAATATTGTCTATCTGTCTACACGATAGAGATTTACTCACACTTTCTGGTCATACATTATATTGTAGCTACGCCCAAGTCCCACATTAAAGAGCCATAGAACTTTTTTTTATGACAGGAATTCAGTTTGAATCAAAAATCTGTATCATTTTGAAGAATGATTCATGAGAAAAAAAAAATTTTGAATACGACTCTAGGCATATAGCTTCTGTTTTTGGCGAAACGCATTCTGTTGGTCCCATGTTGGGTCACTCTTTTGGGGCATTTGGAGCTATGTCTCATCAATAATGCGCCAAATATTGGTTTTCAAGGCCTGAATAGTTTGCGATTTAACAACATACACCAGGGTATTTTAACTCCTTGAGTGCGCGCTAATTTAAAAAACAAAAAAAAAAGTAAAGTGCACCAATATGTGGTACGAAATTTATCCACAACAAGGCGGATAACGTATTGGTTGATTATAAGAACCAAAAGAATTAAGTAATCTTTTATATTGAATACGCATTTTCGATATAAGTTTAAATAATACAGAAGCGTTTTTCTGATATTAATACTTGAGATATATGTAAAAAAAAAATTTTAAATTCAATTTTAAGAAAGTATAATTAATACCGGATCAAAATAGTGGATTAGTGCAAAAACAATATTTTTCATAATCTCTCATCTAAGCATAAATTAATCTTTATTTGCATCATCAATCGTAAGTATATAAAAGCACTAAATCATTCGGTAATTGCGGTAATTGTGTTTATTACAATCGGTGCTTCACAGATGAAGGAAACAAAACAGAAGTAATAAATAATCTGTTACTGTTGGGTGACTACGTCATCGTATTTTTTTATTTATTTGTGTAATTGTAATTTTTAATGCATTCAATTATATTCATCCAACTTATGTAAATTCGCATATGACATATGAGGCGTTCTTGCTTTACAAAATTTTAAGTTTTAGATTTTATCGTCATCTTGATTTTCTGTTTTATTTTATTTATTTTTATTCTTTTACTTACTCTATCCCATATATATAGGAACACATGAAACGCACAATACGGCACCCAGATTGACATAAGGATAATCCAACCCGTCCGACTAATCTGTTGTCTGGTCACAGCCCAACCTTTGGCCAGTAATAACAATATGAGCATAAACGACGTCTACAAAATTAAGAACAAAAAAACAAAGTTTTCAATTAATTTCAATTTGCAAGAGGACACACATCATCATCCAATTTCTACTTACTCTGCTAAAAATATCCAAAATATCACCCGCCGCCTCCACATTGGGTTGTCCGATTCCGTTCAATGCAAAATATATTAAATGTGTCGTTATGAATGCCAAGCTTACAAATTCACTGATTAAGCTGATCGTAAATAGTTTTGTTACTGGGTGCTTTTGTAATCGTACTGCGTAAATTTGCATTGGTATCAGAACAAGATACACCAATAAAAAGATCAAATACATTTCCAATAAATTTTGCTGATCAAAAGAAAATTGAAAGGTAAGTGGATGTGAGGCCGATTGATTGGGATTGCCGTTTACAAGACGGATGTCATAGTTGAGTGTGTGCATGTTACGATCGGTAGCCGGTACACGATTGGTTAGTCTTGCTGGATCATATGCATGCCATTGACATGTAGTTCGATTCCGATAGCAGGCAACCATTGCCATATACCAGAATCTGAAATAAAAAGAAAGTAAGGAAAAATAAAATCATTGCTGTTAATTTTTATAAATTAGACTACGCTTTAAAAAAAAGATTTGTGACTATCATCACCATTAGATGTCATGCCGATTTTATATTTATTAACTTCAAAGACATTGCTGAGAATAGGAAATTCCAAACTTTTAAATTTGAGTGACAGTGCACCCAATTGATAGTACTAAATGGAAGTAAACTAGATTTCATTTGATTACTCGCCGGCAATTGCAATTACTTTAAGTCATATGATGATCATCATGTTAGAGCATTAGGTTTATTTATGCAATTCTCGTCGCTTTCTTTTGTGATCCTGAACGGTTTGAGTGTAATTTCAGTACATCGCCTACATATTATCATAAAATATTATTTCTAAGTACATGCAGATGTACATACGTCTGGTTTTGCCATTTGCATACTTGTGGCAGCGAATATTTTTTTATTTTATTCACGCCACTCACACCATTGACGATTTTTTCCAGGCTTTGTTGTTCATATTTATATTCAAACCATCTGCACGTTATCTATAAATTCTCACGATAAGTAGGATCAAGTTTCATAATTAAAATCAAAAGTTATCTAGCAGGTTTAAGTTGATTCGACTTTCATAGAATTTTAATAGTATATATGATTAAAAATAAAGGTATGATTAAAAACAAAAACCATAAAACGTAGGCCGTTTTTTTTTTTTTAATTCACTCAAGTAGTCCACAGTTTTATATCTCTTTTCATCTTGTGCTCATGACATATCTTACCTTTGAATAACTAGGTGATTAATGGTTTCAATTACTTGTGTTAACTTTATCACCAGCGGTGCAGGTGTTACTAAAAGACCAATCTTTATATGATATCGAAAAAATTTATGGCCTAATTTCTATTAATATGTACGAGTATAGGTACATATAAATCTAAGTGTTCGCTGTTTTGTGCGTAAAGTATTTCTACGTGATTTTTTAACTCATTTCTATTTTTTTTTAACATGAACTCAGGTTAAGTTCACTTTCCGGCGTCAAAAATGCCTCAATTCAATCAGTTTGCTTCAAGTGACAAGCAAGCTTCAGACCGACTTGGCTAGATAATAGCTTCCAAACTAACTCATGAGGAAATAAACATACGAGTGTTTTCTTTTTTGGTTATGAATCCGCAAAGGTGATAATTTAATTTCTTCTCTTGTCCGAAAGTGCAACATGTATGGTATGAACGTTATGGCCTTGCTTAAAAGAAGGCACAAACAAAAGATCCTTCTATATGGTATACATATGTCGATTCTCAAGTCGACGGGAGACCCCGATCAAATATTTTAACTTTTGAGCACATTGAATATATAAACGGTTTTAACTAATTAACATCTTCAGTTAGTGTGGTATTTTACTAATTGCCTACATTTTATCACTCCAAGATGTCTGATCATTTATACGCACCAGTGAAGTATCTTTTTCTACCGTGTTATCCCTCAGGAATCGAGGGATACTTATGAGATTTGAAAAATCGTGTTGTTGTTTTTGGCTTATAAGTCTTTCATAATGTTTTTAAGTATGATGTTAATAAGTCACATCTTTGTCTGACATCAAGGTTTTGTATGAGCTTTTCTCTGATCTTTAGCGAACGTTCTCCATCGTAATTCTGAATATTCTAACGATTCTTTATATATAAATATACCGCTCAGAATAATCAGACATTCGGACATGTAGAAGAACTCAAAGAAACATTCTATGGTAGCATCGTTTATTTTCTTCAAGGGCATGATCGCTTATCAAGCCGAATTTAACGTTGATTTAGAGTTCTACAATGGACTCGCGAAAGTTCAAGCACTCAAATAGGTACTGCTTTTGTTCTTTGTATGAATCTGCATGAATCGCCGTTTTACATTTCATTGGATCAACTGTAATTCCGTCAGTATCAGAAGCTATTGGTTACTTTCCAAGGCCACGCTCTTCCTGATATGCCTTAGACAAAAGTATCGGAATCATTAATCAAGGATATAAGGACTGCCATTCATCCGACAGCATCTCCATGTCAGCACTTTGATTAGTCTTAAAAAATGCTTACATAACGAGCTCCAAATACGTTTGTAATTCATATGATCAATATGCGAATTCATCCGCCGCATTGTGAGAAATCATAAATCAATTTTTTTATGTTTCAAAAATACCTTAGTTCAATTTTCGGTCAGAAATAGTCACACGTAAGAATTATGAATTTTTCTGTTTAAAAATGTTCAGGTAAACAGTTTTATGATGCACTTTGATGCATAAGTTTAAGTTCTGGAAAGTTATTGTAGTTATTATGCTCACTTTGCCCACATATTTTTCTGTTAATGTGAGCAAAAACAAAGTAAAAAACCAAGGGGATAAAATATAACCTTTTGAAATTCTAAAGCCAATTGAGCTCTAACGCAATTTCACAAGTTGCATCAGAGCGATGCAACCTTAATTTTATTATGGAATTAAATTAAATTATTGTAATTAAATTAAATTAAAAAAAAAAAACCGTCTCTGGGTATGTCCACTTTTAGGAGTTATAAATGAAAAACAGCGACTTTTTTCTTTGCAATATTTAAAGGGTGAAGCAACGTCGTTCATGTGACTACCATAAATTATGTAGCAAGCGACCATCAGAAGTTCAAAATTATCGATGATTCTTTGAAGAATAGGTGGATTAACGGTCGCAATTTCAGTTTGAATGTTATGTTTGAAACCCCTGCGGATTAAGGGCTAGAATATACCCGAGGTAGGCATGCTTGTCGAACGCGAAAATTCTGATCTACGCGCCAGACTCCAAAATATGGAATTTAAAGAAGGCAAAGATAACAAACGCCGTGGTGGCCGCACCAATAACAACAACGTTAAAAATAACAACGTGCAAGTGAAAAGTGGAAAAACTTGAATCACCTGATCCTGTCTCAAATGTTTTCTCAGTAATCCTCGAGAGACTAGAGGAACTGACTAAAACAAATAGGATAATAGTCGAATGGCTTCTCAACCTTGAAGCAGATCTGTGTAACTAATCATGACAAAGAAGCACAATATTCTTGCGTAGAACGGCCTATAGAAAAGGCTTGATGAACTAAATATTTTTATTTAGAAAAAAAGCAGTTGATATATGTTTAATAATTTAAGTACGCGTAAAATTAAAAGTTTACCCCGACTACCACGCTCATCATCCATCGGGAAACGCAAGAGGCGGATCATCCCAATTTATAAAGGACTGCATTGCGCTGCGAAATAGAAAAACACGAATTCATTGATCTATTTAACTCTCTTGAACCAATCTTTCTTATTGGTGACGAGTGAAGTGAAGCACACTTTTTGGGGCTCAAGATGTATCTCACAAAAGGGCTGGCATGGAATGTGGTTGGCAATTTTACGCAACTGGTGTACTGGCCTTTGGATGTCGCCAAAACACTCGATCTGATAGATTTCTTTATCGGAAAATTAGTATAAGCGCTAGTTACGTCAAAGTTGAAGAAAGCTTAAATCTCTCCTCTGATCATTCTCCAATAATCCTTTAATTGTGAATCATTGGTTAAGAAACAAAGATCACTCCGATTATCTAGCAAAAAAACTCACTGGGAAGATTTCCAAATAGAGGTTGTCGATAATACTGAGTTAAAAGTACCGCTTAGGACGCCGTATTTACTTGAAAAAGAAGTTGTAAGGTTTGTTGAAGTCAGTCATACAGCAGGCGGCCAGGAATTAAACTCCACGCGAATCGAACAAAGTTGCCAGTATCGGCAAAGATACTCGCCGGAAATCATGGAAATGATAAGGAAGAAACGAAGAGCGTAAACCGCTGACTGAAATCAAGTCATACAGACCAATATCGCTCCTCCCGATTATATCGAAGGTCTTCGAGCGAATCTTACTTAATCGTCTTAAACCGATTATTGACACAAATCGCCTCTTGCCCGATGATTAATTAGGCTTTAGAAGCCAACACTCTACTGTTGACCAAGTGCATCGAATAACCGATGTTATTGAACGAGGCCGTCTGAAAAGGACTAAGCCTCTCGATTTAGTGCGGTGATCAGCAGCGCTTAATTTTTCTAGAACATGGGAAACTTCAATGAAAAATCGCCTGCAAAATATCTTATTAAAGCAAAATAAAACGCAAAAGAAGAACTGCTTGTTGAATGTGAACTCAGTCGTAATCTGCATAATAAGCACCGGGCTTATAGTGTGTATGAGATTTCTCGCCCACCCACAAATAAAAAAAATAAAACAATTTATGTTTGAGATCCCGAATAGTCCCTGGGTTATTGGCATAGACTTTACTTTTCAAATAATCCCACAGGAAGAAATGTAAAGATGTCAAGTCGGATGACCTTGGAGGTCAATCTATTTCCCCTCTAACCGAAATAATGCGATCTTCAAATTTCGTACGAAATAAATTGATTGGTTGATAGCCTGTGTGGTCGGTAGCACCATCCTATTGAAACCAGAGATCGTCCAGACCCAATGAAGATCAACTTTTAAAATTCGACGTAAAGTTCCTGGCTGGCTTTGAACACTTTCGCTCAGAGTGGTGATGTTTTAGCGTGTACGTGATAGCCGAGCATGCTGATACGCATACCAAACCCCATATCGAACTAGTTTCTTTAAAACGCTTCACCATTGCACGAATTCCGTTCTTACTAGGGCGATTATGTTCACGGAAAAATTCACGAATTTAACGAAATGTTACTTTTACAGATTGCTCATTTTCGTAGTAAGATTGTATAAAAAAATGCGTTGTTGCGTGATCAATCACATTGAATTCAGTTAATGACAGTAATTGACAGCCAACATCCACACCATCATGGTGTGCTACAGCTAACCAGAGTGCTTGCATTTTGCATTTTCTCTGCACTAACAAAAAACGTATATTCTCTTCACGCTGTTATCATTTATTCCGTTACACTTAGCGATAGAATCTTAATGTTGACAAAAATGATTTAAAGTTACTAGAAGCTATTGTTAAGCACAGTCTTGGGTTAAACAGTTCAGGGCAATAATAATGCGGACCTACAAGCTTCTCTTTCAGTGTTTTTGTGAAGACCCGAAAGTGAATGTAAAAGATTGCTCCACTGCAATACAGTGGAGCGCTATAATAAAATTAAAATCTTGTTAAAGGATTCGACGACGGAGTTCTTCTCCTTCACCCCGAAGGGGCAAAAGCTGCAAGGATTAGAACCGTCTACTGATCCGGAGGAGCTCTTAAAGTTGCTCAAAGAGAAAGAGTGCGACGGACTCAATTTCGTAGGAGTCAAGCCATTCACTACAGCCAGAGCCAAAAGGGAGAAACTGAAACTACAGTTCTTTCTGGTTCAGCTAACTCCCGATAGCAAACTGAATGGTCTAAGGAGTATTAAAGTCCTAGACTACCAGATTGTACACTGGGAAAAAGTAAAACGGAGCGATAACATGTTGCAATGTGTTCGCTGTCAAAGGTTCGGACACGCCGAGTCGAACTGCGAAATGCAACCTCGATATGTCAAGTGGGGTAAGAACCACAAATCAGAAGAATGCGCTCTGGGTAGGGATGGAGCGTCAGAAAAAAGCCAACTCTCTTGCGTTTTATGTAAGAATACGGGACACACCGCAAGCTATCGGGGTTGTCCCAAATTCCAGTACATAAAAAAAGAGTAAATCTGGCTCGGCAGCAAAAGGTGGAAGTTAAGCGTCTACCAGTTCAAATTCAAACACCAGCCGTTACTCCCCTAATTACACGCCCAAATGGCGGCAGGTAGGGGGAATATGGCACAGAAAGCAAAGGTTGCTTCTCAGGCCCCAGCGTCGAAAGCACCGGAACCCGGAACTGACATGCTAGCTATCTTGCTCTTTATCCAGGGGTAGATGGCTCAGCTTCAACGTCAGATAACCGTACTACCGTGGATCAAATCTACGCACTGCTGCCGGGACTAACGCACCGCCAGTCGTAATGGGTACGTACATGGCGGAGCAAACCCTGAAGATCTTTGCAGTGAATGTTAATTCACTGATTAGAATAGAGCGATTGAGCTGCACTATTCAAGTTGCTTAAAGACCAATCCCCTGATGTACTTTTGGTTAGCGAAACTAAGCTTACCAAAAGACACAAAATGAGGCACAGAAGGTATAAAATAATACGAAGAAATCGACCCAACTCCATACAAGGAGGAGGCGTTGCGATCTTCGTAAGAAAAGGTATACGTTTTAAAAGAATATAAAGTCATGTAGTGCGTAGGTTTCAGATGCTTGAAGCATGCATCGTGTATATCCCTCTCCGTAGTGGAAAGCGGTTGTACATGGTGTCTGTTTATGGATCTAAGGCTACTCAATCCACGCTATTCATCTCAGAGCTCGATACACTTTCGATTTCTGAGACTGGAATTGGAGGAAAACTATTTTATTATCGGCGGAAATTTCAACGCCAAACATAGTGATTGGGGAAATAATACACCAAATACTAGAGGAAACCTGCTATTCAATTGGTGGGTTCAGCACAGTATATTGTATCGACTCGGCCTTAAGCCGACGGATAGTCCGTCGTTTCCTAGACATGGGCCCTATTTGGATCTCCTGCTGTTCGACTCACGAATACATCTGACTTGCACTAACCAACAAACTGTGAACTGTCTTCGTATCAACAACGTAACTACTGACGCACTGCACCGACATAAAAGTTAACCGCTGTCAAATCTAAAAACCTTGTACAGACAGTTTACTAACAGACACAAACCGGAGATCATGGCATTAAAGTCGTCGATCAAAAAGGCAACAAACCAGTGCACTAGTGTCTGCCTGATTGGCTTGAAAAAAGCCTTCGATACCGTATGGTTAGAGAGACTCTTCTTCAAGCTGAACAGGCTGGGCATTAGTAAACCACCTCTGTATATTCTTTACAACATGTTTACAGATAGACAGTTAATCGTGAAAAAAGGCGATGTGACTTCTGCTAGAACATTTTACATTAAAAACGGTCTGCAAAAAGGTGCGGTAAATTCGCCGATCCTGTTCAACATTTACACAAGTGATCTGATACGCTCACTTCACCATGCCATAGCGTACGCAGACGACTTAATCGCGTACAGATCAGGTCCAAAGATTAAGGTCATTGATATACTTTTGCAACGTGACTTTAACAAAATTAAGCGATATTGCGATGACTGGAAGTTGAAAATCTACTTTCAGAAGTCAGAAACCATTTTGTTTAGGACGCCTTTGTCTAGGGCCTCTGGGGATACAAGAAAGAATTAGCGAAAGTTTTCGATCGTTGGGCAGCACGGGCAGCCACTTGCTTGTCGAAATGTAGTCAGATACCTTGGGATCTGACTAGATCAATATCTGTATTTTAACAAACTTATAGATGTTGCTCTGGCCAGAGCCAGAGGTGCTTTTGGCCTTACAAAAAGACTGTTTTATAACAGCCAACTCGATGCGAGGGTAAAGTTGATCTGCTACACGGCCCTTATCAGGACAATGCTTGTATTTGGATGTCCCGTTTGGTTCAACGTGAGAGCAAGTTTATTGGAAAAGATTCGGGTGTTCGAGAGGGCTTGTCTTAGGACTTGTCTTAGCTTATACAAAACACCAGAGTCTGAGTACATAAAATTCTATCCTTATGAGGTCTTTTACAATAGGGCGAACCTTATAAGAGTTGATTCGAAGGCACATTGCAAGAGCAATGACCTCATCGAATAACCTGATCTCCGGGGCTTACTACTCGTTTCATATGTATCACAAAAGAGTACGCTTTGACGGCTTTATTCCTCCAGAGGCGTTCCTCTACCTAGATAAAAAAGGTCTGATTCAGGATAGATTAGCGGTGCCGTTAATCTTCCACGTAGCTCGAACAGCTGCGGACAGACGACTCAACTACGACAGAGACGTCGTACACGGCAGTGCGGAACGTCTCCGATTCAGTAGGTCAGTAGGGAGTCGCGCCATGAGGAATGTTGCTCAGCAGCACCAAAAAAAAACAAAAAAAAAAAAAAAAATACAAAAAAAAATTAAATAACAAACAGAAGTGGGTAACTTTCTACAAAAAAAGGAATAATACCTAGAATAAGATAATTTAAGTAAGCTTAGCTGATTAATGTTTATTTTAGGTAGTTTTAATTTTTAGCTTTAAGTTTTATAATATAATAAAAAAATGTTAGTTTACTAAGTTTTTAAATTAAAAAACAAAATTTTTTTTCTTAGTTTTAATTATATTTAATGCAAAAAATTAATATTGTACTGCATGTTGAAAGACAAAATAGAATTGTTGATATTGAATTGATAATAATTGATAATAATAATAATAATCTAAGTTCCCCAGTTTTGAATAGCAGTGTCACTTTTTCCGAATCAACTTTTCCACTTACATGTGTAGACGAAACGACGCTGGGTAATATTATATTAAGTGTCAAGTCAAATCCCTTAGGTTCGGATAACATTGCTCCTAAATTTGTAAAAATTCTGCTTCCTGTTATTTTGCACCAAATCACCCATTCAATTTATACAATTTAAACAACTTCAGTTTTTCCGGATAACTGGAAAACTGCGAAGGTTGTACCCTACCAAAAGCACCAAGCGGATCTTCCGTAGAATATCGGCCTATTGCCATTTTTAAGTAAAGTCTTTGAAATTATAGTAAGTGGTCAAATAAAAATATATTAAAGGGCTAAGAATATGATATCTAAATACCAGTCAGCCTCAGCCCTCTTAAAAATCTGTAAAGATTTACGTGCCGGTTGTGACAATGGTATGCTGGAATTAATTATTTTTAGATTTTTTGAATCAATTCCTATTTGATGACACTTTATGCAAGTTTTTGTCTTCGTATCTTTTCAACAGGTCTCAGTAAGTCTTTTATAGGAATGAGCACTAATCTTGCCTGCACGTCCCCGCAGGTGTACCGCAGGGATCTGTTTTAGGACCCCTCCTGTTCACTTGTTTCGTAAATGACATAACACAATGTTTTCACGTTTGCAATTACCATATATACGCAGACAATGTACAAATATATATGCTCTTTCTGAAAGCAAACAAACACCAAGCGCTTGACAATCTTAAAAAAGAATTAAAAGAAATCCATAAGTGGTCATCAGATAACGGTCTTAAGCTTAATTCAAATAAAACAAAGGCATTGATTATAAATGCAGGACGAAATACAGATGTTTCCCACCACTGAGTTTTAACGACTCACCTATAGAGTAAGTGGTCAACATAAAGAATCTTTGAGTTTATTTTAATTGTAACTTAAATTGGAATGTACATGTTAAAAAAAACTGTATCTAAAATTGATGAAGCTCTAAGAGGACTTTGTCCCACTACAAGTTTACTTCAAACCAAAACAAAATTAAAACTTGTTAATCCAATCATACTATATGGTTGTGAAATAATATATTTGCAAACATGGATTAGGAGTCCGCCAGAAAGTTAACGGTTGCATACAATTCATGCGCGAGATACATTTTTAATATCAAAGGACACGAACACATTTCCGCCTATACCAAACAAATTGCCGGTTATTCTCTGATTGCTCTTACGAAATATTGAACTATGCTGTTTTTTCACAAAATTGTAACCAAGAACGCACCAGAATATTTACTTGGGATGTAAAATTTCCGACAAATCGAAGAACTTTGCAACTGATAGTACCTAGTTGCAAGTATTTAAACAGGTCTCGACAATTTTCTGTTCATGGGATTCAGCTATCGAATCGGCTGTCCTTAAGGATAAAAGGCATGAGCAACACAAATAATTCGGATAAAGAAGTATTTAAATATTGTTTCGAAAATTTGAGATATTTCAAATATTTTATTATTGGCTTGAAGTACAATCAAAACATTTATGAATGGAACTCGACTTCATTCATATGGCCACCGCAGGCACGTTTGCAGCTGTCGATTCTTTGGACCCAATTTTCAACGACTCGGCCACACATTTCGGCCGAAACGGCCGCTATTTTGCGTTCAATGTTGGCTCTGAGCTCTTCCAACGTCGTCGGCGTGTTGGCATAAACCAATGACTTAACGTAGCACCAGAGAAAATAGTCAAGCGGCGTTAAATCGCACGAACGAGGCGGCCAATCGACTGGCCCATGTCTTGAGATAACACGCTCACCATACTTACTCTTTAATAAATCGATTGTAGCGTTTGCTGTGTGGCTTGTGGCACCATCCTGTTGAAACCAGGTCCAAGTCCAAATCTTCCAATTCGGGCCAAAAATAATCGATGGTAATGGCGCGATAACGCTGACCATTCACAGTAACGTGACGATCGTTATTGTCGACGAAAAAATATGGCCCGGCATGCAAGCCGCACCAAACAGTTATTTTATGTGGATGAAGTGCTGATTTATGAAGCACATGTGGGTTTTCACTCCACTAATAACGCATATTTTGCTTATTGACGAACCCATTGAGCCAAAAACGAGCTTCGTCACTGAAGATGATTTTGCGATGAATTTCATCATCTTGGCGCATCTTCTCCAGAATCCAATCGGAGGATGTACGTCTGAATTTAAATAAATTAAACATATATGAAAATAAGATAAAAATAAAGAAATTGATAAAATCCATGATACTACATTTTTAAATCAAGCTGAAACCACAAGTTTTTCAGCAGAAGAAGCGTTATTTATTTATTATTGGACTTAGGACTTTCGAAAGTTAAAAATTTAACATTAAAGGGAAGAAGGAGAAAGGGGATGAATATCAGTTTTATTTTTGGTACAGGTGCCCACCATTTGGTAGACATTTCAATAAGTTGGACTAAAAAACTTAATGCCATCTAACTGGAATATTACTGAAACTTCGGCTGAACCAAGCCGACGAGACATTCTAGATCACACTGCAAATAAAATTTTACAAACGATAGGTGCAGAAAAAAATAGATTCGTGTACCTCTTCCACTTTTGTTCTTTATACACTTGGCTTTTCGGGTCAATTGTAATTCAAATAAGGTTTTGTTTTTCGGAGAACACAACAGAGCTTTCCGATGGTAATTCATTTTTTACATCGTTAATGCCATTAAAAACTCTTTTCAAAAGATGAGTAAAAGTAATAATAACAAAAGTGAAATTTCGAAAATATGAAAGAATCCTAAGCCATCATCAACTTATATCTGTCGACCTGTTAGTTTTAAATATATTATAGATCGATAAGAAATTCAAAATGAGGATAGAAAGTTAAAAAAAGAAATTAAAAACCGAAAAGAAACAATTCCAAATAAATATGGTAAGGAAATCAGAATTAAGCATGAACTTTTTGTTACAATAGTAAACGTTAAAATGGCTCAACATATATCCGGTAACAACATCAAGCGTGAGGTGAAACATATGGACCAAAATTATAAAAGAATTTTTAAAAGTGATATAATTGAAGTTAAAAATAATCCTGAGTTCGGTATATCATATTTGCATGCAAATATTCGTCTTATAGAGTTTCTACTAAACTTAGCATTTCAAAAAGTTATTAATTTTGAAAAAGCTTAAAAAACAAAACGAAAAAGGAACAATTCAGACAGAATTTTGGGAAAAAATTGGATTCAAAAATACTAATGACTGAAACACGACAATTTTTTGAGAATTACGAAACCATTACGGAAATACATAATATTAAAGTTGAAATAGTACGAAATATTTTAAATTTAATTAACAGAAACTATACTAAGGACACGTTAATAATGCTCAAAACATATTATGCGCAAAAGTATATAACACCAACCGTACAGGGGGAATGGGGTATGTATAATTGGTTCCCATAGTTTGTCAATAGTAGAGCTTTCAGAAGAGGCTCAAGATGCCAACCATAAGCTATACCGAAAGTATCGGTTAAGCAACACCTGCAAAATGGCAAGAAAGAGAACAAATGAAGATTTGTTTTGAAGATGCTGGTGTCATCAGACCAGAAATCACAACAAAAACCTGAAATTAATGATAAATGGCCTGAAGACATTCAAGAAAATTTTCAATAACAAATTATTATGTTTTCATAAAAATAAAATGAAAAAAGTTACGAAAAAATCTCAGTTAAATTGAAAGTTACAGAGGACCACCAAATTCAATATTTTCCTCACTGTGCGCCGTACCTGTTCCTTCTGAGGTTCTATAATTTTTCTATAAATAATAGAATTAATGGAAAGTGTCGAGCCGTCACGTTTAATGATATATGCAGCCAATGATAAGCCATATTTCAGAAACTTGTACAAATGTTTTTTTTTTTTTTTGACAGATACTGTGTACAGTTGATAGAATTTCTTCACTCTGTTTTTCAGCGTGATTGAAAAAGTGAGAGATGAAAAAAAGGGCAGCGGAAGGTATTCCTGATAAGCTACTTATTTATGGTGGAAAATTTCGCTTAGGATAGGTAATCATGGACAGATTAACGCCACAACTATTTTAAATAATTGAAATTAATTTCCAAAATCGAAGCTCTGTTCGTGAAACTTATATTCACGCTACTGGATACTCAAAACAAGAATGAGAACAGTGCGTTCAGAAGAAAATATTGCGGCTGTCGAAGCTAGTATTGAATATGACCCCAATTTATCGATTCGTCGTCGTTCTCAATAACTTGGCTTTTAACCATCCACTATCTGGAAAATTCTGCGTAAAGGTCCAACCGATGGAAGAGCTAACGCCGCGTGACCATTAAGTGCGTCGGGTGTGATAGTGATAGGGCTTTAAATCAACTGGAAGTAATGAGGTTAATTTCTGGTTAAACGGCTATGTAAACAGACAGGATAGCCGTATTTGGAGCGAGGACAATCCTCAAGAAATTAACCAGATGTTATTGCATTTAGAAAAATGTATGTCAATGTACACCGGTACAATGCGACGATCAACTATTTTTTTCCCCTAAATTTGCGTGACATGAATCAAAGAACTGTGTTCCAACAGGGTGATGCTCGACCCACTCCACATCCATATTAAAGCGAAACTATGTTTGAGTAATACTTGGGGCAGCCGTGCTAGACATATATGCCCAAAGCTTTTTCAAAGTATTAAATAGCGTGAAATACTCTTTCGAATGGATTTAATAAATTTTCGTCGAATTAATTTTTGTGTTTTATTTAAACAAAAAAGTCTAATGAATTTAAAAACAGACACTTTACATATATCTTCATTCTGATAGGATTTCTTCGTCATTCTGAATAGATAACACCCGAAGGACGGTATGCCATACTGTCAACGTATTAGACTTGTTTTAGCTTCTCAAGCTGATAATCACACCGTTGGTGTGCACCCTCTCTAAACTCATTAGAACACAGTGTCATATGATTTTTCGTAGACTGACCACACGATTAAATAAAAAATTCTTAGAATACCATATATGAAATATGTACGTAGCTAATCCAAGCGGACAGCTTCCTTAGGAATTTTAGCTGGCCGTTGTTATAAATACAAATACTATCCTTTATTGGAATAAGGTATATATCATTCATTGGATTAAGATTTTCAAATCAAAAGAAAAGGTGAAATACGAGCCGAGCTGTAAAGGGGCTGTCAGGATTAAGGAACTGTTTTTTCGGTTTTACAAGACGTTGGGTCATTTGTGGGTCATTCTCACGCTCACATATTTATAATAAAACTACACCTAACAGCTTTTTGAATAAGGTCAATCTGCTTGTTTTATACCTACCAGCATTTTGAACGTTTCCAGATTGTGTCGTGTACATACAATCATACACTTAAGCGCGTCGAATGGGACCAATCCACTTTCGCACTAGTGTAGTAACAAGAGTACTCAAAGATCTCAATAAACACAAATCGCCTGATGTATTTGGTATATCCATCGATCTTCCAATTAGGTCTTCTTTTGCGCTTGCAAAACCAATGCGTACGCTTTTTCATAAACTCTAATATTTTGGACGCTTTCCAAAGAGTTAAGAAGCAGAAATTATTCAGCCCGTGCCTAGAAAAGGCGATTACTTTTTTCTCTCCTCCTACAAACCTAATAATTACCCAACTTTATTAAATCACTTTTTGCGGAATCACATGAATTGGAATTGGTGTACAGCCCGTGAGTGTTGGGGCGAAAAACTGACGCTTGCGGAATCGGTCTTCTGCTACACTTTCAAAACCAGTTATGTTTAAAGAGAAGTGGTCTTTGTTACAACACGCACTGAAGTTTTGATGACCTTTTGCGCAGACTGTCTTTTGATTTTAATGCTCTGACACCAGAACTTCTATTGCTGCGAAAATGCGAAATCAATTTTCAGGAATGTGTTCAGAAATGCTTTCAACTAGAATACGAATCAGGAATCATGCAGTTAAGTCTGCACGAATTGCTTCAAAACCGATTTAGAATACGGCGCTGGTGTACAATGACATTTGATTTTGGAATAACTTCTGTCTGTCTGTCTGTCTGTATCCCAAGCGGATATATACGGAATCATCATGGCAATCAAGCCGAGAGAACACAGTTGGAAGGTTGAATTTACTTCCATGTCACAATGGAATCACGCAAAATAAAACCGCCGGTGAAATGGTTTGGCAATACTTAGATGAGAGTTTTTTGGGGCATACGTCCTTGCTTAAGGCTTTTATATTTGCAGATGATATGCCTCTCCAGTTGACGGCAAACCAACCAACTGCTTTCTGGCGTATGCGAGAGTTCGGCGACTATCCTGCTGGCTCTGTGTAAGGGCACTACATTTTTGTTAGAGTAATGACGGTAAAGAGGTATCTTTGTGAGTGTCCGACTTTACGCGCATCAGGCTTCCCGTATTCGACGCTGATATGTTGGATGCTGGTACTGTAGGAACTTTATCACTGAAGGCCTTACTTACTTTCTAAGAAAGAATGCAAAATTTTACTAAAAGGAACATACAAGGAGTGTAATGTACTAGTTCTTTACTTTTCCTTAAATTCTTCTTCTTCGTACTAGCCTCCGTTCTATGGGTGGCCCCTCCTTGTCAGTTGTCCGCTGGTCATATGACTTATTAAGTGTTTTGACAGAAATATCAAGGGGAGAGATAGGAAAAGCCCCAAAAGTGGCAGTGACGTTTTTTTATGAAAGCTTGTTCCACCATGCATACGAGTATACAGGGTGTCCCAGTTTAGGTTTTCGTTCTGATAGCTGAAGATTCCTGAAGTTATGACGAAGAAAAAATTGTATTGCAGGGGGGGGTCTATTTTCACCATCTCCTCACCATAAAGTTATTGGCTGTTAAAATGAGGAACCTCTGATTTGAAAGTAAAACTTCTTAAAAGGCCTGAATCTAACGGATTCATCTTAAGAAACCGCTGTGAAAAGTTTTGAAAGAGAATTTCGTGTGCATGAAATACTAAAATTTCGTAGAGTTCGATGAACGCCAGGCAAAATTATGAATTTTTAAAGCTAACATTTTGAAAAATCGTTGGACCAATTTCATCTGAAAAATGGATTTATTTTTTTTTTATTATTTTTTTTTTTAATCAAAACTTCGTCTTCTATTCATTATCTACGATTTTTGTGTATGATTTTTCCACCTACGAACAACAAAAGTTATTGCAACCCACTATTTCATTCAGGCAAATGAGTCACAATATAATTAGTGTGTTCATATAAAAAAATAAATTGACCAAAAGCTGTCAGATAACAAGTAAAACAAAGTTGGAGAAATAAGCCAACGGTAAATTGTCCGCTATTTTGTGGAATGTTTTTGTTTAGTTCGGTGAAAACTTTTAAAATGTTCCGATGCTTCTTTATTTACTGATTAAGAGTGAACTAGTAAAGTGTTTACCAAATGTTTAAGAAAAAATGTTTTCGATTCGCGAATACGCTGATATAATTTTTGTTTACGGTTTCTGTAATGGGGCTGCAGGGTTAGATAGATCAGAGTACCAACGGAGATATCCCAGACGGAAGATCCCTTCTGAGCCAACTTTTATCAATGCTTCTCACTGCCTTTCAATCGTCGACTCAGCATATGGGTTAAGAAGAGGAAGAAAAAATTTTAAAAGCTGTAATAATGCAGCCATCTATTAGCACCAGAAGGCTGTCAGTTGCAAACTCAAAAAACTACAACTACAATTGGGTAGTACTTTAATCGGTCCATTGCTACTTCCACATGTCCTAAATTCAACATTGTATTTAGAATTTTTTAGAGACCAGTTGCCGGAACTCCTGGAAAATGTTCCTCTTGCTCAGAGGCGAAGAATGGTTTTCCAACACGATGGAGCTCTTTGCCATTGTAGCAATAATGTAACTTCGTTTTCGAATCAAAAATTTAATGTTCCTTTTCCGTGGCCACCGAAATCCTGTACTCTTTCTGGGGAGCCATAAAAGAAAAGGTTTATTTGACTGAGATTTCAAGTCGGGAAGAGCTCCAAGAGAGAATAAATACAGTAGCAGAGGAGCTTAGAGGCATTTCACCAAACATTAATTTGCAGTCTGAAATGATCAAACGCGCTAGAACGCGCATTTTCGAAAATTTCGAAAAAAAGGGATATTAAATTTATTTTGTGACCCATTTGCCTGAATAAAATAGTGGTTTGCAATAACTTCCGTTGTTCGTAGGTGGAAAAGTCATACATAAAAATCATAGATAATGAATAGAAGACAAAAGCTTTGATAAAAAAATTAACCTAAAAGTTGAAAATTTCGAGATAAAATAATTTCTGACGAAATTGGTCATTCGATTTTCAAAATCGACGAAATTTTAGTATTTCATTAACAATGAAATTCTATTTCAAAAATGTGCACATCGGGCTCTTAAGCTAAATCCGTTAGAAAGCTACGGCCTTTTAAGATTTTTTTTCCTCAAAATCAGGGGTTCTTCACATTAACGCCCTATAACTTGAAGGGGGGTGAAAATAGACCCCCCCCCCCCTATGCGATGCAATTTTTTGTTCGCCATAACTTCAGGAATCTTCAGCTATCAGAACGAAAAGCTAAACTGGGACACCCTGTGTATACATCTTATTGTCTAGTTATTCTCATTCCTCTCTTCTTCCTGTCCTTGGAAAAACTCTTCGGTTTTATTGTTGAATATGCATGAAATCCTCATATGATCAATTTATGAAAAGCTGCTCCTTCGTGCACATTCATCATTTTCTGACAAACAAATATTTGAAAGGTTGTCATCAACCCAACAATCATCCACTTTAAAATATTACTTTGAAGGGTTTTCGGGATGTTTTTCATTTAAACATCAGAAAATTGTCTCAATTTTGCTGTTAAGATTTACAAGAGTTGACACATGAGCTGAAGTGATTCAAATATAAACAAGCCTGTGAACAATTGAACAGAGCATAAAATCATTTCATATATCATCGAATCGACAAATGTTTAATAAATTGGATAATGCATTTTAGACAGTTAACATATACTAGAACATGACAAAATACTTTTTTCATCAAACATTTCCATGAATTCTTACTTACCTCAAACGACTTAAATCGAATTTGTACATTCATCATTGAAAAGGAAAATTCCAACAAAAATCTCCTAAAACCGCATAATTCTAAGGCCACGCAGCAAGCGACGCAAAAAAATTAAAATATATGAAATCCTATTCATCGCTGAGTGACTCTGTAGAAACACGAACAAAATAATTGTGGAATGTTTGGTTTCAACTGTTCAAAGCCGCCCGGTCTTATTGTAGGACAGTCAGAAAGATTACAAAAATAAATTTTTTACGAAAAGTAGGGGAATGAAGTGGGACAAATTTGTAATTTTTATTTAATTTACATAATATTAAAATATTACTTTTTGTTTAATGGCCAAACTTCCAAAAATAACTATGTGAGCTCATTCCTTATATTCGATGCTGTATGACTGCTTCTATTATGCTCATTTCTGTTGTTACTGGAATATTATCAAGATCACTCTCGCCATCGCATTTTAGTACAAAATTATTTTTTCAATTGTAAAATAAATCTATAAATAGCAATACGATTTTCATGAAAAATACTACGAGGAATAACTATTACTAAAAACGAATCATTAGTCGCGTTTTCAAAAGTGTATCGACTTAAATAATATTTTAATAGTCAGCTTTTACTGAGACTACAGTTTCAAGGAAACTGCTACATTTTCATCGAATCTACTGCATAACACTTTGAAGTTTGAGGTTTTATATTCACACTTAAATTTGAATTTATTTTGAAGTCGTGTGGAAATATTTGTAACTAATTAAAAATGATTCCGAGTTCCAACGAGGACATTTATATGGATATATTCAACTAATTGCGGAATCAGTTCCTTCCCGAAGAATTAAAGTATATAAAAAGAGCATAAATCCTATACACTTGGCACTCGAAAGTCGTAATAAACAAAGTCATCTGAGATTGTTTCGTACTGATGTACATTTGTTGCCTTCCTTTTTTCCTTCGTAAATGAAAAATGGATTCCATAAGATTTTTTTTTAAACTCTAATACAATATTATTTTCATCAATCAATAACTTTGTATAACGCAATACGAGAGCGGTCCCAGAAGTACCCGGCCTGACCAAGACAAGGCGATAGTGTTTCATGTATTGAAAAGTACGCAGTCTATAAAGCATATGTTTCAAGTTTGAAAGCGCCAAGTTGTTTAGTAATTGTTTGACAGCCATCAATTTTCAGCTGAACTGGATTCTACTCTGAGTGAGTCTGCTCCTTCGTTTAAAACAGTAAAATTTTGGGTTGCTGAGTTTAAACGAGGCCGTACGTGCTGCCAAGACGAGCATCGCAGTAGTCGACCAAATGAGGTGACGACTTCAGAAATGGTGAAAAAAATCCACAAAGGTACTGGATGATCGTTGACTGAAAGTGCGCGAGCTAGCAGACATAGTAGGCATTTAAAAAAGTTCGGTACATCGCATATTATTTGAAAATTTGGACATGAGAAATCTGTGTGCAAGATGGGTGCCGCGTTTGCCCACACTCGAGCAAAAACAGTGTCGTGAATGCAATGGCCAAAATTAATGTATTAAAGTTTGAATTGCTACCTCATGCACCCGCTCAGTTTATTTTCTGTCCCCAAGCTTAAAAATGGCTCAGTGGGCAAAGATTTTCCAACTATGAAGAAGTGATGTCGGCAGTTAATGGCTATTTTGAGGAGCAAGACAGTTCAGTATCGAACTTTTTGAACATCGCTGGGAAAAGTGTATAGAGCGGAAAGGCGATTATGTTATAAAATAAATAAAGTTTTTTCCAAAATTTTTCTGTTTTCTTTGTTGGGTCGGTCACTTCTGGGACCGCCATCGTATGTAGTAATTATGGGGACATAGCCGTAAAATTTTGAGTTTTTTTTTATTACTTTCAAAGGTTCTAAATGTTATGTAGAATTAATATTTAAAATATTAAGAGATTATAGAGAAGGGTAGCGACGTACAAGTAGGCCACTAAAAAAACGTTTTTATGGCAACCAACATACTGAAGAAAATATAGAAGCAGATGCAAATTCTAATGCGATTTTGAAAAAAACTGTTTAACGCTGATATTGATGTAGTGATATATAACCCACAATTATGTTAGTTATAATTTATATAGAAACTTTGTACGCATTTTTCTTGAAACAACGTTTTTGTGAATCTGAGTACACGATAATTCAAAAACGACTTGATAAATCATGTTAAAATTTTGCATACTTATTTTAAATTGTCATAATTTGTCGGTGAACCTACAAAATTTTAAATATTTTGATAAGATATAAGTTTTTTAATGTTTAAAAAAAAAGTTCTTTCGTTTTAAAACTTTCATTTGACTATTCACTTTAATTTTGAACATTTTCGAGTTTTAGCTACGAATTATATTTTTTATTAAAAGTTTGGTAATGTAAAAATGTCTAATTTTGTGCCAAATAATCGTCATTTGCGGGAAGTGTTGATTTTCTTTTTTCATTCGAAGAAAACGGCGGCGCATCGAGAGCTCCAAAAGTTTACGGAGATGCTGCACTAAGTGAAACAACGTGCCGTAATTGGTTCCGTCGTTTCAAAGACGGTGATTTCGATGTTGACAACCGTCCGCGTATTGGAAGGCCAAAATACATCGAAGATGCTGAATTGGAGGCATTGCTCGATGAGGATATGTGCCAAACGCAAGAGCTTGCTCCAGCATTAGGAGTTACCCGCCAAGCCATTTCCAAACGTTAGGAAACGCTCAAATGGGTTGTACTACCCCACCCGCCAAATTCCCTAGATATTGCGCCGTCCGATTATTACTTGTTTCGTTCGATGGGGCATGATTTGGCTGATCAGGAGTTCCGCTCATATGAAGAAATCAAAAAATGGCTTGATTTGTGAATAGCCTCTAAAGATAAACACTTTTACCGTAACGGTATTCGAGCTGTGCCAGAAAAATGGGAAAAGGTTGTAGCTAGCGATGGGCAATACTTTGAATGACTCATTTGTAACCATGGTTTCACAATAAAGTTGCATTTTCATCAAAAAAGCGATAACTTAGCTGCGCACATAATATACATATAATACATATATATGTAAAGACAGCATAAAAATACCTTTTACACAGGGAATTGTTTCAATGAAACATTCACAAAAAACACATTTTTAACAATTTTTTCTGCATTGTATTTCAATAAATTATAATGAAGGTAAAGAAATTTTTCTTAAAGTTCATGAAAATTAAACAACGCTTATACAATTTCAATTAAATTCAATTTGCAGTTTACGCATAATTTTAGTATTTTAGATATCAAATCGCATTTAGTATTGTTCTTAGTATTAAATTAGACATAGCTTCTTGTACATTAAAATTGAGCTCCATCCAAAGCCGACTATTAACTTCGTCATTGGTACAGAAATTTTGGAAAGTGTGGAAATTATACTTAACCGATAAAATTAATTTGGCAGTTGGTAAGGCCCAATGGTCTTTTCACAAATAATCGCTCAAGCGATGACGCTCAATAAAAGGGCAACCGACGATTAGACTCTAGTGCAAGACCTTAGCCGAACTCTCATAAGCCATAAATTCCACGAGTGCTATATTTTTCGACTGTTAACAGTACAACCAAACAAACATATCGTGTCTCCCCGCCTACCATTCTTATCTTGTCACTTAAAACACAGATAACAAAGTTTATTAATAAAATCGAACAAAAAAGAAATACGAAAATATTCACTCGATGTAATATCTCGAATATAAAATACTTGAATCTTTGCCAACGCATACGGATGGGGATATGAATACGGATACTGATACGGCCTTTTCCTATTCTATTCCTTGCTCAGAAGAGGATGACGTTAATTCATAGGAAAATAAAATTACTTACCAAAGCACTGACGGAGTGTACAAGAACAACATTTCCCTCTTTATGCACATCCCTAGACACTTCATACTGGGAACACGTGCTTCATTAGATAGATGGAAAAAAATGAGAAAAATCGAAAATCGATTTCAATTTAATCAAGAGTAAACTCATTTGAATTAATTGAATAAGATTTAATTATGCAATACATTCACATTGATGTCTGGTCTGGTGAATTCCCTGCGGTTTTATCGCTCCACGAATGTCGGGTCAACTTAGCAATCCCTCGGTTCATTTTCGTTTGGTAGGGAGTTTAGTTTACATTTTCAAGAATTTATACACCGACATTTAGTAAGTGCATGGTAGTGCCAAGTCAATTAGTTGCCTTGATCTTGACCATGTAATCAATATAAGGAATACTTTCAAATGAATTGACGAATTGATTTATCTATTCCCCATATGTACAGAGACCTTTTGATTCCGTAGACGGAAGTCACACAGAAATTAAATGTGATATTTAGACAGTGATTCATATGACTTTAAAAGTTGTCTATTTAAGACAAGCTTTTATCGATGACAGATTTTTAGAGAACCGTGATTTGTTCTACTAGAGATAGACTCATTCACAGTTGAGTAATCTATTTTTAACTTTAAGAACTCACTCTATATATTACTTTATGTTTTTAACTTACTCTTTACGTATTTCAATCACTTCTCACTTTCAAGATCGGAGCAGTATTTCGCAGCAGCAACTGTACAATTTGAATAGAAGACTTTTCGTACCGAAGCATTGATATCCATACACTTTGCATGTTTCAGGCATTTCAGTCAACAGATGCACAATTTTTTGTCCACAATGATGTTGCTTTATAGCTCTATTCACTGTTATATGTCCTCCACCAAAGCCCGTCAAGGCAAGCGGTACTAAAAAGCAATCGAGAAATCTTGCGTTGGAACCAATCAAGAAAATCTTCATTAACCTTCGCTAACATCCATGCTTCTGTACCGTAGAGCAAGACTGGTATGATGAGGTTCATACATAGAGTCTCATTAGTGTTTCTTGACAATGCTTTCAGAGATCAAGTGGCAAGCGTAACTCTTCGTTTGATTTCTGATGAGGTGTTATTATCGTGGTTATTAGCCGATGCGAGATAAATAATAATCTAAACTACTTCAAAATTATAACTCTCTGTTATGATGTTCCCTCTGATGAGCCAAATTTATGCATCCCTTATAGTTGACAGCATATACTCGTATATACGTGGTATTGGCCTCATTGACAAATAACCCATT
Organism: Volucella inanis; assembly: GCA_907269105.1. Lineage (NCBI taxonomy): Eukaryota > Metazoa > Arthropoda > Insecta > Diptera > Syrphidae > Volucella > Volucella inanis. The sequence continues at coordinate 100,491,735 of OU026157.1, read as the reverse complement.
TTCTTATTGTTCAGAAAATAATCAAGTTCGTAGAGTAATGCTTGCCTTACCTACCAGCTCCCCGGTAACTGCATGTGTGAAATTTTAATGGATTGCCAGAATGTGAACCTATTATGTGATATCACTGATAGTGATGACAGTCCAAATAATTGGATTACTATAATTAGCAACCTAAAGTAAGATGCAAATAACTTTTAATCCAACTAAGTAAAAGGAAAAGAAACCATGATATCTGAAAATTAGCAAAGCTTCTTCCGATAACGAGGAGAAAATCTGTAAACGAAGTCAAAGATTTTTTGCCCATTTCATTGCTTTCAAACGAAGGAAAACTTTTTGAGAATTTGACTAAATTTTACGGGTAATCAAATGTTACACCAAATAACCTATTTAGTTGCAAAATAAAGCATACACAATTAGTTTGGATCTTGATTTTGAAAAAGCCTTTGACACGGTTTAGTACAAAGGATTTTTATTCAAGCTTGTTAGACTAAACTGTCCAATGTTAATAAGAAGACCAATCTTTAGATTTCTTTAAAGCAGAATCACCTCCATCTTCAATGGAACTGAGCCCTCGGAATATTTTAGAGTTTACTAAGGTATGCCACAATTCTCAGTGAGTTCCTATATTAGAAGAACCGAGTGCCAGATACTACCACATCAGTTAGTGAACTAAAACTAAACTATAAAAATCGAAGATACAATTATTTTTTAGAAGATTACTTGAAGAAGTCCGAATTGAAAAAAGTAGTATAACATGTTTCAAAAACTCTAGTTGAAAAGGTCATTGTCTTGGGATAAATGAAATTAAGTTTTTAGAACTCCAGATTTATGGGAGTCCTATTCCACTACGAGCTGAAACTAAACATCTTGGTATTAATTTCCAAGACAGACTTCCATTTAATAAACGTGGCCGAAAAAATTTAGCCAAGGCAAAAAAGGTGACAGGTATATTAAAGCCGATACTGAATTCCAAATGTGTCACAAAATACAATATTACTGTTGTACAAAATACTCATTAGACTAGTTTTGACTCACGGTTTTAACCATGGTTTATGATTTTACACTATTAAGCCATTTATATACAATTGTGAATACAAAACTTAATTATTCTAAATTTTATTATATATCAATAAAGTTAAATTGTAAAATGTTAAACTGTGTTAATTTAAAAAGAGGTTAAAAAACTTTGATTTATACTATGCTGATTGCTACAGGGAAAAGAATTACCGCTTATTCGGATGCAGATTTGGTATATGAGACAAGAGATCTTGATTATCCGAAACGTGACCGAAGGTTTTATGACTATTCGCATCAAGGCTAAATTCGCTAACACCCCTTCAGAAGACAAGGACGACACCAAAAAATGTTTCCAAGAACTCCTCGATAAGTCTTGTAAGCAATGTTCTTAGTATGACTTGAAAATCGTACTAGTCAGTCTTGACGCCAGGATAGCAAAGGAAGACATCTTTGGTAAGATAGTTGATTAACATGTCCGACACGAAACCACGTCTGGCAACGGATTTAGGGTTACTGTCTTTGCAGCGAGATAAATATCACTATAGCAAACACACGGTTTCCTCATCTCAAAAGGACATTGCGGTCTCCGGATCATGAAACGCTATTACAAATTGATGACATTGCGATTAACGTAAGGTATGCTGTTAAAAATTGGATCATTACCATATTTCTGTTTGTTTTTATTTTATTCAAAACCAACTTGAATTTCTTTATAATACCCTATAAATTTATTTAAGCCTACAGCTATTTCCTTATTTACTTTAACTAAAATCCACATTATATACTTAACGCTAGACTTTTACATATAAAACTTAAGCTTCCTAAGGCAAGGCCTACGTGAATAGCAACTGGTACTGTTCATCACCCCACCAAATTTTATTGTAAATAAAACATTATTTAAACTTAAAAATTATTCTTATTTATTATGAGATCACATGTTTAAATATTAATACCAAAGTGAAAAATGTTTTTTTTTAGATTTTTTTATTATTGGCACATAGTTTTTAACATTATGTGAAGTTACGACAAATATTCTTGCGGTGTTCGGAGCATACGGGCGCTTGACATTTCACGCAAGAAGTTTTAACTTTTTTGTCCCATTTTCATGGACACAGTGTACACCTTGCCTGCTTCCTGAACTTTGCCGAGGGTTCATCTTCAGGAGGTTCTTGGTTAATACATATTTAACACAACCTGTAAGGTGCTTGCTAATTCTCGCGGAAAATTTTTCATCAATCGACGCTTCGTATGGGGTTCCGCCAGTTAAAAAATTGTTTAGCGTCAACATAAAGCACCATTGAGTTGATTCCAGCTTGACCAATCATTCCGTACAAGTATCGAAGTGGCCAACGACTTGTGCTTCTAGCCGGACTATATGAATGCACCATTTTATCGAACGTATCGGCTTTATAATACATTGTTGATAAAAGGAAAACAGACTTATTTTTCTGAGGTGTAAAAGAAACCATTGTGTTTTGCTTATCGAAAGCAAATTGAGAAGTGGGTGGTTGTTTGCTTATATGTGGCAAGAAAAATGGTGGAATTTCCCGCTTGTTTCTTCGAAGTGTACTGATGCTTGTAAGCTGATAATCCTTCTGTAAATCATCAGCAAGTGGAATAGATGAAAACCAATTATCATATGTAACATTGCGCCAGGAACCCTTGATACTTTCGTGATACCACATATCTTTGAAGCTTTTATGATTGTCTTTGTTGCCCTATCAGGGCTTCAAGTTCTATACTATCAGTCTGGTGAACGTAGTGTTGAACTTAATATTTAGGGGCACGTCGGTCAATTTCTTGATTGGTATATAACACAATCGAGTAAATGAATAGTTTGCTGTATAAGGATGTGAACGCACCATTTTCAGTTACGGTTTTCAATGCATCACCTCCCGCCTGTCGGCGAATAGTCACAATGTTTCTTCTTGGTGTTATTAATTAAATTTTATTACTTAAAATTAATTAATTAATTAAAATTAATTATTTAATACAACCAAAATAACGATTTACCTCGACACGCCAATACATGCAACTAACTGTCTACTCTATTAATTACAGAATAGATCGGCCGATAGAAAAAGATAACAATACAAGCAAATGATATTAGGGCTTTTCTCGCGTAGTGGGGTGATGAATAACCCCGCTTGCCTTCGAAAGATTTAAACTGCTAACTTAGCTCTATATAAAATGTACAAATTGCTTTTTTTTTTTCTTTTTTGTATTGCAAAAAATTGGAGAGATTTATATACGAATTTATATCGAATTATTTTATACATGCTTCTAGTATTCTGGAAGTCCAAACCTTCCGCGCGTTGACTCGGATCACGAACTTGTTGCAGACAAGGTACGAATGCGGATTTCCCAAGCATCACAACAAAGACGAAATATTGCGAAAAGATAGAACGTAGATGAAACGTAATCGCAAAAGACCGCTAGAATTCGCCGAAAATATATCCCGAAATCTCTTTATAGGAAGTTATAAGCCTTCAGTTCAAGTCACCTATAGTATAACATCCAGTGAGCATGGATTTCTGAAAAATAGATCAACTAGTACAAACTTAGTTGAATTCGTATCTTTTGCGCCCTCAGCACTAGAAATGGCAATGAAACCGATGTTATTGCTACAGATTTTGCAAAAGGCTTTCCATAAAATATCACATCAAGTGATGCTTTTCAAATTGTCTTCCTTCGGTTTTGAAAATGGATATCTTTTTATTATATACATACCGTTATTATAGCACTCTTTTTAGGTTAGCCTTTTCAAACCCGTTTTTAGCCACTTCCGGTGTTTCACAAGGCAGCCATGTAGGTCCCCTCTTTTTTATTTTAACTATAAACAAACTTGAGAAGATTATTAAACACTACCCCCTATCCATTAACGCCAACGACACTCAATTCTCCAAACTTATTTCTTCACTCCAAGACTCTATTCTCGATAGGTTTTTATACTTGGTGTCTAAAAAATTGCTTAGAACCTAATGCCTTCAAATGTCAATCTATGACTCTGTCACGCAAGTCCATTCAATCTCCTCCCAGACTTTATTTTCTGCATGGCCAGCCTGTAACCCAGGAATATTATTCGATAGAGAATTAAAATTCCGTTCGCATTATGATGAGACGCTCCTTAAAGCCAACTCATCAGCTGGTTTTATCAAACGATTGTCCAAAGAAGTTTGCAACCTTCATGTGACAAGGTCACTTTACATTACCCTTTTCCCGGCCTTCTCGAATATGCCAACCAAGTGTGCTCTAACTTTCAGCGAGTTCATACGTTTTGGTCTTCGAGGACTACCCTGGGATAACCCTTTTATCTTACTTCCCTATTGTGACCACCTCAAACTTTTTAACTTATATGGTCTCGAAAAACACAAACACGTAGCTGACATTCTCTTCATTCATCGACTGCTCTCTGGTTCTGTTGCCTTCCTTTGCAATTCTAACACTAACTAACATTAACCCTCGTAATTTAAGCTGTCCTCGTGTCTTCTATATTTCAACCCATCGCGCCTCCTATTGTTTTAACGAACCAATCTCTCGCATGCTTCATAAGGTCAACTTAAACATCCCCGTTTTTGATTTTAATCTGACCACGTCTCTAAATTGATCTCCTCCTAACGTACGGAAGTTTTACCAACATGTGAAAAAAACATGTCAAGGTAAGAAGCCCTGTACAGATGGTGAAGAAGGAAACTTTGTAATAGAAAGAATATGGAAAAACTGTTTGTTTTTGTTATAACGGCGACGACAAACACCCCGCCGTCAAGCAAAATACCATACACAATTCAATTTAGACGATGACAAACAATACTTTTGTCCACCTGATGAAAACGACGGTTTACCGACCGAGGTATTCAAAGCTGCTGGAAATGACTTTATGGGCAGCATACACCAACCCATTTCTAAGATCTGGTTAGAAGAGTGTATCCCTGATGAATGGAAATCTTAATATCGTTTGCCCGATTCACAAAAAAAGACACTCATTCAACTGTGTCAACTGTAGATATAAGTCTCCTCAGCATCGCATATACGATCTTATCTGATACTATGGAAACATTTAAAACCCTTCGTCAACAACCTTATTGGCCCCTATCAGTCTGGTTTCAAACCAGGAAAGTCCACAATCGACCAAATGTTTACGCTCCTGCAGATCAAGAAGTCCAAATCGATACCCACCATCTGTATACGAGAACATGGCTATATACAGTCATGGTAAGATTTGGGAATAGAAAGAAGTCACAGGAACTCAAATCCGGAGAATACGGGGGATGGGGAAGCAATTCGTAGTGCAATTCGACCGATTTGCCTTTGGTGACTAAGGTGGTGTGAGCCGATGCGTTATCGTAGTGGAAGAGCACTTTTTTTTTTTCCAAATGTGGGCTTTTTTTTTCTCAAATCAAATTGAATCGGCCCAATAAATCGACGTAGTATGCTCCTGTAAATCTTTTACTTATCGTAAAAAGTGATTAAATGAGGAAAAGTCATATTCAGGCCCATTAACGTCTAATGAGACAACGCGACGTTATATGTATACATTTACGCATATCGGCGGAGAATAGTACGAAAATACATGTAACATATATGTATATATGGTACTACTTCTTCACAGCGAAGGAGTGATCTCGTGGCGAATAGGATTTTCGAAGGGTTCGGGGACCAACTATGAGTACACGGTGCTTTTTTGAAATAAACCAGGTATCGCAAGCTGGAACATCAGCGCAATGACACGCAAAAGTTTCAAATAACATATTACGACAACGATAAATTAATATAATATGCGTTTAAGAAACCGCGTGAAAAAATGTCGGAAACAGGGCCCGCTACTTGAACTTGCAAACAAGAGCGGAAAAAATAAGACCAAAGTTGTTATCATCTAAACAGTTTAACTCGTAGATACAATCGTAAGTGTATCAAAAATTAGCTACCGACTAATGCCAATTGTTAGCTTCTATGCACCGCAAATATCTGGAACAACAGCAGAAAAACTTTGAAGAAAAATTAGTGCAAAAGGCTTGCCCCACATAAATAAAGTAACGTGGTGGTAGAAGCAAATGGTAAGGAACAAAAGATAACTTTGAAAAATAAGAGCCGAAAAAAGCGATAGCTATAGCACGTGTTATGGCAGTAGAAATATACTCTCATCACCCATAAGTGAGCTACAAGGTGTAGAAGTGCAAATTCGAAGCACGGATAAACGAAGAAAAACTCGCAAAAAATTCCGTAAAAATAGTCTTTTTTGTGATTTTTTTCAGGAAAAATATAAAATAAATCGCGTTTACAATGGGAGAAGTTTGTTGTGCTTATGATTGACTGTAAAACATGATTTTTATAGCATAATTTATTTAAAAAATAGCGGCTATATATAGCGTTTCTCAGCTGACCTATCTTTTTTGGAATGGCAGCTCCTGTAAATTTTGAATTATGATGAGGCACTAATTTTTTTTTTTTTTTTTTTTTTTTACATAACAACAGCTAGAAAAGAACATAGGATTATTTTGATATATTGATTTTTAGCCGAATGGAGCACTTCCAAAGTCAAACTTGCCAAATTCGCAGAAAAATCGCCAGAAATTTGATAATAACAAATGAACTATACCACATAAACAAACTTCATACGTACTTATTTAGAGAATATCTAGTTAAAATTTGAAGTGAATTGGTTGAAAATTGTTCAGGTTATGGGTGCGGCCAACCACTGAAAGAAAATGAATTTTTTGAGAATCCAAGAGTGGCCTAACCCCAAATAAATATACCTAAAAAGAACAGAAAAAAATAATTTCTATAACAATAATGGATTCGAACCTATATTTATAAACCGCAAAGGAAAACGGCGTTATTTGTTAAAAAAAAATATGAGCTTTACTATTACATTCTGTCAACTATGAAGGAATACAACTGGAAATAATTCATAAAGGTAAAAAAAAGTATATACAGTCGACCAAAACTAAGTATTAAGTCTTAAAATATATGGAAGTGATGGTCTCAATGGGTGTTTCTAATGTGATCAACCAACCTACTCGTGTGGATGTTAAAAAAAATACGTCTACACTGATTGATCATATTAATGTTAGAACTTTTCGATGAACATGCGATGTTATTCATAAAGATCCAAACAATCGCCACGTAATCAATGAACTGAGTGGTGTTTTTATAAAATAACGAAAAGTTAATTAACTTATCCATTGGGAGAGAGTAATAAAATTAAAAAATGTGGGCAGCTTGTACCATAACTTCGTAAAAAAATTGAGCAATGTACATATATATATTAATATAGAGGCCAGCAAGACAAAAACAATAAAAATAATACGAAAACAAAAACCGTGGATTTCGAGTGAAATAATAACAGTGTGCAGGAAGAAAAATCAGTTAAACAGAAGATATGAAACAGTAGTAGCCAAAGTTGCGATCTTGAATACAAACGTTTCCGAAACATTTTCAATATAAAAATATTCCAGCAACTAAAACTAATTTCTAAATAACCAGAATAATCCCAGAAAAACATGGAACATTATGAACGAACTTTTAGGAAGAAAGAAACCTTCAATTCACGAAGGTTATATGTTATATTAAATTGTAAATTAAATGGCCGCAGACTTGCTCCAATCTATAAGGCTGGTATAAAAATCAATATTCAAAACTACAGGTTTATAGTGTTTGGAGCAATTCATTGTTAAAATACTAATTTTATTTATAAGCAAAAATAACATTCTAGGTGAAACCAGTACAGTTTTCAAAAAACAAAATTATTACGAGATTTTTGAAATATAGTCCATGCAGGCCCAAATAACAACAATCATGTTCTGGAACTTTACATTGACATTACTTTAATTAACTTTTTTATAACCTAATTTAAGACTTAATAAAAGTCTAAGCAGAATCGATCTGAGGAGAGTGTTACTAAATTACCAGGTAATCGGTAACCCTACCGATAGAATCACCAGGGTTAAGGTATCAACAACGATAAGCCAAGTATGGCGTTCCACAAGGCTTCAAGTTGGGTCCAATTTTATTTATATTGTTCACAAGTGAGTTTTTACGAGTTTCTAAAAATAGTACTCCATTTGCATATGCGGATAATATACATAGCTATCGTAGTAAAGCATAAGGAATAAAACTGGGATGTGGAAATTATAAATATTTCCCGCTGTAGACAGATAATTGGAGACTCAAAGTATTACACCCAAACAAAAAAAAAAAAAAAAAGCGGTAAAAGATTGTTTGAAAAATCAAAAAAAAAAATATTAATATTAGTTTAAATAAAGATCGCGTGATGTTGAAAAAGTCTGTGAAACTTCAGTAAAGTCGCCGACACACTTTTTCACGAAAAACTTATTTGAAAACTTAATTGAATTGGGGTACGTGGGATTCTAATCTGACTCGAGAGCTCCCTGACTGGAAGGACAATAAAGGTGCTCTTGACCAATTCTATTAACATCATTTATCAATGACCTTTTTCGTGTCTTCAAGAAGAAAGTTGTATTTAACTTTCCATAACGATATAGTAATAATTGTAAAGCACAAAGGTTAACTAACTGCAATTAAAATTCGTAAGAATGGATTTTATATGATTTCCAAATGTACGAGTAGACATGATCAGGCTTTCGTAACAAATGCACATCATGTCGATCATCAACGTTTTACTTCAGAATTGCCATTGTCATGTTTCAACTAGAAACGGACCAATCGAAGCCGTTTTTACAGGATGCACACCAAGTTTTCAATCTGATAGTGATTTATTTATCTGCTTATCGAAAATGTCTTTATCTGATCGAGTCATTACTCCTTGCATCATGTGGTTAATTTTCTAAATTTTGGATTTTAGCAGTTTAGCAGCTTCAAGCCTGAATATATGTACTTCATTAAGATCCGATAGAAAGAATAATTGTTCTTCTCTGTTCAAATGGCTTTTCAACGCAGTATAGCACCTAGACAATAAATTTCTCCATTCTACTTATCCGTTTATAAGTTCATTTTACACATACTTTCTTTGTCCTTCATAGAAAGATAAGTTATCCCTTCAGTATTAAAGTGCCTAATGTATTTTCAGTTTTTTTCTGCTTAGGCACAGCCACAATGCCGCAGACTTTTTAGAGATGTTAGTTAAGTAGACAGCGACTTATTGATAAGTGACCACCAAACAATAAGCGTTTGTATAAATAATCAAACTAAAAGGGAAAAAAAAGAGGTGGATAAATGAGTAAAAGTGGTCAAAACAAGTAACGGCTCAATCAAGTGTTCTCTAGCAAATGGTAGATAAAAGTAGATTAACAACAGTATGGGAAATAATACAATGGGTGAAATATTTTGCGAAGGCATAAACGAAGTGATCCAACAGTTTACGTTACCATATACAACATAAAGTTTAAGAAGTCTTCTGTAAATGAGTGGTTTGGAAAAGCACTCAAACAACTCAAAATAAGAAAAATAACCTGTTTTAATAAGGCCGTATTTACTAATAGAGAAAATGACTAGAGGGAGTATAGAACAATTAGAAACAAGTATAAAGCTGAAATTAAAAAGTGAAAAGGTAAATTTATCAGTAGAAAAGTCGAAAGCACAAGAAACCAGAAAGATGTGTGGCGAAACTTAAAACAATGTGTAAAAAATTAAAATCGTTGTGATATAAAAGATATAGTATTTGACGGCGTAGTTTATAAAGTATATAAAGACATAGGAAATATATTTAATGACTTTTTTGTTGTATCGTTCAAATTACCAACTCTGTTCAATACGTCCCTTTTGTTAATTATGTTAGTAAAACTAACCCTATATTTAAATTTAAAAGAATAACAATTGAATGTATAAAAATAGCTTCAAAACAAATAAGAAATAAAACGAACTTCGAACATATGAGTCCAGTTTTGCTGGCAATTCTTAATAAGTCAATAGAAACGCCGTGTTTTCCACAATCATGGAAACACTTAATAGTGAAACCAATCGAAAAAGTAATAAATACTAACAAATACCCATCCTGTTCCATCCTGTCAATTCGTTACCATTGTGTGAGAAATTGTTTAAAGAAATAATATTTTATCAACTAAATGAGTACTTCAAAAATAACAATTTTATAATAGACGTTCAATGGGCTTTTAGGAAGAATCATTCTTGTATTGTGTGTTTCTAGATCTTAAACTAGCATTTGAAACGATTGATAAAGAATTGTTGCTTGAAAAGTTAAAGAAATATGGAGTTAAAACCACTGATAAGTATGGTTCAGATCATACTTATAAAATCGAGCACCGAGAGTAAAGGTGAATCTATCAGACACAAAAGATTTGGTGTCCCCCAAGGATCAGTGTAAGGCACATTGTTGTTCATCATATATAGGGTTTTCTAATAACGACTTGACAAGTTTGTTTTTAAATAAAAGGCAAACCATTTGAGATATTTCAAAACATTTATGAATGGAACTCGACTTCGTTCATATGGCCAATGCGGGCACGTTTGCAGCGGTCGATTCATTGGACCCAATTTTCAACGACTCGGCCACACATTTCAGCCGAAACGGCCGCTATTTCGCGTTCAATATTGGCTCTGAGCTCTTCCAACGTCGTCGGCGTGTTGGCATAAACCAATGACTTAACGTAGCCCCACAGAAAATAGACAAGCGGCGGTAAATCGCACTAACGAGGCGGCCAATCGACTGGCCCATGTCTTGAGATAAAATGCTCACCATACTTACTCTTCAATAAATCGATAGTAGCGTGTGCTGTGTGGCTTGTGGCACCATCCTGTTGAAACCACATGTCGTCCAAGTCCATATCTTCCAATTCGGGCCAAAAATAATCGGTGATCATGATGATCGGCGTCGATGAAAAAATATTACCCAATAACGCCGCCGGCATGCAAACCGCACAAAACAGTTATTTTTTATGGCTGAAGTGGTGATTCATGAAGCCCATGTGGGTTTTCACCCGACCAATAACATATTTTGTTTATTGACAAACCCATTGAGCCAAAAATGAACTTCTTCACTGAAGATGATTTTACGATGAAATTCATCATCTTGGCACATCTTCTCCGGAACCCAATCGGAGAGCTTACGTCGCTTCAATTCTTAAGTCAGCTTGATCTTGTATGGGTGTAAACCAAGATCCTTATGCAAAATACGCCATAATGTGGTCTGAGCGATGCCCAATTCTTGAGAACGCCGTGGAATAGACTGATTTGAATCGTTTGCTACGGACGTCTGAACGGCAGCGATATTTTCGACACGGCAACATCACACAACGAATATGTAGACTCAAATTTTTGAACTAAACTTGTTATTGCCTGTCTACTAGGGCGAGAATTACGACCGAAAATTGGAGTTAACGTTCTTAATGCTGCAATCATCACCGACTCCGAATATCTGTAGAAAATTTTTATAATTTGCAGACGTTGCTCGTTAGTGTACTTTACCATGATGAAAATGTTGAGTTTACTGAATAAATTGACAGTGACAGTTTGATGATTAGTGAAAGAGTGCGCTCACAAATTAAATTTAAAGTTGTCAAGTCCCTATTGGAAAACCCTATATAAGGGGTGATTCATCGTGAGGTTTGATTTTCAATAGGCTTTTTTGACAGATCACGCGTGACTTCTATCAAACTGCTTTGTCATTTTTCTCCAGTATCGTTTCGCAAGTCATCATGGAAAGACTCACACCACAACACCGTCTCCAAATTGTTCAGCTGTACTACAAAAAAACAGCGTTCTGTGAGAAATGTTTTTCGTGCGTTTCGAGGAACTTACTTAGGTGCGCACCCCTACTGTCGTTTTACATTAGTGGATGATACCCGACCGATTTGACCACATTTGGGTTCGTATTTGGGCCGATGAGCAACACGAAAAGTACTAAGAGCTACTCGTGTTATCCGCGAGATACCAGTCGCTATGCTCGAACGAGTCGCCCAAAATTGAACCTTTCGAATGGCCATTTTCAAAAAGCAAATGTTATGAATTGTTCTTTTACCCGTTAATTAAAATTTTCAATTCACTTTCAAATTTATGTGTTTTATTCTATATTATAAATCAAACCTCACTATGAATTACCCTTTATAAATACTAAAAAGTGTGGTAAAATACAGTAAGCTTGCTCTATTTGCGGATGATGCCGTGATCTATGTGACGGACACAGATTTTGGCAAGTATCAATTATATAACCTAATTAGTGCGGTTTGCTAAAAGATGTTGTAACTTGTATTATTCCATTGGAACATGAGTTAGAAAGCTACTGTCATTGTACGTCATTTCAGTATATGTCATTCATTTGAAGCGTAAACAACAATAATTTTTTTTCACTCAAATATGTCGAACTTTGTGCCTGAAAAAGTGTTTTTGCGGGGAGTTCTTCTTCCTTACTTTAATATCAAGAAAACTGCTGCCGAAAGTCATCGTATTTTGGTGGAAGTTTATGGTGAACATGCGCTAGCTGAGCGAACATACCAAAAGTGGTTTGCACGATTTAAAAGTGGTGATTTTGGCTTGGAAGACAATGAAAGTTTGAAGATGAAGAACTGGAAGCATTACTCTATGAAGATTGTTGCCAAACACAAGAAGAGCTCGCAGAATCTTTAGGTGTCACTCAAAACGTTTAAAAGCAGCTAGATATAATCAAAAGCAAGGAAATTGGGTTCCACATAAACTCAAGCCTAGAGACGTCGAAAGGCGGTTTTGCATGTCGGAAATGCTGCTTTAACGTCACAAAAGGAAGTCATTTTTGCATCGGATTGTTACTGATGATGAAAAATGGATCCATTACGACAACCCCAAGCGCAAAAAATCATATGTGAAACCCGGCCAACCAGCCAAATCAACGGCAAAGCCGAATATCCTTGGCGCGAAGGTAATGCTCTGTATTTGGTGGGATCAGATGGGTGTGCTGTATTATGAGCTGCTAAAACCGGGTGAAACCATCAATGGACAACGCTACCGAACACAATTAATCCGTTTGAAGAGTGCGTTAGCCGAAAAACGCCCGGAATATGCGACCAGACACGAGGCAATAATTTTCCATAATGACAACGCTCGGCCCCACGTTGCTATTCCGGTTAAGAACTATTTGGAAAACAGTGGATGAGAAGTCTTACCCCATCCGCCTTATAGCCCAGACCTTGCCCCTTCTGACTACCGTTTGTTCCGGTCGATGCAGAACGCCCTCACTGAAATACGGTTCACATCAGAGCAGAATATTAAAAATTGGCTTGATTCATTCTTGACTGCCAAACCGGCGCAGTTCGTTTAGGATGGGATCCACAAATTGCCAGAAAGATGGGAAAAAGTCATAGCTTCAGATGGGCAATACTTTGAATAATACTATTGTACATTTTTCGTAAATACACGTTAAAATTTTGAAGAAAAAAAACCGCACGAAAATAATTATATAACCAATAAAATTAAGAATAATTTAATGCCAAAATATTTATTAAAATATGTGCAATATATAAGAGATTTCTAGTCATATACTTTAAGAAACAGTAATGATTTTAGATTATCAAATATGTTAAGTAGGTATGTAAACATTCATCTAATTCGCTAAATTTAAGTACTAAACCAATGGTGTATACATATTGTAATCATATATATCGATAGCCTCTAAAGTGCTAGTAATAAAAATAATAATTATAATAATAAATAATTATAAATAATAAATAATATTGCCTTAGTATACCTATATTACGGAAAGACATTCCAACTACAGTTGTGTACACGAGAAACCTAACCGCCAATGAAAGCCTTGCCTGAGGACGTTATAGGCCTAATGCAAGTTAAAGTCCTGCAAGGTATGTTAGAAGCGACACTTTTTTTTATCAATTTCTTGACTTCTTTACATCGGTAGAACCGGGGTAATATTTCCTGTGAGGTTAAGGGATAAGTTTTCAAGAGAGGCTTCGGCGAATCTCATCTGTATATAGCTAATTTCGAACTAGCTAATATTGCAAAAAGCCGACTGTTTTTAAGATTTCTTTCCAACGTTGAAAATAGGCACGAATAAGCATCCGTGATTACATACTTTCTATTCTCAGAAAGGCTTTGAGATCTGAGCAACAATCAGCGAATCTGAGTACGCAATTGCTAATGACCATTGGAGATATGTGGAAAATGTTTTCACATGCTATATGATACAATGACTAAACCCGCGTTTAAGTCTTAACTTAAGAAGAATATAACGACAGGTTTAACCTGTATTGAAACCTGTCAAACTTAGTGCACAGAAAATGTGTATTTTCGCGAAGAGAGATGTGAAGAGGTCATAGTGAGATTGCCAACAAAAAGCTTTCCCATTCACTACTACGTAATCTGATGTGGTAGACATATATTTACATACATATATACATGTAACAGATGTCTTCACATAATCTAGTTTTGAATCAACTTCGAGAAGGCCTTCGATAGAGTGAATTGTGAATTGGACACTCATTAATAAAAGAGGCATTTATGATAGAATCATTAAGGTTAGGTGAATGATACAGTAAAAAAAAAAAATAAAACTGTGTCGTCTCAAGTCATGGCACAACAAAGTTGAGGAGGTATTCAGAAAAAGTTAACTAAAATGGGTTGTTTGCTCAAAGGCAACACAAGTCTACATACAACGCGGTCATTTTTGCACAAAAAATACTCCTTGATTTCAAAATAACTGGGCGTTTCTATTTCATCGCCTACAATTCCTGGAATCCATCAGCTGTAAACTGTCAATGCATGATACTTCAACCACCAATTTTATGTCGATGTCAATTTATGACACTTCTTCAAATACACTGACAACGAGAAATTCGTCTAATGATTCTTTATGGCATCGTACTTACCTTTTTTATTTATTTATTATTTATTTTTTTTTTTGTATCAAATCAGTGGTTGACAAGGCGTTGCTTATCGCAAAGACAGAGGACTGTTTGCATTCACATGCTTAAACTATTATTACCTCCAACTTTAAGTAGAATCTTATGTTAATTGTAGAACACAGAACAGGGAAATGGTGTTGCAACTGGGAAAAAGCAATGGGGAAAAGTACGAGTATTAAGTAAACATATTCGGGACTCTCTAGACCATAAAGTCTCGTCCACATGCCCCTTTTGGATTTGCAAAGCCAAATCAGCCGCGGGAGTGGCATCTTCTTCTTATTCCTACAGACACATCTGCAGTGGACTGAATAATTAAACACGTCTGCAATATTCCAGTAAAAAACTAACAATACCAGCAACGTATGTACTTTCACAAGATTTTCGGCCTTCACTTTTCCCACCATCATGCCTAGCACATTCCAACAAATTTCCGTAACCATGTTGTTCAACTCGGTTATCCCTCCCATCCATCATTTTATTTACGATTTAAAAAGAAAAAAAAAAAAAATAAAATAAAAAATAGAAAACGAGAGCGATAACAGGAAACTGGTCCACGGCAAATGGTCGATACTCGTATCGTACCTGTACACCGAACTCATACTCGTACACGTACATACTACATACTCAATCCACTCTAGAGACTAGAGCGTAGAACACTTTCAGTTTTAAACTCACCTTGGCTGTGTAAGATCACTAATGACATAAGTGAACTGATATCCAGGCATCACATTCAATTGATTGTCCTCATCCGAGCACAGCTCTCCCTTGGGACATGGAATCTTCCTCAAGTAATCCGTTTTGGCGTGCAAATTACAATCACTGTCGTAGGCCAAATTTTGGATGCGGGCAAACATCCGTTGGCATGCAACCTCACGGTCAAAATAGCTGCGATTCCCATAAAATTCTAGGAAACTGGACCGATCCAGTACGGCCAACGTGATGGGCACATTAAACGAATCCTCCGACGTTATGTTGCCATAGATGTAGCCGAAGGAGTCACGTTGAGAATGGGTTTCCGCTTTCTGGAAGCCAAATTTCACGATAAACTTGAAGAATTCATCTGTATGGAATTCGCCAATGATGCGGGTACCCTCACAGAGGATAAGACACGATTCTAGGACGAAAACGAACGCGAGAAAGTAGAAAATTTGTTGTGCGATTTGTGACATTTTTCACTGCGATTTGGTTGACTTTTTTCGTCCTATTTTTTTTTTTTTTTTTTTTTTTCGAAGGGGCGGTTTCCTCTTTAGAAAGGCTTTCTGCTGTTGTTTTTTTTTTCTGATCTCCGAGGACACACACGACTCGCGCGAATTGTATTTCCTCGTTTTCAATTCGTGTGCAGTATAGAATTTATTGCAACATTTGTGTATAAGGTTTTCTTTTGTCAAATTTGCACTTTTTGCGATAACATTTTTCACTTGGTTTCCCTACAAATAAGGGAAAAGAAATAAAGGCAAACACAGTGAATATACAAAACACGAGAAGGAAGGAAAAAATGCACTGCTGGGTGGCAGGCAGAATGGATGGGAAAAAAGAGACTCAACGCCTTCTGTCAAATGTCAAAAAATCTTTGAGTGAGCTCGTTGGTGAGGTATGGTATGATTGTCTCACTCTTGCATTTTTGTTTTGATGTGGAGTTTTTGCTTGCTTCTGTACATTTGTCAGTGGTGAATTTCAGCTGGTGAAGGGAAATTTTTTCGGTTTGCGGGAAATTTTGATGAATCTAAATAGAGGTGAAGATGACGCCATTTGCAAAGGAAAACTGTTTGATTGCAATAATTTTTAAATAGGTTTTATTTTTTTTGCATTTGTAAAGTCGTTCCAGAGCAAGAAATAGATTTTTTTTCGCTTCTTTAATACAGACTTTATATAGAACTGAATGCCACAAACCACACCTTTTAACCTCTAAAAGTGCTTTAAAATTTGCGTCAAACGCGATTTAAAAATTTTTTATCAAAAACAGGGAAAAAGTAACTTTCTGTACCACATATATTTTGCATTTTCTTAAAATCCTGCACTTAAATATGTAAAGTTTAGGTTAAATAAATCGGTCCAGCTGTTTCCAAAATAATGGGTCATTTGTCTTTCACACCCCTTCGGGTTAGGGGTTAAAATATACCCGAGGTAAGGCATGCCTGTCGTAAGAGGCGACTAAAATCCACTGGGCCAGATTAAGGTGTTTACGACCCATGCCAGAATAAACCAGGTTGGGGGCCCAGTATAAAAATAGCTTAATCTCTAACGGAGCATCCGGATACTTGGCGACCTCCGGATCAGCCAGCCTTATCTGTCTAATGCAGATCTCTGGACAGACGGACTACCCTTTCTCTGTTACTCGTGGGAACTAAAATGAGTTCAAATATTATTCAAAATAATACAACTATAAACCAGGACCCCTTTAAAAAATGCTCAAGGGTCAAAAGATCTCCGGCACGCAGATCGCTAGAAAAATCATGCGAAAGCAAAGACCAAACACAGTCGGTAGCTCAGGGCAATAGCATTACACCAAATAAGCTACAAAATCTCGAACGCGAAAATTCTGATCTCCGCGCCAGACTCCAAAATATGGAATTGCTCTGTGCCGAACTAAAAAAGCAACTAGATGCCATTAAGCCGCAATCTAAATCTGAGTCTGAGTCTGTTTCGCTACTTGACCGCCCCGAAAACTCGAGTTTTCACAAGGACGAAGAAGAGCTAGTCCGCGAAACGGACTGGATACTTAAAAAAAGCTACTTCCCCGCCTGATATTGAACAAACAAAGAAGCAAGCCAGCTTTAAAACTGCTGAGGTCGATAAGGCAACAAAGCAACCCAAACAAAGACTGCCGCCGCCAATAAACGTTTTTGGAATCTCAGACTACAACAAGTTGCACATAATCCTGAAATCACTGTGCTCAACAGATTATAAAGTAAGATCTCGCAATAATGATACATGGACTATTAATGTCCTTAATCCAGACAACTACCGTTCGCTTTCGCAACAATTAAATGCCGAGAAGATTCAATGGCATACCTACGAAAATAAAACGAAAAGACTCATACGCGTTGTAGCTAGAGGATTGCATCCCTCTTGCCTTAAAGAAAACATCGTAATTTGACCTTAACAATAAAGATTTTAAGATAATCGAGGCAGTTAATATACTTGCTCAAAAACAGCGCAATGTTGAAATCGAGAGGACGACCCCAAGACGCGGTCTTCCACTCTTTAGGCTAACTTTCGAAAAAACAGAAAGCCTAGAAAGAATTTATGCCATAAATTCAATTTTGGGACTTGTTGTCAAAATTGAACCTCCGCGGAAAAACTCTAGGCTGATTCCCCAATGTACACGTTGCCAGGGATTCAGCCATACTCAGGCCTACTGCCAAAAGAAACCTCGCTGTGTAAAATGCGCTTGCAAACATCTGACTCGAGAGTGCAATGCCGCGAAAGAGTCCCCAGCGATATTCATTAACTGCAAGGGAAAACATCCAGCTAATTATCGAGGCTGCGAAGGAGTTGCAAAAGCAACGAGATCAATCAAGCCTTTGAAAAACGCAGGGACAGCTAGAATGAGATATAACAACAGCGGCCCTACTCCAAAGCCTTTAAAGAAGGTAATGGTGACAAACGCTAAAATCAACAATAACAACAACGTCAAAAATAACAATGCGCAAGTGGAAAGTGGAAAAACTTACGCGCAAATAGCGGCGAGAGTAAATATGACTAACTGTACATCACAGGATCCTGCCTCAAATGTGTTCTCAGTAATTCTCGAGAGACTAGAAGAACAGACTAAAATAAATAAGATAATAGTCGAACGGCTTCTTAGGTTCGAAGCCAATTTCTGTAACTAATTATGGCAAAGAAGCTCAATATACTTGCGTGGAATGCCAACGGGCTACAGAAAAGGCTTGATGAACTAAATATTTTCATGCAGGAAAAAGTAATTGGCATATGCTTAATTTCTGAAACTCACCTGGCAACAGAATCGCGCGTGGAACTAAAAGGTTTCCGCGACTACCACGCTCATCTTCCATCGGGAAACGCAAGAGGAGGGTCATCCCTATTCATAAGAGACTGCATTGAACATACTTTGGAAGCAATAATTGAACTTGACAAATTTCAAATGACCGTGATGCGCGCTAAAAATAAAAATTACTCTTTTAAATTATCCTCAATCTATTGCCAATCGCGCT
Organism: Volucella inanis; assembly: GCA_907269105.1. Classification (NCBI taxonomy): domain Eukaryota; kingdom Metazoa; phylum Arthropoda; class Insecta; order Diptera; family Syrphidae; genus Volucella; species Volucella inanis. The sequence continues at coordinate 100,472,720 of OU026157.1, read as the reverse complement.
GCAAAATAGAAAAACAAGAATTTATTGACCTATTCAACTCTCTTGGACCAATCTTCATTATTGGTGGCCACTTTAATGCGAAACACACCTTTTGGGGCTCAAGATGTATCTCTCAAAAAGGCAAAACTCTTTACAGAGCTGGTATGGAATGTGGTTGCTATTTTTACTCATCAGGCAAGCCGACGTACTGGCCCTCGGATGTCGCCAAAACACCCGATCTAATAGATTTCTTTATCGAAAAAGGAGTAAACGCTAGTTACATCAAAGTTGAAGAGGACTTCGATCTTCCCTCCGATCATTCTCCAGTTATCCTCTCACTGTGCGAATCCTTGTTTCAGAAACAAAGACCACCCAGATTAACTAACAGCAAAACTCACTGGGAAGATTTCCGAATAGACGTTGTAGACAATACTGAGTTGAAAGTACTACTTAGAACACCGTGTCAACTTGAAAAAGAAGTTGAAAGGTTTATTGAAGTCATATAGCAGGCGGCCAGGAATTAAACTACATGCGAATCGAATAAAGTTGCCAGTATCGGCAAAGATACTCGCCGTAAATCATGGAAATGATAAGGAAGATACGAAGAGCGCGGAAAAAGTGGCATGAAACCCACCACAAGATAAAACGTCCTTCAGTAGGCTCTGCAACTTGTTGAAAAAATCGATCAAGGTATTAATAACTACCTTGAAAGACTCACAGCGACAAAGGATACCAACAACGAACAGCCGTTAAAAGTGTTCGAAAGCCCCAAATACACGTGGCGCCAATAAGAAGAAACCAGGATAACTGGGCGAAAGAAGATAAGGAAAAGCTAATGTTTTCGCCGACCATCTTGCATAAACGTTTAAACCATTCGATGGGGGGGGCTTCCTGAGAATATCAATACGCTAGACGTGACGACAAACTTTCCAGTAGAAAATGCTACACTTAGGGAACTTAGACAAGTTAAAGACACGCTTAAGCCCAATAAAGCCCCGAGATATGACTTAATAACGAGAGAGATACTTAAAGCGTTGCCGAAAAAAGGTTTGCTAAAGCTCCTCTATCTTATAAATGCCAGCATTAGATTAGAGCATGTACCGCACCATTGGAAAGTAGCCGAAGTTATTATGGTTCCGAAACCCGGTAAACCGCTGCTGAAGCCAAGTCATATAGACCAATATCGCTTCTTCCGATTACATCGAAGGTCTTCTAGCGAATCCTTCTTAATCGTCTTAAACCAATTACCGACACAAATTTCCTCTTGCCTGATCATCAATTTGGCTTTAGAAGCCAACATTCTACAGTTGACCAAGTGCATCGAATAACCGATGTAATTGAACGAGCAATCGAGTGTAAGTTAGTCTGTTCAAGTCTGTACCGCAAGGAAGTGTACTTGGCTCTCTGCTATATTTGCTTTTCACCCGTGATATACCGCAAACGGACGACACCGTCCTAGCCACATTTGCTGATGACACTGCCATTTTGGCAACGGTTAAAACAGTCGAAGAAGCAACTGCCAAGTTGCAACGTGCCCTTACACGGATTAACAATTGGACAAAGACTTGGCGAATCACGCTTAATGAAAACAAGTCTGTCCACATGAACTTCACTCTCAAGAAAATTGAGAATCCACCGGTGTTTATCAACGCAGTACGAATTCCTTACGCGAACGAGGCCAAATATCTCGGTATAACACTCGACGCTAAACTAAAATGGAGAGCACACGTCAAGAAAAAACGTGAAGTGCTTGAAATCAAATATAGATATATTTACTGGCTTATTGAAAAATATTCCAAGCTTAGCTTAGAGAACAAACTGCTGTTATACAAGCAAGTGCTAAAACCGATCTGGACATATGGTGTACAACTTTGGGGTTGTAATAAAAATAGTAACATTAATGTATTACAGACATTCCAAAACAAAGTTCTTCGAGGTATTGTTAATGCGTCGTGGTACATAAGAAACGATGATATCCACAGAGACTTAGGAGTCGAAAACGTTCAGAACGTAATTAAAAAGTTTTGCGCGAAAACATAATAATCGATTACAAGGTCATACGAATATTTCAGTTCAACAGATCCTCGACGAGACAAATTTATTGCGCCGTCTGAAAAGGACTAAGCCTCTCGATCTAGCGCGGTGATTAGCAGCGCGTAATTCTTGTAAAGAATTGAAAAGAATTTTCAATGAAAAATCGCCTGCAGGATATCTTATAAAAACAAAATAAAATGCGATAGAAGAACTGCTTGTTGAGTGTGAACTAAGTCGTGGTTTGCATAAGGGAGGTGTTTTTTAGTGAGTAAGAATCTCACACTACTATAGGCTCCGTGCCTATTGTGTCTATGAAGATTTCCACCTTCCCATGAAAAAAAAAAAATGTCTTTCTTAAGAAATACTTAAAAAAACTTCAATAGGTTTTACGTATATGACTCAGAAATTGTTTGAATCTTTCATCACCAGTCTCCTCCTCGACTATTTTCCACATTCAACAAAATCCCAAGGTTAAATCTCTTCACAACCTTGGCATCCTTGCGCCACTGAAGACCTTCGACAATACTTTTCGAATTTGCTGAAAAATTTCAATATTTCTACCATAGAAGCTGCTAAAGACTTCTTCTCTTCCTCTCCTCCTATGCCTCTCATGTTTTTTCTAAACGTATCTTAAACCTACAAAGAACGGATTCTTGTTCTTAAAACTACCATCGCTTCTAACCCACCCTTCAATAACGCACCCAAACGTATCTCACTTTATTACCAAAATGTTAGGGGGCTGTCATAACGCCCAAAAGATATGACGGCCACTTATCTAATATGCTAGTCAGGTATGTTTATTTTAGTATAGAAATTACTACTCTACGTACCAAAGCTGCCTAAGGCATATTCCTGACCAGACCACCATGAGCTAAACAGTACATCTTTCCCTCTATGATGACCGACTCAAATTGCTGGGCCTACTTGCTCTGAAAAAAATGTCGCGAATCCGCCAAACTTCTATCTATAGACCAGCTTTTAAGCGGCAACATCGACTATCTTTCACTATTGAATAAGCTTTTTAATACTCTTCCAAGCAATTTAAGGTATGTCCCTACTTTTTTGGGCAAGTAACCGCCGAACTGCATATGGTTAAAACGAGCTGGGTGAAGCTAATAAAACACCCCATGTATTCAATTTCCATTGAGCCCTCAGGAACGCCCTCAATTATCACATCTTTCGACCCTGATTTTTCCCGTCTTTTAATTCTAGTTTTAGTTTAAAACCAGTTTTTATTAAACTCAATAAGGTCGTCCAGGGTTTACCGAGGCCTGTTAAATTAAATTAAACAAAAATGGAAGTGCACAAGAAAACCTAGACAATTACTGCGGCAAAGTAAGAGTTACAAACTTTTAATGATATCTGTGAATAATTACTAGAACGAGCGTACCGATGCTTTCCTGGTTGGGTTGGAGAATGCCAGCGTATGGTTAGAGAGGCTTTTCTACACAATACTGTTATGGGAAAAATTTTTTTGTCAAATGTGAAAACGAAATCTCGAGTAAAAAATGTTATCAATAAAAATGGCTCTTAAACATTTACTCAATCCATCTAATAGGTTCTCTCAATAACGCTATAGCGTGCGTAGATGATTTAGTAGACAGGCAATATCCAAAAATCAAAGTCATCAACATTCGCTTACAACCTGACTTGGAACATATTAAAAAGTTTTGCGTGATTGCAAATTGAAAGTGCAAAGCAATTCTGCTCGGAACTCTATTGAGACGGACTTGGAATACTAGAAATAACCGGCAAAATTTGGCCATAATTAAACAGCGTTGGCACCCATTGGCAGTTAAAAGCGTAGTTAGGTACTTCGATATCTGGCTTGGTTACAATCTATGTTTTAACAACGTTTATATAAATGCCATTCTGGCTGTAACCTTTAGCCATATGCCACGTGGCTCTTATTAGGCCAATCACGGCATATCGTTGTCCAGTGCTTAAGAGACAGTATCCTAGGATATTGACTAAATGGTGTTGACAATTTTCTAGTTAACCTTATTCGAAGGTACATCGTAAGATCAATGACAGTTGATAATAGCTGTAATTTTGCTGCTGACTATGTTAAGAAAAATTCCTCCTCCCAATCGTACACGCGTGTCTTTTCCGACAGCCCGATTACATATGCATTATCAAATTGAAAATAAACCACCTTTCACAAACGGTCTTGAAGCCGAGTAAAACGGAATTTGTATTCCTATAATACATAATACAAACGGATTACATTACTTTTTTGAAAGTCCAACCACTTGTTAGTTGTTTTATCAGTCTATATTAGTGCATCTACAAGCAGCTTTGGAAAGGAATGATTTAATTTGATTTAAATGATATAAACTAACTGCGTATCATTCCTCTTCATCTGTTTATATGTTTTGCGTTTGCGAGCACTCTAGTTATCTGGCCCTTGGGTGAGCTTCAATAAACTTCAAATCAGATCTTAAACTTATTTCAATTCCTGCTATCTTTAGCTTTTTAATATTAAAAGTTTCTATGCATTGTCGACCGCTAGAAAAAGTACACCTAAGATATGGTATAGCCTAGAAGTTCCAAGAGGACAATAACTTTGTGCAGGTAGAAAAACAATTATGTGGCGTGTTTGGATAGGCTGCAGTAATAGCTGCGATATTGAAAGGGTGGCTTTAAAATTTTGTTCGGGCGAATTTTCTTTGAAAGATGAGCCTGATCAGGAACGTCATCTGAAACAAATTATGAGATTCTACGCAATATGATCCGGGCAAATCCTGCACTATGGTAACTTCCCTGGATGTGACATTTAAGCTCGAAATTCATCGGACAACTGCGTTGGATTGCATCAAAAAGCTTGTTTTTTTTGTCAAAAATTTCTATGGCGTGTCACATTAATTAAGTCAGAAAATAATTCAATGGACCAAATTTCCATATGTACCTCAACCATCAGAAATGAGAGTCCTTCTTAGACCGATTGGTTACGTAAGATGGAAAGAGGGAAAATTCCGCATTAATAGCAATAGCTAATGTGCATCTGAAGGAGATAATGTTGTGTTCTTGGTAAGACCGCAGTGGTGGGATGTATTATACTATGAGCTAATGAGAGTTTTTGTACTCAGCTTGATTTTTGAACAAACAAAAAACAGGGGTTTTCATTACGATTTGCTAGATCAGCTACAAACGATGCAATCAATCAATTTCATCACATCCACAAATGTCCACCGACCTAGAACTAGCACATCACAAAACAGAAGCTGTCTTAATAACCAGCCGGAAAAATTTGAATTACGTGGGCAAAGCGGTTGAAAGTCAAACTATTCGATTAAGAGGCTATATAAAATACCTAAAAGTAATAATTGACAATAGACTTAGCTTTATGTCTTACATCAAAGCTCCACGAAGCACTTTCTGAAATACTGCCAATCTTCAAAGGACCCGGATATGCTAGAAGAATCTTATTATCTAAGGTGGTAAGCTCTGTCCTGTTACACCCTGCCCCAGTTTGGGTGATAACCCCAGCGACAAAGGAAGCAAGAAGAAAGCGCATTAAGGGTAATCAGTGACTTTAGAACGATTTGGGACGAAGCTTTTGTCATAGCCTGGATATATTCATATAGGAAAACTTTTAGTAACCAAGAAACAATAGTCGTCAAAAGGATCAAAGAGGAAGAAAGAGGGACTTCAATGACTAGGTGACAAGGTCGCTGGAATAAAACTAATAAGGGCCGATGGACCTACAGATTGATCCCATCCATAGACGTTTGGACAATTTGAAGTCATGAAAACTAACTACCATCTTAGGCAGTTCATATATGGCCACGATGGTTATTGGAAGTACCTATACCGCTTCGAGGACTATAGCTCACCTTTTCGCACAAAGTGCCCAAATCAGGAGAAAGATACAGGGCGTGAAATATTCCATTGCATACGCTTAGCTGGATGGTGAACTGACATATGAAACCCGCAATCAATAATTGACCAAATCTTGTGGTCAGAAGAAAATTTTATGGAGATTTGCATATTCATAACAAACGTGGAAAACGAGTTATGAGAGATCGAAAAAATAAGACGTGCAGTTGCAGTAAACATATTATACATACATATATAGCATAGATTATTTACCAGCCCCGCAAAATAATATCTAACGGTAGTCCCGCATGGAGAGTGGTCGAAGTGTGTAGGGTGTGGTTTAGATACGTGATCGTATCCAATCAGCCGACCGAATCGTGTATACTGGTAGCTATGAAGATTGCACATCCTTCAATTAATAAAATTAATTGAATTCATAAAAATACATACACACACAGACATTTTGTTAAAAACTTTCTAAAAATATTATATGTAGAAACCTTAAAACGTGAAGATATCATAAAATTTCCATTTTTGTTTTTTGAGGTGAATACAAGAACTTCTCAATCAGAAAGTTAACTAGTACCATTATCACCTTTAGGTCGCACTGCTAAAATAACACAATCTGGAGCTGAGCCGAAAAAATCTCACATAATCCTGAGAATACAGAATATGATTAAAATACAGCCGGAAAAGTGAGTGCCAATCAGCAGATTAAGTGATTCTTTGCAAGGTGTTTCCGATAGGGCTTGGTGAAACATGAAACTGACTTGATATTTACACTCCAATTGGAGATACGCGCTGCCGTCTTCTTTAAAATCGCACCTTTATAAGTGATCCTTATTAAGAAGCAGAAGAGTGACTCACCGGCCCGTCCAAAAAGACGAATCTTCTTCTGAAAACGCTGATAAACCGTCAGTTCATGAAATATCTCGAAACACAAGAACTTCTCAATGATCGCCAAAACGGTTTTCGTAGCAATTGGTCCACTGGATAATTATTGGCATGTCTCACCGAAAAGTCTAGCCAAAGCATACATCAACTAGGCGAATGAAAGAAAGTTGCACTGATATTTCTAAGGCATTTGGCAGAGTTTGGCATCAGGCTCTTTTATCTCTTCTTCCATGAGTTAGAAAATATAGTACTTTTCGGAATGTTCAATTCAAACTGTGCTTGATAGTTTCAAGTTTAATATCCACAAAATAAATGCTGGTGTATATTATACTTTGTTGACGACAGTGCTCTTTGGTTTTCATATTCATTCCCAATGTAGAATGGGAACAGTAGCGTATGATACTTAACTCATTAAATTCTGATATAAACGTCATCAGTAAATGTGGAACCTCCAACACAGAGGATTTTAATGCTTCCAAAACACAACGCTATCTGCTGATAGCAGAACGCGAAACAACCGGCCATTATCCATAAATGGCACTTACATTGTTGAAACCTAAAAACTTTCCATTTTCGATATGTTTGTCTATGACAACCTACGTTGTAGTGGCCATAATATATTTGATTTCTCCAAATGACTCCTGGTGGTTTTTAAATTTTTAATTCCTGGAACCTACGGCTACAGAACGATAATGAATACAGTCATTTGCATGTAAGTCTTTTAATTGGTTAACATTCGTTCCTTTGTTCATCCTTTATACTTCACAATCCTCGAAATAGAATAAGTAGAAATAAGATCGAAAAGCCTTATTGTTTATCATTCGTAGATAGATTTGACGAATTTGAAAACAATTTTACAACTTTAGAATGTGCGAATTCCTAGAGACAAACAATCTTCCAAAACTCAATGAAAGAGTAAAAATCAGTTTTCCAAATCTTGCTGAAATGATTTTAGTTGGTTGAAAATAATTTAATTTTACATTATTCAGATAAGCTGAATTAATCACCTTTAATTCGGGATTTGCATGGGTTGAGACAAGGCGGTTGGAAAACCAACCCTCTTAGGCCTATAAGCCCGTTGTGCTGCCACGTGGATCCATGATCCTCTTACTTATGGAACCAATTTGAACTTATGGTGAAGCGCATTAGACTGTTAGCGTCTGTATTCTTTAGATCATTTAAAACGTTGTAGAAGAAGGCTCCTAGGTAGAGCGTTCTTCTCTGGGAGAAAGCTAGGCATGTACACAGAAGGTGGAGGATTGTCTCCTCTTCCTCCTCGTCTATAAAGGTTCTACGTAAATCGTTTTTAAAAGCGACAAGCCTTCTTGAATGCTTGCCTATAAGGCAGTGTCCAGTTATGATACCTATAATGGTTCTGAGATGTTTGCTATTTAGAGGAATCAGACTCTTAGAGCGATTTGGATCCAGCTTTGGCTGGATCTGCTTAGTCGCTAGACATATTGGCGCACAGGTCCATCTAAGGTCTGTTCTTTTTTTAGTATCCAGCTTAAGCAATAATTTGCACGTTGCGATTGGTATATGTTACCTATGCTACCCTTTTCTTGTAAAATTGGTAGAGTGGTTGCAATTTTGGCGAGTTCGTCGGCCCTACAATTCCCTGTAATGCCCTTGTGGCCCGGTACGCAACAAAGGTAAAGGTTGAAATGCTCTGCCATCTCCGTAAGAGATGATCGGTATTCAAGGGCGGTTTTAGAATTTAATAAGACCGAGTCCAGGGACTTGATAGCGGCCTGACTATCAGAAAAGATGCGGTTATCCTATGCAGATATCACGTTTTTCTTCAGCCAGGACAGAGCTTTATTAATCACCAAAATTTTCGACTGGAACGCGCTACAGTGATCTTGAAGACGGAAGGAGAGGCTAAGATTTAGTTTATCTGAGAAAACACAGCCACCAACCCATCCATCTGTACTATATAGAAGTGGATAGCCTGGTCCTCCATTAAAGCATCTTTCTCCCAGAAGGATCTAAAGGGAAACCTCGCATGAAAATCATTGTTAAACCGAAGTTTAGATATGCTGTAATCGATGGTCTCCATGTGGATTTCTAATATATTAAGAATATTAGCGTGGCCAAATAAATTATTTGTCCACTCTGTAGTCGCTTTAAGGTGAATAGCTGCAATCCCAGCTACTTGTCTGCTGAGAAAGAAACAGAATGTCTACCGCCGCGGAGAGAGTGGAGCATAGAGCTCCACTTATGCATAGACATGCTGTTCTTTGAATTCGGCTTAGTTTTTTACAGTTGACTGCAATGTCTAAGGCCGTTTACCAGCCGACCACACCGTAAGTGAGCATCGGTCTTATGACCGAGATGTATAGCCAGTAGGTTATTCGAGGTTGGAGGCCCTATTTGTTTCCAATGGCCTTATTGCAAGAGAATAAAGCTACTGTAGCTTTCTTGACTCTTTCTTAAGTGTTAGGCTTCTAGTTAAGTTTCCTATAAAAAATGAGATCCAGGTATTTTGATGTTTCGCAAAACACTAAAATGGTATCAATTATTGAGGGAGGGTCTATATTTAGGGTTTTATATTTCCTGAAAAAGAGGACAAGATCAGTTTTATGGGGTTTAACTCTCAACCCACGTCGATTTGCCCAACAGGTTAATCTGGTAAGATTTAGCTGAAGGAGTTGAAAAAAGTCTTGGATCAATTTTAGCTCAATTACTCGTGCTAGAGTTTACAGAAGGAAAGATGATGGACTTACAGGTCTGAGGTCCTTTGGGACATCATGAGAGCATTTTCCGAACTTGGGAATGAAAACTACAATACATTAACTTCTCTCCATGACGGTGGAATGCGGATCAATTCTACACAGCTCCTCATGATATTATCTAGCGTGGGCAAGATAATATCTGAGGACCTTTGTAGTTCAGCCGGTATTATACCGTCCGGGTCCGGTTTGAAGGTATGCAGCGCCCAAAGCAGTTTGTCTCTTGTAATCAGACCATGAATTTTGTTCACGGTTGCAGCAGTCCTGTTTTGGTTACTGTTGGCCGTTAATGAGGAGCTACCTGAAAAATGTGTATCCAGTAGCAAGTTGAGTGATTCGTCGGTTTTTTTCAAACAACCAGGCATCATAGGATTTGTAGAGAGGATTTTTCTTAGCCTCGATGCCTCAAAGTTTTCTGTGGTTTTATCATAGAATGATCTCAAAGATTGACTTTTTGTTTCCTTAGTTCTTTTTTATATATTTTGAGGGACAGGGTGAATTCCCTGACTTTTATGTCGAGCTCATTGGTGTCTCGCGGGGGCCTTGAGAGTTAAGAGGATAGTGTTTTTGATAATATTCCTCTGTATTTTAGCCAATCAATTTTCCGATAGTTTCGGAATGCTTTTTGACTGGGGGGAGCATCAATCAGGTTGAATTGGATGTATCTGTGATCTGAAAACGAGTATTCAGTTGATACCATCCAGTTCGTTAGCATTTGAGTGATGTTGTCTGAGACAAGAGTGATATGTTATCTAGCACTTCTTTTCGGTTTCTTGTTATAAAAGTTGGCTCATTGCACATATTGCAAACACTGAGGTTGGTACTTAGAATGTAATCGAAAATTGACTCACAACTATTGTTGATGTCGGTACTGCCCCATACCGTGTGATAAGCGTTAGCGTCGCATCCAATGATGAGGCCAGTTTTTACCTTCCAGCTTCCAGTACCACCCTTTTTTGAGCGGTGGAGATTAATCTGGAGAAACCGGATCATTGCTAAAATTTCTCAGAATGGCCTCTACCAAGGTTTTATTGGAATCCTCCGATTCTGAAAATGAACTCAATAGCTCATCTTCTTCCTCTGATCGTGTAGGATCTCATTTTATTTCGTCATCGGTTTTCATTTCTGACGAAGTGTCAGAAGAGGACACCGACCGCTTAATTAGTGGCCTCGGGTGAGTTGGAGTCGTCGTTGTCCATTACCGGAATGAATATCGACGCTCCCAGATCTAATGCTAAATTTGTAGTTTCGTTTAAAGGAGGAGGAGGTTGCTTATGAGCATCCAGCTCATCCTTTTTATAAATCCTAAGGTGTATTGCCTCGAATCCGAGCAGGATTCATGCCTTTAGTCTGCGCTAGAGGGTTAAGTGATTCTTTATTGATCACAAGTAACGTGCATCTATAAGAGCCCCTTAGCTCCTCCAGTTTCACGACTTTTCAGTCATGTGTCGGAAGTGTAGGGTTACTGGGCCTGATGATCTCCCTTATGTTTTCTGCTAGGGATATCCTCCCTAGGCACGACTTCGAGCCTTGCATCTGGCCAAATCTCTCCTAAACCACCTATGGCTTTCTTGAAAAGATCAAGAGGTTTCTAGTCGACACATGAGATGAGCTTGACATGGCCTTGGTGACAGTCAGCGTCGCTTATGATAGGAGGTGGTCCGGGGTTTTCTCACATAATGGCCAAGAAGGCTCGCGAAAGCTTCAACTTGACCAATTGCCGCTGTTCAGGTGTCATCGATCCGTCGGTATCGCTTCTATCGATTTCTCTGACAATCATACTGTTGAGAGATTTTACCCAAAGATTATTGAGTTGTTGTCAACAATGACAAACCATATCCGGATACATGAAAAACATATAGCTGTAATAAATGCAAAAAAATCGCTTTATTCAGAAATGTGTTTAAATACATTTCTTATAGGATTAAAAGAACCATTGGGATTAACAATAAAAGCCATGAGACCGGAAACTTTGGTAAAGGCATTAAATTATTATTATATTTTATTAAAAAAATACAAACCCGAGTCTACAACATTAAAATACATTACAAGAAATCGCTAAATCTATAACTATTGCAAACTTTAATATAGTTCCTAAATAAATTTTAAATCCGAATTATTTAGAATAAATATATAAACATATTGCAAATCAGAAAATAAAGTTCTCTTCCGATGAACAAATATATGAATTCTTGAATCTACCGACCTACTACAACCACACGAATATCATATTTAACATTAAATTAAAAATCCTGTTCGAAGAATCCTTCACCTTGTACCATTTAATCAAATAACCTAGAAACCAAAACCCTTACAAATTATATAACAAAGCCCTATGTCCTTAGAAACGACCGTTACATCCAGTTCATCGACGAACGAATATTACAACGGACAAATGCATCTCAAACATGATCAAAAACAAAAGAGGCACCTGTTTCTTAAGGAAAGACCTGAACCAAGTCAACATCATGCAACCAGAAGAAAGTTATAAACTTTTACTAAACTCTCCCAATTAACATAGAAATGTTCTCCACGTGTGGAATCGAAACCAAGCTAATATCAGGAACACTTTTACTGCACTACGAAGAATGCGATGTAACCCTAAAAACGTGGTATATAAGGGCAACACTAATTTATTTTAGGATAGAATACAAATTATATTCGCAATATTCACAAATATAAATTCCTATTATCCCATAGATCGATTAAATACCAGTAGACTAACCCCTAACAACTTAAACAACACAGAAGTTATCACCCTGGTTGAAAACTCATCAAAATTATTAACTTCCTGCTAAATTTGTACCTGATCAGATATACAAAAAAATGCCAACAGAATCATGCAGTCTCCAGTCAACAAACAGAAGCTCTAGCTCATGGTAAATCTTCAAATAACAGACTTTCATAGCCATCGCTTCATCTTAGGCGGGAGGAGTTCTGTGTTATCAATATAGTAAGTTAATTTATACAAACATACACACAATAGCATGATAATCAAGAAGTGACCAACTTCTTTAATGATATCTACATAGTTTTACGCCATACATGCATATAGTTTGAAATGTCGGTATCTCCCTCCCTTTTTAAAAGATAGCACCAGAATGGGATGAGACAGAATACCTTTACAGAAGCAATTCATCACTTTAATTTTTATAAATTTCTATTTATCGTAGAAAATTCTCCTTTTTTTTTGGGATAAGAGCAAAACTAAGACGAATATGATCTAAGTCTTGACTGACTTTTTTCTGGGTATCGTGATTGATATTTATATCTTGGCATGCACTGTCAACGCTATTTTCCATTTTAAAATAAGCTGTCTTTGGAACATCACGCATTTAACTTTGGATTACCTTGAGCGCCAACTGTCTTTTTACACTGGACTTATGGACCTGCGGTCTGATACAATGGCAACAGAGCCCCTGTTGATGTGAAAATAAATCGACTTTGTGACCAGGAATAGTTCTGACCAAAATCCGAGCCACGAAAAAAATGCAGTAGTGTTCAAAACTAATAAATTTTACTCCTCGTTAGGAAAATTTGCGTGTGATTTGCAAGCGGTAATATACGCAGTATTGATGGCAATGAACTATATAGCGAAGAATCCGCAGAAGGGCGAAGTATTTGTGTAGCGATAGTATCTGTATCTGTAGCGATAGTATCTGTATCTGTAGCGATAGACAGACAGCTTCACTTAGTGCCTAACTGAACCCTTTTACCACTCCCAAGCTAATTCGAGAACACAAACCTTATGTCTTGTGTGAGTCGTACGGATAAACAGAATGACGGGAAATGAGATTGTCTATAACTTGCTAGGAAAAGTTCAAAAGGGAGTTTCTCAGGAACAGAACCTGCGTTAGCACAGTCTGAACTATCGGTTAGGAACTCGATTGACAGGGGTTTGTGTGAGCATAAATGCAAATGGCATTACCCTACCAAAGTACCAAAGACCAAGCGAATGATTGCCGATGTCTTTAAAAAGTCGACGATTTTGCTGTTGTCACTGCCTACTAGTGTTGAAATGTATAATTTTGCTAGGCTAATCGCCTAAGTGTACTTAATACAGGTATAAGTGACACAACAACTCGCGAAAATTTTTGTAAGAATGGTGACGAAACCGTGTACTACTATCATTGTGAGTGTCTATCCTACTGTTCTGTTCCAACATTCATTAAGTTTTCATTTAGACGTGTTTAAATTTCGCTCTGCTAATTTATTTCCATTTAATTGTTTTCCTGCCTAATTTGCAATAATTCGCACAACCTATTTCTCGGTTGTCGCCTTTTGTTGTGTTTTGTTGACTCGATTTGTTTAATATTAAAGTGAAATTAACAGCTAACCCAATTCTAATTCACTACCTTTTGTGTTTTAAAATTTCTCAACTGACCTACCCTAACTAAATCATCGTCATCATGTCTGAATTATGTGGTATTGCGAATTGTTCCCTAACAAGTGACCTAAGTGATCTGCAGTGGTCTTTGTAACAAGTCGTTTTATGCTCTTTGCATTAGCTTCTGTTAGAGATCCATCGCGTACCTAAGAGATTTTAAAAACAACTTTTTGTTTTATTGTGATGAGTGCAAGGACATCAGTCTGTCCCACATATTACTTCCTATTAAATGTCTCAGTGATTCGGTCAATAACTTTGCGGCAGAAAACAACCATGCCTTGAAATCAATGCACAACCAATTTACCAAATATGATGACATTCTAAAATCAATTGAAGATTTGTCAATTTCACTTAAGCAATCTGCAATCTATAACAAGAGTCAATTTAGAAACTTATCCATGCAGTTGGCTCAAAATACAAAAACGAAGTAACAAACATGACTTTAGTGAAGATTCAAAAATTTTCTATCCCATAGTGTTAAATCAATAATAAAATTTTACATCCCCACAATAACAGACTCTTTAAGTTCTCTACGGTATTCCCTTGATTTTCATCTTCAAAGTACATCTAGAAGCAGCGTTCCCACTCCGCCAAATAATGATCAATTGCTCATAAACATCGTGTGCCAAATGAGCGATTTTAGCAATGAGATAACTGAATCACGCGCGCTATTAATCGAAATTGCTGATCACATCCGGATAACCTCTGAAAGATATCGGAGATATATCGGTGCAATCCCAGCCCCCACCGACTGCAACATACAACACCTCGATTTTTACTGAGATGCTTAAATCTGCAATTATGGAACCACCAGTAACTCCTGGATCATCTTCTCCTCCACCACAACCCTCTCCGGTAAACGATGCTTGTGTACCAACTCCTGAACCTACAATCTCAAGATTCGGGAATCTTAAGGACACTTTCGGGGTAGAACACGAGAATAAAAAAGTTGAACAATTTCAACAAAGCTGAGTCAGTTGCCTTTTTAGTAAGAGGTACACTCCTCAATTAAAACAGGCTTACTAGTCTCTTCAAATCGAAATTTAAAATAGATGTCAGCAACTACCGTAAGATCTCCACCAACACCTTCAAAATATGAATGGATGTTTATCAACCCTGCTTCTGACGTTATCAGTCTGGACGGATTATCTATGGAAAGAATAAAACAGAATACAGGAAACAACAAACATCGCAAGGATACTACGAGTACTTTTAAGTTCAGTAATTCAAAATCCACCAAATCTAGAAAACAGAACAATCTTGATTTTAAGTCTAACCCTAAACCGAAGCCTAACTCTTACTTCTACTTGTACTTGGTGTACTTCTAGCTATACACTCTCTTCTCGAGTCTAGACCCTTAAAAATATCGTCCTCTGCATTATTTGAATTCGTTTGCGCTAGAATTCCTATTTGCAAACGCAACCTATATTATTTGGTGCTGCTATGTTCGCCCCTCTGAACCAATTCAAGGTTACCAGCTAGGTGTTGATGCAATCGACTGCTGATCCCAACGACGTTGTTATTTTTTTAGGTGATTTTAATCTACCTAAGCTTCTACTTCAAGAAATCCTACCTCTGATAAAGAAAATCTTCTCATCGACTGCCTAACGGATTCTGGTCTAGATCAATTAAGTGGTGTCACCAATAACATCGGCAGACAACTTAACCTAGTCTTCGTCACTGATATAGATAACTGCGTCGTTTTAGAAAGTAATCATCTGCTTAGTTGGATAGTTACCACCCTCCCCTTTTTCTTACGCTTTCATATAACAATGGTTTTAATTCCGTTTCCTATGAATATTCTTACTGTTTAAATTTTCATAGGGCTAACTACACCAAATTGTACAAGCTCTTCAGTATGGTCAATTTTAACTTTCTCTCTACTTTGCCAAACTCTCTATGACAACTATTTAATCCGAATGGACCCCACACTCATTTCCAATCCCAAACGATTCTTTCAGTTTATCAAAACTAAAAGTAGATCGGATAACTATCCATCATCCCTAAATTTTCTTGATAGGTCCTCCTTTTTTGGCCAAGCGTTCACCATCCATTTCCAAGAGCCAGACCACTCTTACTTTTTCTACTTAAACAGCTACCCACAAACAACTTTGGAATCGGTGTCTATAACTTTAGAGCAAGTTAGAGATAAAATAATAAGCCTCAAAGGTGATTATTCTGCTGGCCCTGATGATCTTCCCTCTATATTTTTAAGGAAATGTGAAATGCACCTAGCCCAACCTCTTACAGCTCTTTTTCAGCTTTCTATCACCCAGGGAATATTTCCCCCAACCTGGAAAAGGTTGTTTATTATTTCCCTACATAAAAAAGGTCGAAAAGACGATATTTCTAACTATCGACCAATTGCTTAGCCGTCCTGCATTCCTAAGCTTTATCTAAGCGTTATCTATGACATAATGCTTTTCCGTTGTAAATCTATTGTTTCCCTAAACCAACATGGATTTTTCAAAGGCATATCTACGACCACCAACTTAACGGAATTCGTATCAAGAACTTTTTTGTGCACTAGAATCAGGAAATGAAGTTGAGGTGATTGCCACCGATTTCAGCAAAGCCTTTGAAAGAATTTCTCATGATATAATCCTTCTAAAATTAAAGGATCTTGGTTTCCAAATAAACCTTATAACTTGGCTTCAATCCTATTTAAGCGAACGACTTTACTATGTTCTATTTAGGTTCATGGCTTCTGACCCAATTAAAGCCTCCTCTGGTGTCCCTCAAGCCAGCCACCTTGGTCCCTTATTATTTATTCTGACCATTAATAATTTTGCTTATATCATTAAAAATTCCCTGGGATGATAACCAAAACCCCCTTTCTTTACGCCGAAAAGTCGCCGACATTATCTTCATTCATCAAATTTTAGTTGGTAATATCGATTGTCCCTCAACTTATTTCTTTTAACACCAATCCACGCAATCTTATGTCTATGCCACTTTTCCGGCTCAATCTTCACAGAACGAATTACGGACACCTGGAGCCAATGTCTAGGATGCTTTGTGAATTTAACGATATTCTGCCTCCCTTCGAGTTTTATCTCAGCAAACTCTCCCTCAAGAATATTCTTATTTCAACCTATGCCTCACGTTACTTTCTTTAACCGCTCCCACCCTTTAGTTTTTAAGTGTAAATGTTAGTTTTTAAGTATGTATGCTTGCAATAAGCTTAATAAAATAAAAAAATAATAACTTAATCTACGCTTATGTTAAATCACGCTGCAGAAGCTCGGCGTTGGTACTGTAGGCATTTTATCACTAAAGCCTTTACTATTCTTCCTCCAAAAGACTGAGAAATTGCCGTGAATGGAACATAAAAGGAGCACAATGAACCAGTTTTTTATCTAAATGCTTTGTTTTGACGGAAAATAAAACAAAAAATCTGATTCTATTTTTTCTTAAAAGTTTGAGGTTCCCCATGTCCCTCGGGTCTTGCAACCGACCACTTCTTGACGCAGTTTCGAAAGAGTTTCCCCAGTGCAGCTTTATTTCACCGTGCCTGATTTAATGGCCATTTGATCTAAGAGCAGCAAGTACTGACTGATAATTTGTTGTTGAAACTTGACCCTTTTCAATTACAGAACGGGACAATCCTGATATTTTTAAATTTGATGCTAAAGTGGTGCAGTGTGGGATACAAATTACAAAAATAAAAAACACTGCCTTTCTTATTTCGTAGGACCTGGTACACAAGTCTGCTTTACCTAGCAACCAATGCGACCTAAAATGTCAACAGGCTAGACTGGTATTCATAGACACTAAAGCAATGAAAAGTTTAACCTCATTGACGCACCAACCTCCAAAGAGGTTAGCTTAAGTTCGTCTTATCTGGATCGCCGTTTATTTCGTCTAAACAAATCCTCCATCAAATTTCCGCCTTCGCATGAATTCTTTAAGCCAATAAGTCTTGAAGCAATACCTAATAGTTTTTTGTTCTAAAGGATAAGAGCTTAGTCTGTTAAGATCTTACTGATTCAAATGCTCAGCTTTACAAACAATATCCTTCAAGTATCAAATATATATAAAGAAACTTTTGAGAACCAGCCACTTCTATCCTACAATTACATCATTAGTTTAATTGCGCTCATTTTGAATAGAAGTCACAGATCTATCTGTCAATACAATCAACTGAAAAATAAGCTTAATTACATGACGCGTTTAATATCCTCGCAAATCTCAACCTATTGTTGGTCAAATAGGAACACATTTGTACACCCTCTATGAGTGCAAACCCCCCCACCCCCACAAAAAAACAAATACCACAAAAATGTTGCCAAAAAATAAATCATTTTACTTAGTAGTTGTTGACCTACTGACTGCTGCTGTATGGCCTCATAATTGACCGCAAAAGTCCGAAGAAAAACTTCTTACTCTCACGCAGACCTCTAAAAACAAAAAGAAACGAACAGAACGCACGCATACATATTATTATAGGGTTTCTCCATTCTCCATTCAATTGTCGCCCAAAAAACATCTACAAACTCGACTCGAAACGAGGTCAAGGATTCGTAAGCACTTACGAATTTAACGCACCATTATCCCGGTCGACCTTCGAACGATGGGGGAAATTCCAAAATTTCAAATCTCGTGAGCCTTGTGTCATTTTATGGTACATACTACCGTGGTGCTTAGAGGGCGAATCTCCTTCCACATATTTTTTTATTATTCATTTTCGGAAACTTATGGCGACTTGAATGTATAGAATGGAGGGCAATTTAAATTGTTCACCGGCACCCATACGTATACAAGCCTGCCTAAGAAAAAAACAAACACCAACGGCAATAAATTACATTTGCGAGGAAACATACCATAAAACTTTATTAAGAGCCTTCGGTAGGCTGCGCGAAATATGCTATTGATACCTAGTACCAGTCTACAACGATAAAAACTAGGAAGTTGTCGTTAATACTCGTATTGTCGTCGTCGATGCTCCTTACGTGGGCCATTATAGTCAAAATTGAAATGACCATGAATGCTTTTAATTCCAACTCTTACACACTGAATGGTACTATGTACACTGTTGATGTTGATATGGATGTGAACTAGTTTCTATTTACTTAAATATGTCCTCAGAATAAGACGTCTCTAGGAACGAAAGCTTGCTCCGGGCCAATTGAGCCGTTTTGTCTACAGACGCAAGAAATAACCATTAGAAATCCTTCTGAAGGCAGTAATTACCTAATTGATTGGGTATTTGTTGGTCTACATAACCTAAATTGTGTCCAGGAGTGCCTGCACATTTTAAGAAAATTGAGGTAATCATTTAAAAAAAAATTATATTGGGTGCGCTAATGACGTTCCTTTCCTTGGGAGTGGAAGGATTTTTTAAAAGAATTTTGCATGACCAATAATGGTTTCCTAATACTTTCCGGTTTGAAATAATATAGAAACTTGCATGCTCGCACGTTTGAGTCCTGTTCATAGAATTAGCTGTCGGTTTTGTCATGACTTTCTGGGTCAGAAGCAGTCGTCATATGCCAAATGAATGTAAATTTTTTTTGGATTAAATTTAAATTGTTTAAATGTATTTTTTTTTTTTTGAGTCAGCTCTACACTGTCACGGGATTGGTGGGTTGCAGTAACAAATATGCCTCGTAGATGTATAAAAAAAACTTTGGACAATTCGAACAGTTTTGGCAGCATAATTGTAAAGTGTAACCTATACGAGTAACTCCAGGCAAAGTTAATCTTCTAACTAATGTCCTTGTCTTACTAACATACTCACTAACTTATCGTAAGTCCCTGCTTGAGATCTTATTGTCCTCCATACTCTTATTACTCTCCTCTCGCGATGGCTTCTTAAAATTAAAATTTCCATCTTTCATCTATAACCTGTTAGCTAGAATTTGAAGATCATTTTACCTTGAAAGATCGTGGCTAAGCCACGTAATCGTCGTGCTTTAGCTTTTGGATTACCTTCACATCTTAGTACTGTTAATCAGTTTGCTATTTTATCTTTTTTTCTATTCACTCTCCAAATATGTATGCGAATAATAATTTTTCTGTATACGTAGAAAAAGTTCAGAGTCAGCTTTACTTGCCTGGTTTTCGTTCAGCACATAGCAGAATTCGCAGGATCAAAATTTTCTACCTGTGGTTTTTAGAGTTAAACTTCGTCAAATTTCTACTTAAGTATCGACTGTAAGATTGAATCCGGGAGCTCTCCAGCGTAACACAGCCCATTTACAACAGTTTTGACTAGATCCTCAATTAGGTTTGTGCAGATGTACAGATGTAAAGTATACGAATATGGTATGTAGTGTGCTTCTACTTGAAACTCATCTATCTTTTCTAGATTTCACGAGCATCTTAGTGTGAAGATTTGATAGGAAATTACAGAAGCTGCCCCATTCACTACCCAATTGATGATTTGGTACATATACCCCATCAAAGCATCGCCTTTGTGTTTGTAAAGATCTACCTTGTAGCTTGTTGTTCTTCAGTTTTTAAGTTTTTCAGTATCTTCATCTATACTTCCTATTAAGAGATCAGTATATTGTATCCGTCAAGTTTTTGTTAGAATTGGCTTCCACGTATGGAAATACGTCACTGCTGCTTTGACCAGACTCAAAAGGATGGCCTATTTTGGCTATAAAAATCTTCCCCATTAAGTTGCTAGTTGCATTGATGTACGAGTATTTCCTTCCCTTTATTATTAACTCGTATATCATGAGACGTATATCAAAACCAACTTTCGTTTAACAAGTACATTTTTGATGACTAGTTTCCGACTGGCTTTTGACTCTAGTCTTATGAACATACTGTCTGCAATGATACCAAAACTTCGGTTGCTGACTAAATAAGATGTCGACTTTAACTGTGGTTGCAGTCACACCCAGCGAACGCTTTCCGACGTATCTTAAAAGTCGGTAGTATTTCAACTACTGTCGATAGAAAATATTAATTAATATATGTATCTATTAAAAAAAACATGCAAGGAGCATGTTTGCACTAGCTCTTTGTCTAATACACTGTTCTACCATAAAAGACAAAGAAAACAAATTCTATTTTAATATCACGATATTTTAATTTCCTCATCAAAGAACAAGAGCTGCTAGTGAGGTCTTCGAGCAGAATCACATAAAAATCGCGCAATCGATGAAGTTGAGAGATGGTACTAAAAGAATAACTTTCGAAAGTTTTATCAGGGTATACTATAAAACAAAAATACCAGGGCTATAAAACCAGACTGAAAGCTTGCAAAGATGAACACGATCAACTGCGCCAATTATAATAATAACTCTCCTACACACCGCCTATGAGATCTTTGCTGACATATTATATGAGCGTCTGCTATCATCATATGCTTGGACAGAACGTCACCAATAAAAGTTATATGTAACTTTAGGGTTGTTAAGAACTTGGTATCACTTGGTTCTGCGGTTACAAGAAGGAACGACATCAGCGCAGATATACCAAATTGCTCTGGAATCTTTGTCTAGATTTTCTTCGCTGTTTCATATAACCTGGGTCCCAAGCTTTTATCCCTTAACCAGTTACTTAGCCTTTTATAGAAACGTCAAAAGCACTTGTAGTTCATTGACATTCTTCCTGGCCTTTTTCTTTTATGCAAGATTTTTTTTTTAGGGTGACTGGTGGAGCACAGTGATCTTGACTACCTCCTAAATAATGATAGTTCTTCGAATCTTTGGAAGTTGGAGAGTTTCTGGTTAGTCAAGGCTATACCAGCACAAATTTAATAAGCGTAGGCGATATCGGATCGTAAATTGGTTTTTAGATTCATAGACCATATAAAACCTAGGAATCACAGTTAAGCAATACGAAGAAAAAAAATCGCTACTACACTTAGTTTTTTATTGGCTTTGAGAAGTTTGACAATATTACTGTTCATGGGTGAGTTTTTTAACTTGAGACATCCAAATTACTCGAAAAATACCCGATATCGCGAAAAATGTTTCAGACAAAAGTCACAAGGCTCTGAAGGGGACATTAGATGGTGACCACGAGTTTGACCTTGAGCCCCATTTTCAAGGTCAAACGAAGGTCACTTTTGATTTTTTAATGGGAACCCCCATTTTTTTGACAGATTCGTAATCTGCGTGTAAAATTACAATTCTTTTTCATAAAACACTTTTTTCAAAAATGCATTCTTTTCCCGTCAGAGGGCGCCATAAAACTTAAGACATCAAAATTACTCGAAAAGTACGAAATATCGCGAAAAATGTTTCAGATAAAAGTCACAAGGTTCTGAAAGGGACATAAGATGGTGACCACGAGTTTGACCTTGAGACCCATTTTCAAGGTCAAACGAAGGTCACTTTTGATTTTTCAAATGATAATTCCTGATTTTCATTGCTCACCCGGTATAAATGTTCATTTAGAACAACTTGTGTTCGAGAAGCCCATTTTATAAGCTCATGGCATTTATAAGGGTTACTTTCATAGGAATCCTTAGTCAAAAACAACAAATCTGTCACCAAGCTGTTTGCTGTCTGCAATTCTCTTCATAAACATAGAACAAAGGCTAATTGTTAATTTAATAAACTCCAAACCTTATAAAGATCCCTGCCTGAAACATAGCCGCCTGCCAATTTTATCGACCATACTAATATCGATGCATAAAATTTACGAATGTGCTCTGCTTTGCGGTCGTTCCATTCGCATACAGAATGCAATGAAAAAAACTCTCTCCGTAGGACCTCAATATCAGCTTTGCGTCTTGGCATTAAGTAAAGGCTCCCGTAAAGCTTGAAAGGATGAACTTCGTTGGATTACAATTAGGGTATTCCTCTTTGGACTAAAATTTAAAAACCTCATGTGCAACAATGTAGTACCTGTTTCAATCCGCAATTCAATCCCCCGTGGTTAAAATTCCATCTCCGAAAGCAAATTACCCACTATTGCTTTATTTACAGAAGCCCCAAATGTACAATAATTCGACTTTTAACGAGTTTAATGTACTGTCTGATTCCATTCAAAGAATTGCATCCCTGTATCCTCATACTGAAATCGTTATGACGTTATCTAAATCTATACTCTCCCCCTTAAAGTAATCCAAACCGACTGCAACACACTTATGCCAGTGCTTGATCCAATCCTCGAAACATTTTTTATATTCGGTTTTCGGTATGTTATTCGTAATAAATATGTTAGTTATGTAAAATTAAACAATTCATGTAATGAAAGGAAAACCACATCAGCATGATGCAAATACCCGCGCAGTACGACGAGCCTGGATGTTTGATTGGCTAAAAAAGCGGCCAATATATGGAGCATATAACTGTTTATTGAAGGAATTTTGTGATATCGAGAATCAGAAACATTTGTATAAAAACTCAATTTTTTGCTTGAGAAAAGTTTGTCGGTTACGCTAACTTTGATAGATAAAGAAGATGCCAAAGGACGAGTGGAGACCAAATGCACAGGCAGAATATTTACTAGGTACAGAGGAAATACCAACGGCATATATTGCATTGAAAGCAAAAGGGATTCGAGAAGAAATTGAAAAATATATTTTGACACCCAGAGGAGAAGTCCC
Organism: Volucella inanis; assembly: GCA_907269105.1. NCBI lineage: Eukaryota > Metazoa > Arthropoda > Insecta > Diptera > Syrphidae > Volucella > Volucella inanis. Next base: position 100,449,361 of record OU026157.1, on the reverse strand, counting down.
GTGACAATACAGATTCATTTAAGCTCTTTTTATCACAAATATAATTTCAAAGTTTTTACTAATTCATTAACGAATAAATATTATAAGTTTATTATTACAAGTTAAAATAATTACAAGCTCGTAAAATCAAAATGTTGATACCGTTTAATAGTTGATGTCAATCGTAGCAAAACTGGATTTAAAAGCAATTGAGTAATGTTTCTCTAAATATGATATCAAATGTCAAATGAAACGTTTTGTTTTGCGCAACACATGATTCTGTTGGCAAATTTAAATTCACGTTAGCGCTCAATTGGTCTCCGAGGGACGGATCATCCAATTCGTCCAACGCATCCAAAACAGTTTTAACCGATTTACGATGAACCCGTTCAGCTTTTTGACGGTGTTTCCCAGCAATATTTCGCAATTATCCAGCTAAATTATTCCAATTATCTGAATAGCAGATAATCATCCCTTTCCAATGTTTTCATAGCTCATACCATTGCTTCAGTAGTAAGGAATTGTGCTTCCAAAGGATTGTTTGACTGTTTTCGTTTGCGTTTGCAAACTTCTTGTTAGCAAGAAGAAATGAGGTCGGAGTTTCAGTCAAACCTCGAAAATGACTATTCGATGACGATTCGGTGTCTTCATTGATTTGTGAAATACCATAACTAAGATTCGACACAAAAATTATATTATTTGCAGACTCGTCTTTGGTCACAAATTGCATTTCTGCCCAATATGGGCAATGTGGATGAATACTAGTGACGACTTGACCTGATTTAGTGGCTAGCATTTGTGCTTTTACTTTTTGGTATGCTGTTTTCACATATGTCCATTTGGCTTTACATTATAGAAAACCGTGTCGATTGTCAAAAACACGGTTTACTTCGTTCCAAGCTGCTTCACAGTTTATCAAATTTTTGTGATCAGAAGACGTACACGTTCAAGCGGCCAAATTTTACAAAAATTGAATGAAAAATGAGTATAGTTAAAACTCACATGTTGTTTGAAAAGAAGAGGCACCAGGTATGTCAATTTCGCTCCGAAATTGATCCAATATTGACGTCTGTGGTTGACGCACGAGTTTTCGACTACTGGTTGACCAAATTAAGCTATCGGTTGACACAAGCGTTTCAAAATAGTTCGTTTACACAATTGATCTAATCGCGTAAATTTTGGTTGACGGAAATTGGGGACAATTTGGGGGTCAACCAAATTGGCGTAGATTGATGTAAAAAAATTGTGCCTTTCTTTACATATATATATATATATATATATATATATATATATATATATATATATATATATATATATATATATATATATAGCATATATGTAATATGCTTTTAGTGTCAAATGAAACCTGATTTACCTATCTTTTGAATGACGTAAAAGTCATGGTTCTAAGATTTTTAGTTTTTGAAAAAATCAATCTAACTCTAAAAACTTTGAAAGTATCTACATTATTTTTATATCACTGATTTTCGAAAAATCTTTAGCGAGAGCATATCTCTTTTTTTAACGTGGCGTGAAAGAGCATCATTCTATCCTTAATTTATTGTATAGTAATGTAATGTTCAGCCAACATTAACCAAGAAAAACACTTTCAAAGTTCTAAGTGGTGCGAACCAGTCACCATGTGCTCAATATATAGGTACATGGTAGGTACCTACATGCTTGTTTTTTACAGAAAATTGAAAAAAAAAAAAATACTGTGCATGTGGTATTTTTATATTTGTTTGCTGACGAGCATACCCAAGATATCACAAAACACTTATATGGTAAGGTGACCACAATTCTCATACCAACCAGACAACTACAATAATAAACCTTGCTAGGATTGCTTCTATAACCAATATTTTACTCATTGGTAACAAGAATGTGTGTATAATATACTCTGGAAGTTATGTGTCGAGATTTTATGCGGCCTTTTAATAAGTAATTGCTTCCTTGTAAACTCTGGTATCCTGATGTAATTCCTGCTATATTTGGACACATTTCAGATGTTTTCCACGGTATGAACGAGCTTGCTTTATTTGATAATTTCGTAGCTCTGGCAAACTTAGTAAAGGAAAATTAATTAAGTTTACAATATGTATCAAAATTCTGATACTTATGTAAACTGTCCTTTGCCTTCCTTTGTTTGCTTCCTAATTTGTAGGGAGCTCAGTTATATTTGCAATTTTGGTGGGCGTTATTACAGGACTGCTTTTGGTTTTTGTCATTGGCTAACTTCCAATTTTAGAGTAAAACAAAGGAATCATATGGACAATATGTGTTTTCTGCATGTTGACCTTGAACGCGTTTCTGTTACCTGATATTTACAACTTAATATTTTTCTCTATCTGAGCCAATTCACAATTCTTACAGGTACCCAGACCAAAAGACAATAACCCCACCACACTCTTTTTTAGTATTTAAATTAATTTTTTGTCTTTCTGTCTATTTTTACCAATTTTATTTTTTTCCAAAAAAAAAAAAAAAACAAAGTTCCTCATAGAGCATTTCGACAAAGTATCAACGAATTAAGGACTCTATGTCAAGCTACAAGTAAACCTCTATATGCCAGTATCTCTGCCAATTTTAATTGATGCTAAAAGAAATTCCTCATCAATTCCCGGAATTCCCGGAATTTATTCAGAAAATTAAAAATACAAGTTTATTCATCTAAATCTATATAATACCCTTCAAAGTAATCCCCATCGACTGCAACACACTTATGCCAGCGCTTGATCCAATCCTCGAAAAATTTTTTATATTCGGTTTTCGGTATGTCCATCTTTCGGCGAATTGCTTCACGCAAACGTCTCATAACGCCCAAATAATACTCTTTGTGTACTGTCTGGCCTTTTGGCAAAAACCGTGAGCACTGTCTTCTTTTTTTACTGAAAACGACGTGGTTTTTTTTTTTTGGATCCTTTTGATGAATGTGGGATCGGATTCAGCCTTGCAAACTATCTCTTTTGCGACATCATCACGGTCTCTTTTTTGCATGAAATTGAGGTCTTTTGGCACCAACTTTGCTGCTGAACGACAGAAACACAAATCATTAACCAAAATGTCTTGGACGGATCCATAGGCAAAGTTCAAGTCCTCCGCTATCTCTATGATGGTTAATTTGCGGTTATTGACCAACATTTCTTTTATTTCATCAATGTTTTCGTCGGTTTTCAATGTCGATGGTCTGCCACTGCGTTCATCATCTTCGATTGACTCACGACCACATTTGAACCGCTCGTGCCACTGGTAAAAGACTGTTTTCTTTAGATAATTGTTGCCGAAACATTTTTTCAACATTTCCAATGTTCGCGCACCATTAAATCTGTTTTTTACGCAAAATTTAATACAAGTTCGCAAATTTAAATCCATTTCTAAAATTCTAAGAAATCGCCAACACACGCAGAGATATATGTACTCTTGCCTACGTAACTTTTGCAAATGTCAAGCTATGATACTAAGATTTAGAGGGAATATCAACAACAGATGTACCAACTTAACAACAAAAAAAATAAAACAGAACTCAAATCGGAACAGTGGCAGCGATACACGGTGGTTATTTTTTTTTTGATCAAGGTGGTACACAATTTTGGGTGGCTTTGATATTCTGCACAGACAACACCCGAAAACGGTGTGTTGAGATATTCGCTGCGGAAAACAACTTGGCCTAGCTTCTAAATGAGCCCACAAGTATACCAGACGATGTAAGTTATACCGCCAAAACCCTGGACTTGTTTACAACTTCTCACCCTGAAAGATACAAAGTCAATGTGCTATTCCCTCTATGCTCGTCGGACCATTGTATCATATCAGCTAATTTCTCGTACGTCGACCACACAGTTAGAGAAATGATTCCTAAAGAAACCGTATGGCAATTCAATAGATTCAATTGAAGCAGACTTAACAGCTTCTTTACGAATTTTAACTGTTCGTTATGTTTCCTCGATAACGACGTGGATGCCTCTGCTGATATGATCAGAGACACCATTCTCTTTGGAATGAGATCTTTTATCCCTCATCGGATGAAGAGTACCAAAGCAAAAGAAAAGACATGGTACAAATCGAGTTGTAAAGAGGCTATCAGGGTTAAATAAATGTTTTTTTTCGGTCAAGAACGGTAAAGACAAAACCAACCCCACTAAGGAAAACCAAAAAAAGTTCAAACGAGCCAGGAATGACTGCAACGTTTTTCTTAAGCGTGTGAAATTCCAATACGATCAAAAACTGAGGAAAAAAATTTCCTAAAATGTCCCAATGATAGTTAGGCTGTTCACCAAAACTTACACAGTTGTCATCGCGACGAAACAATCATGTTCTGACGGCTTGCAGCTCCTTTGGGCATCGGAAATTCTTTTCTTCGCGGGGTTTTTTTTAGCTGCGATAAGCAGACAATCTTTCTTCTTACATCGAATCGTTTAACGCCTGGACACGTACCTCGCACTGAACTGCGGTGATTAATCATTCGACAAAACCATTTTCCTATTAATATTTTCTATTATTATATATTCTTACCAAAATTGGATTAGTAGTTGTTTTAAATTAATAAAGTAAAAGTAGTAACTGCCCGTAATCTGGCAGAGCTAAGAGCACATTTTTCTCAGTCGCACGCGAGTGCTCGAAGTTAATCTCGCCACCGTCCTCAACACCGCAGTCATAGTCAAAACAATGTGTCTCGACTTATAATCGGAGCGGATTTTTTGAAACGTTTTAGAATATTAGTTGATCTATAGCAACGATGTCTGATAGATCAAGCATCGTCTGCATCCCGTATTGGTTTTATAACGCAAATACCATCGTCGCAGCTTACTAATATCAGCAGTAAAGTGCCTTTTCACGAACTAATAACAGTGTATGTCATCATATCGTAATTGCCGGACCACAAATTCACGCACGCTACCGATGCTTAAGTCCCGAGAAGCTGAAATAAGCAAAAGCAGAATTCCAGGAATTGATGGAGCAAGGGATGTGCCGTCGTTCGAAAAGCCTTTGGGCGAGTCCTCTACACATGGTGCCGAATTCAAACAGAGAGATTAGACCGTGTGGGGATTTTCGTGCACAAAATTCCGTAACAGCACAAGACAGCTGCCCTGTTCGACATGTGCAGGCCTTCACACATTTCCTCGCAGGTATGAAAATGTTTTCTACTTTGGACCTTGTAAAAGCATATCATCAAATACTTATGAGCCCCGAAGATAAAACAAAGACAGCCATAATAACGCCATTTGGTTTGTTTGAGTTCCTCCTAATGACATTTGGGCTTAGGAATGCAAACCAAACATTCCAACGGTTCATAGATAATATCCTACGCGATTTGGGCTTTGCATTCGGGTATATTGATGATATCCTTATCGCTTCGGAGGACGAACATCGGCATCAGGAACATCTACGATTAATATCTGAGCTTTAACGAGAATATGGTTTGGTCATCAATTTAAAAAAATGACAATTTGAATTTCGAGAAGTCAATTATATATATATATTTCGCTTTCAACCAGAACCCCGTAAATTCATCAAAAAGGCAACTTCGTCATCTGGATTTTAACGGTCAATTCACTACCGATATAAGGTACATCGCCGGAGAGGAAAATATGATTGCAGACACGTTGTTTCGAATTACGAAAATGTCAATCGCGAACACTATTGACTATGAGCAATTAGCTGACAACTACGCCAAGGACGAGGAACTTTTGCATCTTCTGCACGAAGGTACCTCACCTTCATTGAAATAAAAGAAATTTTCTGTTCTTTCAGACATCAAACATTTCATTTACTATGACGTTTCAACTCATAAGGTTCGCCCCTTCATCACCAAACCGTTTCGCCGAGTTGCGTTTGGCAGCGTGCACAAGCTGGCATATCTTGGTATACGTTCAACAGTCAAATTACCTACGGATCGGTTGATTTGGCCATCGATTCGCAAAGATTGACATAAATGGGCAAAAAGTTGAATACCGTGTCAACGTGTCAAAGTCTGGTAGCACACTCGAGCGACAAATCATTCATACCCTTCAACTGAAGCAACAAGAGCTGAGCTAATTTATGGAATGACATTGCGCATACCTGGCGAGCTCATCAACCCGAATAAAGATGACACAAACGCTCATAACTTCGTAAAACAGCTTCGTAGAACGTTGGCACTATCGAAGTCAACTCCGGCCTATTACCAAGACACGAAGTGTTCTTTCGTACCAGATGATTTAACCAGTTGCAAACATGTTATCATTCACAACGATACCGTAAGAGGTCGCTGAGGCCAACTTACGATGAACCTTATCCGGTACTCAGAAGGACAAAAAAAAAAAACATTACCAAGTCGAAATCAACGGGAAAAAGTTAAATACATCAATAAACGGACTAAAACCCGCCTACATTTTCAGCCCTGAGAGTTACACAACAATAAAAACCAAACGGTAGTACGAGAAACCAATGTCAAAAATACATAGTTACAGACGAGGAGAAGCATTATGTGACGCGATCTAGAAGAAGAGTAATCTTTCGACGAACATAGTTCAAAGTATCACTTGTGCTGGAGGGGGAGTGCTGTGGCTGTCCACCAAAACTTGCACATTTGGCAACGCGACGAAACAATCATGTTCTGACGGCTTGCAGCTCATTTGGCCAGTGGAATTTCTTTTCGTCTCGGAGGTTTCTTTAGCTGCGACAAGAAGACAATCTTTCTTTTTGCCTTGGACTGAGCTGCGGTAATTATTCATTCGACAAAACCATTTTCCTATTAATATTTTCCAATATTATATATTCTTACCAAAATTGGATTAGTAGTTGTTTTAAATTAATAAAGTAAAAATTGTAACTTTGATCGATTTGCATTATTTTTTTTTTTATTCCAATCGTACTACTAGCACTCAAAGTAGTAACAATTTTTGGTCGTTCGTCAAAAACATCTGCTTCAACCTCCATCCCAACGCTCATTTACGATGACATTCCAGCTGTCAGCTCTTTGGACAAGTCAAATAAGCTTGCTGCATATTTTGCGACATATCTGCTTTGTCCCCGTCAATACTTATGTGCACCAAATCTTCAATGGGACGAATCCACTTAATATACACAAATCTGCTGGTCCAGATGGTACATCTCCCCTTCTTCTGAAGAGCTGTTCTTTCTCGCTGGGAAAACCACTGCGTAAGTATTTTCATCAATCCTACTCTTTAGGACTCTTTCCGTGCAGATAAAAAACAGCATTTGTCCATTGCGTCCGTAAAAACGGATAATATATTTCACTCTCCTCCTACAGACCCATCGCACTTACTTCCCTTTATTCCAAGGTCATGGAAACGATAAAAAACCATCAGCTCATGAAATATCTCGAAACACGAAAACTTCTCAATTATAATATAGTACCGATAGCACGTTTTTATATCTCACAGAAAAGTTTAACTTAAGAGTACATCAATCTGGCGATAGCAAGATAGCTGCAGTTGATATTTCTCAGGCATTTGACAGAATTTGGCATCAAGCTCATTTGTCGAAAATGCGTGTTTTTGGGATCGATGAACTTCTTCTTCAATGGATTAGAAATTACCTTTCGGAACGTTCCAGTTGTCTTGGATGGTTTCAGATCTGATGTTCACAAAGTAAATGCTGGTGTGTCCCAGGGCTCCAGGCCTCCGACACTATTTTGAATTTTTATTACCGATCTCTTGTCTGCAACTGCAGATTGTATAGTGCTCTCTGATTTTCATATTTGTTCCCTGACTCACGTCCCTGCTCTATGGGACGTAGAGCGGGAAAGGCAGTGTATATTAAGCTCATTAAATTCTGATATTGACGGCATATCTACCACTAACAGAGTAGAATTTAATGTTTCCAAAACTCAATGCAGTTTAATGTCGTTAAAGCGAAATTTAAACACCCAGCCATTATCAATGATTGGCACCTACATCGTCGAAACCTAAAAACTTTCCATTTTCGGTATATGTATCAATGACAATTTACGTTTGAATGACCACACATTCGATGTCGTCAAAAATGCTGCAAAATGTCTAGGTTTCCTAAGTGATGTAAGAAATACTTTACTCTCTCTAGGTGATAATACCACTCAGACTACTGGATACCCTCAAACACCTACGTATTGTCACTCTGTTTTATCGCTATTTCCACCACCAGTGCTCCATAGAAATCACCACCAGCATTCCCTCCCTTTCATATTTTTAACTGTAACACCTGTCTGCCGAAAGAGATGTGATGTAAGAAATTATTTATACAGTATTTTGATGTATTGCCTGGGAATTAAGCCCAGGCCCCTGATGTAGTATCCAACTCATTGATGCCGATAAGCAAGACCTATTCTGCACACTGCGGTATGTTTTCGATTAGTTTTCTAGAAAACAACATTACAATATTTCTTGTGATAATGGTAAGCTTCCCGATTTTTAACCAAATTTAACCGAGTATTTTAAACCCGAAGAATGTCACGTTGTATCACATAAATCACATCACTATTCATAATCGCATTCTTCAATTCAAAGGTCGTCAATAAGTTATCCATCCGAGTCCAATGACTCTTTGTTTAGCACTTTCCAAAGACTCTCTTCAAGTTACTGCATTTACGTAAGGTTAGAATTTGCAAACATAATTGCATGTCTTCTGTTCCAGTAGTGCTATCTCGTAATTTAATGTAGCAGCATCTCTGCACTTGTAGAGCAAATTAATGAAGTTCTGCATTGCTAACTGTTCTGTCTATAGGCTTGGATCATTTCGTGAAGCTCATTAACATTCGGTAGAATACTCACTTCTCAACACTTTGGCTGGGGCTTGAGCTTCATTTACTTACTAGACGGGTTTTTTTTTTAACGATCTTGATAAATTTCGTACTTCATCCAGTACTGCAATGCTTATGTTAAAGCGTACAAGTGGCAACTGCGGAGTTTTCCTTTTACGGTTATTCTAGTCACCACTATCCAACACCACTCGGTGCTCAATATCTTAATTGCAAAACATACATTTGTATGTTTGCGGGATCGGCAAAAAGTCTCAAAAGTCTCCAGTCCGTCGTTACTTATAATTATGCTTTGCGAAAAGAAAACAATTAATTCTAGTATATCGATATGCTTCTTAAGAATAAAATCTTGCCCAAAATGATACGGAATGGACCATAAATTTAACGTTAAGTTCGTCGAATTTTCCGGCTGTGCGTCTTTCTTTCATAATCGTGCATATTGCGTAAATTCGTATATGTACCTTTAGTATTTTTCGAAGTTCAAAGATGTGTTATCCGAAAATTTTGTAGATCGCTTTGTGAATCATAATGAGTAAACTTTAGAAAACCTCGTATGTAGATGGACTTGCCTTCTACAAACTTTGATTATACCATATTTCACAGTCGATGAACTAAAATATGCTCTTAAATTTTCATTTTAATTTGCTTCATCAATCGGTGTTACAGTTTCTCGTAAACGCGTTTATTTTTATAGAGTGGAAAGAGAAATCTCCCCCTTCCACAGGTTGGGTAGCTGATCTTCTTCAACTAGTAAAGGAGAAATTCCTTGTTCCACCGTATATACAAATACAGTAAGTATTCACTCTCTGGTAAAGGCAGTTCTATGAGTTGTTACATTTTAGTTTATCTATACCAATTTTCCTTAATTTTAAATAGGCTCCCCACTTCTCTGGAATCTGTCAACTCAAATGCATGGTTATATACTTAATTCAAAATTGTATTGTAACTGTAAAGTACTCATAAATTTAACTGCAGTTGAAATGAGATCTCTTACATGGTAATTTACGTACATTCACATACTCGTAGGCGATTTCAACTGGCTTTAATGCCCTTCATTTTTATAATTGATTTATTTATAAATTGAATATCCATTATATTACCATAGCCATTGTCAATACAAAGTAATGGTTTAAGCAAATAAGACTATTTGGTGATTGCAAGGCAAATTTATCATTTGTTATTGTTTTTAGTTGGAAACTAGTAAATTATACAATTTGCAATATTATCCTTGCATGCATTGTCATAGACATAGATGGTTGTTGGTCTTCTATGATTCGTGGAATTGTTAGAGCTTGTCAGGAAAATGTTCGCATGTCGGCTACTCATCTCATTTCGAGTGAACATTGTTCGTCCCTGTAGCACTATGTAATCCGTCAATTTTTTATTTGAAACCATTTTGATACTTTTAACGTCGGATCGCTTCCTTAGATAATTGAAACAGCAGGTCCTAAAAAAAAACTCATTAAAATGGTCACATTATTTTTACAGTGTACTCGAACCTGAAATGTTTAGTACCACAGGCGTTGGCGCACTCATTGCCACAGGAATCACACGGTATGGCGTTACAAGTTACAAGGGTAATGAAAATTATATCTAAAACCATAAGCAACAGATGTTTGGAAACACTTTAAAACATATTTTGATTAACTCACAAATCAGCAGATATTGACGTTGCATTTTTTTTAGACACGTTTTAGAGTGCACTTCATTGACAAATCTTTCGAAATTAGTTTTGAATAATTGATTACTAGTTTCTTTAGAATTATACCCTGTTTGCATCTGTTCGAGAGAAAATAATACACAGACTACCTAACCAAGTGGCGCTGAAAACAGACTACGGATAGTACAGGCTACTGGTTCACTTTGGAATATGATAACTGGTCAAGTCAACGTCGAGACGAAAGACAAACTCTACAGTATTATTACGTAACAGATACTGTTTAGAAATGAGCTTAAGCAACAGAAGGACTCATCTTTTATGTTCACAATTTAAATTTTCCATTAAGAAGGACACAGAGTTTTATATTTTTCCTTCCTAGTAATAGGAAAGCATGGGAGTCTATAGAGAAGGGATGCATGCTTTTATGCATGTAAAGTTATCGTAGATACTTGGAAAGGAAACAAATGGGCGACTACAGATTGATCAACTTAAATGATTCATGTTGTTATGCATCTTAACGAATGAACACTGTTCGGGGTGGTAAATATAAGATTTTATATAACTTTGTCCGCAGTAATATTCGCCACAAGGTGATTTGCATGCAAAATTTACTTCAACTTTGAATTGAGTTTGAGTATTTTTTTTTTTTTTTTTTTTTTTTTTTTTTTGTAGATGAGGGGCAAAAGTTTTATTAACTTACCAGAAAGGATACAGACAGTTTAAAAATAAAATCAGTTTTGCCAGTCTCGTCAGGGAATGGCAATAAAACGTGGGCAACATTACAAATTCTATTTTTAATTTCGAATTTGTTTACACAGAAATGGCTTTGAATAGATAAATTATGGAATGCATTCCGTAAAGACTATAATAATTAAATGTCGACGTAACATTTGAGTTTGTTTCAGAAATTTGAATTTGACGACAATATGCTGTTTTTTGTTTGACCATAGAAAACTGACGTTTTCAAACTAAACATGTCTGACAATTTTTGGGTTGGCCTTGTTTTCTATTGCCAACTGGGATTGGGGGATTGCGTGGGTTTGTAGACCTTTACATCATTCTACAAGACACTCTATTTTGAATCATTTCAGGAGCCCGAAAATTTATTGATGCTTTTTGGATTTGAATTATCCCAGTAGTTTTCTTTCGCCTTCCTCTTTGAAACTCGGCTAAAGTTTTAGTCTTTATTGCTTTTTCGATTTAATTTTTCGACGACCCTCGTTGAATATGCACGGCAAAACCAGCTGATAAGCTATATCAGTTTCTTAACATGGAAACTTTAAAGAATGCACATGGGTGTTATTGGATCATTTTGTACTATATCATACCCGATGACATTCGTAATATTTTCGTTTCCGTTGCTGTCGAATAGTCGCGATGTGTATGGCGTATGGCTGTAATATATAACAAACCTTTAAGCTTTGACCATATTTATCCACTCTAAACTAACCCTTGGCATGATATTGCCATCGCAATTCTATTGGTGATTTATGAATGACACAACATAAGCGTTTTAATATTATATGGCAAGATTACTCGTTTTAATAAGTGTCACGATTTGGGTTTACATGTTTATAAATATAGATATCATACATATAACAAAACAATCAAAAATATTTTTAAACTTTCTATTAAAGAAAGAAGTAACATTTTATCTGAAGTGAATAAAGGTGTATCAATGAACGTATAAAGCCGGATAAATGAGGCGCTCTTAGACATTTGTGGCTAGGGCTGAATATGGACCAAAAAAGCGCGTCATAGTTAAGGCTTATAAATACCCAAAGATGAAAAATGCTTTGTACGAATGTTTTCAAAAGCAAAGAGTTTTACACATCCCACTTTCTAATGACCTCATTAAAACAAAGGCAATCCAATTGCACAACAAAATAAGGGAAAAACAATCATTCAATGCTAGTAACGGTTGGATTCCCAAATTTAATAAACGACATGGTATTCGGACACTAAAAATTTGTGGTGTAAATTTGTCTAATAGAAGCGAACTCGTCGAACCGTTTGTAACGAAATTTCGACAAAAAGAGAACAACTTAATTCAACCGCAGATCAAATTTATAATGCGGACGAATCTGGGTTGTATCACAGGAACACTCGTTACGTTTAAGAGTCCTTAGCGCCTGGTCGCTAATGCATCTTGAAAGCACAAATTGAAGCTTTTCGTCATTGGTAAAGCAGCCAATCCAAGAGCATTTAAGAACTTTGATAACAAGCCTGTAACTTATAAAGCAAACAAAAAAGCATGGATGACTTTTCATTTATTTTTAGTGTTGATGAGTTTTTCTTTTCAGGTAAGAAATTTTCTCGAATCACAGGGACTTAAAAAAAGAAGGCACTGCTGCTTTTAGAAAATGTTCCGTGTCATCTTAAAGAAAATGAACTGCAAAGCGATTAAGTGTTAATAAGTGTTATGATGCTTAATGCAAATTGCACTGCAATTCTGCAACCTATGGATCAAAACGTCATTAACATAATGAAGCTCCACTACAAGAAAAGCTTATTGGTGCACTTAGTTGCCAGTGAGGGAATAAATTTGGAAACTAAAATCGAAGCGCTCAACTTAAAGGATGGAATTTGTTTACTAGCAAATTCTTGGCAAAAAGTACATAGACCCTTATACCATCAAGAAGTGTTGGAACATTTTAATGTCTACCAAAAATGATTGGGATGAAGAGGACGACCTACCGTTATCTACATTATCTAGAAATATCTTAATAGAAAAAGAATTGATTTCATCCGTTTCCAATTTGCTGGATGAAATTGTTCCCAACACAAACATCTCAAATGCAGAAATAAATGATTGGCTTCAAGAAAATTTTGAAGCCTCTGCAAAGTTGAAGTGAAGGTAAAGCTGTTTTAAGGCCTTCCAAATTTCTGTGGAGAGTCTTGCAGGCCAGGTTCTCCAATTGTGAACATAAACCATAATCCAGTGGACTTAGATCTGGACTCACCGACGCCAATCTTCTGCTGCTATAAAGCCAGAAATATTGACTCTAATCCACTCCTGCGTGGTTTTGGCTTTGTGCGCTAAAGCAGAGTTCTGCTGGAAGATCCATCTGTATCAATTAAAAAGGGTATTATTCAAACCCTTCACAATACCCTCTAGCAAATCTTCGTGGTAAACGTTTGCGCCAGTTTTTACAAGTTTTTCATAGATATGGAGGAATATGACACCATGAACAGAGACCCCCCACTAAACCATTAAACTAAACGTTGAATCGGAACAACATTTTTTTTTTGCTTCCTTAGATGAAGTGGCATAAATTTTGTCATTTTGTTTGTTGAAACCCTTCTCCACCTTAATAATGCATTCATCCGTAAACAGAATGTTTTCATGGTCATTGTCCGTCACCCCTAAAATCGCTTGCATATTTACAGCCTAATTTTTTTTAGTTGTGTAGTTAGAAGATCAATCTAGACATGGAACTGGTTGATATATCCAATTCCTTGGATATGATGTTCTGCTTCCTAAGACGATTTTTCTGAATTCTTTCACGTACTGCCTTTACAACCGCGTTCGTACGAACGGCGCGCGGGCGACCAGTTCTTGGCCTGTCCTCTACTCCAGACAATTCGCCTCAGCCCGACAAACGAATATTCTCGATATTCCGAGTGGTTTTAGCAAATCGAAAATTTGGCCAACACTCTTTCCGCACTTATGCAACGCTATTACCACGACTTGATTCTCTTTAACGCCCAACTCCGTGTTAATAGTTGAAACCAAATGGACTAGTATTCTTCGCTGATCAGTGCATGTTTTCTGAAAAAAGTGAACGGTTCTATTCCCGCAAGAAGTTTTGAACAATAAGCATTGGAAATTGTGTAAAAGAAATTATAGCAAGACTTGGTATATAATATAACATAAGACAATAAAGGAAAAATAGTAAAATAAGAAAGAAAGATAGAAAAAGATGAGAAAAAGGGAGTGAAAAAAGAATATGAAAAGGAAAAGGAAAAGACAAATTAAAAATAAAAAAAAGATGTGTACAAGTAATTGCTGTAGTAGACAGGAGAAATTTTCTAATACAGGAGATTTTAATTTTCTGCCCCGAATTATTTGTTTTGTTGAGATTGGTAGAGAGTTCCATAGCCTAGTAACATAAATAAAGAAAACTCGCGAGTATTCAAATAGTTATGGAATGGGGTGATGAGAATACATGTCTTGGAAAATTGCACGAATTGAAGCTTTGCGAAGAAATACGGAGGCGATTTGGTATGAAAGATTTTATAGAGGAAGATACAACATCTGATATAAGGGAACTGTTGAAATGAACAACCGAGTACATTTTTGTGGCAGTGCGAGATATCCACGCGTCAGAGTATGCCCTATATATACCTTATCATATCGTTTAAGGCAACAAGTAACATATAGTGTGATTGGAATTCAAGTTTGATGTACACAACTATGGCGTAGTCAATAATAGGTACAAGTGAAGTTTTGATAAACCTGCGCTTAATGTCGACAGTGGTATAGCTAAAAAATGGCAAAAGTTTGCGCAAGCCAGCACAGATGCGTCCAATGGAGTAGTTAATGTGATCAACTGCAGAGAGTGAAGGATTTACCTTGAAACCAAGGTTGGTAACGACATTCGCGTAATGAAGTCATATATATAGTTTAAGAAAACATGTGGTAGATCATCAGTGTTGCACTGTTAACTTGAGATCAATACTAACTGAGACCTTGCAGGATTAAAGATTAGCTTATAGCCTTGATTCCAACTATGTTTACTTGAGAGATTTTCATTTATACTACAGATACTGTATTTAGCTAGCCCGATCACACAAATATGGTAACTGGATATTAGATATAATGATCTTTCAATAAACCTAAAGTACAATTTGAGTTTCTTACGTAGTATTTCATGATTTATTCAAAACCTTTTTTAAAAAAAAGTGCAGTGTTAGGGACAAAAACACTGTTGTCGCACACACTAGAAATAAAAGTTTCGCTGAGACCATGAATATCAGGTATTCTTCTTTTTTGGTCGGCACTTAGTTTAGACAAAAAATACCTTTTCTTCGACCTTCGTGTTACGTATGTGTTTTCCAGCACAAGTATAATTTATTACGGACATTCATAGCATTATGTACGTGTAAGGGCAAAAGCTCCTCTGGCTCTGGCCAGAGTAACATCTATATGTTTATTAAACTACAGATATTAATCCAGCCAGATCCCAAGGTATCTGACTACATTTCGACAAGCAAGTGGTTGACCGTACTGTCCGACGATCTGAAACTTTCGCCAATTCTTTCTGGTATCCGCAGAGGCCCCAGACAAAGGCGTCCTAAAAAGAATGGTTTCCGACTTCTGAAAGTTGATCTTCAACTTCCAGTCGTCGCAATATTGTTTAATTTTATCGAAGTCACGTTGCAAGAGTAAGTTTATGACCTCAATCCTTGGACCTGATCTGTACGCGATTAAGTCGTCTGCGTACGCTATGGCATGGTGAAGTGAACCTATCAAATCACTTGTGTATGTTCTTCACGATAAACTGTCTATCTGTGAACATATTAAAAAGAATATACAGCAATGGTCTGCTAATGCCCAGTCTGTTCAGTTTGTAGAAGAGCCCCTCTAACCATACGGTATCGAAGGCTTTCTCCAAGTCAATCAGGCAGGCACCACTGCACTGTTTCTTGGCTTTGTTCCATTAGATATCGGAAATCAGTTTAGACGCGGCGTGAATAAAATCATGCCCCGCCTTGAAACCGAATTGATTATCCGGAACTATCTACCGGAGATTCGCCGGACTGGAGGTGTCTTTATCCCTTTTGGGGATGGGATGTACCACCGCAGTTTTCCAATGCGTCGGATAATTATTCATTGCATTGTTAAACAGGGTGGTATAAATGTCCCGCTTCTAGAGGGAGATGTCGAAGCACAATGTTCGGTATATCATCGATTCCCACAGATTTCTTACTTCTGATTGTGTCAAAGATCATTTGGAGCTCTTCCTTCGAAATCAACGGGGGAAGTTTCCTTTCATTGGCGTTGACATTATTTGCCATATTCTCGTCACTGAACTGGGTGAAACCCGAGTTTTCGATTCGCCAGTTCACTATTTCGTTTCGAAGGTAGAAATTGTGCGCAAGGACTCGATTTTCCAAGTCATGGTTAGGGCCAATGATATCATTCGCCCTATATACTTCCTGAAAAGTCGCTCCTATAGCCTCAACTTTTTCCTGCGGATCCTCGATCACAAAGAAGTTGTCATCCTCCACAGCCTCATTTGGATCTATGCCTGCTGCCAAAAGTATGTTTTCGTTGTTTGTCGTTCGGGCGATTTTGAGACATGAAAGGTCGTTTTGATCTTTCCTCCGAAATATTTTATTTATTTGCGGGAACATATTCGGGTTGCTGGTATTTACAGCCTGAATTTTATTGTTTCAATACAAACTTACAGAAGCCCTGTAACTTTCTTTTATTAATGTTTGGAGATTTTTGATCGACGACTTTAATGTCATAATCTCCGGGTTATGTCTGTCAGTAAACAGTCTGTACAAGGTTTTTAATCTTGTCAGCAGTCTACTTTTATGTCGTTGCAGTGCGTCTATAGTTGAATTGCGGAACAAGTCTTCGTTGTCAGTATGTTGATACCGAGGTATCGTTTTGTCCACTGTTTGTTTGATTGTCTCGTCCATTACTTTTAGATATGTCAATCTCCTCGTTTGACAGATTTCTGTTGGTGGGTAAAGCGAATTCGAGGAAAGTGCTCTTGTCAGTGTCCTAGAGAAGTGTGTCCAACGCACTCTACTATAGTTGTAGGAATGCCGATGAACAAATTCATCCAGTTCCGCATTTTCGTTCGGAACGGTTATTTCGGTACTAAGACCGCAATGGTCGCTGTCATACACAAAAGTGCGTTGGTTCGTACCTGTCAGATGAATTCGTGAGTCGAACAACAGTAGATCCAAATAGGAACCGTGTCTAGGAAACGACGGACTTTCCGTTGCTTTAAGGCTGAGTCTATACATCACACTGTGCTGAACCCACCAATTGAGTAGTTGGTTCCCTCTAGTGTTTGGTGTATTATTTCCCCAATCTCTGTGCTTGGCGTTGAAATCTCCGCCGATAATTAAGTAGTTTTCTTCCAATTGAAGTCTCAGCAATCGAAAAAGTGTCTCGAGCTCTAAGATGAATAATGTGGATTGAGTAGCCTCAGGTGCATAGACAGACACCATGTACAGTCGCTTTCCACTTCGGAGAGGGATATAAATGATGCATGCCTCCAGCACCTGAAACCTATGTACTACACGACTGTATACTCTATTACAACGCAGTTCTTTTCTAACAAAGATTGCAACCCCTCCTCCTTGAATGGAGTTGGGTCGATTTCTTCGTATGATTTTATATTTTCTGTGCCTCATTTTGTGCTTTTTGGATAGCTTAGTTTCGCTAACCAAAAGCACATCTGGGACTTGGTCTTTAAGCAACTTAAATAATGCGGCTCTTCGCTCAATCCTAATCAGGGAATTAACATTCACTGCAAGGATCGTCAGGGTTTGCTCCGCCATGTTCGTGCCCATTACGACTGGAGGTGCGTTAGATCCGGCAGAAGCGCGTATATTTGATCTACCGGCATCGCCTGTTCCTGTATTTGACGCTGAAGCTGAGCCATTTGCCCTTGAATAGAGAGCAAAATAGCCAGCATGTCAGGTACAGGTTCCGGTGCTCTAGGCGCTGGGGCCTGAGAAGCAGCCTTCTGTTGCTGTACCGCACTTCCCTTACCTGACGCCATTTGGGCGTAGGTGACTTGGGGAGTAACGGCTGGTGCCGAGCCAGATTTACTGTTTTCATGTACTGGAATTTGAGGCAACCCCGATTGTTTGCGGTGTGCCCCGTGTTCCTACATAAAACGCAAGAGAGTTGGCTTTTTTCCGAAGCTCCGTCCTTACCTAAAGCGCAATCGTTTGACTTGTGGTTCTTTCCACACTTCACGCATCGAGGCTGCATTTCGCAGTTCGACGCAGAGTGCCCAAACCTTTGGCAGCGAACACATTGTAAAATATTTTAGATACTCTTTAATTTTTCCCAGTGTACAATCTGGTAGTCTAGGATTTTGATGCTCCTTAGACCATCCAGTTTGCTGTCGGGACTTAGCTGGACCAGGAAAAACGGTAATTTTCGATTCTCCCTTTTGGCTCTAGCCGTGACAAATGGCTTAACCCCTACGAATTTTAGCCCTTCGCACTCCTCTTTTAGCAGTGCAAGGAGTTCCTCAGGATCAGTCGACGGCTCTAACCCCCTCAGCAGCATTGTCGTCGAATCCCTCAATAAACTTTTAATTTTGTGGTAGCGCTCCACTGTGTTACAGTGGATCGCGTGCTTATCTAAGCTAAGTCTTTTAATATAAAAATTATTTCCTATGGCCGACTAACATAGTTCTTTAGTTTCCTTTAGTTCCATATTAAAGGTATTAATACGTGGAGCCCTTTGTTGTTTCTGCTTTTGTTGTTGTTGTTGTCGCTGCTGCTGTTTTTGTTTCTGCTGTTGTTGTTGCTGCTGCTGCTGTTTTTGCTGTTGCCGTTGTTGTGGCTGCCCTTGTTGTTGTTGCTGGTGTTTCGTAAGTTTTTGTTGGTGTTTTAGCACTTGTGCTATTGTATTTGCTTGCTGTTGCTTTTGATTTGTGCGAGCTGGTTGGGATTGCTCTTGCTCTTCCCTCTTCCTTCTTACCATTTGTTTTTCTTTAATGGCCAGTACTCTTTGCTGCAGCATTTGGATGCTACTGCTTATTGACTCCATTTCTTCCTCTTCGTCTTCCGATTCGGTTGTCGCCAGGGGAGCGAAGCTGTTTTCTCTCGGATGATGGAGTACATCTGAGACAAATGGATTGTCTTCAGTTACTTGATCGGGTAGTTTCATGGACGTTGGTAGGGTGGGACGTTGTACCAAGCTAGAAGTTGGTCTTATTTTTCTCTTTCGCTTTATCTTTGGTTCTGCTCCTGCTCGTGTTTGGCTTGAAACACTTGAAATATAGCCTGTTCTCTCCGCTGATCCCGCTATTTTCATAGGGGACCATTCTCCACAATCCATCGCGTAGTTTGTTTTTTATTCTCCTTTTTTTTTAAATAAGAGAAAAAAAAAACCTAGACTAGGTCAACTTGTATTTGAACCCGCACCTTTGTCGTCTCAAGCGGACACACTGCCACTGTGCTGACCGAATTGTGTATAGAATTGGTCGAATGATTGAGTTAATGACAATAATAGCTTTTTAATAATTAGCCGAAACACGTTTAATCTCCGCGGAGGTCTATGAACGACTGAATTACTAAGCTTTATTGTTAGAACTATGCAAGTCTACTCGTATGTTGAAATCACCGCAAACATTGATGGATTCATAGACCGCAATACCCTCCTGAAGTGCCAAAAAAAAAAATTGGTCGAAGGAACAATAACGGTGGTGATTATACGCATCACCCAGAAGTAGCTTTTTGTTGAAGTTAGCAACTTCAATTAGCATGTATTCGATACTATCGTATTAAAATCAAGAGACTTTCCTGCTATTCGAACATAACAGCTCCCCCAGTTATGTCTGTGATCCTAGGATAGTGCGTCAGTTTGTTTCGTTAGCAGCATCTGCATCTATAATAGTAGTCTCCATAATTCTCCGTTACACATATAACATCATACACAATGTAAAAGTAACATTTCGTAAAATTTTAAAATTTTCGTTCAACATAATCGCCATAGTGAGTCCGGAGTTCGTGCAATTCGGTTCGAGAGTTCGGTATCGTTGGGTCTGGACGATCACTTGTTTTAACAGTATGGTGCTACCGCTGCACAAGCTATCAATCAATTAATTTATTGTGTGCGAAATATGAAAATGGCATTATTTCGGTTAGAGGTTGATTGGCCTCCAAGGCCTTGCGATTTAATACCTTTAGACTTCTTTCTTTGGGTAAGGGTTATGCCAATAACCTAGCGACAATTCAGGGTCTTAAATATAACATCCAAGCTGATTCGGCCATTGACCCACTTATTCTTCAAAAAGTTATCGATAATTTTGATCTTTGAATGGTTGCTTACAACAGAAGTCATGATGATGTTATGAACAATATTGTGTTCTGTTTATAATTGCCATAGACCGAACTTTATTAAGATAACAATTTACAGTAGAAAATGGTCTGTTCTCTAAAATATATCGGGCAGCTTCGTTTAGTCTGCCGATACCTGAAGAAACATGCCATATGCAGTAATACAAATATAAAACCCAACTGTCAATGGAAGACCTAGTTGAGCACGTAGACAGAACTCACGTTCTGGTCCTGATAAAGTCTCCTCTGCCTTGCTTCGTAAGTTCTTCGGCAATTCTATTTTCCGTGATCCTATTGTGACCTAGGACCCAGACAAGAGTCAGCGAATTCAGCTTTCCAACTAGATTCAGTGAAGTCTTGCATTCTCGAAATACATAGTTTGAAGTTGTAAGAGGGTTCGGAAAGGCTTTAAGCGCAGTTTGATTGTCGCTACAGATGGAAATGCTTCGCCCCATCTACCGACTCTTCACAATATTTTTTGTTGCCAGGATTGCGTATATTTCTGCTTGGAAAACAGAGGCAGGTCTACTATGCAGGTTCTCCAGAGGGGCAAGACCATCGTGTCTTAAATCGACCCGGCAACATTCCACTTCTGGCTCAGATTCTGCCCAAATTATTTCAGGGCAAGTTGATTTCGTATTTTTTCCGCAACAGAAGTTCTGGTGTCATTGCATCAGATGAGACGTCAAGAGACAGTCGAAGGTCATCAAAGGTCCAGTGCGTGTTGTACAATAGAACCAAAGACCAATTCTCTTTGAGCTAAAGATGATTTTTAGAATGCAGCGATGATATAAATATCAAGGGGAGAGAAAAAAATTCCTGATACTCGAAACCCTTCCGGCGCGAACATTTCTGTCATCCATTTGTTTGAAAGATATAGCCATTTAATGGCTTAACTTTTTGGGCACCTTAAACATGACACACTTGCAGCTCAAATTACATAAATCGTCTCCTTGATTCAACCGCCTCGCATACAAGACTACTAAATATACAGCGCAGAATTCGTTCAAAAAAAATTCAGTAAAACACTTTTTATCTGCTTATCCTCCAGCACTTGGCGCCATTTAGCAAAAAGGGGAGATTAGTACTTTGTTTCTTCCTTATTTATGAAAGTCGCATGTTTACCAATGTAACGCAACAAGTTTTTCCACTATCTCAATACGTTGAATGCTATAATATGTATAAGATCAAAGGATGTTGAATTTTATTATTTTATTAAAATTCTAATTATCTCTGTAGATTTTGTCTATTATCGTTTCGACAGCCGCAAGAAACATGCTGATTCGTATGTTGCCAAACTTCACTAAACTTCAGTAATTAAGTAGAATTGGTCTTAGATTTGAAGACAACTGCGAGTTGCTTGCTGTGTGTTCTTTCAATTGCGAAACTTTTTAAAACTTAATGTTCTATTGTTACCCCGGCTTAGGTCCCCGTCTAATTGTGATTACAATATACACAATTCTGGGTGGCTTCGACATTCTGGACAGACAACACCCGAAGACGGTGTGTTGACCCAGCTTGCAAATTAGCTCCTACGTATACCAGACGTTGATAGTCACACCGCCAACACACTGAACATGTCGTTAACTTCTCACCCTGATAAATACAAGGTTAATGTGCTATCCCGTCTAGGCCCGTCGAACCATTGTGTCATATCAGCTAATTTCTCATATATCGACCACACAGTTAGAGAAAGGATTTCTAAAAGAACCATATAGCAATATGAGAAAGCCAATTGGAGCGGACTTAAAAGCTTCTTTAGAAATTTTAACTGGTCGTTATGTTCCCTCGATAACTCATTTTTTTGAAATTAGATCCTTTATCCCTCATCGAATGAAGAGTATCAAACCAAAAGAAAACGCATGTTACATCTAGAGCTGAAAAGCGGCTGTCAGGGTTAGAGAAATGTTTTCTTCTCGTTTGAAAAAAAGTTCAAACGAGCATGAAAATAACGGCATTAAAGGTTGTTACGTTTTGACCAGTTAATTATGAGCGGCCGGTTACGAGGACCTGTTGATCGACATTGACTACTTGTAGTCCCATCAGGACTTAAATGGGGTGCTATTGGAAGTCGGGGCTTCTCAGAGGTAGGCCCTTTAGTGGGAGCGTCATATGGCTTAAGCCCGATGTGGATTTGCACATAAGTGCTGAGTACATTAACCCTAAGATTGTCGAGAGGTATTAAATCGGTCTCTTAGATATACATCTCCATTTCATTGAACTCTATAACTCTCTTTATAAACGCTACCTGACTAGTGCGCAAACCTATGTAATAAGTGACCGCAAGTCCATTTTTCAATTTGTCAATTGCAAAAACAAGACTGATGGTTATCCTTCCTCCCTCGCTTTCGAAACCAAATCTTCAAGTGATCCTCCTACCATCCCTACATTTTTCAAACAATCTTTTGCCAACAACTCCTTCGTACCAGATCCCTCTTAGTTCAATGATCTACCAAATTTCTCCATTGGTCTCTTTCTCACTCAAAATTTCGATCCTGCTGTTATTGAAGAAAAGTTACTAAATTTTTAAGATGAATTTGTACCTGGCCCAGACGGACTCCCCGCCGTGTTTCTTAAAAAATGCTCTTCCAACCTGTCTCTACCTGTTTCCTACCTTTTTCGTCTATCCCTTACACAGGGAGAATTTCACCAGATTTGGAAGACCTCTTTTATAATCCCGATACACAAAAAGGGATCTAAGCATGAAGTTACCAATTATCGTGCCATTGCTAAACTCTCTCATATACCTAAACTCTTTGAAAGCATTTTATACAAAGCCTTAAGCTTTAAGTGCAAGCCTTTTATTTCACCCCGACAACATGGTTTGCTAAAAAGATCAACTGCAACAAATCTAGTTGAATTCGTGTCTTTTGCTCTCTCAGCCTTAGAAAATGGCAAAGACATCGATGTTATCGCTACTGATTTCAGTATCGATAGCTGATGTTATCGCGTTTGATAAGATATCTCATCAATTGATCCTCTTCAAAATGTCTGCTCTCGGTCTTGAACTTCTCTTATTAAAATGGATTTCTTCTTAAGATATTATAAGGCGATATTATAGTATTCGGCTTAGATCCGCTCTTTCTGTTCCATTCCTGGCCTCATCTTTAGTTCCACAACGCCAGGTGGGGGTGGCCGTGGTGTAGTGGTATATGCATAGACTCCTCAAGGAGATGGTCTTGGGTTTGAATCCCGTGCGAGGCAATTCTGTGAAAAAGTCTTTTCATAGAATTTGTATGTAGTTATATGAAAATCCCGTTGGTATCAACTCTGATATGAAGGCATAACACTGATGTTGGAGTGGTTGCTGGCTGGGCTAAATGTAACGAACTAACAACTAGCACGTACTTAAGACCCACTGCTTGAGGATGTACTAGCTTGTCCCGTCCAGTTTGACAACCACCTCTGGGAAAAATATCGAAACCTAATACACCTGAGTTTCAAACTACTACAAAACCCGCCCGCGTCCTGGGGAAAAAGCCAGTAAAAGGGTATTCATATCATATAACAAAAAAGGCAGTCGTCTTGGCTTCTTCTCTTCATTCTTACTCTCAACGATGTTAAGAGAGTCATTAAACACTCCTCACTCTCGCTTTACGCTGACGACATAAAATTTTTTAAAACTATTTCCTCTCCCCATGACTCTGCCCTTCTTCAAGAAGACCTTGATCTGTTTTTAATCTGGCTCAAAAACTGCCTAGAACTTAATATAGACAAATGTCAATCTAGTATAACCTTTTCACGTAAATGCAACCCGTCTTCTCCCCGACTTTATTTTCTCCATGGTCAACCAATGGCCCTGGTTCAGTCTTTTCAAGACCTTGGCATATTATTCGACTGTGAGCTTAATTTCCGTTCGCATATCGAGAAGATGATCCACAAAACCAACTCATCACTTGGCTTCATTAAACGTTTGTCCAAGGAATTTTCCGACCCGTATGTAACTGGATCTCTCTATATTACCTTTGTTCGCCCCCTGCTTGAGTATGCCAGTCAAGCTTGGTCCCCTTTTCACCGGGTTCATGTTTTCCGAATCGAGGGTTTTCAACGTCGATTGCTCCGATTTGCTCTTTGTGGTCTGCTGTGGAAGGACCTTTGAATCTAACCTCCCAATCAGGACCGCCTCAAACATCTAAATATGAATTCGTTAGAAGAACGTAGGACTGCTGACATTCTTCTCAATCATCGACTTCTCTCAGGTTCCATCGACTGTGTATCCATTTTGAACTCCATTTCCTTCAATACCAACCATCGCAATCTACGTTGTCTTCGTCTCTTCTATCTACCGGTCCACCTCACCTCTTATGGCTCCAATGAACCAATCTCCCAAATGCTCCGAAAGGTTAGCTCAAATCTCTCCCTCTTTGATTTTAACCTGAGCACTACTTGTCTCAAACAAGATCTCCTCCATCACTTCCTTTGTCCCTAGCTCTTAAGTCTTTCTGTTATTTTTTTTAGATAGACTAAGCTTGTATTAAGCCAATAAATGGGGGCCTCAGCCCCCAACAAAAATTATCTCACCATGACAGGTGTTAACGTAAAATATTGACTTAATCTATTACTCCGTCGAGATACCTGTTGCGAATATAAATGCCGCTTGAGGATGGTGCAGTGAAAGTCGACATTTGCTTCTCTGAATATATGCTCGATCGCGATTTTTAATGCGTATTTAGCATTCACCAATACGTGATCAACTTGGTAATGAAATCTAGCCGAAAACTCTTTGATATTCAAATCTCCTAGTTGAAATCAAATCGCCATCCTGCATTGGGCGAAATCTAATCTATATATAAGGGCTGTTTGATGAATGTTTGAATTAGAAATGACATCGCAACTTTTTTAGGTTTTGATAATTTATTTTTCAATGGAATCCCTTTTCAACTCAATACACTTTTTCCAGTGGTGCTGCAACTGTTTTAACCTTTCTGTATTGTACGACTTTTGTTGGCCTGCAAAATACTCCTCCGCGGCTGCCATGACTTCCTCGTTCGACCCGTACTTCTCTCCAGCGTGAGATCTTTTAAGGTTTGGGAACAAAAAGAAGTCGCAGTGAGCCAAATCCGGATAATACGGAGAATGAGGGAGCATTCCGACCAATTTGGCTGTGGCGACTGCGGAGGTGTGTTACCGTAGTTACCGGTGTGTTATCATAGTGGAAGATCATTTTTTTCTTCGCCAAATTTGGTCATTTTTTCTTCAAATCGGCGGTGTGATTGTTTTTCCCTTTTCCAAATAGCCGACGTGGATCACACCTCGCGCGTCCCAAAAAACGAAAGTACGGTCTTCGCCTTCTTTGGAGCACGTTCACTAGGTAAAACCCATTTTTTCGATTGTTCTTTGGTCTCTGGTGTGTACCAATGTACAATGTACCTCCAAGCACGTCTTTGAAGTGGTCCCATCGGCACCCATCGCGCAGACAACTTTCGTGCAGGATATAGCTAACGTTTTCAGGTGAGATGCCTGAATGACGCGAATGAACTCGCGAGTTTTCATTCGCCGATACGCCAATACGAGATCATTGATTTTGTCCACGGTTTCCTCTGTGGTAACCGGTTTTGAACCACCTGGGCGCGGTTCATCAAAAACCGACTTGCAGCCTCGGCGAAACTCTGCGAACCAATTGTAAACGGTTGTACGGGAAGGTAAATGGGTCCCATACAAACTATGGGCTTGATTTCTTCGCAGGTTTTGCCACTCAAAAATAAAAAACGGATCACGGAGCGATAAAGCTATTTGTCCATGTACACAAAAAAACACAAAAAACACGGTGTTTTGAAATGGGTGTCAGATTGTCATTTTTTGATTATATTAAATGATTATACTCTCATTTTAGCTCAATAGCGCCACCTATCTTCTTATCCGGGTTCTCATCTAAGAGCCCTCGTAAAATTCTTGATTTCGCACAGCTAATCCACATTCTAACATGTATAAACTTTCATGAGAGTTCATAAATTTCTGTTTATCGCATCTGATCTTACCATTTATCTCTTGAATTGCAATAATATCTACCTTCGATGAAAAAATATTTAAGTTTTTGTAGTTCTACGAGCGCGCAATATGTGAGAAGTCTATAAACGTGGCGTGTCTCGGTTTACTTTGATGGGGTCCATTTCCAAAGTTTACCTAGTATATTATACCTAACATATTTCACTGGCTTTGTTTTTATAAAGTTAGTAAGAAAGTTACTCCGTTCAACGACCAACATCAGGTCAAGTTTCAAATATTGTATTTAAACTTCGAACCGACTACACTACATCAGGAAACAGCTGATAAAATTTCGGAAGCAAGACATAACATAACATATTATTGCCGAACGTTACAAAATAAGCCGTTACCATGGGAAATGAATTCCAATATAAGATCGTATGAGATCACAAATCAGCGGCTAATGGGAATAGAACTGAAAACAGAACACGAAGCTTGGAATATTGCTAGAGCACAGCAAGTAGAAAGCTTGATGCGGTTTTGATGAGATTTTAACCCTTATGATGTCATACAGAGTATCCGGGTACTTTTTTGACTTTGAAGCGTCATAAAGTTTTTACATTTTATATGTATATTTTTCTCAAATTTTGGAACATCTTCAAAAAAACTATTTTAAGAAAGAAAAATATCAATTGGTCAACAAATTTAATGTTGTACTACCTGTTTTGTTTCGGTTTCTAAAGCACACCCGGGTACTATCAATTTTCAACTATGCAATTTTCAAAAACAATTTTTCAATACGTGTTCATTATTTAATTCATTTATAAAAAACAGTATACAAACATAAACAAATAGAATACCCAAATATGTTAGATAAATAACATTTCTTACACAAAAGATCAATCGGAGCAATCCTTACAAACACCAAGTGCGGATTTGGTATGCTCATCGCATGTTGGAAAATAGCATTTTGTGGAAAGTTTCCCTTGTAAAAACTTGAAAACTTGTACTTGAAAACAATATCACAGCCTTTTTTTTCTTTGGAACATATGAGCATAACATCGCTTGATTACAGAAAGCAAAAATTGTGCTGAATATGCTTCTATCCTCAAAAGAGAGCAACTCTTTGGGAATACAAGCGTGACCGTCCATTAGCTCTGAGTAAAGAAAATATCTGTGGTGATATTTCTCCCTGAGCCCTTGTAATGTTCACTCAATTTTATCACTACTTTTTCGCCGATATTTGTTTGCCGTTCCTACACATCGAGATAGTATTTCAGTAAACAGACTTCCAGTATCTGTGTCCAAAAGTTATCTGTATTGTATAGGGTTTTATAATAACGACTTGACAACTTTTTTTTTTAAATAAAAGATATTTCAAAAACTTTATTATTGGCTTGAAGTACAATCAAAACATTTATGAATAGAACTCGACTTCGTTCTTATGGCCACCGCGGGCACGTTTGCAGCGGTCGATTCGTTGGACGCTATTTCGCGTTCAATGTTGGCTCTGAGCTCTTCCAACGTCGTCGGCGTGTTGGCATAAACTAATGACTTAACGTAGCCCCACAGAAAATAGTCAAGCGGCGTTAAATCAAACGAACTAGGCGGCCAATCGACTGGCCCATGTCTTGGGTTAACACGCTCACCATACTTACTCTTCAATAAATCGATTGAAGCGTGTGCTGTGTGGCTTATGGTACCACACTGTTGAAACCACATGTTTTCCAAGTCCATATCTTTTAATTCGGGCCATAAATAACCGGTGACCATGACGCGATAACGCTGACCATTCACAGTAACATGACGATCGTTATCGTCGACGAAAAAATATGGCCCAATCACGCCGCCGGCATGCACCAAACAGTTATTTTTTTGGATGAAGTGGTGATTCATGAAGCACATGTGGGTTTTCACCCGGCCAATAACGCATATTTTGCCGGGTGACGAACCCATTGAGCCAAAAATTGACGAAGAAGATGATTTTGCGATGAAATTCATCATCTTGGCCCATCTTCTCCAGAACCCAATCGGAGAACGTACGTCGCTTCAAATGATCCATCGGCTTTAATTTTTGAGTCAGCTTGGTCTTGTATGGGTGTAAGCCAAAATCTTTACGCAAAATACGCCATAATGTGGTCTGAGCGATGCCCAATTCTTGAAAACGCCGTGGAATTGAATGATTTGGATCGTTTGCTATGGACGTCTGAACGGCAACGATATTTTCGACACTTCGACCAACCCTTTGTCTCTCTGACACGGCAACATCACACAACGAATATGTAGACTCAAAATTTTGCACTAAACTTGTTATTGCCTGTCTACTATGGCGAGAATTACAACCAAAAATTGGAGTAAACGCTCTTAAAGTTGCAGTCACCGACTCCGAATATCTGTAGAAAACTTTTATAATTTGCAGACTTTGCTCGTTAGTGTACTTTACCATGATGAAAATGTTGCGTTTACTGAATAAATTGACAGTGACAGTTTGATGATTAGTGAAAGAGTGCGTTTATGAATTAAATTCAAAGTTATCAAGTCTCTATTGGAAATCCTATATAATGCCTTGCCGTGGATAAGCTGTTTTCGAGTCTTCTATCCAAAATATCTTTATCCCGTATTTGGATGGTATGTACCATGTAAATTTCATTCGATCCGGTAAGGAAAAAAGCTGTTCGTCAGATTCTCATGTGGTTTGTAGTGGGCACGGAAGT
This sequence comes from Volucella inanis, assembly GCA_907269105.1. NCBI lineage: Eukaryota > Metazoa > Arthropoda > Insecta > Diptera > Syrphidae > Volucella > Volucella inanis. The sequence continues at coordinate 100,420,299 of OU026157.1, read as the reverse complement.
TATCCATAAGTCGCGTATTGGAGCTGCTTTGTCACTTGCTTGCCGATCCGATCGTGTGTCAGGCTTCCACAACTCATTGACATGCTCCATATTTGATTGATGAACACCCGCGATGACTACAACTCCCAAAAAAGCATTAAGCTCCTCCAGTGACAAAGGTTAATTTTGTTTGTTTGTGGGGATTAACTTCATTGAACTCTCTGATGCACTGATTTGTCTTACGGTTTGTTTCCCTGATTATAATTAATTTCATTTCTTCTGTGAAAATCATATTTAGTATCTCAAGTGGCGTTAACATTTTGGTATTTCGACATGGTCCTCCTGAAAAGCAAAACAATAACATAAATTGCATGTTGTGATGTGAAAAGGTAAGCGTCATTATGTTCTACCAGATTCGCGGATGATATTGTGTGATCTAGTTTACGATGATGGATGTGGTGACATCTTCCAAATAGTTTGATCTCGAGATAAGTATTGTCCCGATGACCCAAGCGGAGCTAAAGTATTACTGTCACCCTCAGAATCACTTTCACCAGATTCATTGTGGGTTTCGATTACGTTTTGCATCTTGTTCATTTCTGCAAGGTTTTTTTACGTCAGAATCTTGATTATATGGAAGCAACCATTCTGCAACACTGTAAGTGTCATCCACGAACTCTTCCTCGTCTGAAAACGCCTCAAAAATATTATTTTTTTCCTCTCAGTTAATCTAAAATAGTTGAACATTGTAATTAGAAGCCAAACTTATTCGTACTTACGCAATTTATAATAAATTTAATATTATTATCTTGATTATGGTGCAACTTACCGATCTAAGTGAAAATATCCTCTGGAATTGCAAGGTATTCCCTCCATAATTATGACCTTACACGCTCATTTTTATGGGTCAAATAAAAAGAAACGATGCATACACATGCAGCCTGAGTTTTTCACGAAAAAAGGTGGTTATCCAACACAACTGTAAAATGCAACGAACGAGAAAAATACTGCGACCTCAACTGATTACCCGTTTACTCTGTACGGGAGATACAAGGTGGAAATTTGTATGGCACCATTAGGGTTAAATATAATATCAACGGAAGAAATGATTTTCAACAGTGGATATTTAAACCGACATATCAGCGATTCGAACTACATATGCGAAGACTGCCATGGAAGAAACGATTTCGGAACGATTAACTCGCCTGGGGAAGGTACACTAAGCTCGTGCAAATCACACCGTATAACTATATTCAATATGGTATTTATTTAGCAAGAGCGGCATTTAATTACGTTCTGTGGCGGTGAATATCAAATCCAGATATAGACTGACTCGTAGACTGATGGAATAACGCGAAATAGCGAATAACAGATTGTAAAGTGATCTTGAGCCAACTATATACTAATTTATAGCAAAATAATGTACTAGTCGAATTTTTCGTGGAGAAAGCAGAGAAGAACCAATAAAAACCGGAATCATTCGAGAAAATATGGTATTCTGGCACAATTTAAATAAGCAAAGCAAAGTATATACCATATTTAAAAGAGGAGCAAAGTCGCCGGCTTACAAGGATTAATGAAATTTGCAATATATGGAATAAGTTTGTCTTAATTAGCGGAGTACCATTCCCTCGGCTGTCGCGCAGTAAGGAAAAAGCAATCGATTTTGCAGGAGCCAAAATTAACCATTTCTTAACGGAAATCTTAAATTTAAATGGAACGCTAATTTTTCAATAAAATTATGAGAGGGGAGACTTTTCTTGTACTACAAAATAAAGAAGATCGATAAAGCTAATGTCGCCTTGCTTAGGTAATACTACAGCTTGGGGTGAACCTGAGCCTCAACTAACAAGCCCCTCCATTTAACCCAACCATTCCTGTACATAAGCATCGAACTTGTCGAGTTCTAGAGACTGAATAAAATTAATGCATCTCGAGAAGTTCTCCACATAAGACCCGAAATTAAAGATTAATAACTCCTTTTTACCCTTCTTCAGCTTCCCTTTCACTCCTTTCTCTCCCGGGCTAAATCAAGGTGTCATACGATCCGTGCCGAGGATTAAGCTGGCTGAGGGACCAACATTTACAAAAATAACTCAGTAGCGAACGAAGTATCCGGATACCTAGCGACCTTCGGATAAGCTAAGCTTAGTAGTATACAGCAGATTTCTGTACAGATGGACCATCCTTCCACCGCTACTCGTAGGATTTACTAATGGATTCAATAAAAAAAAACCCAAAACTGGTACTCCTTCAATACCGGGCGGTAGAACGGTGATCGTCCGCCAGGCAAGGCTCCTGCATTGTCGAACGGAGGTAAAACTGTGGCAGGCCATGGTGCACAATTTAAATTAATGGTAAAGATGGTAAATTAATGATAAAGAGTTTTATCACTAATCGACAAAAATGACACCGATGTATCGATAACACCTGAACGGTGACAGTTGGTTAAGCTTAGGCTTACGGGCAACTTCTGGGTCATCATGCAGGAAATTCCTTGACCAACTCCTATCACAAGCGCACCGTTGCCTGGCACCAAAAGTCAAAGGTGGATTAGGAGAGATTAGGTCATGTGCAAAGCTCGAGGTCGTAGCTATGTAGAATATCCCTAGCAGACCTTGAACTTGCACCTAAATCTCAGACGATCTTTTTACCTTAAAATACATTCTGGATATCATCAAGCTTATCAACCAGACCCACTGACTTATGACTGGAAAGCTGCAAATTAGAAGAACTAAGGGGCCCTTATTGATACGCTTTAATTGTGATCAATAAGGGATCCCTTAACCCTCTAGCGCAGACTAAGGGCACGATTATTTATAATATATAATATATAAATATTATTTATTTATAAGAAGGATGATATGTATGCTAATAAGCAACCCCCTCCTCTTTTAACCGATTTAATACATTCAACCTCAGATCTTGGAGCGCAGATATATTTTACATTCCTGAAATGGATAGGGACGACTACAATTTATCGATTCTCCTCTGACATTCTGTCGAAAATGGAAACCGATGAAGAATTAAAAAGAGATCTTTTACGACCTAAGGATGAAGATGAGCTCTTAGGCACATGTCCAAAATCGGAGGACTCATATTAATCTTCATTACTCAAAAAAGGCTTCGGCCGCACTTATTCTGCGTTTTTCCAAAAACCAGAAAGCATCATCCTAACTCAGGAACCATGGATCGTAGAACGCGTGGTGGACTTGGTACACCTGTATACGCTCCGCTCTATACAAGAGATAAAGGTAAGATTAGCACTTGTACGAGGTATGTTCAAAAAGTAAGGTGACTTTATATTTTTTTGTGTTTATTAATTAATATTAATGTTATCCCCTTGAAAGTACTGCCCCTCAGATATATGTAATACACTTGTGCCAACCCTTTTTCCAATCAATGAAGCACTTCTCATAAGCACTTTTTGGTATAACCATGAGCTCTTACAGCGACGCCGTTTTTATTTCCTCAATCGTTGCAAATCTGCGTCCTTTCATAGTTCAGTTTTGGAAACAGGAAAGGTCGCATAAGGCCAAATCTGGTAAATATAGTAACTTAGACATGATTTTCGTGTTGTCTTTGGTCAAAAGATCTCTTATAAACAGCGACGGTTCTTCTGATCAAATTTAAGAAGTTTCAGAACAAACTTCGCTGACACACGTCTCATGCTCAACACATCCCAAATAATTGCATGACACGAGCTGAGCTACTTCTCTTATGATAATTCGACAATTTTCCAAAACAATTTTCTTCACAGCTTCAACATTATCATTTTTTGTTGATGTGCTGGGACGTCCAGAGCTCGACACTGGCATATGCTTGTATAAGTTGTAAACATTTTTTTTTTTCTTAGAGCGGACTCACTGTATGCCAATGCCAATATTTCAAGTGTTTTAGAGCACTTCTTTCCATTTTTTACATAAAATTTGATGCAAATTCTTTGCTCCATTTTTTGTAATGATTTGAAATCGCCGAGCACACCAAAACAGATGTAACTGTGAGCATATGTTTGAGACATGTGTATGAACTCAGCAAAAAAAAAGGATCGATAATCGAATGTACATTTGTTAGTCGCGATATTTCGTAAGTCACCTTACTTTTTGAACCCATCGTATTTTAGTAAAACTAAGCCTAAATGTATTTTTTCCTACCACAGAAACCCCGATATAATCGCTGCTATACTAGAGGCTGCCGAAGGCACCTACTGGCTAACATTGGTATATCTTCACCACGATGATATGGGTCCTCTCCCTGGTAGCAACATAGAAAGAACGTCGATCGAACGATCGTCTGAACACTCATTTTCAGTTCCTTGATACATTCTCTGAACTCTTAAGTAGCCCGCGTAAAACCAACGAGGCTGACATGAAAGTTAAGGGTTTCCCTTTCTCTCAATCAGGCTATGGACTGGTACCGCTTAGAAATTCTTACAAAAACTTTTCAATCTAGCAAAAAGCACAAGAAAAGTGATTGATTAGGACTCATACAAGGAATTCCTCAAAATATATATAAAAAAGAACTGAGGAAGGCAAAGCGACAATCCTGGAGTTCATTCAGTGACAAAATAACAGAAACCTTTGAAGCATCGCGGCTGAGAAAAATCCCATCTACAAATCATATGATGCCTAGCTGTTTGAAAGAAAAAGATGGCTCTTGGACAACCTCAACATCTTGAACAATCACTGCCTGCTGTGTAGAAATGATTCACATTCCACTGTCATGGACAGAAGTTTATGTAACTTTCATTCCTAAAGCCGGTAAATGCTCTCATAGACCTCAGATCTACAAGTCCATCACCTTTCCTTTTAAAAACTCTAGACGACTGATTGATACCCATATACAATCTAAAATTGATCCACGACTTTGGCAACGGCTCAACATGATTACTGTAAAGGAAAGTCAGTAAGAATGGCTCTACATTAACTGACTAGCCAAATTAAACGATCCCTACAATATAGAGAGGACACAAAAGAAGCTTTCCTGGATATACAGGATGCCTTTGATAACGTCAACACATCCGGAATCACGACTGCGCTGTCAACTCTGCTGGTAGATGACTTATGTAACTTAGGCAGTTAATCAGTGTTATGTTAAATAGCAAAAAAATCAACTCCAAACTGCGTGGGGCTTCTGGTAAAAGATGTAGCAGCAGAGGTACGCCGCAAGGCGTTGTCCTTTTACCTGCTGCTGCTGAAATACCTTGAAGCGTGTGGGAGCAGGATGGTTGAATATGTAAATGACGTTGCTATAGGCTTCTCAGGTAAGCATCTTAGTATCATTAAAGAACTCCTTCAGTTAAATCTTAGCAGATTAACCTGTTGAGCTGTAGATGGGAAGTTGACCCACATAAAATCATAAAACTATCTTGTCCTCTTTTCCAGGAATATAAAATTAAAATCATATACCCTCCGTTACAGCAAAATATCTGGGTCTCCAACTAAACTGGAGTAGCTTTATTCCTTTGTAAGCCCAAAAGAAAAAAAAAAAAAAACTGTTTTACTTGACACCCCTAGATATCTTCAGAAGGCAAGGAGCTGACACCGCTAATATACAGATAGATCTAAGCGGAAATTTTGGAGATTAAAGAAGCTCTGTTCTGACTGAAGAGAAACGTCATATTGTATTTGAAAGGCATAGTATATCATCATCGTTTCGGACTTGATAGCCCCCCAAGTCAGTCTTACTAAATTGTAGAACCGCCTTTGACTGTCAATCATCTCTTAGGGGATGGCAGAGCAGTTCAACCTTCACCTATGTTGAATGCCGGGGAAAAGAAACATTCCAAAGAATTGTAGTACCAACGAACTCGCCAAAATTGGAACCACTCTACCTATTCTACGAAAAGGGTAGCAGCGGTATACCAATCGCTACGTAGGTTACGTACCCCATAAAATCTGACATATCATCCATTTTTTCCCTTTCTACATAACTTCAAATAAAGTATTTTCCCACACGTTCCGCGATCACGGCAATCTAATATCAGGAATAATGTTGCAAAGAAAGTGTCCAATGTCGCAAAAGTTCACACGCGCTGCATTAAAGATAGCTGAGAATGACTGGCGACCATTCATTCTTAGTTTAGTAAGTTTCAGCTAAAATAAAAGTTCTCTTCTGATTTTAACTAAAAGTTGTATCTTGTGTGTTTTTTTTTTCGCGAATAACTATATTAGTGGCGCAGTCGGTAGGATTCTTCTATAGGGGAAGAATCCATAAGAGAACGGGCAGTAGGCGTATTCTGAAAGTGTTAAAAGAGATTAACTCGAAAAACCCAAAACGAAACGTAAATCACTACTAAAAATCAGCAGAAGAAAAACGATTATAAATGTTAAAAAGTGCTAAGAATCAGGCAAAGAAGAAAACGAAATAAGTGCAAAATAGTGCTTAAAATCAGGAGGAGACGAACTTACTAACTCAAGAAAAAAAAATTTTTTTTTCTCAACATTAACCGAGATAAAATATCACAATATTTTGGAAACATAATTAAGAAAGAAATGGAAGCAGCCTTGGTAGAAAAACTAACATTGGCTCTAGAAACGCTAGAAGCCCGATGCAAAGCCGAGCCGTAACAATTATGAAGGATATAGCATATATAAAAGACCAAGATCAATTAACGCAATTTATTAATGTGGTACAAATTCACCTAAATAGAGTGGAGGACAACGTTCGAAATGAATTGTGGCAGACGATATTAAATACAAAAATTGGCGGACAGGCAAATGAACTTCTATTAAACAACAAACCAGAAAACTTGGAGGACGCAAAATAACTATTAAAGCAGCATTTCATTCCAACAGTTATTTATAAGGATATATCAAAGAAAATAACATATTTAAGGATAAGTTCCATTTCCGTTCCTAATTGTCAAATTGAAAAAATTGTAAAACTAATAAACACCTTTACAACATATGAAAAATATTCCAAGATTAAAGATACTTTTCTATACAGCGCTTGTTAATAGAATTAAACAAATTGTTTCTGAAAATCTTTCACGAGACATTGATGATAAATTCTGCGCATGCTGTACACTCACATAGGATTTGACCATGGTAATTTAGACAATGAGTTTTTAATAGGTGATCGACGGCAATTGCAAAAACCTAAGAGACCAGTAGTCCACCCCAAAAAAGCCAACATTCTCAGTCAGCTTATCAGAATAGGATCAATAACAGTGATAGGGAAAAAGTAGGACAAAATAGGCAATACCAAAGGAATACACCGCAGAATAACCAACAAAACAATCGTAGAAGAAAGTCAAGTACAGGACAAAACACCCAACCGGTTTTTAATAGATTAGGGCAATTTAGAAACGCACAACAACACGTACAACCTATGGATGTAGAACAAATTTTACACAAAGAAAACGGAGTTAAAGAATCCATTGCAGAAGCAGCCTTAATAGAGTGCGTTTTTTCTAAGTTCGGCCTCGGAAATAAGATATTTGCAGATTTGACCATTGACGGACATAAATACGTAGGACTTATTGACACAGGTTCAGCGATGAGTATTATTAATTCCAGTAAGGTAGATTGTAGGAAATTCAAAATTTGTAAAAGAGTTAACCTTAGACTTCAAACTATTGATAGTGCAACAATCGAAAAAATAGATAGAGTTATAACAGGTATACCGGAAGAATATAATTACAATAAAAAAGTTGCTACACGGTGGTACAAGAAGACAAGTCTTATCATCTTCTAGTAGGTATGGACTTACTAAGTAAGACTGTTAAAACGCTTGATTGTAACAATAAGAGTCTAATCCTAAAAAATGAAACGATAACTTCAGCTGAAAACGAAACAACTTTTGATTGTTTCGAACTAAATTCAACTGAAAAAGAAACAGATCTAAACCACCTGATCGAAAAAGAACGAAAGGAATTAAAAAAATATTACGACAACAACAAAAACAATCAACAATCTTATCTACAAGGATAGTGATTTACTAACTAACATAGACACTATAACACATGAAATTCGGACAACCACGGATCAACAAATAAATGCGAAGTTGTATAGACTTCCACCGAAACACGAAAAGGAAGTACGGCGGCAAGTAAAAGAAATGGAGGTACAAGGCATTATACGGAAATCCAACAGTAAATACGTATCACCGATTGTAGTTGTATCAAAGAAAATGTATAATTCCGGAAAACAAAAGTTCGGACTTTGGACTACCGCAAACTGAACGAAATTACTATCGATGATAGATACCCGCTACCAAAATTGAAGGAATCTTAGATAAACTTGGTAGAGCACAGTATTTCTCATCCTTAGACCTTGCAAAAGGATATCATCAAATCAAGATAAATCCAAACGACATTCCAAAAAGTGCATTCGTTACACCCTGTGGACTATATGAATACGTCCGTATGCTGTTCGGACTAAAAAATGCACCGGGGATATTTCAGCGTTTGATGAATGACATCCTAAGGGATTACATTAATAAAATATGTGTCGTCTACCTTGACGATTTCAACTAGCTTACAAGAACATATTAACTCTCTCAGAACAATATTTAGTAAACTCTCCGTACACAATCTCAAAGTACAATTTAATAAGTGTTCTTTTATGAAAAAAATTACCGAGTTCCTAGGTCATGTCTTGACATCCGAGGGCATGAAACCTAACCCAACAAAAGTCAAATGTATCCAAGATTATCCCCTACCCAAAACGGAAAAACAACTAAAAGGCTTTTTAGGAGTCACGGGTATTATAGGAAATTCGTAAAAGATTACGCCAAAATTGCTTATCCTATGATAAAATATCATAAAAAAGATCCAGAGTACATTCAGGCCTTTGAAACTCTGAAATTAAATATAATCAAACATCCTATCTTAAAATTTCCCGATTTTACTAAAAGCTTTACACTATTCACGGATGCAAGCAATTATGCAATTGGAGCGGTTTTAACGCAAGATGGTCAACCCGTGTGTTACGCTTCTAGATCACTTAACGATAACGAGAAAAACTACTCTGTTACCGACAAAGGGTTTTTAGCGATCGTGTGGGTAGTGGCGTATACCAGGCCTTACTTATGGGGAAAAATAATCCAAATAACAATTTTTCAGATCACTTAATGATAAAATATTTAAATAAAAAGTTTTCAGGAAAAGAATTTAGTCAAAAGGAGCAAAGATGGTTACTCAAGCTACAAGAATATCAGTTTGATATAGAATATCTTAAAGGCAAAGAAAACAAAGTATCAGATTTTCTAAGTAGAATCCCTGAGAATCACAAGGAGGAAGAAGTTAGCGATAACCAATCAATAAATAATTTATCCGATAATGCAATAACCCATTCACAAGAAGAACAACAACTAGACTACATCCCAATAAAAGAAGCAATAGTCAACATTTATAAAACTCAACTAATACTTACAAACGACACTAACAAAGAAATAGGTGTGGTACATAATAGAAGGATAATTTATACAGACATGACGAGAGAACGATAATATTGGGTCGACCTATTACGTAGATATATTAAGCCAGGAATCATAGGAATCTACACCGAACTTTCATACCATGAATTTAACAAAATATAACAACTTCTAGTTGAACTTTTCAGCCATGAAAAGCAAATATAAAATTCGTGAAAACAACTCTTAGAACCAGGGAAATAGGTACTTTAGAAGAAGCTCATAAACAAATTTCACTTTATCACACGAAAAAAAGTTTACATAGTGGCATTATTGAAACATACCATAGTTTAAAAAACAAAATTTACTATCCCAAGCTAGTTAAATAAATCACAAAGATAATAAGCAATTGTAAAACGTGTTTTGAAGTCAAGTATGAATGAAATCCAATTAAACTGAAATACGAAGTTAGCGAAACACCTTCTAGATCAAACGCATTTCTGCATATGGACGTTTATTATTTCACGAAGCAAGCATTTCTAACCTTGATAGATACATTAAGCAAGACAGCTTACGTTTATTACTTAGCCAATAGAAACTAGACGAAAAAAATTGAAACCTTCTCAAAATTTGGAAAACCTTCAAAATTATTTACAGACAACGAATTTAAATCCGAAAATGTTAAAACGTATTAATTAGAACAACAGATAGACTCACATTTAACCAAAGCAAACACATACACAGGGAATAGCGACATTTAAATGTTTCACTCCACCGTTTTCCTTCAGGAAAAATTGGTAACAATAAGAAACGGAGATTTAACACTAATTCAAAAAATGCATAGGGCAGTAAACAATTATAACAATACATACCATTCAACAATAGAGATGACCCCGGAAGAAGCAATGTTTGCGGATTTCGCAACACTTGCTAATAGAATAAAACTTCAAAAAGAAAAATATATTAGTAAACTAAATAAGGATAGACAAGAGTATAAAGAAAATAGGAAAATAGTACCAGTTAAAATTATAAGAGAAATTATTAGAAAAATAAAACTAGATATAGATTAAAGACAATGGATAAAGAACATCCAGTAAACATTAAATCACCTCGTAAATTCGCAAATGACGACCTTAGCGTTTCTCATACTAACAATAATGACGAGAACAGCAACATCAACGTTAACGATTGATAGAATAGCAATAGACAACGGATACGTAGAAATTAATATGGGGCAGACTGAAATAGTGCAAGATGCAAAGACCATTTCACACATCATCAATACTACAGAAATAAGACAGACGATTAAGCTGATCGAGCGAAACACACAAAAACTACAAGTTCTTAGTAACCCAATAATAAGGACAACGGCAGACAAGAAATTTCTGTCATATCAAGCAAATAGAAAACAATAATCAAAATACAACAGGTAATTTAGACCAACAGGTAGAAAACAATTCGCAAATAAATGAAAGTATATTCTACTTAGAAAGTATAACAGAAATCAACGAGACAAAAATGAATTTTATAAACTGAAATATGACAAATACAGAATAATATTCGCATTAAAGGTACCGTTTTCTTATAAACTTGTAAATTATAACTTTATCACATCCATTCCAAGTAAAGATATGATGGAAGTTATGATAGATGGTCAATATATAAAAGAATTCAATAAAACAAAGTATGCAAGTGGCCTAGAACATATAAATAATTATATTACAGAAAATAGTTGTAAGCTAAGAAAGAATAAACTTTTACAAATAAAGAAATTAGATGTCAGCACTTTAATATGTAAGAATTTAAGAAATGCTTCAGTTATAAATCAATGTGATGACAGAAAAATAAGGTTATTTGGAAATTACTTAATTATACAATAATTAACAATTGTTCAATCGAAATATTAAATAACAATTTTAGTAACAAACATTTTGAATTTATAGATAGATTTTATTACAATAAAGATGTAATATACAATTTTACAAAATCATTAAACTTTGAAGACACTGTCATTAAAAATTTTGAAAATCTAAAATATATAAAAATACTGGAATTTCATAAAAATGTATTTAACTTATACTGCTTTCTCAGCTATTATATTTGTATTCGTAGTTCTAATTTGTTTTTTTTTTTACAAGAAAAACAAAGGTTTCAAAGTTTCCATTCAAATCCCAAATATTAAGGAGAATTTAAAATCTTACAGGCGAGAGGTTATGTACCCCTTTCCACAATCACGGCAATCTAATATCAGGAATAATGTTGCAAAGAAAGTGTCCAATGTCGCAAAAGTTCACACGCGCTGCATTAAAGATAGCTGAAATAGCAATATGAGAATTTATATAAGGGAATGACGAATGGTCACCAGTTAGTTAGTAAGTTTCAGCCAAAATAAAAGTTCTCTTCTGATTTTAAAAGTTGTATCGCGAATAATACATGATACATAGTTTTTTAACTAGATCGATGTCGGTATATAGCTCGTATAGTTCGTCGCTGAATCTTCTTCTCCGAGGACCATCAGCGCAAACGTTACCAAATATCCTACGAAGAATTTTTCTCTCGAAAGGATGTCTTTATCCGCTTTCAATAGAGTCCATGCTTATATATATTCTCCTTAGATGTTCGGGATAAGGCCTAACTACCTCAATTGCCTTCTTAGCCCAAAGAAAGAGCCATGTCATTGGCCACAGTGATTCCTCGTTTTATTTCTACTGAGGTATTGTTGGCAAAATTAATAGCAGGGCCAAGGTAGATAAAGTCCCTTACTACCTCAAAATTATAGCTGTCGACTTTAACGTTCTTTTCAATTCGTTTATGTTTTGTGTCCCTTCTTGTTGACAGCAAATACTTGGTTTTTAGTTTTGCCCTCATTCACCACTAAACGCATTTTGGCAGCTTGCGTTTCATTTATGCCATCGGCGTACGCTAGTAATTACACGGTCTTTGAAAAATTGCGCCTCAAGTGTTCGCTTATAAGCTCCGCACATTTAGCCAACACCAAAAAGAGTGCCAGTAATCCGTTGCAAAAATGTGAGCATTCGCAGCAGCAAATCCGAAAACCTCTTTGGGTACGCCTAATGCGCAAACTTACTAAGATGGTTTTTAAACTAATTGTAGTAGCTTATGGTCATTTGTATAGGCAACTTCACTTTATGATTTAAGTTATCAGTAAATTATTTCCTTTATACCGATGATTATATTTTGCTGACTTCACTCTATCCTGAAAACTATCGCTGTGCAAGCAACTACCGCTGTTGGACAGCAAAGCTCAGAATAACCACTACCAGGCCACAAACGTACTTTCCCCGTTAGGTCTGTGATTTACTAAGAATAATATCAAACCACAAAGGTCTTGAAGCTGTTGCGATGACATGTAACCTGTGACTTATAGGCTTAACCAAAAAAAACATTATTAATTACACTACCTAGCATGGTAGTCACACTTTTATAATCAGGACACATTTTTTAACAAACAATAGAATGCCACAAGCTTGACTCGTACCCTCGCATGATACTTGAATATCCATCTACCCCTACAATCGCGCAACACAAAATTCCCGCTAAATTTTAATTAATTCCAAGAAACTTTAATAAAAATGCGCTACCTCGATTGCCACCATCACTAACACAACCACTAATCCTATCACATATACCTACGATGTCCTAGTCACAAAACGCTAAAATTCACAAGAGATTTGTTATCCTTTTCATTATTCAAAAATGCAATTTTATTAATTTCCTTTCGCTCTTGCGCTCTCTCCTTTTTGAACTTATTCTTAGGGTAAGTGCACCAAAATCTGAACACAACATTTTCCATAAGCCCGAAAAATCCCAAGAAAAGTCCTGCTGTAGGCAACTAGGATAGCGGCTACTACTGTGTATTTCGGTGCACTATGTACTCGAAAAGAAAACACTTTTCATGTCCAAGACGAATTTATGTCAACCGGAAGTAGGTTTACTGACCCATGGCGAAGTTTTACCTACTTCTACGAATGGATATAGCTTCGACTATACCAAAGACTCATACTCGTACCACATGGCGAATGAGTGATTTTTTTCCCCCACACTGAATTTGCGGATACAAAAAGGCGGAATTCTTATACAACAATAATCGGAATGTCCGTCGTACTGTTAGTCTTGCATTCATGAAGCCAGAGTGAACATATAAGTATTGTTGCTGTACTGGAGTTGGATTGGGAGTTCTCTAAGTTTTTGGTGTCCCATCTGGGTTATGGACAGTGAAGGCGAGATTGCGGTTGACCATTTAAATATGCGAATAAAGAACTTATCTGCTCGACAATGGCTAATGAAAATGTCGAGTAGTTTTCAGGATTTTTATTTTGAGAATGTGTGCGGCTAAGACTGTTTCAGAGATTGTTTAACTTTTATAAGTGTAGCAGTAAATCAGGGTAATGTAAGTTACACATAGTTGCCCATTGAAAACTGCTTAGTGAGTTAGTCGCCGTGACAATAACTTCATTGGAAGGATACAGGTGGAACTTCGTGATTATGTACATTTCTGCATTTTATTTTTATAGCCCGTCATCGGGAGCTTAAGTCGGAATACGGCGTTATAAGACACTGAGTAGATTTTTATATTTTGTATGCAGCTGAACTAATCGTAGATAAATTGCGTATCCATTTCAGTTTTCCGTGGAGTACTACTTTGCACAGGGAAAGGAATCAGCATGACGCTGTTCTTATGTTATAAAGCTTATGCTGAGACTAATGCAGTATACTTACTCTCAAAAAGTTCATTTCCAAAAGCTGGTTGCTCTAAAGCGCTGCTGTTGGAGTAAAATTTGATTGAGGATTTATTTTTAAAGAATAGAATGAAATAGACGAAAATTCGTTGTCTTTGGTCTACTTTATATGGGACTTTCGAAAAAGACTAATCGAAGTATGTGTATTCGTTTAGCGTAGTTATTTAGAGTAAGGAAAAATAAATGCATTATTCCCTGGTGAAATGAGAATGACAATCATACCGGTATATAAAAACTTGAAAGTTAAGGCAAACCAACTTAGCTGATATGAATGTCTGGTAACGTTTGCAGTATACCGGGCTCTTCTTGGAATCGCAGTAAAGAAAGTAGTGAGGCAAGACAAACGTGAAATTATCATAACATGCAGCAAACAAAACTATAACGGAAAAAAAGGTAAGGACGAACCACAGAATCAGAAGATAACTGAATGTTAAATGACTGCCTTCATGGGCCGGTCTGGGGGATACACAATATTATCCCCATTTCAAAGTTCAAATAATATAAACAAAACAGTAAAAAGACTTAACGAAGCTTTCCTCTTTGCGCAGATCAGGGTAAGGTCTCAACAATAATCAACAGTGGGAAACATAAGCTAATTATGTTTTAACCGATACCGATATGAATCTTTTATTAGTTTTTTCTCTAAGTAAGAACTGGATTACAACAGAAAACCAAAAACTTGTAGATTTAAAACTTAAGCATGCGTTAGATTGAGCAGTGTGCGCAAAATTGATAAATAATAAAAATACAGTGATGAACATAAGTCTACGAACAACCTAAAATTTCAACAAAACTATGTACACCCTGCCTGACTCGAACTTTTTAAAATGCTAAAATTTTTCATTTTTTAATAAATTTTATTGTGCTAAAGCAAAAAAAGTTTTAAAATATATCAATTTTCAAATTGTATCAGTAGTTTTCAATATGTCCATCTTTGGCGCGAATAATGGCCTTGAGACAGCCGAAGAAAGCATCGTTCGCTGCACGCAAGTGGCTCTACGGTATTTTGGCGCATTCCCGGCGAAGTGCTTGTTTGAAGTGGTCCAAACTTTGGTATTTTTTAGTGCCAACCTTTGCCTTCAAAATACCCCAGACAGAGAAATCTAACGGATTTGCATCCGGAGAATTTGCAGTCCATTGTTTCGAAGAAATAAAGTGTGGAACATTGTTTTTTAAACAATCTTGGTTGATGCGCGCTTTGTGAGACGGTACCGAGTCACGGTCTCCGATCGAAATGATTATTTGCCCAAATCAAATTCAAGACAGTTTCACGGTATACGATCGCATTAATTTTGACGCCACGGTCCAAAAATACAAGCGGAGAGCGACTATCGGAGGTTATGGCGGCCCAAACCATCACCATCGGTGCTGCCTGCTTTCTGGTGGCCATCCGAAGGTGTAAATTTTCGAAGGACCTCTCTGGCAAGTAAACTCGGTCATTTTGTTCGTTAACATTCTGCTCGATAACAAATAGCGACCCATCGGAAAAAAACAAATTCGGCAACTCACCACTTTCTTGCAAGCGTAGCAGTTCCTTCGCTCTTTCGACTCTAACTTTTTTCTGTTGCGGTGTAAGATCGTGTGCTTTTTGGAACTTCAATGGTTTGAGCCTAAGCTCATTTTTCAGCATGTGTTGCATCCGTTTCAATGAGTTAATCTCACGAGCCATTTTTCTTCCACTTCGACGCGGATTTCACTCAATTCGAACCTTCACTTTCCGAACCATTTCTGCCGATGTTGCTCTTTTTTTTATGACCACCTGCATGGCGTTTTACAACGCTGCCAGTATCACGGTAACGAGCTATGGTTCGATACACAAATGATATATTCATGTTGAGGTGCTGAAGGGCTCTAACGATAGCTACTTGTGGTTTTTCAGCCAAATATAAAGCAATCACACTATCACGTTTGAATTCCATCGCGGATAAAAATTTTTCAACACAACTGAGACGCAAATCAAAATTTGAGCTCACTGTCATGAACAGTTTGGAAATTATAGCAGTCTGAAGTTGGTTGAAGTTCGAAACAGGCAGGGTGTAGAAACCCCTCAACCTCAAATTAACAAATTAGAAATATAAATCAGTTCTAACAATCCATTTTTACACTACAATATTTTGTGAAGGCTGATTTTTTTGTGGTTTGGTTTGTCAGTGTCTGTTTTTGACAGCTCAAGCCTGATTCATGACATCTGTCAAAGTCAAGCATGCTCAGTTAGCCTTATCATTTCATCATGAAAAGACTACACCTGAAAAACTCTTACAAATTACAGAATTTCATTATCAAAATTTGTGCTCTGTGAAAATTGTTTTCCTGGACTTCGACCATTTTATAGTTGTCATAATTGACTTGCTGAGTAAACAATTCAAATCAATCGTCAATTGAAGCTTTGGAAGATAACATTACATGTGTAATTATCGAGAGACCAGCCAATATGTTCGAAAAAGTGATTCAAAATTGAACTCTCAGTGTGGGTTACTTAAAACGTAGTCGTGGTCAACATTTACATGAAATAATCTTTAAAAAGGAAGGGACAAGTGTTGATTTATCAATTTAAATAAAACCATATACTTCTGCAATTTTCCTGTGCTTTTTTTGACAATTAAGAACCAAACGCTTAAAAAATCACCCATTATATACATAACATATTTCAAAATTCATACATTATAGAAAAAGTAAATAAAATCACGGGAAAAAGGGGAATAAAAATCTACGTACAGATAAAATTCTCTATAATAACTTCCTTGGCACTTCAATACTTAGTTGATCTACTTTTTACAGCCTTCAATTCTCAATTCAATTTTATATTTTCCAATTTGCTGTTCCAAATGTTTTTCTTAATTATTCCATATTAAAATATTACCTCCACCATGTTTAATGGTCGGTATAACTTTTTCTTTTCTATAACTTGAATTGGGTTTCCTCCATATCCTTTACTTGAGAATAAATTAAATTTGTTCTCATAACTGAAAGAACACCTTTCTAAAATGTGAAAAAATCATTTTTATGAAGTCAGGCAAAATCTAAACATTTTTACTCATTTGCCGTACAGGTAAACAGTTTTCTTTAGCAGGAATCTGAATAACCGTTATTGGATAGAAATCCTTCCTAGTTGTATATTTAATGTTAACAGCTAAGACTTTTGATGATTACAGTACATCGAAAACAAAATAATTTAGAGAATGTCAACGGAGAACGTTCGCTGTTCCGCCAAGATCCGTAATGACTTAACCGTGACTTTTGATGGCAAAAAAGGTTTTAGACAAGTTGACGCGTTTTCATGTGATTTCTTTAACATCAAAGGAAAAACCAAGTATATGCTGTCAACATGGAGGGGCATACAACATCGACGAATTGGATAAAAAGTCAACAGCTATAATTTCGTAGTAGTAAGCGGCTTTGTCTACTTTGGCTCTACTATCAATTATACCAACAATGCCTTAGTAGATACAAAATGAAGAATCACTCTTGCTAATCGCTTTTTCTGTTTCTGTTTCTCAAACAACTAAGGATACTATAAAACATTGATCATACTAGCCTTACTTCATACCGCTGAATTATGGACTCTATCGAAACCGAATGAAGATATTCTCTTTCGTTTTGAGATACAAATCCTTCGTAGGATATTTGATACCATTTACGTTGACGGGCCTTAGAGGAGGAGAATCAACGAGATAAATATACGAGCTGTATGGTGACATCGACCTAGTCACAAAACTGCTCATCAGCCACCTGCGATGGCTAGAAAATGTAGAGCAAATATACACTGTTGCAGAGTTTTTAAATCTAACCGGGAGTGACAGCGTAATTGAAGAAAACCTCATGTTAGGTGGGGCACAAGAAAAAGGGGACCTCAACCAATTTGATACGCGCAGCTTTCAGGCAGTTAGCTAAGAATCAAGCTAACTGGAGAGGCTTATCAGTTGAGGCTCAGTTTTACGCCGTACTGTACTTACTAAGTAAGTAAGTAGGATATTTGTCATTCTAAATGTTTATGTCACCGTTCATTATGAGTATTAGAGTATATTCCTATTTTCTCCTGCTTATTACGTCCGGTTGGATGAGACCAACACTTAGTGGCTATTATGAAGAGGTATAATAAGCCCAATTTGTTTTCTATACTGTAGTGATCGCCTGTTGACACGGGCATTGCTTTCCCTTATGGTCCAACCAATTTGCATCTATTTGTGAGATTAATTATTGGAGTACTCAATTGCAATTTATTGCATTTCTTAGCACTTACGTTTAAAACTGTTTTCTTTAAAAAAAAGACGTAAAACTGAGCCAACTTGCTATTTGTAGTCCTTTACTATACATGTCATAATAAGTCTTCTCATCGTTGTTTTAGATTTTTTTTTACCTGACACCGAACGAAACACCAACTGATGATACGTCTCAACAAATGACACTAGTCATGACATTGTTTAAAATCTTAATCCTAAATAAATCAGACTGAAGGCAAATTATCCAATCATTTGTCGTTCATTTGAAAAACTGACGCAAGCCACTGTACCCAATCAAGTGTGCTAAAAGTTGCGAGTTTTTGGAGTTCTCTCTCAAAGCAGCCAACAGACCCTATCCAAGTCCAAGAGAATATCCTTCTCACGGGTTTTTACAAATATTAGAAAATTCGTTATATCTACCACCCCAAATACAACCACAAGTACTAAACCATTTGTTCCATTCAATATAAAAGCCTTGGTCAGTTGATAGCACTACCAACAAAATCCATCTTAAGCACAAAACAATACATAGCCATCACTATCGTTTAAAGCCCTTTAGCCTTGTGTACAAGTGTACCGGCAAAAGTTTCACAATCATAACACATTTACCGCGACATAAAACATCTTGCCACTACTACCGCCGCTACCACCTCCATGAAGACTATTGCATACGAATACAAGGAGAAATTCACTTAAGGATCAAGTGTAAGGATTTCTGTTTCTATTCTATCCCCCCCCCCCCAAATCTAGCTCCTTCCACCCATAACCAATTTACATATTAACATTGTAGTAGTTCTACGTGCTCTAATGGGGGAAATAATGTTGAAAAAAATTCTTACTAGGAGAGAACAAATCTAACTCCAACTCTAAACTCTCCACATCAGTTTCAATGTACTCGTATGCCTACTGTGATTGTGGCTATAATACAACAGGTATTTCCACTTCGCCGTAACTTTTAGGTCCGTTTGCTTAACCTACTTTAAAAAAAGGCATAGTGATTTAGCGAATATTACTTTAGTCGCCCCAGCTCTGCAGACTTGGTCTTGGACTGGGGAGTTATAGTTGAAGTTGAATTTAGAGTTGGGGTCAGAGCTAGAACTGGAGGCCTGTTTCCGAACTAAGGTTGCCAAGACTAAGACTAACAACTTCACAGTTGCATTAGGAGAGAAAGAGAGAGAGATAGAGAGAATCACTTTTCGTTGGCAGTGTGTAAAGTTATTTGAATAGTAAAAACCGTCACTTCAGCTTAGTTTTAGTTTGAAGCGTTACGTTGGCGGGGTTGCATAAAATTTCTACAAACAAATTTTTTTAATTGAGTTTTGGAGTGTTATGGATCTACTGCAGTGTTAATGTGATTGAAGGAAAACACACGAAATAGATTTCTACAAAAAGGAATGTGCTCTTTTTTTATTTTAAAAATTAAGCTCTTGAAAAATCATTTCAAGTAAAAGTTAATTAAATGAAATAAAAATAAAAATCATTTTATAGTTAGCAAAGTGTTTAATGAATCTATTATGAAAATGTGTTGTCCATTATGATGAGGAAATTATGTGTTTCTAATAATTCTGACCATTGGATGACCACCGCCACCAAATGGATTAACAAATTGGATAACTAGGAATCATTTAATGTATTTAAAACATTTATTTTACCTCCTTAAGTGCTTTTCCTCTTTTGAGACTTTTAAATAGTTGTAGAGTTATTATGCGAAGAAAGAAGGAACGACTAATTTTGTTCGTTTACTTTTGAATTAAAAAATATGATAAAATAAGTGATGTTGCGATTAAGCAAACAAAAAACAAAAACAAGGTGCCGATAAAGTCCTTTTTTAGAAATTATTTTTTTTTTACTAATATACTTACTTGACGAACACTCGTTTTACAAAATGTTTAAGTTTATTCACCTGTTTATCAAATACCATATATGACGGTTTTTCAAATAAATTTTTGAATGAATATTATCTTGGGAAACAGATTTTGTGAGCGAAAGCAATATTTTCTTCAATAGAAATGTCAAATTTTACAGCGTATAACCGCTGAGCCCATAAATGAATTTGGATAAAAGCGTTTGAATAGTGTAGAAAAGTTTTCACCTTAAAAATGTTACAACTTATTAAAAAATTCGGTATAGAAAAAAACTACAAAAAAAAATGTTATTCTTTGGAGTGAAAATTTAAAAACCAATATACTGGGTTTCTTAGTACAAAGAATAAACTTTAATCAATTACATATTTTCCATTTTTTTTTTTTTTTTTTTTTTTTTTTTTTTTTTTTTTTTTTTTTTTTTGAACTCTTTCTGCAATCTATCTGTCAACTTCCGTGCTCATTGCTGAATGTCTTTCTATTTAAAAAGTTTTGCAAACTTCGATACAAATATGATGGTGCAAGTCGGGACTGTATGGTGGATGTGACATCATTTACAAACCAAAACTCAATCATTTTTTACGAATAACCAAAAATGTGTGTGGTCTAGCGTTGTTATGTAACACGACTTGCCAATTTTTATATTCCTTCCTCCAGTTTCATTGTTAACAGTAAGGATCTAAATTGATGTTTCTTTCCTTCGAAGCAGCTCAAAATACACGACGCCTTTATAATCCCACCAAATTGACAACATAATCTTCTTTTGATACAGTTCCACTTTCGATGTGATTTGTGCTGCTTTACTCTTATAGACGATCCATTTTTCATCAACAATTTTTACAATTTTTAAATTCTTGTGTGTGATACATTTAACTTCTCTGCAATCTTTCGCACAGTCATATAATGATTTGACTACGACTTTAATGGGTTGGGTACGATTTTCAAAACCCTGCAGAATAAAATCTCGCATTATCGAAATCTTGCAATTACCGAAATCTCACAATAACAAAATCTGGTAAACTATTTAATCTCGCGTTTAAATAAAATACTTATTGATTCGCGGCGGGCGCTTATGTCTTACAGCTACTTGAGTGGTCAACTCCCTTTCCGCAGGGTTAACCCGCTAAGGCGACTTCTTCACTCTGCTAAAGATAAGTCAAAAACTGTCAGGCAGGTGCCTGATGAAATTCAAAAAAGTTTGATGAAATTTTTTTCTTTTTTTGATTCAAAGCCATATTAATATTGCTGTCACCTCAGAATTATTGAGTGAATACTCGTAAATGATCCACTAAATTCGTATTCGTTTACAGGGGGGTAAAAATGGGACAAAATTTAAGTTGTCGTTATCGTAACTATCTGCGAATTTTGATAAACAATTATGTTGATTTGTAAACGTTTTTGAAGTGTATACCTTCTTATAATTATACGCTAAACATTCTGGAACTCCTCTGTTTAAAAATGGTACGCGTGAATTCAGAGGATACTTATAGAAAAACTAAGGCACATCTAATGAAAAAGACATTATCTATCAACACTGACTGAATAATTTTAGGGTGATTAGCTAAAAGACTTATTGACGTTACTGAATGAGCGAGAGATCCATCCATCCATGGACTTATCTTATAAATTTGTAGTTTTAAACTTCAGTTTTAAACTTCAGTTTTATACCTCAGTATAAACTGGACACATCCTGACAGTCTAGAATTATATTCAGCCAAACAGCTAGTGAGGCGGTAAGATAAGAGAAATTCTTCATCACTCGTTTTCATTACATATACATACTGAAAATGGGTCAATTAAATAGGCTGATTTGAAAAACAATGATCGGCCTCAATTTTAAACACAAATTAATTAAAGTTTTAACAGAAAGCTTAGAGGTAGTCTATCACGAAACTGTCTCGTTTCTCGTGAAATTCCGCAAAAATGTTGTTTTGAAATGCAGAACGTGTTCATGGACCAAAAAGCTGTTTACCTAGCTCTAAAACAGTTTAATAATATTAAAGCTTTCGTATCCTCTTCACGTATAACTCAAACTAGCCTTACGCCTTACGCAAACCTTCTTTAAGAGGAAGTGCAAGTTTTAATATTCCTCTAACAAAGGTAGCGTTAGAGAAACGTGCATCGCTGATCACGACAATCACATTACTCTCAGTTCCAACAGCAACAATGTTCTATTTTCGATAGAAGAAATTAAATCTTAAGTTATTTATTTAATTTCTAATTATAATTATAAAATTATAAAATTGTAAAATTGTTTTTTGAAAGTAAAGCAGGTTAGTTGCTTATTTATTTACCAAATGGTACATTTCAACGCTAAGTAGTCAAAAACCTTATGAAATGAATCTAATTTCGTACTCGTATAATAGCAGGAATACACAAAGTTATGAAAAAGCATAAATTCGCTGGTACAATGAATACTTTACCTCCTGTTGTTTTGAAAGAAAACTGGCAAAACCACCGCGTAAGCTATAACTACACTACACTTTAGGACACAAAAGAGACTTTTTCCAGGCTGTAACGCCGTTCATGAAATATCGCAAGATACGAAAACTTCTCATCGACCGGCAGTGCGGTTTTTGTATCAACAGGCTCATTTATAATTTGATGCCATATCTCACTGAAAAGTTGAGCCGCAGTCAAAAGCAAAATAGTTGCACTTTATATATCACCTCACCTAAATTGATGTCTTCCTCTTCTGCGTTGTCCACCCGGATTAGATTCTGGGATTCTCAGAGCCTGACAGTTCGTTGTTCTATCTTGTCTTCCAAAGCCTGTCGACGCAAATGGGACCGAATATTTTTCAAAGGATATTTTTTCGAAAAGTGCTGAGGATCTCTTCACCGTCTTTCGATAGAGTCCATGCTTCAGCGCCATAAAGTAAGACTGTGATAATCAAGGTCTTACATAGAGTCTCCTCAGTTTTTCGGGGTTATTACGGGAAAGAGCGATTGGCAAGAGTGATTCTTCCTTTTATTCCTGCTAAGGTGTTGTTGACAAAATTTGTAACACAGTCAAGGTAGACAAAGTCCCTTACTACAAGGAAATTACAGCTGTCGACTGCGACGCTCTGTCCAATTCGTGGATGTTTTGTGTGCGTTCTTGTTGACAGCAAGTACTTAGTTTTCCCATCATTTACCGTCAAATTCATTTTTGCAACCTTGACAGCTAAATATAATTCTATTAGCTCATCTCTATAAATTCAGCATATGCGCCCATGAAATCGAGACTTATGACTCTATAGTTGGTGCAGTTGAGTAGGTCTCCTATTTTGAAGATCGGCCAAACGATGCTGAGATTCTGTTCATCAGGCATACACTCTTCTGACCAGATTTGAGAAATGCGTTGGTGTTATTTTCTTATTAAAAAACTCAGAAAGTCTGCATTTGCTCTTTTCCATCTGAGTTATCGATGTCGACCAGATGTCCTACGACAATGCTTTTTTAGTCTTGTGGAGTCTCACTGAAGGTATGGCATTCTGGCATGGGAAAGCACGCTACAGCTCCAAAGTTTAAACTCTCTTCACGCAAGCATCCAGAAAATAATACTCAACTCCAGTCGAATAAACGGTAATGTGAACAGACAATTTCTAACAATAGATCAAAAAATGGAGTACTGTCACTCTTCCAAAATGACAGTACTTATAAGATGCCAACACAACAAGCAATAAACACGCGCAGACGACAGCAAAATAAATTACAAGTTTCTAGATATTGGAAAGAATATGGTCGAAGGAAATATGCAGTAGCTGTTCCGGCAACATCCAATGAGGTTCCAACGTATTTAAATAACCTTCCGAAAAAAAAATGTTAGAAAGATGTTTTTAAACCAATCTCTTCAATGAATTTTGTTAAGTTTCAAAATAAAATAATGTTAAATTCTTGTTTCTGTTAAACTTATTTACTCTTTAAAAAAATGAATTGTATTTTGAACTTAAAAAATGCAAATAATTTAAATGAACAGCCTTTTGCAGACAAGCCACTTGGCTTTGTAGATAACACATGTAAAGTAATTATTTCTGAAATAAAAAATTCATTCATTCATTCATTTAAGAAAAAGTATGCTCTCTATAAAGTCATTTCTAGAAACTTTGAATACTTCGTCTCCTAAGCCATCAGGTCCAGCTTCTTTGTTACATTTTAGCTTAAATATCCTTACTTCATTCTGGTCAGGCGGACGGAAGTTGGGCTGGATGTTGGGCTTTCTTTTAGGGAAAATTATTCCATATTCTCTGCATGTTTTTTCGGTACAAACATTCAATATTTTCGATCGCGTACTTCTCGTAGTCTTTTTTCTTCTTCTGGAAAAGCCGATGTTCTTCTTGTTTCTTTAGCTCTTATGCCTTTCTTGCAGCGCTGCTTTATACGCTTCTTGTTTAGCTGTATGTTCTTGCCGGCATTGTTCGTCAAATTACCTGGGATTTCTTGGTGTTGTTCGGGTCTAACTTAGCACATCAGTTGCGGCGTCACTGATGGCATGTTAGCAGAGTTGCCACTGGTCTTCGTTGCTTGATCTTTGCGGCAAAAGAGTTGTTGAGAGGTTTCGGGATATACGTTTGGCGAAGAATCTAGCGGTCTTTTGCTATTGCAGCTTTTTTACGTTATATCTTCTCCTAATAGTTCTTGTGTTGATATTGTAATGTTTGGAAAATCCTTATTCGTACCTTGGCTATAAGAAGGTAGTTGTCCGAGTGTCCGAAAAAGTTTGGACGTTCAAAATACTAGAGACATATCTTATGTCGATTACAATGTGGAAGTCTTTCATGAACTTTTTTTTACATACAGCGGTCATTTCTGGACGACAACTTTTGTGGAGCTAGTCTTGTTCAGGGTTGATAGATCAAATAAAAAAGCTACCACTTGAACATTTTTGTGATACAAACACTGTAGGAATAAAAAAAATGCCACCTATACTTTTTTTAATTAAAACTCTTTAATCATCATTCTGTTCATAATCTAGGTTGGACGTAACACAATCCCCGGCCTAATATTTGGACAATTTAATTATTCCACCAGGGCATCAAATATGTACTGCTATGTATATACTCGTATATATAATGATCTTTACTCTTTTCTGGATTGGTTGTGTTAATAAACTTAGCAAAAATGATTCCCATCCCTGAACATTATCTTTTGATAAGACAAAAGGTCAGCTTACACCGCCTATGTTGATGTCGTTTGAGATAGCAATATATGAGATTTTCACTGATTTGTCTAGTTAAAATTAAGGTTGTGTATACTGGCTACCATCCGTTGGCCTTATCACTGCCATACATACATATATCCTACAGAATGATTGGATACCTCAAGTTGTAATCAGTTTGGCAAATTCATTAGCTTTAAAGTTTCCCTAAATTTGGTATATCAACTACCAAACAAATATGGATTTTGAATTTTTTAGACTTTTCGTTAAAAAACAGACGACAGATTTTGATTTCTATATATTGTACATATATATATAGTTCATCTGTATGTCTTGGAATTGCCACTAAATCCCTGCACTTAACATTGTAAATCTAAGATGAGAACTAAGGTCATAATTCAAATTCCTTTTCTATGGCTTCGCTGTCTAGACTTTGCGCTGCTAGATAATATATGTGGCTTATAATTTCATTTACTGTCTAAAATAATTTCCAGAAAAATAAATCTGTCTTTTTTAATTAAGCTTTTCAGCAAAATAGCAATTAAAACTATGACCTAACACATTATGTGTTCTGTGATTCCGTCCTCATACACAAAGAGTCAACACTTAATTTAGAGAGAAAGGTTCCTTTTGATTTAGAATATCCAGAGAGTTTAAAAACCTACTGGTATAAGTCCTGTTGTCATTGAAGATATTTGTAAGGCCTTACTTTCAAGAGAAATTGGTTCTTTAGGCCCATGGTATATTAGTTATTGCTCCTTTTCTAAATAACTTTTAAATTTAGAGACACTGAAGAAGGGTTTGAGCCCTATATACCTTCCGGTAGATGATTTTTTTTTCGAAAACTTCGTATTTCGGTATTGAAGCCGTTTAAGTGACATATACTCGTATTAATAGTGGTACGATTTATTTCTGCCTAAGGGAAGATGTTTGCGCACGTGTATTGAGAGAAGACACTTAAGACACTTAAGGACATCCCTTGTCTCTTTGAGACTTAGTGATATGGTGCCTTGAAGTCCATTCATATTTAGGCAGACATGCCAAATTTCAGTGCGATACTGTGTTTAGTTTTGTTTTGACAGCTGATTGTTGTTGACGTGTTTGGCATCATGTTTTGAGAGGCAAAACGGCGAAGGAAACAAAAGAAAAGTGGGATAAATATTATGGGGCTAATGCTCCGTCAGATTACACCGTCAAATATTGGGTTCGAGAGTTTCGTGGTGGCCGCAACTCCACTACCGATCAACTCCGCAGCAGCCAACATGAAATGGTGTTGGCTGACCGGAAAGTGAAGTGAAGTTCGCCATATTTTGGGCAATATTCTGCGTATGAAAAAGTTATCCTGCCGCTGGGTGCCGCGCATACTCACTCCTGACCAAAAACACGAACGCGAGATCACTTCGAAAGAGTATTTGGACTTGCTGATGCGGAATCGGCCGGACTTTTGGCGTCGATTGGTAACTGTTGAACACCAAAGAACAGAATGAGTGCCCGGCAATGGACTGAAGCCGACACGAGTGCTCCGAAGCGGCCGAGGGAGGCTAGATGGATCAGAAAGGTTATGTCGTCGGTTTTCTGGGATTGTCATGGCAAACTCTTCGTGGACTACCTCGAAAAAGGAAAAACCATCAACAGCGAGTATTACCGTGCATTATTGGAGTGATTGGAGGCCGAAATCGCTGCAAAACGGCCTCACATGAAGCGAAAAAAAATTTTGTTTTTGCAAGACAACGCACCGGTGCACAAGAGCATCACAACCATGGCTAAAATCAATGACTTACGGCTCCAATTGGTGTCGCATCAACCATATTCGCCCGGTTCGGCTCCCTTGGACTATTATCTCTTCCCAAACCTCAAGAGATGGCTCATCAATAAAAAATTCAGCTCACGGGAGGAAATCATCAACGCCACGGAGGAGTTTTTTTGCAGACCTTCCGAAAAATTACTTTTCGGACGGGATCAAGAAGTTGGAAAATCGCTAGAATAAGTGTATCAAACTAAAAGGGGACTATATTGAAAAAAATAAAAAAACATTTAAAAAATTTTTGTTTTTCATTCCCAAGGACGTTACTTTTCACCCCATCTAGTAGTCTAGAGGCATGAATTTCGGGCGGTTTTTGAAGCTCTGTACAAACAAAACAAAAAATATTTTTACTATCCATTTGTTTATCATTTTTTATTGATATTTTAAGATTACATAAAAAGTTAACAGAAAAAACAACTCAAAATACACAAGGTTATGAGCTGGCAAAGCGGGGGGTACAAAAAAAGGGTGTCCTGACGTGCATGGTTTCAACCCTTCTAGTCATCTGAAACAAAAGAGTCGAACTAAATCTTAATAAGTATAGATGCCGCTATAAATCGAACTTTGGAAAAGTCAAAAAAAAAAATCAAAAAATGGCGGCCGTTTGAAAAAAAAATTGTTGGCATGATTCTTTAAATAATTCTGAATTTTTTAAAAATAGTAAAACTGATTGTGCTTAAGGCGATAGAGGAATGTTCAAATAATATTCATGTCAAATTTTAAACAAATTGGTTCATTAGAACCGTTAGTAGTTTCGAGAAGAACGCGCTTATTGTTAATTTGTTCCGGTCAGACCGGAGCAGACGCCACGTCACGAAAATGGCTGTAACTCATAAAATAATTGAAATTTTGAAAAATATTCTTGAATGTCTAAACTTTGGCAATATGAAAAAAAAAAGACTTCAAATTTGTAGACTAGCATAGCGTTCAACGGATGATCTTCAAATTCCCATATTTATTTCTAAACAAAATAGGCTGTGTGAAGTATTCAGTCGTATATCGTGTTAATAGTTTCAAAAGGAATAAAGAATACATACTAAAATATGGTATGTATTCAGTATATTGAATTTGAATATATTTAGAGCCATTTTGGACCGCGGCGCCATGGAGCAAGTTCGCATGCCAAGACATCTTGTTATTTTTGATTAGCTGTTGTCCACTATACTACAGATGCATGTTTATAAGTGTTGATGGGTCTATATAACTAAAACATAATTGGTGGCTGTAGAACACAGGTTTATTCACATGTGCACCCATTTAATTTTTGGTTTTTTGTCTAGAACAATACTTAGATATTGAACTTCATTAAGGAAATCTACAGTTTTGCCAATGAAAGTTACTGAGTCAAAATTCAGCTTTCAACTATAATAAGACTTTCTTATTTGGGTTTATATACATATCCTATGTAATATCCTATGTATTCCACCTGTAACTATGATTACTATCCAAGGAGTGAAAACTATTGCTAGGATTCGGTATCTCTCGAATCAATTCAATTTACCCTTTTTCACACATTGGCCTAATGACTTAAATTGATTAATTTAATCAATTTGCAGTGCTCACAGAGTACGGTAGACAGAGTTCTTAACGCGATGGTAAGGAGACCAATCCTTTTATAGTTGGTATAGTTCGGATGATCTGCTCTTATAACACTCAGACAAATGATGCTGAAATTCAAATAGTTCAATAGATAGCACAATAGATTTTTAATTTGGATTTTGCTATCTAGACGCCATATTTGTCAAGAGGGCAAAATTGATGGCGTACGTTATTGCACTCTACCTGATAGCAAAATTTTGGTTTTAGTCATAGTTAAACAGTTCCCACAAATAGTTTTCACCCGGTTTACCAACACACTCCTATCTTTTTCCCCTTGGGATTATTGGCCTATTCTCTTTTCTTCTGATAAAACTTTCAAATATCTTTTCCGTAAAAGAAACTGGCCTACTGGCAGTATGAATTCTTTTAGTTAAGTCTGTTTACGTTTTAGTCTCCTAAGAATGTTCGAGCATCCAGAGTACTGAAACTGTGCCTTGAGCTGATCGCAATGTGATTAATCTGTTTGATTATGTAGATGTTGAAGTGTGAAAAACGTGTGCTTACTACGATGGTACTCGTTCTTCGTCGATGTATGTAGTAATGAGGTGTTTGCTCACATGCCTTAAGCTTTTTACCATTATCTTCCTTTAATCACGATACCACATTCATTTCTGTGCCTAATACCAGATGTCATAGTTATCCCCAAAGGAGTCGTCAGTAGTATGATCATCCATTTTTATAGCATATTATCGTTTCATATATTATTTTAAGTGATCACATGAAGGCACAAACTCCAAACCAAGTTAGCAATATTAGCTTATTACGTAAAGGATATAAATGCTGCCGGTATTTTACTGAGAATTACACCGTTCCGACAGCTTGACTATCCTCGAGAATCCTCGTAGTTGAAGTCGACTGCAGCTTGGGGATGATTTTCTTTGTTTAAACCTACGTATTGTGTGCTTGCGGAGGTACGAATATTCTGGTCACATTTCCAGGGTCAGATTTAACAAACAATAAGAGTTTTTCTCGGCCCACGCTTCAACGTCGGAATTTAAATTGTTAAAGCCTCAATAGGCTTAATTAGAGGAATAATATTACTAAACATCTTGAAGCAAATCCCTTCTAAATATCTACTCGTACGATAATACCCCAAACTGTCTAATCTATACTCAATTCAATTAACAAGAAATGCAAGTTTTTGAGCACATGTCTTAAATATTGCCTAAGTTGAAATCATTTTTTTTCGATTTTGAGTCAATTAACGCTTTCCGGTAATTCTCAAAGCTTAACAGCTTTGTAGCATTTTTGTTTTCTATTTATTTAGTTCCGCATTCTAAAAATATTTAAATTCACTGCAAACATGTATCGAACTATGATGTGATAGTATAAAATTTCAAAGTGCTCCAACTAAGCAATCAATCTCTTACGACTGAATACCTTTCGGATATCAAAACTGCTTAGGTGACATTTTTTGACTCTGCATTCGAAATCGCACGTGCGATTTCTTTTATCCTCTAATTGTTGGTCATTTGTTGTTAGTGTTTTCTAAAAGGATCAACGAAAAAAATCAATAGACAGCATAGAGCAGAGCACAGAGCAGGATACAAACCAGAACCAAAGCTTGCAACGCAAGTACTCGTGCTAGTAACTTGTGTGAGTATTAAGGTTTATATCGCACGGCGTCCAATAAATTACTGAAAACTATATTTTCGTCCTGCAACTCTGAAATTGCTGTGAGGCACATGTTTGAACACAGTTGAAAACGGTCTGTCGGTATGGAGGAAGTTGTAAGAAGCACTTGCTCGAGGTGGACTTGCACGAGTTATTTCATGTGTATTTGGAGGATTTTTTCTTGGTCTTGTTCGTTTAAATTTTTTTTTCTTTTCATTTCTTTGCATTGCAACCGGAAGTAGGGAAAATAGTGGAGACTTTGGTTTTTCTTCTTTTCAAGTTAAGTGAAATTTAATAAAGTGGAGGAGGGTGAGAGAGCCCAAAGGCTGGTTTTAATATTTTGCAGTGTCAACAGAAAGAAATGCATCATATCAGAGGGCTTGGGGATGGTAACTTCAATTACCTGTCATATTTCGGTTAAGAAATAGTTTTAAAGCAAATTCAAGCTCAATTTGCGCCAGTTAGTGAATAGTTCACTGGGTAATTGAAACAATTGCAAGAATGACTTGAAAGTGCTGGAGGTTAGGGGAAACTGAAGCAAATCAAAATTGGTATTTCAATTAACACTTTGCTCTCGAGTAGATATATGTACAAATGCTTGTATTTCAGCTGAACAGGGTGTAATACTTTCAGAATAAAGCAAAACAATAGAGGTAAAAAAAATTTACTACTAATGATGTCGTTTTAAATTGAATTGCAAGCACTTCTTGACATTCAATAATATTTAGAATTTCAAAGAAAATTTTATTTAATAAAATTCGCCAGCTGACCTCAGAACCAGATACCAGATTAGTATCTGATCATTGAACATGATCTGTACTAACTTTACTTATGTTTAACCTTTATTTAATTGCAGGTCCTAATGCCACTACGCCCACAGGCTATTGTGTTCCCTGAAATGTGTTATAACTTCCTCCAGCTTATCGCATACTTCGACTGTGTTTTACTATTATGTCCTAGTCCACCAGGTCTTCTTCCATATTGAGTAACCTGGTACCATTGCATAATTATACCACTGCCAAATTATGATAATACATGTAAGCCCCTGATTTTTTCCCCGTCGAGATCTGCTTCTGAAAGTTAAGCCAGGAAATACTTTGTAAGTAACAATAGAAAAACTTTCGCAACTTTCTGGTGAAAGCGGTTCAAATTTTCTAGCTAAGGAAACAATATAGCAGCACTGATTGAAAATTTACACTATTTTTTCACTATTTAAGAAAAGACTCTGATTCTCTCCTTCTTTCTTCGGGCAGTCTATCTTTTTTCCTCCTTCTAAATTGAATTTTTTTTACTGATTGATCTTCCAATAGGAAAAACTTATTTTAAATCTTGTCATTTTTTGGCAATTTTATGACTTCTTCATCATGAAAATTAATTTCGACAATCAATATTCAATACCGATGGATAAATTTCTTAAATTATACATGATGCAAAGCGAACAACGCCTCACCGTAAAGTGTGTACGAAACAAACTTCAGCTGCTGTGTGTAGAAGTGTGGCAGAATATCGTCAATCCAGCGTCGACCGCAACAGTTCGTCCACTATGTGGAAAGTTGATCCGGTGAAGATGCAGGAATTAAATCCACGAGACCAAGGGTTGGGACCAGAGTTTACGGATTTGAGTCTAGAGCTGTTTGAAGTCGGCCTTATAATCGAAAAATCGTGTTTAGTGACGAGGTTCACTTTTGCCCTAATGGGTTTGTGAACAAGCAAAATTGAAGTTGCTGGAGTGAAGCAAACACTAAAGAGTCTCGGATTCAAATAAAACCACAAGAGTACACTGTTTGGTGTGTTCTTCACTCATCATTGGTCCTATTTTTTTTCAAAAATGAGGCCAGAGTTCACGTCACAGTCATTCAGCTATGTTACAATACAGTCATCAGTGATTATTTCTTTGAAAACAGACAACTTTTCTTCGCTAAACAACTAATGAACCAGTAAATTGGGCACCAGTATGTAAAACCATTAGTGTTTGGTGATAAAACGCAAGATATTCTCACCAGACAAGCCCATATTCATTGCGTTGTTAATAAGATAGATCTTTAAATGGTTAAAAGAATAGCCCAAAATTGCTACTATAGAAAGCTTCGTCAAAAATAGCCAATGGAGAAGTCGTGTTGAAAACAAAATCTTATGAAACATTCTTTAAAGTGTAAATTCCTGATTAAAAATAAATTTCAGTTGTTATTGTTTAAGAAAAAGTCTACAACTTCTTAAATAAAGACTCGTTGTCAAAGGATTGCTTACGCAAGCTTGTAAGGATATACACAACCAATGATGTACTTAAAAATTATGTTCCCTATGACATTATCAACAATATCCCAGCAATTTTAGCTATTGTCATTCTATCACTCGTGAATTTATTTACACATCACAAGTTTAAATCCTTAATTTCTAATGCTTTTTCAGGCATTCCAAATTCCATCAAATAAAAATAAATAAATACTTTGACGCGACAACCCGTGTGGGCCAAGGCCTAGCTTTTCGCACTCATTTGTGTTTCTCACTTTGCGAATTTTAACACTCCTGAGCAGGGCTTACTGTTTATTCCCAGTTCCGAACGGCTCTCCTGAGAAGGTTTCTCATAAGCAGATTTTGACTTTCGGAGGTTTGCTATTGCCTGCCGAAAGAGTGATGACCATTATATGGGATTCGAAGCCAGGTGACAGATGGTTGGCGTGACAGCCAGTAAGCCAACCGTCAGACCACCGCAACAACCAAATTCCATTACTATTAAAATATTTCTGTTTGACTTTGCGTGGTTAATGATAATCACTTGGTAATAAAATGTGTCCTTTTCGTTTGTTGTAGTAACATCACTATTATGGCGTTTTATAATCTACATGTTTCCGAATCTAGGCCATAGATTCATTTCATCACGAAACAGTAAAAACGCAAAAACTTGTTTTTGACAGCATCATACACTGCTTATTCGTGGTTGCTTCCGAGCTAATTTTCCCACTAGGAAAGCTTTTTTTTTCTGTGAAAACAGCACACGCAGAAAAAGAACTAGAGCTTTGTACTCCTTGTACGTTCTTTTTACTGAAAATTCTCAGCCTTTCGATGAAATATGAGTGATCCCTTCAGTGTCGACAGTACCAACACGGAATATCTGTAATCTGATGAGACCGTAGGCCGGATACAGTGGTTGGTGCTTAACAAAATCGTAGTACCTCGTCACGATGCCAATAAGCACAATACTGTCCTTCCTACGCAGGAGCAGCAGCAAATTTGCTGACCTCTTAGAGACGTCAGGATGCATTCGTCTGCTGGAAACCGGAATAATCATCCCATCTGCAGTTATACTCACATGAAGCTCAACTGTCAGTGGAAGCTCTAACGTAAAACACAGGCAGCCGAAGTATAGGATACAATTGGCCTTATCGTAGCCACGTAGATCTAAAGAACTCTCCTCGGTTACAAGTCCCATGTCTTGACGAAAACTCCTTTACACTACCAGAGCGCCTTCAAGCTTTCGACGATACATATTTAGTCCAAATAAATTTGTTATCCAAAATAACACTCAAATACTTAGCTTCGTTGGAAAACAGATGGTGATGCCTTCTAAACACCCGATAAATGTTAACAGTCTGCTTCCTGTAACACATTTTGAACGGTTTCTAGACATGATTCTTCAGACAGTACAGCTACACTACATCATCTGCTTATACCTGAGCATAGATGTCACAACTATTTATAACTTTGAACAATGAATCGCTGAACAAGCACCATAATAGTGAAGCTATCACATATTGGCCCCAGTCAGCGTACGCAATCAGATTTCAATACACCAGCATTGCTTTTATTCAGAAAATTAGTTATTCCTCTACGCAGTGTTATCCTGCATTGTCGAAAGCATCCTCAATGTGCTTCATTGATTCCAACTTTTGAAAACCTTGACTAGCCTTTTGGTTCTATCAGTTAGTTCGATCTGTTCGCAAAAGTCTTTATACGAGTAAGAAGCACTCTTCGAAATTCGAGTTATCTTATTATTTTCCTTTTGTTTCGACTGTACAGACTAAAGTCTTCCTCCAAACTAATCTTTGAGAAGTACTAGAACAGTTTCAGGAAATTGGTTGAAACCTAACCCACTAATCTCACTCGCATTAAAAAAGTCAAGTTTATATCGAATCAACTAACGTTACAATTGGCGCTGTACGAAACTGTCACAATAGTAATTGACAGTGCAGAAACGATACCCTTTGAATCGAAAACAAAAGCCAGGCTTATCATCGGTCAAATCTACAGTTTTTCGATGGGTGGTATCAGTTTCATTAAGAAATGGATTGCGGTTATGCATAATTTTAATTCACGTTTTCTTAATTCGGAAACTCGTTTGCAGTTAAGAGTGGAGACGGTAATCCTATAAATATATTATAGAAAAATTGGTATAAAATGGTTCCCTCGAGTTCCCGAGTACCCGAGTTCCCGACGTCTTAATTTTTAAAGTAGTTGGAGAAAGCTATTCAGTGGAATCTCGCACAGTTATCATTAAGGTATATGACAGTCTTGTAGAATTGACTAAAATATACTACATCCCAGAAATAGAACCTTACCTTGAGCAATATAAATAAGATATTACTGCTATATATATATATATATATATATACTGCACCTGACGCACACGCGGATTCATCATGAAAAATCGATTGACAAAATTAATTATGGGCTTCAAGCAGATTAGTGATTGCCTCTGTTTCATCTGTAGCAAGGTAATGCTATGTATATGAGCCTAATACATAGCCTACCGATTATGACGATGATCTTAACAAGTAGAAATTTATTGACTTCCTGGGTACAATTTCGCTACCCCTACAATAATAGGTAGCATTAAGTTTCGACGTTTAAGTATCCATACAGTAATAAGTCAATATAAAGATAATCAAACCGCCAGCCAAATTGACTGCGTGCTAATACGAAGACCGTTTGATAAGTACATAGATTGAAAGAAAGTTGGCGCTTTTGAGCCAAAATGAGTGTACTATCATTTAGTATAACCTCTTATAACCTCTTTTAGCCCACCTGTCAAAATTTGGTGGTTATATTATTTAGTATAGTCTCATATAACTTCTTTTAACCCACCTGTCAAAATTTGGTGACTATCCGCCGATTAATTTCGTATTGACACCTATTTCAAAACATCGTGTTAGTGTTTTTTGCGACCATGGAAA
This sequence comes from Volucella inanis, assembly GCA_907269105.1. Lineage (NCBI taxonomy): Eukaryota > Metazoa > Arthropoda > Insecta > Diptera > Syrphidae > Volucella > Volucella inanis. The sequence goes on along the minus strand of OU026157.1, from coordinate 100,384,794 downwards.
AAGAGTAGTATCGGTGCGTGATCCGATTCTTGTTTTTGAGTGGTAAAACCTGCGAGAAAATCAAGCCCATTCTCGATGCCGTGGCCGCACGTCGGCTTTGATGAAGGAAACCGTGGACAAAATCCATGATCTCGTATTGGCAGATTGCCGAGTGAAAATTCACATTTGGGCTGGACTGAACGCGTTAGCCATATCCTGCACGAGATTTTGGACATAAGAAAGCTGTCAGCGTTTGCTCACATCTTTTCGTTCCCAAGCCTTAAAAGATCGCTCTTCGGAAAGAAGTGAAGGTCGAACGAGGAAGTTATCGCCGTCGCGGAGTATTTTGAAGGCCAAGAAATGTCGTAATATACGGAGGGGTCAACAAAGTTGCAAGTTGTCAGAACCTAAAAAAAGTTGCGTTGTCATTTTCAATCCGGGTATTAGTCAAACAGCCCTCGCATGTAGAAGTAAGGCACTCATCCATCACCATGAATGCGCAAACTTCACTTTACTTTAAGCTTGCAAATAAACATTAATAAACTTGAGTATTTGAGTACACCTATACATATACCCTATGCCAGAAATATTAGCCCCATTTATTAAATAGGTAATTCTGTATCTGGAAAAATAATAACTACTGAGGCAATACCGGGTAAACTTGTTTCCAGGACTATGCGCCTTCTGAATTTCATAAATCATCAAGTAATATACAATTACAACTTCAAACCAGACAATTCCATAATCAACAATTTCCTACACTACCTAGAAGTTCAAAAATTTTTCACTAGAAGCATTTTCTATCATGAAGAACTCTAAAAAATTATGGCCTTTACTGACTTGATATACCATGATTCAAAAACTGAAAGGCACAAAACACTCTGTACAATTTGAAATATGTAAATACTTTCATAGTTCATTGGCACGTACTACATAGTTCGAAAGGCAATATCTTCTTCGAGCGGAGCTGAAGGACAAGCAGCTAAACCGAACTGATTTTGAACTTTTTCGAGACAAAATTTTTCGCCGAATATTTGGTTCTGTATGTGAGGAGAGTGAATGGGGAGAAAATATAACCGCGAGTTACAACACAAAACGTGGACGTTGACTTCTCCGGCCAAGCATTATGCTTTCCCTCGACGGGCAGCGTGTAGCAGTTTTCTTTGAGCTGCTGGAAAGTATCCGATGCTAAATTACATAAGACGATACGGCTTTCAAAGCACATAACTTTCACTGCCACCCAGAAACAAGATACTTGTTGCATTTCAGGATGATGGAATCTACGTACAACTACGTCATCACCCTTCAGTTTCGAGTCTGTTATCATATACTACTGTAAATGATTAATTACACATCATTTAGGGTTCAATCAATTTAACCAATTTTTATTACATAAAATTTGTCAAATCAATTTTGAAAGATCGACATTTTCCCATTGACTCTTCTTCACCACATATTTCTCGGTCAAATTTCAAAAGCTGATCTCCCATTATCACACATTCAATGGCAACGTACGACTGAATATTCAGTTGAATTTGGCTTTTTTTATCGGCATATTTTATTGCGATGAAAAATCTTTCCAAATCATTATTTACATACATATGTATGTACAATATATAAGAGTACTTTATCTGATATCCAAATTATTACAACACAGCGAGTGAAATATTCGAATTACGCACTGTTTCAATTTAATTACCGTAAACACGATAAATACGAAACGAATACTCTGTTCGAGAGTCTGGTATTCGGAGTGTGTTTATCTGACAAACAGTGCATTCAACTAAGCATTGACACAGTTCAATGGATCGTATCTTTTACATTGCACAGCCCAACGGACAGAGGTGATGCGGAGGAAATAAATCGTAAAGGAAAATAAGTGGCATTGAAGACGGTGCTTTCCCATTGGCACCTCATATTGTTCGTATCTACTTTGTCTTGTTGAATTTAATTGCAAACAATTCACTAAAGAACCATTAATTTAATTTGAAAGTAATGCAAAAAGATAAAAAACGAAACGAAATAATACGAAATCACGCAGTGTTAGCTTCTAGCGGTATAAATGCTGATACAATTGGATTGGTATTAAAACCGTGACCGTAACACTGTAAATTTCGATTACACATGTGTGCTAAAAAATATGTGCTGCTTTACATTTTTACAGATTGATTGGGTATCAGCTTCCGAATCGAGCGTTTGCTGTTCACGGTAAAAAAAAAAAACTTAACCCTTACTTCGTACTCTATTTTCAAAATTATACAACTGTTATATTTTGGGTATCTTTATCACCACATCTAAAATCTGCCCTTTCAGCTTACTGGTTTTGCTTGCCAGACAAATGAAAGCTCAAAAAGTCAGGCAGGGCTCAGTATTTTTTTCTATTCAAAGATATGGATACTACCCGGTGGAGTGAGGGAAGTGACGCACATAATATCCTCAACTGTAACACTCGTTTCGTTATGAATGCTCGTCAGTATAGCCTCAGCCCACTTGTGGACGTACTATGAGATATCGTGATTCGTTTCTAAGCAGGACAACTCGCTTATGGAATGCCCTGCTGGTCTCTCTATTTCCTAGTCATTGTAACATTCGGACTGTTAAACGGCTATCAGGTAGAACGAAACATCTAACACGGGCTATGGAAGCCAATTTTTTAACCTTAATCCACAATTAACCAAATATTCAAATATTAAAGACGAGTCATGTTTGGTCTTGGCATTCCTGCTAAGGAATGATTCTATAGAATGACGATGGAGAATGTTCCTGTTACGTTAAGAGCGGTAACATTCTCACTAAGACCTTGAATATTATAAAAAGGCTTTCACAAGATGATGTGCTGTCATGTGACTTTTTTAGCATTATACTTAAAAAACTTATCCAAAATTCTAAACCCAACAAAGATCAAAAGATCACACACCTGTGTAACTACTTGCTATATGCTGATGACCTTGATATCATGGCAGAACTCAGCGCGTTGCTTCTGAGGCCATTGAAACTATTAAAATAGAAGCTGCAAAAAATCTGCCAAAAGTTTGTATTAGCTGTCAATTAGAAGGGACTACGCAGTGGAGGAAGGCCTCAACTAAAACGACGCACACAAGTGGAAAGAGACCTCAAACTTCTTGGAGTGTGCAGCTGAAGGCCGTTTAATAACTTGATTTACTAGTTCAGACCCAGAGTTGCTCTGGATTTAAGCGCCATCTAAATAAGTAAGTAATAGTCAACTTCCTATGGCGCTAACAGTAATCTACTTTTATTTAAAATTCAGTTTAACGAGCATGAAATGTTTCGACACTATAACTATTAACATATTGATTTTCCTGTGTCAAAGTACTGTTTCCAGCTTGAAGCTTTCATATTTAAATTTCAAATATCAACTTGGATCCTAAATGGTTTTCCTAATAGTTAGACCCAGGAAACTTGCAAGAAACTTGTTCTGGGTGGCTTTGACATTCTGAACAGACAACACCCAAAGGACGATGTGTTGAGATTTTCGCTGCGGAAAACAACTTGTTGCAGCTTATAAATGAGCCCACACGAATACCAACGTTTACAGTCACACCGCCAACACCCTAGACTTGTTTTTAACCTCTTACTCTGATAAGTACACCATTTATATGCTGTCCTCTCAAGGGTCGTCGGACCATTTCGTTATATCAGCTAATTTCTCTTACACCCAACATACTGTTACAGAAAACATTCCTAAAAGAACAGCATGGCAATTCGAAAAATGCACTTGGAGCGGACATAACAGCTTTTTTAGGAATTTTAACTGGTCGTTATGTTTCCTCGATAACGACATGGATGCCGCTGCTGATATGATCACAGATATTATTCTGTTTAGAATGAGATGCTTTATTCTTTATCGGATGAGGGGTATCAAACCAAAAGAAAAAGCGTGGTACGACTCGAGCTGTAAAGAGGCTATCAGGGTTATTTTTTCGGTCTTACAAGACCAACCCGACAGAGAAACACCGAACAAAGTTCAAACGAACCAGGACTGACGGCAACGCCTTTCTTAAGCGTGTAAAATTCCAATACGACCAACAACTGAGGCAAAAAATTCTACAATGTCCCTAAGGTAGTAAACGATTTTGGACTTCCGTCAACGTCCCAATGCTCATATATAACGGAATTCCAGCTGTTAGCTCTCTGGATCAGGTCAATCTGCTTGCTGCATTCTTTAGGGCTAGCTCAAGACTACACTTGAGTGAGAACGAACCCACTTTCACACTCGTGTAGTACCAAGAGTACATAAAGATCTTAATACACACAAATCCCCTTCTTCTGAAGAGGTGTTCTTCCTCGCTGGAAAAACTATCTTACTCTTCGATCTTACTCTAAAGATTCTTTTTAAGCAGATGAAAACAGCATTTATCCAGCCTGTCCCGAAAAAAAAAGAATCTTCTTTTCTCTCTTCCTACAGACCAATTGCACTTACGTCTCTTCTTCCAAGGTCATGGAAACGCTGATAAGCCGTCAGTTCATGAAATATCTTGAGACGCGAAAACTGGTGATTTGATCGCATGTCTCAACGAAAAGTAGAATCAAAGTGTAAATCAATCTGACGAAAGCAAGAAAGTTGCACTTGATATTTCTAAAGCATTTGACAGAGTTTGGCATCAGACTCTTTTGTCGAAAATGCTGGTGCGACCCAGTGCGTATAATGCCCACATCTAGTCAGATGATACTAAAATCAGTCTGTCAGTTGACACCCTTGAACACTGACGTAACGTCTCCTGTATCGCTTTGTTTTATTCTATTACCGTCACCAGTGCTCCATTTAAATCGCGAGGAGCATTCCGTCCCTTCAAACCTTCAACATCATCAGTATACCCTTAATCCAACTTCCGGACGTACTCTAAAATATCGTGATTCGTTTCTAAGCCAAACAGAGAGCAGAGCTCTCTATTTCGTGGTCGTTATAACTTGCAAACAATTAAAAACAAGTACATCGATACCTCTCTTTTCTACCTCCCTAAATTTTATTCGCCCGTGCTGTGTATAAACATGTTAAGGATATACAAATCCCTTAAGCATACACTCATTATAAAAAAAATAAAAAGGCACTTGTGCGAACATTTCTACTAAGTATGGGAACAGTATTCGGCTGTGCAACTAAAGTAACTGAAAAAAACTTGTATTGTACAATACGGTACCATACTTATTCCATCCATGCATCATCAATCTTAATTTTCTGTGTCCCACTACCAGCCTAGATTTTGCATAGTCCCCTATACTTTAGACCTAAATACGATATCTGCACCCGTTCACTCGCCTTTTTACTTTTCCGCAAAAAATGATGCGGAAATATTCTATGATATTAGCAATGCTTGCACCCCAATCGCTAGACAGACAGATGGAACACTGCGCTGATGTCGATCTTTTGCGCTTTCAATGTTTCGAATAAAACTCACTTTCTCAAGGCTTCTATCAGTTAAAATTGTCATTATAATGCCTATAAAGTAACTATAAAATGAACGCATTTAAGGCCATATCTTGATACCTCGAATATTGAAAACATACCAAATTCAAACCCCAATGACCTTACCCACTTCTGGTAAATGTTTAACTCCTTTCACCCCTTGATCTGTGCTCCCATGGTCATATGTATTGTGTTTTGTGTTATAAATTAATAGCAAAACTTTGAGATGCCCCACTGCCTATAGAAAAGTCTTTTCCTAAACTAAAACATCGGCAGAAGACAGGTAGGCAAGAAAAACGAACAAAATGGAAAAAAAGAAAAGAACTGAAAAAAAATATATATCTTTTACGCAAAAACGTCGATTTTAGTGAATGAAGTGCTGAAGAGTTAACGTGTCGACTTTATCGACTGTTAATTGTTATAAAAGTTTCTTAAATCTCTGACAGGTGGTTTTAAAGTTTGCAGTGGAGTCGATCAAAAATTGGTTTTCTTACTGAAAGTGTTTACCAAGGTATTGCTTATTTGAGAAAAGCTATTAGACGACAATAAAGACTTGTGTTCTTGTGCAATTCATATCTAAACAATAAAAAAAATAGTTGCTTCGTTTGCAACGCACATTTAGACAGTAATTGATCCAAATTAAGAGCTTGGAATATTTGCTTTATACGGACTCAATCGTTAATGTAAGGACATCAATCAAGGTAACGATATAAATTTTTTTCTTTTTCTTCTTTTATGTACATTCGTCCTGATTTACACACACTGTTTCAGTTAACATTATTTGCAAGTTAATAAAGATATAGTTTTGAAAACCAAGGCGTAATAGATATGACAATGCATATCTTCCGTGATTTGTTCAGATTCTGTTGGCATCGTCAATGTGTTTCATATGAGGTCAAACTCATTTGCATTTGATGCAAACTTTGCTGTTGAGTATCGGGACTTTGGTCTCTTTTGATATGTAAGAAACATTGAAATGAAATCATGGATGGGCAGTCCACCGTTTGTTAATTGCGAGATTACTCAAGGCTATCACGCCATTATATCCGCTCTTATTACAATATTAAATGTTAAATATAAGTCACAATCGCATGATATTGTTGAGTTGAATGCGAGATATTTGATCAAACTATATTAGATTTTGAGCACCCCACTCTATATTTTAATACATTTAAGTCCCACATTAGGGTACGATAGGTGAGAGTGTCGGTTGAAAAAGTCCAACCCACTTGGGTCTATTGGCTCATTGTGCTGTCACGTGGATCTATGATGCTCTTACTCATTGAACCAATTTAAGCGTATGATGAAGCGCAGGAAACTATTAAAGTCTATATTCTTTAGATGGTTTAAGTCATTGTAGAAGAAAGCCCCTAAATGGAATTTTTTTCTCTGGAAGAGAGCCGGACATGTACAGAGCAGATGAAGGATTGTCTCTTCTTCCTCCTCGTTCATGCAGCCTTTACAGAAATCAATTGCAAAGGCGACAAGCCTCCTTGCATGCTTACCTATAAAGCAGTGTCCAGTGATGATACCTATGATGGTGCTGCGATGTTTCCCATTTAGAAAGATCAGACTCTTAGATTCAGATCCAGCATTGGTTATGTTGTTTTCTTACATTCAAGTGGGTATGACTACACTATGACCCCAAAGCATGTGTTAAGTTTTTCGGAAAATGGGAAAGAAAGATAAAGAAACATGTTTGGGCTCTGTGGCCATTTCGCTCCATGGGTGGCATCCAACATTTAGAGAGGAGACTAAATTATTAGTGCAAATTCACTGGATGTTGTATTTAGGCAAGCATTCATCTCACGAGGTTTAACCATGGGCTGAAAACTCAGTGCCGTTCTATAGTAAAATTCAACTTTATTTATCAATATAATTGCCTTCGAAGGCGATACACTGATTGAAAAGATTTTTCAATCTTTCGATACCAGTTTTGTAGTACGATTTCGGTTTAGCCTCAAAATAGGCCTCTGTTTCGGCGTACTTCTGGTACTTCTTCATCGGTCTTAAATCCGACGGGCATTCTTTTGAGGTTTGCGAACAGGAAATAGTCGCTGGGGGCTAAATCTGGAGAATACAGTGGGTGCGGAAGCAATTCGTAGCCGAATTCATTCAATTTTGCCATCGTTTTCATCGACTTGTGACACGGTGCATTGTCTTGATTAAACAGCACTTTCTTTTTCTTCAAATGCGGCCGTTTTTCTGCGATTTCGTCCTTTAAATGCTCCAATAACGCAATGTAATAGTCGCTGTTGATAGTCTGCCCTTTCGAGATAGTCGATGGAAATTATTCCATGTGTATCCCAAAATACGGATGCCATAACCTTGCCAGCCGACTGTTGAGTTTTTGGTCATTTTGGACGAGGTTCGTCGCCTGCTTGCCACTCAGCTGACTTCCTACTTGACTCTGGTGTGAAGTGATGGAGCCAAGTTTCATCCATTGTCACATACCGATGCAAAAATTCGGCTTTTTTGCGATTGAACATCCTTAAATACTCCTCTGAATCATCAACACGTTGTTGGCACCCACTTTGAACAGAGCTTTCGCATGTCCAAATATTCGTGTATGATATATCCAACACTCTCTTTTCGGTGCTTGTATGACCACTTTTAAATCTTTCAATCCACTTGCGAATGGTTCGTTCGGCTGGTGCAGAGTCCGGGTAACACTTATCAAGCCATTTCTTTGCATCGGCTGCATTTTTTCCCATCAAAAAGCAATGATAAATCAACACACGAAATTGCTTTGAAACCATTTTTTTTTTTCACAATAACAAAAGTTGCTTCACTCACAACTCTATATCTCGAGAACTAATCTTCCGACAGCTGTCAAATTTATACACGTATTTTTTGAAAGTTGGTACTAACTAAAAATAGTATGGATTTAATTCAAGTGCTGCCCTCTCTTAGAAACGGGAATGGACTTTTCAGCCCATGTATTAAGTTGCCTGAAAAAAGGCTTTCGGTTACGACGGGTATTGAACCCGGAACCGTCCGATTGGGAAGCCAATACACTACCACCTGAGCCACGGCCACCCATCGGTCCACCTAAGGTGTGTTTTTTTATGAGCATTTAGCTTCAATAATGATTTGCTTGTAGCGATTGGTATACCTATGCCACCCTTTTCCGGTAAAATAGGTAGAGTGGTTCCAACTTTGGTGAGTTCGTCAAATTCCCTGGAATTGACAGTGAGACTGAGTCCAGGGAATGTCGAGGGGTGTCAAGTGAAACAGAACGTTTAAACCCGCGGAGGAGCCAGTGAATTATTCGAGGTTAAATGTTAAGTTTCCAGTTTAATTTCCTGTCAAAAATTAGATACAGATAGTTTGCTGTATCGAAAAACACTAAACTGGTACCATTTATTGAAGGATGCTCAGTAATTTTAATTTTATATTTCCTGGAAAAGAGGACAGTATCAGTTTTATTGGATGAACCGCCTAACTGGTTAATCTGTTAAGATTAAGCTGAAAGAGTTGTTTAATGGTATTAATATGCTCACATAGGCAATCACCTTGCTACCTTCCGTTTACTGGTATATCAGCAGTTCATTAACCACTAAGTTCCAGAAAGGGGGAGGAAGGACAACGCCTTGCGGCGTACCTCTGCTGCCACATCTTTTAGCGGAAGGCCCACCCAGTTTGGAGCTGATTATCCTGCTATTTAGCATAAGACTGATCAACTCCCCAAGTGAGTCGTTTACGTTCAGACGTGACAGCGCAGTCGTTACTGCGGATGTGTTGACGTTTTTTAAGGCGCCCTCTATACCCAGGAAAGCAACCATTGTGTACTCTCTATACAGTATGCACGTTAAACCCTTGACAAAAGTCTTGGACCAATGATAGGTCTTTTGGAAAAACATGAGAGCATTTTCCGGTCTTGGGAATGAAAACTACATGGACTTCTCTCTATGACAGTGATATGTGGATCAGTTCTACACAGCTTCTCATGATATTCTCTATCGTGGGCCGGATAATATCTGAGGACCTTTGTATTATAACGTCCGGACCAGCAGACTTGTATTATTTAAAACTATACAGAGCCCAATGAAGTTTGTTTCTTGTGAGCAGACCATGAACTTTGTTCATGCTTGCAGTGGGGGTGGCCGTGGTGCAGTAGTGTATGCATAGACTTCTCAAGCAGAGGGTCGCGGGTTCGAATCCCGTGCGAGGCAATTCTCTGAAGAAGTCTTTTCACGAAATTTGTATGTATGTAGTTATATGTAAAATCCCATTGGCGTCAACTCTGACATGAAGGCATAACACTGATGTTGGAGTAGTTGCTGGGCTAAATGTAACGAACTAACAACTAGCACGTAGGTTGAGGGTGCACTGACTAAAGTTTGACAGCCACCTCTGGAAAAATATCAAACCCTAACCTAGTTTCAAAACTACTATACCGCCCGCCCGCGCCCTAGTGAGAAGCCAGTAAAAGGGTATTCATATCCCCCTCGTGCGTGTGGAATTATAAAAAAAAAGTAGTCCTGTTTGGGTTATTACTGACCGTGGACCAGGAGCTAACTGGAAAGTTGATGTCTAATAGCAGGTTGAATGATTCATCACTTGAGGTTATCAAACAACTAGGTATCAGAGGATTTGTAGAGAGGATTTTTCTTAGCCGCGATTCCGCAGAGGTTTCTGTAATTTTGTCAAAGAATGATCTCTCTGAAGGACCTGTTTTAGACAACCTGTAACTCAGTGGGTGTTGAAGATAGACGATTTTTTTCATAACATGAACTAACGAATCAGATCCAAAAATATTTGATAGGTACTTATGTGTATTCATTTCGAAGTTATTTCCATGTTAAATGGAATAACTGCTCATCGTAATAAAGTCTTATTATAACGGATGGAGGGATTAGAAAAGGAGCAGAATTTGGGCAGGAGCCCACTTTTGAGAGAGAATATGTAGTGTGGGAAAGACTTAAACCGATGCAGCCGATGCAAAGAAATGGCTTGATAAGTGTTACCCGGACTCTGCATCAGCCGAACTAACCATTCGCAAGTGGATTGAAAAATTTAAAAGTGGTGATACAAGCACCGAAGGTGATGCACGCAGTGGACGTCCAAAAGAGGCTGTGTCAGATGAAAATATCAAAAAAGTCCACAAAATGATTACGAATGACCGTAAAGTGAAGTTGATCGAGATAGCTGAGGCTCTGAAGATATCAAAGGAGCGTGTTGGATATACCATACACGAGTATTTGGACATGCGAAAGCTCTGTTCAAAGTGGTTGCCGCGTTTGCTCACAAACGCAGAAAAACAGGTGTGACATTCAGTTTTTTCGAATTAAATTGTTTACAGTAGGATAGTGATTAAGTGAGTTATTGTTTAAGTTTTATGTGCGCGGAAACAAAAAAGACTTTTTACATTAATTTTATTGAAAGGTCCTTTCAATTGCTGGCGCCAGGACGACTGCAAAAAACGGCAAGTTATATTGTAGCTATAAGTTTATGCGGCTTGAATTAGATTGGCCATGGTGTAGTTTTAATGAAGTAAAACTAAACTGTTTTAAGCTGGAAGACTAATAAGGTTTCAAACAATTTTATGAAAAGTCAAAAAGTTCTGTTCTCATTTCTAAGAGAAGGGACAAGAAAACTGTTTTTTTTTTTTTTTTAATTTTTCATAACTATGTTATATCACCAGGTTAGTTTTAACTGGATCCAATTTATTTACTCTTTAAAAACATATAAATTTTAAATGGTCAGTAATTAGTGGGACGTCCTCTGTTTTCTACTAATGTAAAAATTCTACTTGGCATACTGTCAACTAAGCTTTTAAGATTTATTGCTTGCCACGTTGTTAAACTACCTGTTATTGGCGTTACCCTTTCGCACCAATATGTCCCAAAGATTTTCCATTGGGCTTTGATCTGATGAGCAAGCAAGCCATTGAAGCACATTGGTATCACGTCGATCGAACCATGATTTGGTTGCTCTGCTCGAATGAATAGCAACTTCCTGCTGGAAAACCCATTCCGTGTCTTGATTGCTTACCAGAAATGGCAAAAGTTGGGTTTCGAAGACACCAATGTACTCATTTCTATTCATTTTAATGAATAAGAAGGCTAATGATAGTGTTCCCGCTAAGGAAAATTTCCCCACACCATGAGACTTCCACCACTAAAATTTCTTCTTGAGAAGTGCACGCGATCTTTCCGCAATCTCTCCAATAATGTTGAAAACCATCTGGACCGTTAAGGTTGAATTTCTTTTCGTCAGAAAAAATTACCTTGACACAAAATAGCAGCAATATATTAATAAACATATATAGTAGTATGCAGAGTAGAAAATGAAACACGTTTTTTCATTACCTTGCTCCAGTTCCGGCTCATGTTTTCTCTAGCGAATTCTCGGCGAGCAGCTTTATGACGCATTGTCTATTTCGGCATAGAATTCATTGTTTGGTTCTTCATGTATTTCATCTTTTTGATCACTCGGTAAATAGTTGAACAGGACACACTTAAAACCTTTATTTCATTTTTCATTCGTTGCTTGCAGCCCTGACGTTGGGTGACTGGACCACCATTTTTTTTAGAGCCATAAGTCTTGATTTTTCAAAAAACTTAAAATCGATACGTGATTACGTCTAATTTTTCACCAGTTTTACGAAAAAACAATCTTTCATCGCGATAAACAATAATTTCTCAATTTTCTTCTTCTGATAAATTCTTTCGGAGCTGCATTTTGTTGGAAAAAAAATCGAAAAAATTCTTATTTCAACCTTTTAACAATTTAGCGAAAACCTTTAAACTATCGAAACATGTTAACTATCGACTACGCACCTAGGCGATTCGTGGTGATATAGTTACCATTTAAAAATTAAAAAAAAACTGTTTTATTGTCTTTTCTCTTAAAAATGATAAGGGAACTTTTTGACTCTTTATAATTATTATTATAAGTCTTTCAGCTAAAAACAGTAACTAAGAAAATAAATACTTTAACCTTAAAAAATTGCAAATACGGTGATGTTTATAAAGTTATGAAATGGAGTGTAGTGTGTTATTTTATAAAAAAATAACAAAATTTTCAACGCTATATCTATTTATATCATCATTTAAAATATTCAAATATTTTTCAATAGTACAAAAATTATTTACAAAAATTCGTCGTCTCCATCATCTTCTTCATCATAATCTTCTGCTTCCTCTTCTTCATCATAATCTCCTGATGCTTCCTCTTCTTAAATCACCAACTTCTTCTTCGTCTTCTTCATTAGAGCCTTGCCTTACATGTATTATTGCCGGATCTGCCAATAAACGAAGAACATCTTCGCTAAGAAGATGTTAATTATTTTTTTTTTTAAAGAAACAGCTTTTGAAATTGAAGAAATAATGGGATCGGAAGAAACAAATAGTGCATTCAGGAGATCCCGCATAGTTTCCTCTCGAGACATTTTTCTTGTGTGGTATTCTCTAAAGTTTCTGAAATCTTTATTTCTCGATTCTAGAGCTTCTTCTGAGAGCATTCCAATTGAAAGCAGAGCAGATTTTATAATGTCTGCACCATGGATGAGTATTTTGTGAACACTAGAAGGCATGTAGTACCATGGATACAATTCTACGTACAACTTGGCGGTTTCCATTGTATACTTCCTAAAAGCTTACTTTACTGCGTAACCACAAGCCATTGTTTTTAAAATAATATCTAAGCGTTTAATAAGATTAAGGTCGATTCCAGTTATTGAGGGAGCAAGAAAAGGCTGTTGGAAAAATCTCCTCGCAGTGTTACCATCATTCGTGGTACCATAGCCTAGTTTAGGTATGTCGACTAATAAATTCATTTCAATTTTAAGTCTGTCAATGATGTTCTTTTTTGTGTTTTTTGTTAACTGCTTGTCTTCTCAACTTGAAAGTTTCCATTTTTTTTGTAGATAATCGATATGCAATATGTAATAGGCACTCGAAGCACCTTATCCAAGTGTGTAAAGTAGACAAACCGAATTCGTATAAGCTTTCTTTGGGTCTCAACTGGGTTATTTTCGCTAGATCGTCCATTATTTTCGGTGTAGCCTCGCGAATTCTTTTTGCGATGAGAATTCTGCAATAACAATAATTTTTGTCAAACTAAAAACATGGGAAATGGTAAAATATATACCATGAATAGTAGCCTGTGTCGAAGTTAACGAAATTTGATTTTTGACCGTTTCAATTTCTCTTTGGATCAATACAGAGCTTTCTTTTTGAAAAATGAGTTTGATCGGCCGGCAAAACCTAGTTGATGATGTCCGTGAATTTTGCCATATAATGTTACCGTTCATATAGGCCTGGAGTGGAACAATACACACCGCATTCTGTTTTCACTGGGCTGGTATCTTCTTCTCTAAAGGCTTGCTTATATGTTGAATGGTCTGCACTTCCATCAGCCCCACTTATATATGATCGATATATTTTGACTTAAAATATCTGTTTGAAGGACCTCTTTCTGAGACTCCAAAAGTCGCTGCGCAGTGCAATCGACAAGCCCTTGCAGGTTGACTTCTGCCGAAATATTGGTTACGCTTATAAAGGCTCCGTTCAGGTAACACTTTGTCTTCACCACTTGCAAAATATTGTATGGTGGATAGATATTTGCATTACGATATTTAGCACCCGTTTGCATTAAAATGTACGATTTTTTCGTAAAATGCCCATCTACATATAAGACCAGTGCTTCCTCAAGCGCATATTTAGTAATAGCTATAGATGGAGTAGATAATGCCTTTTTTATCTTCGTGGCCCCATTTGGAGAAACTTCCAACAAGTTAATTAGTTTAGCAGCATCCCGTTTACCCTCCTTTTGGAGACTCAGTAGCGCAGCAAACGTCAACTTCTCTCAACTTTCGGTTTCTACAAGGGTGGACACTTTCAAGCGTTTCGCACGATCGCTCAGTTCTACAAAGTCTTTCGCAGGACGTCCAAGTCCTGATGGCTTAGCTTCTGTACTACGAGGGGCTATTTCAAATTGCGGTAGCACAATATCAGTATCTAACCACTTTTCATTACTAGACTTAAGAAAATCCAATCTTCGCATAGCCCTAATCCACCTTTCATTAAGCTTAGAGGTAAAATTTTGCAAAATTTGTTTTGTGTTACTGCACTGCTCTTCATTTTCACTATTATCTAACCCAGTTTTGTTAAAAACATAGCTTATAACAGACGCACTCCTTTTTTTTTTGGAGCATCTTCTCTTCGCCAACTTCGAAAAGCTCCCTTTTGAAAATCGACATGATTACCTATAGGTATTGGAAAAAACCAGAATTGCAGATAGTTGCAATTTATTACTTTTGTAGTTTACTGTGCACTTAGTGGTAAAATATTTAGTTTAAACCATTCAACGGTAGTTGGCGGATGAGTTAGTTAAAAGTCAACAAAAGGACGAGAAACCACGATAACGCTATTTTAACGCTATTTTTCTAAACAAAAACGAAAATCAGCACTGAACTAAAATATTTCAATTAAAATATACCTTAAAATTACAAAATATGTTGAAAAAATATGCATTTGGCTCAAATTTAATTAGCTATGTGACCATTTGCTTGTGAAAAAGAAAATGAAATCAATACAAAAATAACGCGATCAACAAGTGGCGAAGAGGAGAAAAACCGCTTTGTGTCAACCAATTCCGTTAATTCCAATTGTACTTGACTCTTTATTTATCTAAGCTTAAAATTGTAAACAAACATTTTGACTTTGTGATGAAAAAATTTGACACTTATTTCCCCCTAGGATGGCCATTTTGCCCACTGTGCGACTGTACTTCGATGGGGATCACTGCGACACAGCTGGCAATGACTTAGCAATTGATGGCATTCAGGTGCGACAAGGGTGGGTTGACTATCCTCAACCATGATCCTTGGAAATTTTATTCGGTGTAGGTTACATATGTAGGGTTAAGTTAACTTTATTATAATTGTAATTCATTAATAAAATTCATTAATTAATTAAATGTTGGCATTTAGGGCTTAGGTGAGAGTAGGATTAGTTAACTTCAAGCGCGTATGTCACGGTTTTGCACAGTGATGATGGTAGTCAAATGTGTTCCTCCGTTTTCACTTCCTCCTTATTCTTATCTTTCCATCTTCCTGTATTTTAAGTCTGTCCCAAAAGTCAATTAACGTAACGTAGCTTTCTCTATAAATATCTTTGCTTTTTGTCGTTGTTTTTTTTTTTTATAATTCCTACTACTACTCCTTTATCATGCCTCCTTGGCGTACTAAACTCCTTACACGCCAAAAAACAAAATCACGGTAAGAATTGAAAGCGGCTGTCCAACGTTAAAAAAACGAACCTAAATAGTACCACAGGCTGTGAATGTTACAGATATAAAGAGGAAAACAGATTCCAAGATTCGTCCTTAAGGAAGAATGTGATTTTCGCTCTACTTTAATTGGCATCTGCCTAGAAAGATTTATCGAAGGTCAAAAAAATTTTTTTTGTAGACTTTAGGCCAAGTGTAGCTGTGCTAGTAGCGAAACATCTTTCCGACACGAATATTCCACGCGATTCTCCGATGAGATTTACGGGGGACCGATTTTGATTAAAGCCATTCCTTTAAGAAGTATGGTATGATATTAACCATAAGCAAAATGATATTCTCATTGTTTGGCTACAGTGCCACATGAAATACCAAACATCTTAGGGTCGATTTTTTTTAAACAATAGTGCTACTTAGATTTTGGAGAATTGACAATTGGACTAAAAGTTAACAGCCGGGTCAGCATCACAACTTGCGGCATCTGAAACCCTTCATTCGGAAAGCAAAGCCCTGGTTGAAGTAAACAGAGCGAGGGGTCCGTACTAGTGAAGCTTGTGACAGGTTTCGAGCTGCCAAAAGAAGTAGCAATCAGAAGAGGCTCTATCGACCCCGTGGCAAAACGATCTTATCAAGAATGACAAACGTTTCTTCACCTGGTACTGTTTTACCTAAAAACACTGTGGCGAGAATAATGGGGTCGGTAGAGTTATGTTGGATCCCAAAAAGCTCGGCGTACAGCTACGTCGTAGGAATAATTGATCTGTTGAAGAATGTGCACCCTGATTTGTCCAAAGAATAGGTGAAGGAGTTTAAGTTTTTAAAAGTACCAGAGGATTTTGGATGAAAGAGAGCCCCGAAACATAAAATCGACGCGGCGACAGCAAAACCAATTAAGTTACCGGCACAAATAGTTCCAATGGCTAAATTAAAAGTGAAAGAGGAGCTCATTTAAGATATGAGCAAGAGGGGAGTGCAAGAATACTAGAATAGTGACTGAGCGGCATCAATCTAGTGAAGAAGAAGTACGGATGTTCACGATTCTGCATGGATTATAGACAGTTTAATAAGGAGACTTAGAAAGATTCCTACCCTCATCCGCTCATGGAAAACCCTTTTTCAACAATGGCGGGAGCGAAATTGTAATACACGTTGAACCTTCAGAGCGGTTATTAACAAGAAGAAATGAATATCAGGAACAAGTATAAAACAGCCTTCACAAACGAGCAGACCATTTAGTTTCTGCAATGCTCATACGACGTTTGAGAGGTTGATGGAAATATATGATGGAAATATTACGGTAGACTGTACTAGTTTACTTGAACGATGTCATTGTTTACTCAGGGACATTCGAAAAGCACAATTACTTGAGCGATTACAAGCGGCCAAAGAGAAACAAAGCCCAAGTAAGTGTAAATTTTTAAAGACTGAAGTTGGCTCCCTTGGTCATGTTGTGTCAATTGTAGGTCAAGTAAGTACTGACACTGACAGAAAATAAAAGCTGTTCAACTTTTGCCAAATACAAAAACCAAGCGAAAAGTTCGAGGTTTCCTTGGTTTTTGTTCGTATTACAGGCGATTCTTTCAAGAATTTTCAAAACCTGCAAAGCTACTCTCGGACTTCACGGTAGGAAAATGTCGGTTAGTTTGAAACGAGGACTGTGAAAAGATATTCAACACCCTCAAATATAAACTTACTAGCTCTAATCATGGCATTTCCCACGCTAGAAGAATTTTGCATTCTAGGCACAAATGCGTCGAATGTTGGTATCGGTGATATGCTCAGACAATAGCAGGGAGACCCAGAGGTAGTGATTGAGTATTACAGATGAACGTTGAGGGGAGCTGAACAAAATTGTTGCGTTATAAGAAGAGAATTATTTGCCGTGTTTTTGGTAACCCATCAACCCATTTACCCCTACCTTTTCGGACGACTATTTCTATTACGGACGAACCACGCATCCATTCGTTGACTATAAAACTTAGGCCAGGTGTCTCGAGCGGTTGCAACTGTTTTATGAGATTTAAAATCATTCTATTTCCCGACATGGCAATACAGAAGGACAGGAGACTCTGTGGTGAATACAAATATTGCACAAGAATTGATATTAAAGAAAAAAATCTGCAATATCCTAAAACTTGAAGCCGAAATATCTACGCTTGCGGACAAACAGTAAAACGATCCAATCTAAGCAAAAGTCATCAAGTGGCAGAAAAAAGGAAAGCGACCCAACAAATAAGACATTAGTCAATCGTATCTGAGAAAGATATCGTGAACAGAAAATGTTGCCGAATATTTCGAGGAAGTTAAGATAAGAAATCTTTCAGCAGCTTCATAACAGTTCAAGCTAGAGCCATCTGGTAGAGAACAGTAGACACTAAGCCATGGTGCAAGGTATGCACAGTTTTTCTAGCTCGAATAAGCCGTCCTCAGCTAACCAAACGAAAGCTTAAAGCAAGCTTTCCAGGATATCCTTTCGAAAGAAGTGCAGTAGATATCCGTTGCCCACTTCCGCAAACTGAAACAGAAAACCGCTATGTAATCGTCATTATGGACTACTTCGTCAAATGGTTGGAACGTTTTATCGTTTATCGCCCATTAATGAGCTGTTTGAAGAAGCAAACGAATGCAGATATGATCTAAAAACTAATGCTATCACCTTACGGTAAGGTGATTTTACAAGATCAAGAGGTTCAAAGGTCTATGTTCTAACCTAAAGAGTTATTGGAATAGCCCAGTCAAGGTAATAAAGATCTGGTGTACAGAATCCAAGTGTCTACCTTTTTAAAAAAGGCAAAAAATGGTACACGTGAAAAGACTCGCAATGTACGTCAACTTACCTACAATTGTTGAGTTGAGTTTTAAGAAGGGAGTAGTGTTGCGAAATCAGGTTTAAAGTCTGAAAAACTTAAAACGACATGCAAAATTCGAAAGAAATTAATGTCAACTAACAACTTACCTGACTACTATTAATTCATGATTTTTTTTATATAGGTACCTCGAATATGACAGCTTGATGAGATGTTTGTCGAACACTGACTTGCATTCAGTATGGCAAAAAATCAAGTTGGCAGCTATAGGGATAAGTTGAGGAAGGGAGATTATTACAAAAAAAGGAAAATGTAAAATAAACAAATTCAACGAAAAATATTTATTAGTTGCCGTTTCCTGCGACGCAGCATTTTCCCAGCCATAAGTGGTCTGCGAACGAGCGAAAGACGTTACAACGGATGCACGAAAATTGAATATCTTCTAACAGAAGAAAAACAGTCGGACAACAAAAAAAGAATTAAGGCATTTAAAAAGTACAGAAGTCTGCGAAGAAGTAGCGATTTGGCAGCCGAAACAACAGAAACATTGAAGACAAGATAAAAGTGAACGAACGAAATAAAATAAAAATAAAAACGTATCTCTCTTGCACCGGAATAGTCCGCAATTTTATTTTAAGTTTTGATTACATTTTTGTTGTTTTCACTTTGCTTCCTTAAGTTTTGGCGAATTTCGTAACAGTATATTACTAAAAAAAGTTCTGGCAAAAATCACTTCAAGGCAGAAATCTCTTCAACGCAGAAATCACAAATCGCCTGCCATCGTCGCTATAAGTACAAGTATTTCTAGTTGTGCTGTAAAAAGGTATATATTTGTTGCTGCCAATTCTAAAAAGAATCTTTTTTGCTAGCATGCCGTGTTCTACGTTCTACGTGAAGAACAGTAAGGGAAGCTTTTAAAACGAAAATCGGTAAACACGACTTCTAAGTCCCCGAGAGTCCCATCTATTAGCCTAATTTCTTTCTAACTCGTTCAGATAATACCGACTACAGTTAACAAGTGATGGAAAAGTTACCAGCCAACACTGCTATAGTAAATATTGGTCGAATCACTGCTTAAGACTCTCAACACTTCCAGTGGGTGGCCGCGGCTCAAGTGGTAGTGGCGTTGCTTCTCCGACTCTAAATTCAATTCAGCGCACTTTCCTACCAGCTACGCTTGCATGGAAGAGTGAATAAGTTTCGATAATACCGGCAAGCGCAGCAATAAAGATAAGGAGGCAGGTGTCGGCTAATAACGACAGCCCTCATGTATACGACGGAGGGGAAGGCCACTACATGGGAGCAGGCAACAGCTTCGCATCCCTAGCACCATCTGAGTCAGATGACGAAGAGAACGAAGTTGAAGCTCTTAACAACCACATCAAGAAGCTAGAACAAAAAGTGCTGGCTATAAAAGCAAAGCAAGTAGCAAGGAAGGAGATGGAGGAACAACAACTCCAGAGGCCTCAGCAGCAGCAAAATACAAACGTGAAGCTTCCACAACAACAAAAAACAAAACAACCGCTTGAAAAACCAAATATACAGAAATAAGTAAAAGAAATGTCAAAAACATATGCACAAACGCAGCAAAAACATAAACAACAAAAACAAAAACCGTAGCAGAATAAGCAGCAACAACAGTAGCAGCAAAATCAACAGCAGCATCAACAACAGCGGCAACAACAACAACAACAACAACAACAACATCAGCAAAATCAACAGCAGCAGAAACAACAACAACAGCAAGAGCAGAAATCAAGCAAGCAGAAAGTGCCACCAATGAACACTTTCAAATTGGAGTTAAAGGACACCATCGAACTGTGTAAGTCGGCCATTGGCAACAATTTTTTTATAAAAAGATTAAGTTTAGATAGGCATGCGATCCACTATAACACAGTGGAGCGCTTTCACAAAATTAGAAACCCTTTGGAGGCATTCGATGACTGAATTTTCTTCTACACCCCTAAGGGTGTAAAGCTACAAACAATGCTGCTGAGGGGCTTGGAACCGTCGACTGATCCGGGGGAGCTTCTGAATAATGCCCATTATCCAGCGCATTGGAAAACTGCGGCGGTACATCCCATCACCAAAAGGGATAAAGACACATCCAATCCAGCTAATCTCCGCTCGATCAATCTCCTTCCAAATATCAGTAGGGTTTTCGAGAAGGTGATCAATAGAGTCCTGACTAAGTGGATTGAGGGCAAAAATATAGTTCCGGATAATCAATTCGGTTTCAAGGCGGAGCATAATGTCATTTATGCCGCGTCTAAATTGGTTTCTGATACCAATTGAACAAAGGCAAAAACCAGTGCACTGGAGCCTGCCTGATTGACTTGGACAAAGCCTTCGATACCGTATTGTTACAGGGATTCTTCTTCAAGCTGAACAGGCTGGGCATTAGTAAACCACTTCTGTATATTCTTTACAACATGTTAACAGATAGACAGTTCATCGTAAAAATGGCGATGTGACTTCTGCTAGAACATTTCACATTAAAAACGGTCTGCAACAAGATGCGGTAAATTCGCCGATCCTGCTTAACATTTACACAAGTGATCTGATAAGTTCACTTCACCATGCCATAGCGTACGCAGACGACTTAATCTCGATTTTGGACAGATCAGGTCCAAAGATCGAGGTCATTAATATACGACAAAATTAAGCGATATTGCGATGACTGGAAGTTGAAAATCAACTTTCAGAATTCAGAAACCATTTTGCTTAGGACGCCTTTGTCTGGGGCCTCTAGGAATACCAGAAAGAACTGGCGAACGTTTTTGATCGTGGGGCAGCACGGGCAGCCACTTGCTTGTCGAAACGTAGTCAGATACCTTGGGATCTGGCTAGATCAATATCTATATTTTAACAAACATATAGATGTTGCTCTGGCTTGAGCCAGAGGTGCTTTTGCTCTTACAAGGAGACTATTTTATAACAGCCAACACGATGCGAGGGTGAAGGTTATCTGCTACATGGCCCTTATCGATCCCATGCTTGTATTTGGATGCCCCGTGTGGTTCAACGTGAGAGTAAGTTTATTGGAAAAGATTCGGGTGTTTGAGAGGGCTTGTCTTAGGACTTGTCTTCGCTTATAGAAAACACCAGAGTCTGTCAAGTACATACAATTCTATCCTAATTAGGTCTTATATAATAGGGCGAACCTAATAAGAGTGGACAATTTCGTAATTAAGTTGACTCGAGGGCACATTGCGAGAGCAATGACCTCATCGAACAACCTGGTCTCTGGGGCTTTCTACCCTAATTATATGTATCATGAGAGAGTTCGCTTTGACGCTCTTGTTCCTCCAGAAGCATTCCCCTACCTCTTTATGAAAGGTCTGATATATATGTATATATGTACATATATTTATATATTAGGTATATGAATTTTATTTTATATAATATATATCTTTATATTAGGTATTATATGTAAGTAGTTTAAGTAGATTAAGATTTATTTTTAGGTAGTTTGTAAGTTTAAGTTTTATATATTTATAAAAATATAACAAAAACCTCCATTCACTAAGTTTTTTCTTAAATTTATTTTCTTAGTTTAAGTTGTAAATATTTAAATAAGAATCGACTGTAAGATACGTCGAAAGACATAGTTTAAGTGTTAGGTTTAACTTAGAGTGCCCGCATGGGGCTAGTAAGTTAGATTAAGATAATTTTAAATTATTTAAGCCAGTTTTTAAGCGTTTTTTTTTTTTTTTTTTTTTTTTTGTTTAGCCAATAAGAATAATTATATTAAGTAAATACAAAATGCATTATAACTATAAAAAAAAAACTGTAAACAGTGGGGTGGCTTCCAAACCGGAAGGTTCGATGTTCGAATCATTCAGACATTCATTTTTTCAGTTAACAAAAATCAATTAAGATGAGGAGTTAAATAAAACTCTTTTAAGAATTTAGTCTCACCATTAAAACCAATGGAGCGAAATAACTGCTGAGACTAAGCATCGTTATTTTTCTATCTCTAACCCTTTTTAAAAATAAAAAAAAACTTAACACATGCTGAGGCATAATAAGTATCGTATATTCATACCCACATGAATTTAAGTTCATGCAAAAAATAAAAAATGTACTTTGGTATATGTAGATGATAATGCTGTACTGTCAGTAAGATCACTACCAACGACTTTTTGCTTAAAAGCGGAAACAGGTCTAGACGTAATCAACGATTCATGTACTAAAAATGGGCTCACAGTCAACTTCTAAGGCCGTAATTCTCAGAACCTGAACTTGTTTTGTAACTGCTTACTTTTTCAATTAGGGCTTATAAGTATAACTCTTTACATCGCAGTCAGACCAAATGAATGCTTCCCGACATATCGTTAAAATCAGTGGCATTCATACCATTAATCAGTAGAAAACACTGTTGATTGTATACTGGCGTCTTTACTTTTACGCTTAGGCGTGTTAAGCATAGGTGATACTATGCCTGCTTTGAAAAAGATGACTACACCTCGAAGCATTTCCTATGAGAATGTCTGATTTTGCCCTCGTTGGCTGCACGTAATAATGTGATGGTTGGCCTTACACACTGCAGGCACTTTGCCCGTGAAACGAGTAATTCTCTCTCTACAGAGGGCTGAGAAATTCCATTCAAAAGAACTTATCAGCAGAAGAAGTGTAATAGGCTTATTCTTTATTTTTATTTTCTGTTCCAACAGAGAGTCTCAACGAGTATTTAACTGGCCCACACCGTTTTATTGTGGCATTAAATATTGGAAAAATATTTATGCATCTCTCTTTGAATTTATTGAACAAATATTTGATGCAAGCTTTTTAAAGTGTTAACTGACACTAGCTTTCTAAAGAGTACATCTTTCTATCTTTTAATATTAACTCTCTAAATTTTGGCAATTGAGTTCGATTGTTCTTCTTTCCCATTTATACGCAAGACTTTCTAATATAACCCTGAAAATTGCTTTACCTAGAAATCCTTCTTGGAGCAACTTAAAGACCTTTTGATTGTTTAAATTCTGAAATTTATTGATCTTTGCAGGTTATTCGTTTTGCATGCATTCAATTGTCATATGCATAACGCGCCTTCGTTCACACAACACAAAGAAAACGATATCCTCGAACTAGAAGACATCGCACAAACCAAAGTGGAAGGATATTCAAATTAAATGGGAAAGCCGTTGAACTGGTTGCTGTTGTCTTCCGACCAGACAGCAAATTGTACATGAAATAAGTACCCCGCCCTTCCTATATCAGAAGGTTGATGGAAAATGCCACTAGGCACAACTACCACAGCAGCATTACACCACCACCAGCAACAACAAATCGAAATAATTTCTTTATTTTGCATTTTCCTTGCGGTTATAGTTGTCGAGCAGAACTCTTACTGACCGCCTGAACGAAACCACTTGAAAAACATTCCCTGGCTTATTAAAGGCATCATTTTCTTCCATTGCCCCCCCCCCCCCCCTCACAAATAAACACACACATATAAACAGGATACAGCTTTGAAAAAAAAACGAATACCCGGTCATAACATAAAGTTTCACCGATGTTCGGACTGTTTTTGTACGTATGTAAATTTCTGCACATGGCGAGCCGCTGCAAATCGATAAGTCGATGCATACAGCAATTGTGGCTTGATGTTGCCGGTTAACAAAAATACAAACACAATAGAATATCCACTTAAAAATTGCGATAAACAAAACAACGGAAGGCGGGTAAACGTCACCAGGTGAGTTGTATCGTATATTCAAATTAACAGTGTTGACACTTTCTTATTAGACTTGAGTATTTCAGATACGAACTGCAGCTGCAGAAGCAAAGACCATCCAATTTGATGCAATATGAAAAAGTCATCTCCATCCATTATTCCGTTGAGTTACGACTATCAAAAGGTGTCGCCATCAGCAGCGTCAAATCGAGGAACGCACAGTGATGCTACTACAACATTCTATGACAATCAATATCAAAGTTTATTTGGCGATCCTGTTCCGCCAACGCCGTCAGAAGACTATTTGGGGCACTTGGATGGTAGTTTGTATGGCAGCTTTCGTCGAGACTCGTATGCGTCAGCTATAGCAGATGACTTTAATCGTACGATAACACTGGCCGCTGAAAGTAGTAATGGAAAAAGATTGTCGCGCCTATTTTCTGAGACTCCAGTTACAAGTACAAGTATGGGCTTGAGTCCGCAACTGGCACCCGATATACAGATTTTACCGGGCAGTGGGAGCGGTGGCAATTCGAGTTCAGATGCGAGAGATTCGCCAAATTATGCACTGTTGAGGCCTGATGCCACAAATCTACCTTTGGTGAATGATACCTACGATCAGATGCAAGATGTAGCTAGTAGCGGCATGCAGGATTATGTAGAGCAGGAACGTGCTGCAAAGGAAGTAACGAGAAGGATATCGGATTTTTCGGAAGACTTCAAATCGAATGTGGGGTCTTTGAGGTAATTATCAAATCTAATACAAAATCGTTGGTATAATTTTTTATAATTTTGTAGCTTATTATATTAAACTTGTAGTTTGATCTGTTTTCAGTGCATGAATAACAATACATCAATTTTCTTAAAGATGTTACAACTTTGGGCAACTTTTTCGCAAAAATCTTGTACTGTTTGTATATATGATCTTAACATTTTCTCGTTAAAAATACGTTTAGTCAAAGCGCTGTATAAACAAAAATTCAGAAACGATTGCAGCTTTCTTATATTGGTAATTATGGTAACAGTGGAGGATATTTTTCCGGTTCCGCGCCCATAAACAAAGCCTTACTTCCCTACGTGGCTACAATTCTTTCTGGTTTTGCAAGGCAAGCCAAATTAATTCGCTATTGATGCGAATTATCATTTTCAAAGACGACAAACAGAGCGTGATGTTGAAGTTGCTTTTCATGACACTGAATAAGGATGATCCGCCAAAAATTTTTTCTATTATTAATTATGGCAATAATTCTGAAGTATGATGATTTTTCTCTCTCATCATTATCTGACATTCTCCTTCCAATCCCACGCCTACATTGTGCCTATTGTGGACACCCAAAAACTTAGTTTTTAAAACGACGATTTATCGTGAAATGATCGATGTTGTTTTCTATTGACCCATCGAATAACGGACAGCCGATCTTATGACTATCCTTGTGATTAAATTGAATGCCCCCTATGACATTTTTTCCGACAAGGGCAGATGAAAACCTTCTATTACTTACTATGAAGATCGCAACCTCGTGCCCATAGTAATGTGACCTTCTGGCTGAATTCAATGCAGTACTGCAACTCCAAGCGCTTCGAAACACAGCATTACTGCATTGATACAATACATAATCAAATCTCAGTGTAAACGCATATACCGCGCAAACAAAAGCTACCTTTGCATCACAACGATATCTGATGTAATACTTTTCCTTGAAAATTATACAGAATGGAGGCTATGCCGAGTTCATAAATAATTTTTCTTATTTTATATTATTTATTGGGTATATATCTTAATTCGTGCGGTTTTTTTTTCAAAATTTGAACGTTTTTTTAAGAAAAACATGTACAATAGTATTATTCAAAGTATTGCCCATCTGAAGCTATTACTTTCTCCCATCTTTCTGGCAATTTGTGGATCCCATCCCAAAAGAAATGCGCCGGCTTGGCAGCCAAGAATGAATCAAGCCAATTTTTGATATTCTGCTCTGATGTGAACCGTATTTCAGTGAGGGCGTTCTGCATCGACCGGAACAAATGGTAGTCAGAGGGGGCAAGGTCTGGGCTAAAAGGCGGGTGGGGTAAGACTTCCCATCCACTGTTTTTCAAATAGTTCTTAACCGGAATAGCAACGTGGGGCCGAGCGTTGTCATGATGGAAAATTATTGCCTCGTGTCTGGTCGCATATTCCGGGCGTTTTTCGGCTACTGCTCTCTTCAAACGGATTAAATGTGTTCGGTAGCATTGTCCATTGATGGCTTCACCCGGTTTTAGCAGCTCATAATACAGCACACCCATCTGATCCCACCAAATACAGAGCATTACTTTCGCGCCATGGATATTCGGCTTTGCCGTTGATTCGGCTGGTTGTCGTAATGGATCCATTTTTCATCACCAGTAACAATCCGATGCAAAAATGACTTCCTTTTGTGGCTTTCCAGCAGCATTTCGACGTCTCTCGGCTTGATTTCATGTGGAACCCAATTTCCTATATATCCAGCTGCCTTTAAACGTTTTGAAATGGCTGCTTGAGTGACACCCAAAGTTTTGCGAGCTCTTCAAGTGTTTGAAACAATCTTCACAGAGTAATGCTTCAAGTTCTTCATCTTCAAACTTTTTTGGCTGCCCAGGATATTCATCGCCTTCCAAGCCAAAATCACCACTTTTAAATCGTGCAAACCACTTTTGGCACGTTCGCTCAGCTAGCGCATGTTTACGATAAACTTCCACCAAAATACGATGACTTTCGGCAGCAGCTTTCTTCATATTAAAGTAATAAAGAAGAACTCCCCGCAAAAACACTTTTTCAGGCACAAAGTTTGACATATTTGAGTGAAAAGAAATTATTGTTGCTTACGCTTCAAATGAATGACATATACTGAAATGACGTACAATGACAGTAGCTTTCCAAAGCATGTTCCAATGGAATAATAACAATAGAATAATACAATTTACGCGCCATCTCTTAGCAAACCGCACAAGTTATAGACCGAATATTATTTTGTATTAATCTTGTTGGTTCTTATTTTTTTAATTAGAGTTTTACTCATTGCCCAAATGACTGTAGAATGATCAGAAGAAAGGTCAAAACTTGAGCCCCAGAAGATGTGCCTTGCATTGAAATAACCGAAAATAATAAAACTAGAAGCAAGGGATTTAAATATATTTTTGAAGGCAATCTTTTCGAGCACGGATATTGGTGGGTAGTAAATGGCTAAAATGGTAAAGAAATTATGTTTGTGATATTAGCGTACAAGTAGAGGCGTGTTTTAATTAACAAGAAACTTAGACTGACGTCTGACTATAAGCTTAGGGAATGAGAGAGGGAGGTCTATTTCAAAATGGTGTGGTCGTAATATGTTAAATACATATTGTACATATGTATAATTATCCTTGTTTAAAGTTTGGTTGTTTTTTCCTAATTCATGTAATTGATAAATTCATTGATAGCAAATATTCAAAGATAATAGCCAAATATTTAAAGTAATGATATTAAACAGTTTTTTAAAGTATCTATGTTACAAAACGTATAGGTTTTTTACAATTCGTCCGAAACGAGTACAGTAGTGACCTTATTGCTCAACAGAAGGTAACAGGTGTTTAGGTATGACATTTTAGATAGCAGTATTATTAACATTTGGAATTTTTGCTCGACTCTTGCTTGTTTCGTAACTTGATTACTTTCCCCTTCCTACCCTACGGTTTTAAATTAAGACTCATTGTATGATCTCGGCAAGTGCTAAGTATTGCGTCGGATGACGCTATAATTTTCTGTGCGTACGATCTGGGAACTTCACATCTTGCCTCAACCCTAGCGCGTTCCCACATAGAATAACTTTTGTAAATAACATTATCTCCTGAAATGGGTTTTAATTCTTTACCGCTATCTGTCTTGTCAAAATATGTCTTTTCCATTTGATTTGATTTCTCACACACCGAACACTTTTTCCCAAAAGCTGGGCACTTCCCTCTTATATGCGCGTAGTTGTAAAATTTACATTAACGTGTGTTAATTAACAAGAAGCTTTATTATGAACTCTATGGTGGTTGGGCTTGGACTGACGTCTGACCATAAGCTTAGAGAATGCACCCTCAGCAGAGAGAGAGACACAAGTCTATTCCGAAATGGTGTGGTCGTAAAACGTTACATACATATACATATACATATACAACAATGTCTTTGTACACATACCGTAGTTATTTGCACAAATGCATTTCTATTTTAAAATCTTTAGTGTACCATATTCGATAGACTCTCTCATGTACTGGTATAAGCAGAATCTGCCTCTCACCTATTTAGATGGAATGTCAACTGCACACGATCCCCTTTTCAGAAATTAAGCAAACGTTAATATTTTTCTCTCCTACGAGTATGAATATTTCACTTACGTCAAATTTTGTAAATGTCCGTTAGAATTCCAGATAAGTATTTTGGGCACGCGTTTCAAATCTATGTTCTCAACTTATTTCGCTTATTGTTGCCAGTTATTTTCGACCTTAGCTAACTTCTAACTTAACTAACAAGTTTCTCCAGTATAAAAGAGAAAACCTAAAAAACAGTGTCATGACGTATTCATTCTATTGCCAGGGTCCTGTTTGCGTTTCATTTGTCTGAGCTCTTAGGTGCAGATGCATACTCATATGTTAGACTTAATTCACATCTGATAGATTCTCCTTGTTTCGTTTGGTAGTCTTTTCCATTTTTTCTAATTTTCTGATTTAAGAGCGTTCTTCTTATTTATCCCTCAACAATTGCCCGCTTTACAGAGCCCATATATTAAAAGTCTATCTGTATTCAAGATAGTTGTTTTTTATCGTGGTAATCTCATGACTCATCTCACCATCGATTCACTTTCAGCACCATTAAAAAGATTACTGGAATCTATGCTTGAGATACAATATTTTTGAAGCAGATATGGTATTGGGAGCAAATCTGGATAACAATTCTGCCATTTTTACTTTACGTTTATTTGTGATAATGTAACTTTCCTTATAAGCAATATTCCAATTTGGAGTGCTGAATTTCTGGATTTTATTCAAGATCTGCAGAAAAATTAAAAAATATAAAAGAGGATTTGGGTGCATTTGTTTTATATATGTATAAACGTAAAGATTTTACCAATTGCTCCAAGATCAGGATTATCATTATCACAGGGTTCTGGGATCCGTTATAATCTTTTCCTCAATATTTATTTAGTGGTCGAAAATAAGGTAGGAGTCCAGATTGACTGTACGATGTCAATTTGCTAGGTTTAATCTTAGAAGTAAGTGGAAACAGATATAGAATACCATTTCTAACAACTTAAGCCGATGCTGAAACAAGAAAAATGTTGTCTATACTAATGTACATATTTTCTTTGCCTCTTGTGAAAAAATGATACAATTGCCCTTGGTCAAAAAGAATGTATGCAAGCATTTTATCGTTAATAAAAAAACTTACATCATCATTCACTTAAGAAATTGTCCACAATTGCGCATCAAAGTGTTATTTCGGCTGTTCGAGGAAAATATTTATCCCACATTCGCGTCACAGTCTAATGCAGTATATTTTGCATTAGATCTCTAGATTTCTAGCGTCATTGTTTATAAGAGCCGAGGGTAGGATATGTTTTGTTTTATTCTTTTTGCCCATCTCCTTTGATTCTAAAATAGCATCCTGTATTTCTTTCAAAAGACAGTTGCTTTAAGACCAGAGTGTTTGTACTATAGTAAGTGCGTTAACTTATGAATCTTGCATAATTCGTTCAATAATTCAGTGGATTGATTTACTTGAATATTTTTTTGGAAATAAAATAAGTTTCTAGCTAATGATCTTTAAGAAGCAGCACGCATTCTTTTAAGCGAATAAGTTTGCAATCGTGAAATCAATAAAAATATTTTTTTGTCCGTAAAGAACATCATCTTTGGCGATTTTAATCTGGCTAAACTGAAATGGACTCCATATGAAGATATATCAGATTATTTTTCATTGCTTCTAAGCCCATTTCTACTAGATCGGTTAACAGACTCTAGACCTTAACAGCAATTAGACCTTATTTTCATAACTGATCTCATTTACTGAAGTTGCGATACTGATGGTGTTGGCCTTTATCACTTTAACTACTAATAACTTTTATTCTCCTCGTTTTCTATAATTTTTTCACAACTCCTTCCCCGCAATTCTCTCCTTTTACGATTTTCTCAAAGTTAATTTTCTTAAGATCAATACCTATCTAAGCAGGACTTTCTCCGAGCTTAACAATCTATCGCTGGTTGATGCCTGCTCCATTTTCTACAGGGAAATATTCAAATCTTTTATTTTTATGTACTTTTATCCCGCCATAAAACGTCTTCTACATCCCCAATGCTCTTCTAAGCTTTCTATCCCTCTTTTTTTGCTATTCCTTACACAGGGAGAATTTCTCCAGATTTGAAAGACCTCTTTTATAATCCCGATATACAAAAAGAGATGAAAAGAATTAAGTTTCCAATTATCGTACCATCGCTAAACTTTCTCATACACCCAAACTCTTTTAAGTGCAAGTCTTTTATTCCTAGACAACATGGCAGATCAACTACCACAAACCTAGTTGAATTCGTGGCTTTTACTCTCAAAACCTTAGATATCTCATCAATTAATCCTCTTAAATTCTTTTGGCTTTGAACCTTTAAATCTTCTTACGTAGTAAACCGATACTATAGTTTTCAGTTTAAATCCGCCGTTTGGGATTTCACAAGGCAGCCGTCTTGGTCCCCTTCTCTTCATTCTTATTATAAACGATCTTGAGAGTGTCCTCAAACACTCCTCCCTCTCCCTTTACGCTGACGCCACAAAATTTTTTAAAACTTATTCTTCTTTCCTTGACTCCTCAAAAACTTCTTAGAACTTAACGTCGTCAAATGCCAAGCTTGTCACGTAAATGCAAGCAGTCTCGTCCCCAACGATTTAATCTATGGCCTGTCTACTCAATCTTTTCAAGACCGCAGCATATTATTTGACAATGGGGTTAATTTCTGTTCGCAAAACGATAAGATGATCATTAAAGCCAACTCTTCAATTGGCTTCACCTAACGGTGATACAACTCGTACGTAAACAGATCTATATATGTTACTTTTGTTACTTACTTGAGTATACCAGTCTAGGTTGGTATCCCTATTACCGAGTTCATGTTTCCCGAATCTATATTATTCAACGTCGATTCTGTTCATGCATTCATTGTCATTACACGACAAAAACTGCTCTAAATAACATTCGCTTACCGAATTTTAATAAACAGCATTTACATTTCTATAGTCTACATTAACCGTCTGTTGTAAGTTAACCTATAACTAAATTAAGTTCTTTTTGGCAGAGAGTCTCCACCGGAAATTCCAGAACCGCCTTCAAGATACACCCGCCAAATATCAAATGAATCATATTCCAGTACAGAATGGTTCAAGCCCATAAACACTTATTCCGAATTCACAAAAATGCCAAAACTGCGACCAAGTTCCAAGAATGTTCTTTCAATAAAACATCTCGAAATGCCACCAGAAGATTCCCCCGTGGCGGCAATGATACATGATTCCAACGGATCAAGCAGTGGTGATGATCAAAGAAAACTAGATGCAGTACCAGCAAGACCACCTGATCCTCCACCATCACGACTTAAATCTCTGCAGCGTCAATCGACTTCAATAGATTCGGCTCTACAAAGTATTCCATCACCACCTTCACCACCGCCTCTGCCAGCACCATTAACGCTGTCTCCGCCAGAACCAGTGCCACCTCCACCAATCGTCCGCCAAATGTCACCGATCATTTTGACTGATGCTATTACTACAGGCGCTGAGCATAGGTAAGTCTACAAATCTTTCACAGTCATTCCCTCCTAAGATCCGTATATTTCAGGGTAACTGCTCCTCGAACCCATAAGAAAACCTCATTCACGATCATTGCTGAAAAATCGCCACAGTCTTCCCGAGCGACAAGTCCACGAAAACTTCCACAACCTGGTCGAATTTCACCTTTCCGGGGTCATGGCTTCAGAGAGCCGGAGAAACCTGTGAAGTTTGAATTGTCTGAAATGCCACAACAAAAGCCAATTGCTAAGCCTCGTATGCTTCAGCAAAAATCGTTTTCAACGACACATCTTAAACTTCCGAGTATATCAGGACCTGCTAGCAATTCAGTACTGGCCGACGATTCACCACGTCCATCAGTCCAGTTCAATATGAGCGGAAATCGGATGCCTATGCCTATGACACATCAAAAAGGTATACTTCAAATGGGAAAGGATCCGTCATCTTCATCACAAGAAACACCTTTATCTAACCAAATAGACTTGCTGACACAAAGAAATAAAATACAAAGCTGCGAAGCACTGCCTCTTATAACAGATCCATATAGAACGGCTATACCAAGGTTAAGTGCCCCTACTGCACCTACAAGGCCCATTATACCAAACCCAAATCCAACAAGAAAACAAAGAGGACTCCTGAGGGTTATTAACAGTGCTGACTCCAACTCACGTATTCCAGTTCGATCGAATTGGGCGAGTATGGATGACCTGTCTGTTCAGCGAAAACCAATTTTATCACCTATTCGAATTAAAGCTCGTCGACGCTCCAGCTCAACATCACCAGAACGACGAAGTTCTACACAAACGGAACCCAGAAGTTCAATTGCATCTGATAGGAGAAGTTCTAACCTAAGCTCAGTAACTACCTCGGACTTCAGCTTTCGACGAGGATCTTTGTCGCTAATCAAATCATCACTAGTGGTACGTAGGAAATCAACATTTCAGTCAACCAGAATATCACATTCCACACCTGCATCACCCTCCAACCGACTTCGGGTAACTAAAACTCCTCGGAAAGTTGCCAAACCAACCACGCTGTCGCCCATAATTGGCACTCCAAATAAAGATCTTCCACAGACTTCAACAAGTGAAAGTCAACCAGTCGGGTTTTCACTTTCAAGAAGAGAATCTCTTTCGAAAATTCCCGTCCGAAATAGTCCGATTGGAAGTTCCAGATCGAATTCAAGACTAAGCTCAAGAGCCAATTCTCGCGTAAGTTCCAGATCAAGCTCTCCGTTTAAAGATTTCGGAATTAATTCCAGAGTTCCCTCCAGCCGTTCCCCATCAAGACAGACTCTCAGATCTGATTCAAAGCTTACATCCAGAGGAGGCTCACGTCCAGTTTCAAGAGCTGCTTCAAGTAGAGCGCCTTCTCGATCAACATCACGAGCATCAACCCGTCAAGCATCAAGAGGTGTTTCTCGAGCAAACTCGCGTGCCAGCACGAGACCGAATTCTCGTATGGACCAAGCTAAAGCGATTGCGAACTCCCGCTCGACTTCCCGACTCAGCTCAAGAAGTGATAGCCCAATAAAAAGTCGGCGTGAAAGCCCGTCAAAAACAAATCATCGCGTTAAGTCATCATCACACAGCCCTGCTCTCAAAAAACCAAGAAGAAAATCCAAGAGTCCTGTAAAAACGAAAACTCTAACACCTGTTCCTAAACGCAAAAACTCTAGATCACTTATTCCCTCAAGGGTCCCAACCACAAAATCATCGCCACAAACTAACGTTTCAATTAAAACGAGACCAAGAAGAGACTCTCCTAAGAGGACTAGTGTTCGAAAGCAACCCATAAGTGCCAAAAAACTAACAGCTCCAAGCAGTATTCCAAAGGGAGGTACAAAAAGCAGTACAAAACCTGGTGTCAAGAAGCCATCCGAGGCAACTGATTCCCGGCGAACGCCTGTTCCTGCTAAGAAATCAACAAGCAAAAGTTATACTCCTGCCCCAGATGCCACCCCAACAGGCTTAAAAAGTCGGCAAGCAAGCAATCTTCAAGCACCAAACAGCCAAAAACCTACGGCGGCGCTTAAACGTGAACCACCTTCACCTTCTGTGCGGCAAGCTATTATTGCAGCTGCCAAACTCAAAAAAGAAGCTTCATCAGCCAGTATCAGAAGAGCAGAAGCCATAAGTGATCAGTCGGCTCCAAGTAACGAACAAGAATCACTAACTGTTGAGAACTCTCAAAGCAAAGAAGGATCAAGTGGAGGGTCTAAGTCTCTTAAACGCCAACCATCAACATTGACCCTCATCTCCGTCGGTTCTAAGCTAAATCTGCTGAGAAAAAGATCCGAGAGTAACCTTAGCAAGAAGCTGGAAGAGTCCAAACAAAATGCTGAAAGTGGTGATGAAAATGCCGCTGCAGATGGTGGCGCCGATGCCACTACAAACGGTAAGCTAGTAGCCCTGACAAAGACAAATGTTGTTTCAATGACTACTGCTGCCATTACAGCCCATCCAGTGCAAATCAGTACTGTCCTGACAAACCAATTGCCAAAGACAAATAGTTCTGGGCAATTGTTGGCAGGACAAGAAGATATGGCAATCCCAGCCGCAATTTTGGAGAAATCACAAAAGACCCTGGAGAACATTCAAAAGACTGTCACCGAGGCTACTGATGAGATTCAAAAAACTATCAATGAGAACTTGACTGATCTGAAGATTCTTGAGAGTGACATAGGGAAATTGTCAGAAGAGCTCGGTGCTGGTTCTCCACAGCCTTTTGAAAAATCGGACAGTCTTACGACGATAATTGAAAAACAATCACAAGCGAGTGTTGGTGAAAAAGTTGCAACCGCAGCAGCTGAGAAGGTGACTAATAACATAGACGATGCTTTTGGTGAAGCAATACGCCCAATTTATCCTATTGATGCGACAGTTAAAATTATCAATCCAAAAGACATAGCCCATCAAACAACTAACAAAGGCCATGGCTCGAGTAATGTTACAGAAGCCGCTGTTCATAGTGGAACCACTGGTGGCTTAGCTGCAACCGAGGATTCAACAGAAAGGGTTAGTGAGCATACTATTTCAGTGTTGCCTGAAGTTGACTGTGAAAGTGCAAATTTGCAGAGTAACAAAACCAGATTGATATCAGAAGAAGAGGAAACCACCACAGGCCATACCGGTGAAGAGGGACAATTGAAGACCACCAGCACGAAACAAAACTCAGTTGGTACAAATAATGCCGTAGATGTCAGCAACGAAGGAGTCATACAAAAGGAGTAAGCAATAGAATTAATTTATTTTTGATTTTTATATTCGTTTTTCTTTTTTTCAAAGGTGAAACCACCCTTAGAGATCCGAAGTAAGTAACTTTTATGGGTGGTTTTCATTCTTTACACTCTACGCAAAGATTCTTAAACGAATTATATTTCATATCTCAGGCTAAGAAACTTAGAGAGATTCAACATCATAAACGCCGATGAACTAGAACAATGTACCAATTAATTACTTCCATCGCAACACTAGTCACATTTTAAGCAGTCAATGCTGTTTTACTCATTATCGGTGATTTATGTTAGATTAAGTGAAGGCTGCCAATGCCATTCTTTAAATTATCCATGATTTACCATATGTTAAATTAGGTGGAGGCTGCCATCCTGCATTGAGGGGATTCTTAGACTAGAGACGACGATTTGCTGTTTTTAGAAATCGGTATGTGGGAAGGTATATCTGCGATATGCGTGATATGGTATGGATAAGTCATATTTTTACAATTTAAAGACCCTTCTTAGATCCAGCTTAGGTTAAATTGTACCCAGTTTGAATTTGATTTTAGAAGTAGGGAGTAGCATTTGTACAGGGTCGTGGCACTTTTTTCAAGTTCACCACCTTCATAGTTTTTGCCGAATGTGAAATGTAGATATTGTTGAGATATTAATTTGATGTATCGTCGATGTTGTCAAGACGGAATTTATTTCTTGCCAAAAGTGTTAAACGCAAATACTCTAATCATATACTACTAGGTGTCCCTATAGAAAGTTTTTTTTTTTAATGTAGTGATATAAATATATGGGAGTCTATTGAAAAAAAAAAAAAAACTTTTTTTAAATTAATAAATCTTTGTCATCCAAATGTTATCATTCGCGCCTACGATACCCTTCTAAGCGAACAACAAAATTTCTTAGGCACGAATGGTTAACGAATTAAAGTCTCTGACTGGTGTCTAGGTCCTTTAATTCTTGAGAAGTTCTTTATTTGCAAAAATTGACGCCCGAACTGCAATACCATGGCTTGGAGAAAAGGGATACCCAGTGCGAGTTGTTGGAAAAATACACCACTCCCACTCCTTAACCCGCTTCTGAGACATCAGTGCAAATGCAAGTAGATAATGATTGTGACTATATCTGGTAATTATCATTGAAACTGAGGGAAAGTACGTTTTAGTCAACATTATTACAAGTAACCTGTTTGAAGACTGAGATGGATCTCGAACGAATATTAGTATAGTATATGGTTAGTCATCTGCTGACGACCATAGACGCCCAGAAGTAAAAGATGAAATAAAGATGGTGTGCATGTTAGCTGTTCTTTACTGTCATTTACTGGTTGATCTTTTTGATAGATGTCATAAAATCTTTGGCAATTTTAGTCATGAAGTCGTTTACTACGCAACAACGCATTTTTGTTATTCAATCTTTTTGCGAAAATGGGCAATCTGTAAAAGTATTAGGTGCGCAATTAGTTCTCAATAGATGACTCCAGCATCAAGTGCTGGTCAATTTCGACAAATCAAAAACGTTGTAAACCAAGCTTAGAAATATGGTAAACAAACCGTTTTGACACACTAGTGATTTTGTTTTGGTTCTCTGAAATTGTCTGATTTTGTGCCAAATAATTATCATTTGCGCGAAGTGTTGATCTTCTTCTTTCATTTGAAGAAAGGGGCAGCCGAAGCGCATCGAGAGCTCTAATACGTTTACGGACATGCTCCTACATCGTCGGTTCGGCCGAATATTCACGCTGCGAAAGTAATGCTGTGTATTTGGTGGAACCAGGTCGGTGTTATTTATTATAAACTGTTAAAACCAAATGAAACCATCACTAGGGAACGGTATCGACTTTAATTGATGCAATTAAGCGGAGAAATGCGCGAAAAATGGCAACAATGCGAGCAGAGGCACGAAAAAGTGATTCTACAGCTTGACAACGCTCGGTCTCACGTTGCAAAGCCCGTTAAAATCTACTTGAAAACACTCAAAGGGAAATCCCACCTCACCCGTCATATTTTTCAGATATTTAATCGTCCGATTATTACTTGTTGCGTTCAATATCCCATTGTCTCAAAAGATAAACACTTTTGAGGTAAATACTTTGAATTATTCATTTATAAGCATTTTTTCCAAAATAAAGTTACATTTTAATCAAAAAACAAAACAGCGATAAATTAGTTGGGCACCTAATAATATTTCGTTAAATTCATGAATTTTTTGCTCAACATATTTGCAACCTATTGACCGGCTATTTATTTATTTTTTTTTATTTTTTTTTTAAATAATGTTAGAGAAGAGGTTGATTGGCATCCAAGGACATGCGATTTGACTTGATAGGAAGAAGTCTTCCTATGAGGTTATTTGAAAAGTAAGGTCGATGCCAATATCGACGTTATCAATATCAAACATAACATTGCGGCCATTGACCCACTCATTCTCCTAAAAATCATCGATAATTTTAACCTTCGGATGTCCGTTTGCAACAGAAGCAGTGTTAGTCGATATTGTATTCTATTCCTAGTTGGCATAGACTGGGCTTTATTAATCAATACAATTTTACATTGATTTTATAATAAATGTGTGTTTAATTTAAAGAAAACTTCCACACTTCCAAAACTTGGCTCACTCTTTACAAATAGAATATCTAGTGCAGGAATGGAGTATATCTCAGAATATCGCTGACGTATAATAATTTTCTAGGGTTGACCAAAAAAACTACATAAAAATACCCCTAGCTACTAATGAGTATTATTATTATTATTATCATTTATTAACAAGTAATTAAAATTACAAAGTAATATAATCGTAAATTTAAAAAAACATGTTGCGGAGACTGTTGGCTTTACATAGTTAAAAATTACAGAGTTAAGTTTACGTAAGCTATAAATTTATGGATATTCTCGATATTTGAGGAATTTGCATTCTTAAGCACATCGTAGACTGATCCATTTTTGAAAATAATTTTATAATATTGGGTATCTAATTTAACTCGTGCGGTTTTTTTCAAAATTTGAACGTTTATTTAAAAAAAACATGTACAATAGTATTATTCAAAGTATTGCCCATCTGAAGCTATGACTTTCTCCCATCTTTCTGGCAATTTGTGGATCCCATCCCAAAAGAACTGCGCTGGCTTGGCAGCCAAGAATGAATCAAGCCAATTTTTGATATTTGATTTCAGTGAGGGCGTTCTGCATCGACCGGAACAAATGGTGGTCAGAAAGGGCAAGGTCTGGGCTATAAGGCGGGTGGGGTAAGACTTCCCATCCACTGTTTTCCAATTAGTTCTTAACCAGAATAGCAACGTAGGGTCGAGCGTTGTCATGATGAAAAATTATTGCCTCGTGTCTGGTCGCATATTAAGGTCGTTTTTCGGCTACTGCTCTCTTCAAACGGATTAATTGTATTCGGTAGCGTTGTCCATTGATGGTTTCATCCAGTTTTAGCAGCTCATAATACAGCACACCCATCTGATCCCACCAAATACAGAGCATTACCTTCTCGCCATAGATATTCGGCTTTGCCGTTGAATTGGCTGGTTTGCCGGGTTTCACATATGAATTTTTGCGCTTGGGGTTGTCGTAATGGATTCATTTTTCATCACCAGTAACAATCCGATGCAAAAATGACTTCCTTTTGTGGCGTTCCAGCAGCATTTCGGACATGCAAAACCGCCTTTCGACGTTTCTCGGCTTGAGTTTATGTGGAACCCAATTTCCTTGCTTTTGAATAAATCCTGCTGCTTTTAAACGTTTTGAAATGCGAGCTTTTCTTGTGTTTGGCAACAGTCTTCATGGAGTAATGCTTCCAGTTCTTCATCTTCAAACTTTTTTGGCTGCCAGGACGTTCATCGTCTTCCAAGCCAAAATCACCACTTTTAAACCGTGCAAACCACTTTCGGCACTTTCGCTCAGCTATCGCATGTTCACCATAAACTTCCACCAAAATACGATGACTTTCGGCAGCAGTTTTCTTCATATTAAAGTTATGAAGAAGAACTCCCCGCAAAAACACTTTTCCAGGCACAAAGTTCGACATATTTGAGTGAAAAAAAAAAAATTGTTGTTTACGCTTCAAATGAATGACATGTACTGAAATGACGTACAATGACAGTAGCTTTCCAATGGAATAATACAAGTTACGCCATCTCTTAGCAAACCGCACCAATTAAGTTTAATACCATAAATGTTGATATTGTACAGTTTTCTAAAATATGATGGATATCAAGCGCTACGTTGCAGAAGTTACAGATTGGGGAGTTGTTTTTACTTAGCAAGATAAAGTATGACCAGGTGTTACACGAACGAATATGGAAATTTTTATTTTAGTTAGGTTTAAGTTAGATATCTTATGTGAGATTTAGCGGCGTTTACTTTTTTGTAATGGCGATGATAAAGGCTCCACTCGATTTGCTGTTTGCTTCTTAGAAATTCATATATATTCATTTTTAGATCGTTTGCTAAATGTTTTAAATTGGTGCGTCTTTTGCAGATATCGCTGCATGTCGGCTTCCGCATTTCCTCTAATATTAACATGGCCAGGGGTCCACATCAATTTTATTTTGTTTCGCAACAAATTTATATTGCGGATATTAATTCAGAATTGTGGACCAAAGATTAAAATCAGGAAGTGATTTGGGAATTTTTCTTTATTTTTCTCATATAACATATGTAAACGGTATGAATGGACAACTTACTCTCTAGAATTGTTCCCGAAAAAGTTGGCTGTTTAGAAAAAACTGGTTGAGTACCCAAAGACACAGTGCAGTTGTAGATGATATTTCTTATATTATTTTCTAGCAAAGAGGAGCCATTTGATTTTACTTGGCTTGGTACCTTAACTACAATTTTTGATACAGTTAGACAATCTATTTGACGTCCTTTGCATAAGTCTCCACGTGTTTGCCAGTAATACTATCAGCAATGTTATCTGTGCAATAAGCCTGAGTGGGCTATTAACTACTTAATTTCATAGAAAGATAAAGCAAACACAACATTACCTTGTATTTCAGTTGAAATTTCGCTGAGCTGAGGGACAGTTCTTTGATTATTATCCTTGTTAAAATGTCATTTGGTTGGTCTCTCTACCCTAAGATCTGACGGCACCATTATTATAACCTCTGCTTTATTTTCAAAGAATAAATGTGACAGAAGGCTACCATAGCAAATTTTTGGAAACAAACGAATTTCTATATTCGGCATAATACATGTTGAGTGCAGGTCTATTTCTACTAATTAACCTTGCAGTACGCATGTTGGCATGTTGAGAGCCATCTGGACCTGAGGATTTACGTTAATCTAACGAAGTTGTTTATATCCCAAATTTTTTTCATTCTGGTATCTGATTTATCCCGATAGTTGATATCAAGACTCCTCTAAATTCTCATAGTATGTTTTTTTAGGATCTTCTTCCAACTTTCCAAATGCTTTGTTTGAAATGAAATGCTAAAAAAAGTTTTATAATTAATTCATTAACAGAAATATCGAAGACTTTACAGTTTTAAACAATTTTTAACTTGTTGACAATTTCGATATTGTCAATACAAGTTGGAGGTTCCTCTGGTTAATTTAGCTTTATTGATAGATAGTAATTTTTTTTTTTTTAATTTATTATTTAAAAGTTGTGTTTACGAAAAATTGTTCCACTTCTGGTTAGACACTCTCAAAATTTTAATATTCACTTTCATCAAGAAGGTTTTAAAGAAATCGGAATAAGGTGTAATCCGATGGTGCTTTATAAAGAGAAATGAATTACAAAACCCATCTCAGCAATAATTTGAACAGCTTTCCCTGCCATATGTTGTCTTAGGTTGTCAAAAAACTGCACTCTTTCTAGGCCAACGATGAATGTTTGCACCGAATTCCTGTGATCAAGATCTCTACATTTACCGCTTCATTTCATTTAAGCAGCTCATAGAACACCAGACACGAATGGTCCCACAACAACACAGCATTACTTAATTTCAACCACACCAACTTTTGATGTCGATGGTGCAGTATGGTACCTACCATATACGGTTGTCTGATGAACTCTAAGCTTGCAGGCCACATCTGTGGAAGTTAATAAGTAAGTTCGTACACGAATACAGTTGTTATTTCTCAAAAAGATGGTATGGTAATTTTTGATTCTGAAAGAGTTCCTCTTATTTGTAAGGTCACATTATTTTGTTTCCCAAGCAGCCTTAGAGTAATTAATATTAACTTAATTAGAGTCAGTTAAAGAATCAGTCTTTAACTGGTGAACTTAATACTTGCTTGTTAACAGCAGGTGGCACGCTTGTGGTTGCAGGCGTTCTCATGTTGGTTGGATGTGATTTTGCTGCTCTTCTCTGGTTCTTACTGATTTATCGTTCCGATTAAGAAAAATAATATAAGCAAGTATTTAAAGCTTGTGCCCAAAATGTGAGCATAATGAAACTTATCGTGATCTTTAAGATGTAAAAGCACCATATGGAACCCGTCCACTGCAACTGTTATATCCATTAGCGCCATGATTACTCCTTCCTAAACTTCTGTTAGAATAGTCTCTACCTAATTCTTCCGAACACTTTCCTAATCGGAAAAAAAAGAACAATTGTCAAATACCATATTAGCAACACAAAAATTAGTTGCGGTTATGAGAGAGGTTAGATAGTTTAGATATAAACGTAGGCTATTTTTATTATTTTTCCTTATTTGGTTTAAAAGGTATACAAACAAATACTTCAAGAATTCATAAAATTAAAAAAAAAATCAAGAAGGAAATAAGCGTTATTCGGTATTTTTAGATAAAAAATAGAATTGAATGCCACTACTCGTATTCCAATTCAAATTAACAGCAGGTGAAGTGACCGTAGATGCAAAAATGACTTCCTTTTGTGGCGTTCCAGCAGCATTTCGGACATGCAAAACCGCCTTTCGACGTTTCTCGGCTTGAGTTTATGTGGAACCCAATTTCCTTGCTTTTGAATAAATCCTGCTGCTTTTAAACGTTTTCAAATGCGAGCTTTTCTTGTGTTTGGCAACAGTCTTCATGGAGTAATGCTTCCAGTTCTTCATCTTCAAACTTTTTTAGCTGCCAGGACGTTCATCGTCTTCCAAGCCAAAATCACCACTTTTAAACCGTGCAAACCACTTTCGGCACTTTCGCTCAGCTATCGCATGTTCACCATAAACTTCCACCAAAATACGATGACTTTCGGCAGCAGTTTTCTTCATATTAAAGTTATGAAGAAGAACTCCCCGCAAAAACACTTTTCCAGGCACAAAGTTCGACATATTTGAGTGAAAAAAAAAAAATTGTTGTTTACGCTTCAAATGAATGACATGTACTGAAATGACGTACAATGACAGTAGCTTTCCAATGGAATAATAACAGCGGAATAATACAAGTTACGCCATCTCTTAGCAAACCGCACCAATTAAGTTTAATACCATAAATGTTGATATTGTACAGTTTTCTAAAATATGATGGATATCAAGTGCTACGTTGCAGAAGTTACAGATTGGGGAGTTGTTTTTACTTAGCAAGATAAAGTATGACCAGGTGTTACACGAACGAATATGGAAATTTTTATTTTAGTTAGGTTTAAGTTAGATATCTTATGTGAGATTTAGCGGCGTTTACTTTTTTGTAAT
Source organism: Volucella inanis (assembly GCA_907269105.1). Taxonomy (NCBI): domain Eukaryota; kingdom Metazoa; phylum Arthropoda; class Insecta; order Diptera; family Syrphidae; genus Volucella; species Volucella inanis. The sequence continues at coordinate 100,342,021 of OU026157.1, read as the reverse complement.
GGCGATGATAAAGGCTCCACTCGATTTGCTGTTTGCTTCTTAGAAATTCATATATATTCATTTTTAGATCGTTTGCTAAATGTTTTAAATTGGTGCGTCTTTTGCAGATATCGCTGCATGTCGGCTTCCGCATTTCCTCTAATATTAACATGGCCAGGGGTCCACATCAATTTTATTTTGTTTCGCAACAAATTTATATTGCGGATATTAATTCAGAATTGTGGACCAAAGATTAAAATCAGGAAGTGATTTGGGAATTTTTCTTTATTTTTCTCATATAACATATGTAAACGGTATGAATGGACAACTTACTCTCTAGAATTGTTCCCGAAAAAGTTGGCTGTTTAGAAAAAACTGGTTGAGTACCCAAAGACACAGTGCAGTTGTAGATGATATTTCTTATATTATTTTCTAGCAAAGAGGAGCCATTTGATTTTACTTGGCTTGGTACCTTAACTACAATTTTTGATACAGTTAGACAATCTATTTGACGTCCTTTGCATAAGTCTCCACGTGTTTGCCAGTAATACTATCAGCAATGTTATCTGTACAATAAGCCTGAGTGGGCTATTAACTACTTAATTTCATAGAAGGATAAAGCAAACACAACATTACCTTGTATTTCAGTTGAAATTTCGCTGAGCTGAGGGACAGTTCTTTGATTATTATCCTTGTTAAAATGTCATTTGGTTGGTCTCTCTACCCTAAGATCTGACGGCACCATTATTATAACCTCTGCTTTATTTTCAAAGAATAAATGTGACAGAAGGCTACCATAGCAAATTTTTGGAAACAAACGAATTTCTATATTCGGCATAATACATGTTGAGTGCAGGTCTATTTCTACTAATTAACCTTGCAGTACGCATGTTGGCATGTTGAGAGCCATCTGGACCTGAGGATTTACGTTAATCTAACGAAGTTGTTTATATCCCAAATTTTTTTCATTCTGGTATCTGATTTATCCAGATAGTTGATATCAAGACTCCTCTAAATTCTCATAGTATGTTTTTTTAGGATCTTCTTCCAACTTTCCAAATGCTTTGTTTGAAATGAAATGCTAAAAAAAGTTTTATAATTAATTCATTAACAGAAATTTCGAAGACTTTACAGTTTTAAACAATTTTTAACTTGTTGACAATTTCGATATTGTCAATACAAGTTGGAGGTTCCTCTGGTTAATTTAGCTTTATTAATATATAGTAATTTTTTTTTTTTTTAATTTATTATTTAAAAGTTGTGTTTACGAAAAATTGTTCCACTTCTGGTTAGACACTCTCAAAATTTTAATATTCACTTTCATCAAGAAGGTTTTAAAGAAATCGGAATAAGGTGTAATCCGATGGTGCTTTATAAAGAGAAATGAATTACAAAACCCATCTCAGCAATAATTTGAACAGCTTTCCCTGCCATATGTTGTCTTAGGTTGTCAAAAAACTGCACTCTTTCTAGGCCAACGATGAATGTTTGCACCGAATTCCTGTGATCAAGATCTCTACATTTACCGCTTCATTTCATTTAAGCAGCTCATAGAACAACAGACACGAATGGTCCCACAACAACACAGCATTACTTAATTTCAACCACACCAACTTTTGATGTCGATGGTGCAGTATGGTACCTACCATATACGGTTGTCTGATGAACTCTAAGCTTGCAGGCCACATCTGTGGAAGTTAATAAGTAAGTTCGTACACGAATACAGTTGTTATTTCTCAAAAAGATGGTATGGTAATTTTTGATTCTGAAAGAGTTCCTCTTATTTGTAAGGTCACATTATTTTGTTTCCCAAGCAGCCTTAGAGTAATTAATATTAACTTAATTAGAGTCAGTTAAAGAATCAGTCTTTAACTGGTGAACTTAATACTTGCTTGTTAACAGCAGGTGGCACGCTTGTGGTTGCAGGCGTTCTCATGTTGGTTGGATGTGATTTTGCTGCTCTTCTCTGGTTCTTACTGATTTATCGTTCCGATTAAGAAAAATAATATAAGCAAGTATTTAAAGCTTGTGCCCAAAATGTGAGCATAATGAAACTTATCGTGATCTTTAAGATGTAAAAGCACCATATGGAACCCGTCCACTGCAACTGTTATATCCATTAGCGCCATGATTACTCCTTCCTAAACTTCTGTTAGAATAGTCTCTACCTAATTCTTCCGAACACTTTCCTAATCGGAAAAAAAAGAACAATTGTCAAATACCATATTAGCAACACAAAAATTAGTTGCGGTTATGAGAGAGGTTAGATAGTTTAGATATAAACGTAGGCTATTTTTATTATTTTTCCTTATTTGGTTTAAAAGGTATACAAACAAATACTTCAAGAATTCATAAAATTAAAAAAAAAAAATCAAGAAGGAAATAAACGTTATTCGGTATTTTTAGATAAAAAATAGAATTGAATGCCACTACTCGTATTCCAATTCAAATTAACAGCAGGTGAAGTGACCGTAGAAGAAAAGCATTAATAAAGAATAATCGCTTAAGATGCAATATATCAAAAGAAACGAAAATTAGGTTTACATTTTTAGCTGAAGACCAGATAGCAAGTGTAAATATAACAAAATTATTGTGTAGTTTGTTTACATAATAATTATAATAAATAAGATGAATATTTTAGGTGTTTGAAGAACAATCCAAGTTTTGATATTGTTCTAATGGAATGAGAAAGTTTATTAAACAAACGGTAAAGTACAACTGAGAAAAAATTACGATATGCAGTGGTACGGAAGTTGGCTACAAGCAAAAATTCTGATAATTTTTAAAGTAAATTATATCATAGTTTGAAGTTAAACGAAAGTTGTGATTACCAGGCTTCATGAAGAACGTTTTCAGCACCTTAAAACAGTACAAATGACGAATTGGAAAAATTTATAGGACGTAGAACAGAGGATAACTAATATGGTTACAAGGTTTTCAGTAAATTTTTTCCAAAAATAAATTTCTGCAAAATTGTTGTAATACGTGCCATCCGAACAAGCAATTCCATACCGAAGCTTAGAATGAAAAATTCCATAAAAAATAATTATTAAAACTTTAGTTAAGTTATAGGAAATACTTCAATATACCATATATTCAATACATATATGTATGTACATCAAATGAATGTATATTAAGTTACATTTTAAATTAAGAAAAGCCATTGGAAAGAAAATGTTTACTATTATGAACTTTTTATATGAACTTCCAGCCCTATATATTAATCGAGTATCCTTTGTGTTACTTCTCTATGAATTTTGCAGAATTTTGTTGCTGAATAAAATCTTCATTAATAAAATTAGGGATAAATACTTTTTTTTTTTGGTTGGTATAAGATTTTTCTTATCTGTAAGTTGTTACGTTTTAGATTTAGGTACAAACAAAAAATAGGGTTAGGATAACTATGAAGAAAAAACTTGATTGAAGGACTTCATTGATGAACGATTGATTGGGAATACGAAAAGAATGTTCGATTCTAGGTTTACAGTTTTACTTCTTCCTTTGTGATGCACAAGTGTTGAGATGTGTGTAAGATTAGACTGATATATGCAAAACTAGCTTTCTTTCACTTCCTTAGATGGTGAGATATTTGTAAGATGGATTTTACAACCTTTTCTTTTCAAAGTGAACCTTAGTCGAACCCTAAATGTTCTTCGCTAAGGCCACTAATTATTGCGTCTAAGGGTAAATATGTATGTACATTAGGGTGTCCCTTATTTTCCAAAGTTTTAAATTTCTAACGCATAGGTCTTAGTTTTGTTCATTTCCCTCTAAAACACTCGGAAATAAATTTTGCATCGAATCATGTTCATACATGTTGCGCGTCAGTAGCGGTGCATATTCACGGTATTTGTCATTTGTTCTCAATTATTCTTGCGATTTACACGTATTGTTTTACATTTAAAATATGGCATTGGAATTAAGAAGCAATAAAAATGTGTTTTCCTAGTTGGTGATATAAATTATCAAATAATAGACGGAAATTTATAGTCTAATCGTCAAGTTCTTTCAGTTCTTTTTTTTTAAAATTAGCGAAGTTAAATTGACTGTTAGTGAGATCGCTTATCTCGTCATTCGGGAGTGCATTATATGTTAAGCTATACCTGTATAAAAAAAAACTTTTGCATTTTCACCATGCTTGGAGGGAGTTGCAAGAAAATTCTAAAATAATACAAGATATTTACAAACGCCGTGAGGGAGACTTTAAGAACAATTTAGATAATTTATTTTATATAGCACATGCTGATGCTTTGGAACGGATGAAAATTGAAGAAGATAAGATATTTTTACAAAAACAAAGAGAACCAGGGCGTTCAGGGTGTTTAGCGGGTGTATACAAAATGTTAGCCGAAAAAGAAGAAACGGCAAGACAAAGGAAATTAAATGAAGAAAAAAAAAGATGTGAACAAATGTGTTACATATCATCTGTTCTCTTCAAACGCAAGGACATCACGATTACCTTACCAGCTCCGATGAAAGCCTTGAGGAACCCTTGGCATCCACTTGAACTTGGCATCAAATGGTTAATTCTGAAACTACTACAATAAGTCGAAGGAAAAACTTTATCACGCCTTAGTTAGTTGCAGCTTTAGATAGATGTCAATTAAGCATAAGGGATTCTGTCTATATACTTTAGGCTGTGCTTCTATCTAGTGCTTCTAGATTTTAGCTATGATAATTTTCCGATAAGCAAATCATCTATTCAAGGTATTCGCCCTCAGAGTCGAAAAGATAGAGCGGAATCTATAAAATCAGACTTTCAGAATAATATTCCTGAAATGGTGACCATTCACTGTGATGTGAAACTATTACCTGGACTTGACGTAAGAAGTTCTAAAGAAGAACGCGTGCCAATTCTAATTTCATTTGGAGAAAAGGAACAACTTTTGGCTGTACCAAAACTGGAGAGCCCTTCCGGCCAGAATCAAGTTAAAGCTATGTTGAACGCACTTTATGTCTGGTACCTCGATGACAAAGTACAAATAATGTGCTGTGACACAACTGCGTCTAATACAGGGCGGTTGAAAGGAGCTGTGTACTTTTGGAACAAAAGCTAGACAGGGAATTACTACTCTTTACTTGCCGCCATCATGTTTACGAACTGGTTTTAAAATGTCTGTTTGAAACAAAAACCCACCAAGTCACAAGTAGCCCTGATACTCCCCTTTTCAAAATGTTTAAAGACAACTGGAAAACTATTAATCCTGCTGCTATTGAAACATATAAGTGAATGGCTAGAGCTATTTACACTTTAAAGATATGTTTGTCGCAATTTCAGTTCAAAATTAGCGCCAAAGATTAGCGAACACTTCAAGATGTCTGTTTATTCATTGCGATTTCATATGTAAAACCACGGCTTGGATCTAGTCTGGCAGTGAAGGCACCAAATCAAGATTTGTGCTTTTTAAAGAGGCTCAAATAATATGAAACTGTTAACAAATTGATCTCCAAAGCAGCCCTGAGCAAGTTTAGTCAACATCTTTGGTACTTGTCAGAAAAAATTCCCGTTTTATCACTCTTGTATGATGAAGTTAATGAACAAATCAAAACGAACATTGTACTATAGCGAATTTCCAAAGAGAGGGTTTGTATGATTTGGGAAGAGATACATTCCATCTGAAGGAAATATGTCTGATTATTTGTATAGTTAGTAGGAATACAATAAATAGTACTATTTTTTATACTATTTTCAATAAATTGTTAATAATACTGTCTTATTTATTGTTGCAGGAAAATCATTAAGTGATTTTGTGTCTGTCAAGAGCACAAATTTATTTTCTCGATTAAAAATTAATAAAAAATTCCTCCAGAGACCCGTTTCTACATGGGATGAAGATGTTGCCTATTCAGAGCCGAAAAGGAAAGTGCTTTCTTTAAGGGCAGTTAATGATACGGCTGAAAAAGCTGTAAAACTTATGCAAGATTTTCATGTTTTGATCACTGCAAAAGAAGAGCTAAAGCAATTTTTGCTACGCTGTGTTGAGGAGCATAGAAATCTGTATCCAGACTGTAAAAAAGAGACCGTCGAAAAAAAATATCCTGCCTGATCTGTAATTTTATCTTCTTTTAATAAATATTTCATAAAAATTTGATTTAACTATATAACGGAAAGGCTTAAAAATTTTCAATTTTCACAATCTTCAGAGTTCTGTCGGCACGAGTTAATGTTGAGGTAGGAAGATAAAATTTTGTATTTAAGTAGGTCTGGGTAGTTTAAAAAGAAATAGGAGCTATGCATTTCGATATCTAAAAAAAAATTGTTCACCCATATAAGGGACATCCTAATATATATATATACATATATATTACACATATACCATATAACTTTTGTATTCCGTTTGTGGAATCGACTTGGTTCTTAATAATATTTAAATGACCTAATATATTATAAAGCAAAAAGAAGAAAAACAACCAATTTTGAGGATGCACTGAATGTCTGAACCAACTGAAGAAGGTTAGGTGAATGAAAAGAAAGAAAATGATGGAATATTATCTGCCTTATATACTTAATATAGCTGTGTCATAAAAAGTTGAAGTCAAACTCAATCGATTTAAAATTTGAACATTCCAGTTGGTAAAACGGTCGAGTTCACTCTAAGATAACTGATTTATATCTATGGTGTTCGAAACAACGTTTATATTATCTTCCTAGGAATAAGGAAAACTAGATTCAACAAGAAAACTGAATAGCGAGCATGCTACATGTATTATCCCCAGCATTTTTGCAACCGTTTAGAGATCTTAATCTTCTAGGAACACAGTAATATTTAAACTAGGGTCTGACTACAAATAATATTAACAAATTGCCAAATAAAAGTAAGCTATCAGAGGAGTTCGTGCTTATACTCCTTCTTTTTCTTTAAACAGCTATTGAAAAAAGAGCATGTAACGCTTGCACGAGTAATAACATATATTGCCCCGCTTATGAGGCTGGCAGATTTGTGACCATTACACAGAGCTCAAAATTATGCCTGTCGACTTTGGCGTTCTGCCTAATTCGTCGATGTTGTGGATTCCTTCTTGTTGACAGCATGTACGTAATTTTGTCCACTTTTACCAATAAATCCATTTTAGCAGGCTTTTCAATACTAGTGAACGCACCCGTTAAGTTCTGCCAATTATGTCAATATCATCACCATACGCTAGTAGTTGCAAAGACTTTTAAAAGGTTGTGCTTCCAGTGTTCGCATGTGAGTTCCACAAATTCTTTCAAGTGTGATTTTAAAAAAGTTAGATGACAGCGCGTCACCTTATCTAAAACTTTTTTTTTACATCAAAGGTCTCGTTTATGACGTTACGGACTTCGACGGATCAGCGAGGGTTCTCAATCTTCATTCTGTACAGACGGACGAGCTTGGCTTACCTTGGATGCAAAAACTAGAAATGGTTATTGATGCGGTTTTCGTTTAGAAGGAATGAATGTTTTATTAAATGAGACTTCAATTTATACGTTTTCTTATGTACATACTTATTTTATTAGTAAATAAGCTAATAGAGGCAAAAATAACAGTGTGGATAATAGTTACATGTGAATGTGTTAAAGTAAGTAAGTAACTATATTTTTCATAACATATATTTTACAAAACTTAATCAATTAAAATTCATAGAAATTCATAAAATATGTAACAATTCAAAAAATGTAAATGTTCATACAGATTAATTTTTTTAACCAAGCATATCGAAAAATTTAACATGTTAAATGTTATACCTGACTATGTGTTTGGCGCCAGCAAAATGCTCAGAATGTGGATTGACGTTTAACTGCCAGAGTTTGCTAACGGAATGTAAAATGTCCGGCCGTGTGGACTTAGCCAAGAAGAGCAATGATCCAATAAGCGACTGGTATGTTGTTTTGTCCACCTTTCCACATTCAGGGCAACCACCGCACTTTAAAAATCTCTGCCCTAGATCCAAATGAGTGCTGCACTTGCGGGATTGCAGCATATTTTGTTTCTTACAAAGATTACGAATAAATTTCTTATGTGAAATGCTTATATCTCCGTTGTCCTCTCTCGTGATCTGCATTCCAAGAAAATGGTCAGCAGGTCCTTTGTTTACAACGTCAAACTCCGCACCAATTCGCTGCTCGATGTCCATCAAGGATTTTTGATTGGAGCATGCAAGTAGGATGTCGTCGACATAAACAGCAATGTGTTGGTCTCCTTGTTTTTGTTCTATGTATACACGCACGAGTCTGCATTGCATTGCACGAAACCCATCCTCTTCATCGTCTTGTCCAACTTCACATTCCACTCCAGTCCTGCCAGCTTAAGCCCGTACAATGCTTTCTTCAGTTTGCACACCTTGCCTTCATTGCCTTTGACCACGAAATGTTCTGACTGGCTCATTAAAAATTTCTTCTCTTAGGCTGCGGTCACATCCATTTGGTGAACGATAAGATTGAATTTAGTAGCGATTGCTAATATCAGCCTGAGTGAGGAAAAACGCACAACGGGTGAAAAGGTGTCGGTGTCGCAACTAATCGGCTCTTATAGCGCTCTTCATCAGCATCCGTGAAACTGTCTTTAGATGCAGTTTCAATAGTATGATTTTCAGCTTCAGATGCAGTATCCGTTTTCTCAACGGGAAAATTTTCCTTCTTGGGAGTAACAGCAGCAGCAGCAGCATCGTTTTCCCTCTCAGATGGACTATTGGATTTTTGCAGGTCTTTGATGACGTAGTCATTGGATTCCCCGAGTGATGAGTTCTTTTCGCTATTCTCTGTCCATCTGCTCTGGAAAATACTCTTAGACTTTGCGTCATATAGCCTGTAGGCTTTAGACTCAAAAGCATACCCAACTGAATTCGACTTACAAGGCTTTTTGTTTAGCATCACTCCTTTGCATACGAAGATTCGAAAATCCTGCACTGATGGTTTCTTGCCGCACCAGTCCTCATACGGTGTCCTCATGTCAAGCGCTCTTGATTTCGGATATACATATGTACTATATATAGACGTTTTTACTGCTTCTCCCAATAGCATCTCAGGAAGCCAGGAATAAATCAACATACATCTCGCCATATCCACCACCGTTCGATTAGCCCGTTCGGCAATACCATTTTCTTGTGGTGTATAGCTTGTAGCGAGCTGATGAAGAATACCTTCAGAGTCTTAAAAATTCACGTCCATTGACAGTTCGAAGTGATTTTATCATTTTAGACGTTTAACGTTCTACCCGAGATTTGAATAATTTAAATACATTAAAAATATCGCTTTTGTTCTTTAATAGATATATGAACAATTTTTTACTATAATCGTCAATAAAGAGCCAAAAATACCTGAAACCGCCAGTTGTAGGCACTCTCATGACCGCAAATGTCACCGTGAATCAAATCAAACACGAATTAATTAATTGAAATAGTTTTTGATGATAGTGTGTAGTTATTTGAATAACTAATCACTGTACGACTTCACTGGACAATTTGGAATACATCTTCACCGCACATCTTTGAATAAAAAAATACAATTTACTTTTACAATTTTGTATTCTTCTCATCTCATACTCATCTGACTATGCATTAGGCACTTGTTCTTAATTCTATTCTGTTTTTATACTACTTTTTAATCAGTCTAGTTATAAGTAATATTTCGTCTTATCTCTATTGGTACCAGAGATCTGCGGCGATATACCGCATTTATTCGTTCAATCCATGTACATTCGTTTTTTCAACCACTCTAACTCATTGATCCTTCATAAAATATTCATCCCCATCGCATTGACTGCAAACACGTATGGTGTCGCATTCATGTAGTTATACTTATTGAAGCACTTATGTTTGATCATTTTTTCTAAGATCATGGCGTTGAGTTAGAAAAAAGCGGTGCGAATGTAAACCGCCACCGCAAGTACTGCGATAGTTTTGCATATGCATTTATGCATATCTTTTTGAGTCGATGCATCCTTCACTACCACATGTCCATATCGAAGCGTTGGTATGTGCAACCGGTAATGAATAACAAAACCACAGCATACACCGCAACTGCGCTCATTTGTTCATACATATGTTATGTTACTATATGACTCAAAGCGAAAGGTTTTTGAAATTTTATTCTATTAATTTTAATTGGGTCCCAGTCTGTTTCTCTTCTCTGTTATTATGTTGCTTGCTAATGAAAATGCTCGTTCTGCCGCTGCACTGCTAGCAGGAATTGAATGAATTTGCAGTGCCACTTTTGATAAGTGAAGATAGTTTTTTTGCATTAATCCTCCACCACTCAAACAAATCAAAATCTTCAGTTATTTTAACGAATTCTCTGCTATATTTGTCTACTTCTTCAGGAGTTTCTGGGGTTGCCCCTTCAGATTCTCTTAATAAATCTGAGAAAAAGAACTGAATATTTGTAATTCAGGAAGTAGATAGGTTTTCTACAGTGTCAGTTGGAGTGAATACAATTTGTGAAACTGATACAGATGAAGGTGTGGCAGGACTTGCCGTATCAACAGTTATTGGTGAAGAGATTGATAATATTGGCTGCGAAGTAAACGCAGTTGGAGCTAATTATTATGAATGAGAGAAATGCAGAAGCTCTTAATATCGTTGAGGTCGTTTGGTTGCATACTTGCAGCTGGTGGATACAAAAAGAATGCAGTCTTATGTCATAAACTCAAATTTTTTAACCAAATGTCATCAATGTTCTGAATAATTTTTTCCTTTAAAACCGAAATCATAGTTATGTCTGTATTGTTAGGTGCACAAAGCTTTTTAATTTTGTGATTTGAAGGTAAAACGAAAAACAGACGGAGAGCTGTAGAGTTGCATTTTCTTAAAAATGATTTCAAAGTCCTTAAAGATTTCAACTAGAACTTTAAATGTTGAAATATTTATATGCAGTAGCCGTTGGCTTCCTTCGTTCTCTGTTAGTATTTCATTGATATCGAACCAATTATCTACAATGGATTTGAACATTGTGTAATTAGAATTCCACCGTGTGGGACATTGCTTCTTCAGATAAGTTTGTTACTTATGCTGCAAATTGGCTTTTTTTAAAGTAATTCACTATTTTTTTGTACGACTCTAATATTTCTGTGAGCTCTGTTGTTTCGTCGAACGACTTATGTAAGACATTTGCAATCCAAGCGAGTGTTGTTTTCCAAAGCTTTTACAATATTTGTTCCTCTGTCTGTTATAAATTTTATTGCTTCGATATTTTGGACGCCAAACTCAGTAAACAGAGTCATCAACTTTCTTAAGATATTATCACTACTTGACCTTTCAAAATCCATTAATTTCATACCCAAAATGATATCAAATAATTTAAAATCTTTCTGATAGTGCAATGTGACGCCTAAAAAGTTTCGTTTCACATAATTGTCCCACCACATATCAATTGTAGCAGATGCACCACCACTATTCACAACTGCCTGATCTGTAATTTTATCTTCTTTTAATAAATATTTCATAAAAATTTGATTTAACTATATAACGGAAAGGCTTAAAAATTTTCAATTTTCACAATCTTCAGAGTTCTGTCGGCACGAGTTAATGTTGAGGTAGGAAGATAAAATTTTGTATTTAAGTAGGTCTGGGTAGTTTAAAAAGAAATAGGAGCTATGCATTTCGATATCTAAAAAAAAATTGTTCACCCATATAAGGGACATCCTAATATAAATATATACATATATATTACACATATACCATATAACTTTTGTATTCCGTTTGTGGAATCGACTTGGTTCTTAATAATATTTAAATGACCTAATATATTATAAAGCAAAAAGAAGAAAAACAACCAATTTTGAGGATGCACTGAATGTCTGAACCAACTGAAGAAGGTTAGGTGAATGAAAAGAAAGAAAATGATGGAATATTATCTGCCTTATATACTTAATATAGCTGTGTCATAAAAAGTTGAAGTCAAACTCAATCGATTTAAAATTTGAACATTCCAGTTGGTAAAACGGTCGAGTTCACTCTAAGATAACTGATTTATATCTATGGTGTTCGAAACAACGTTTATATTATCTTCCTAGGAATAAGGAAAACTAGATTCAACAAGAAAACTGAATAGCGAGCATGCTACATGTATTATCCCCAGCATTTTTGCAACCGTTTAGAGATCTTAATCTTCTAGGAACACAGTAATATTTAAACTAGGGTCTGACTACAAATAATATTAACAAATTGCCAAATAAAAGTAAGCTATCAGAGGAGTTCGTGCTTATACTCCTTCTTTTTCTTTAAACAGCTATTGAAAAAAGAGCATGTAACGCTTGCACGAGTAATAACATATATTGCCCCGCTTATGAGGCTGGCAGATTTGTGACCATTACACAGAGCTCAAAATTATGCCTGTCGACTTTGGCGTTCTGCCTAATTCGTCGATGTTGTGGATTCCTTCTTGTTGACAGCATGTACGTAATTTTGTCCACTTTTACCAATAAATCCATTTTAGCAGGCTTTTCAATACTAGTGAACGCACCCGTTAAGTTCTGCCAATTATGTCAATATCATCACCATACGCTAGTAGTTGCAAAGACTTTTAAAAGGTTGTGCTTCCAGTGTTCGCATGTGAGTTCCACAAAATTCTTTCAAGTGTGATTTTAAAAAAGTTAGATGACAGCGCGTCACCTTATCTAAAACTTTTTTTTTACATCAAAGGTCTCGTTTATGACGTTACGGACTTCGACGGATCAGCGAGGGTTCTCAATCTTCATTCTGTACAGACGGACGAGCTTGGCTTACCTTGGATGCAAAAACTAGAAATGGTTATTGATGCGGTTTTCGTTTAGAAGGAATGAATGTTTTATTAAATGAGACTTCAATTTATACGTTTTCTTATGTACATACTTATTTTATTAGTAAATAAGCTAATAGAGGCAAAAATAACAGTGTGGATAATAGTTACATGTGAATGTGTTAAAGTAAGTAAGTAACTATATTTTTCATAACATATATTTTACAAAACTTAATCAATTAAAATTCATAGAAATTCATAAAATATGTAACAATTCAAAAAATGTAAATGTTCATACAGATTAATTTTTTTAACCAAGCATATCGAAAAATTTAACATGTTAAATGTTATACCTGACTATGTGTTTGGCGCCAGCAAAATGCTCAGAATGTGGATTGACGTTTAACTGCCAGAGTTTGCTAACGGAATGTAAAATGTCCGGCCGTGTGGACTTAGCCAAGAAGAGCAATGATCCAATAAGCGACTGGTATGTTGTTTTGTCCACCTTTCCACATTCAGGGCAACCACCGCACTTTAAAAATCTCTGCCCTAGATCCAAATGAGTGCTGCACTTGCGGGATTGCAGCATATTTTGTTTCTTACAAAGATTACGAATAAATTTCTTATGTGAAATGCTTATATCTCCGTTGTCCTCTCTCGTGATCTGCATTCCAAGAAAATGGTCAGCAGGTCCTTTGTTTACAACGTCAAACTCCGCACCAATTCGCTGCTCGATGTCCATCAAGGATTTTTGATTGGAGCATGCAAGTAGGATGTCGTCGACATAAACAGCAATGTGTTGGTCTCCTTGTTTTTGTTCTATGTATACACGCACGAGTCTGCATTGCATTGCACGAAACCCATCCTCTTCATCGTCTTGTCCAACTTCACATTCCACTCCAGTCCTGCCAGCTTAAGCCCGTACAATGCTTTCTTCAGTTTGCACACCTTGCCTTCATTGCCTTTGACCACGAAATGTTCTGACTGGCTCATTAAAAATTTCTTCTCTTAGGCTGCGGTCACATCCATTTGGTGAACGATAAGATTGAATTTAGTAGCGATTGCTAATATCAGCCTGAGTGAGGAAAAACGCACAACGGGTGAAAAGGTGTCGGTGTCGCAACTAATCGGCTCTTATAGCGCTCTTCATCAGCATCCGTGAAACTGTCTTTAGATGCAGTTTCAATAGTATGATTTTCAGCTTCAGATGCAGTATCCGTTTTCTCAACGGGAAAATTTTCCTTCTTGGGAGTAACAGCAGCAGCAGCAGCATCGTTTTCCCTCTCAGATGGACTATTGGATTTTTGCAGGTCTTTGATGACGTAGTCATTGGATTCCCCGAGTGATGAGTTCTTTTCGCTATTCTCTGTCCATCTGCTCTGGAAAATACTCTTAGACTTTGCGTCATATAGCCTGTAGGCTTTAGACTCAAAAGCATACCCAACTGAATTCGACTTACAAGGCTTTTTGTTTAGCATCACTCCTTTGCATACGAAGATTCGAAAATCCTGCACTGATGGTTTCTTGCCGCACCAGTCCTCATACGGTGTCCTCATGTCAAGCGCTCTTGATTTCGGATATACATATGTACTATATATAGACGTTTTTACTGCTTCTCCCAATAGCATCTCAGGAAGCCAGGAATAAATCAACATACATCTCGCCATATCCACCACCGTTCGATTAGCCCGTTCGGCAATACCATTTTCTTGTGGTGTATAGCTTGTAGCGAGCTGATGAAGAATACCTTCAGAGTCTTAAAAATTCACGTCCATTGACAGTTCGAAGTGATTTTATCATTTTAGACGTTTAACGTTCTACCCGAGATTTGAATAATTTAAATACATTAAAAATATCGCTTTTGTTCTTTAATAGATATATGAACAATTTTTTACTATAATCGTCAATAAAGAGCCAAAAATACCTGAAACCGCCAGTTGTAGGCACTCTCATGACCGCAAATGTCACCGTGAATCAAATCAAACACGAATTAATTAATTGAAATAGTTTTTGATGATAGTGTGTAGTTATTTGAATAACTAATCACTGTACGACTTCACTGGACAATTTGGAATACATCTTCACCGCACATCTTTGAATAAAAAAATACAATTTACTTTTACAATTTTGTATTCTTCTCATCTCATACTCATCTGACTATGCATTAGGCACTTGTTCTTAATTCTATTCTGTTTTTATACTACTTTTTAATCAGTCTAGTTATAAGTAATATTTCGTCTTATCTCTATTGGTACCAGAGATCTGCGGCGATATACCGCATTTATTCGTTCAATCCATGTACATTCGTTTTTTCAACCACTCTAACTCATTGATCCTTCATAAAATATTCATCCCCATCGCATTGACTGCAAACACGTATGGTGTCGCATTCATGTAGTTATACTTATTGAAGCACTTATGTTTGATCATTTTTTCTAAGATCATGGCGTTGAGTTAGAAAAAAGCGGTGCGAATGTAAACCGCCACCGCAAGTACTGCGATAGTTTTGCATATGCATTTATGCATATCTTTTTGAGTCGATGCATCCTTCACTACCACATGTCCATATCGAAGCGTTGGTATGTGCAACCGGTAATGAATAACAAAACCACAGCATACACCGCAACTGCGCTCATTTGTTCATACATATGTTATGTTACTATATGACTCAAAGCGAAAGGTTTTTGAAATTTTATTCTATTAATTTTAATTGGGTCCCAGTCTGTTTCTCTTCTCTGTTATTATGTTGCTTGCTAATGAAAATGCTCGTTCTGCCGCTGCACTGCTAGCAGGAATTGAATGAATTTGCAATGCCACTTTTGATAAGTGAAGATAGTTTTTTTGCATTAATCCTCCACCACTCAAACAAATCAAAATCTTCAGTTATTTTAACGAATTCTCTGCTATATTTGTCTACTTCTTCAGGAGTTTCTGGGGTTGCCCCTTCAGATTCTCTTAATAAATCTGAGAAAAAGAACTGAATATTTGTAATTCAGGAAGTAGATAGGTTTTCTACAGTGTCAGTTGGAGTGAATACAATTTGTGAAACTGATACAGATGAAGGTGTGGCAGGACTTGCCGTATCAACAGTTATTGGTGAAGAGATTGATAATATTGGCTGCGAAGTAAACGCAGTTGGAGCTAATTATTATGAATGAGAGAAATGCAGAAGCTCTTAATATCGTTGAGGTCGTTTGGTTGCATACTTGCAGCTGGTGGATACAAAAAGAATGCAGTCTTATGTCATAAACTCAAATTTTTTAACCAAATGTCATCAATGTTCTGAATAATTTTTTCCTTTAAAACCGAAATCATAGTTATGTCTGTATTGTTAGGTGCACAAAGCTTTTTAATTTTGTGATTTGAAGGTAAAACGAAAAACAGACGGAGAGCTGTAGAGTTGCATTTTCTTAAAAATGATTTCAAAGTCCTTAAAGATTTCAACTAGAACTTTAAATGTTGAAATATTTATATGCAGTAGCCGTTGGCTTCCTTCGTTCTCTGTTAGTATTTCATTGATATCGAACCAATTATCTACAATGGATTTGAACATTGTGTAATTAGAATTCCACCGTGTGGGACATTGCTTCTTCAGATAAGTTTGTTACTTATGCTGCAAATTGGCTTTTTTTAAAGTAATTCACTATTTTTTTGTACGACTCTAATATTTCTGTGAGCTCTGTTGTTTCGTCGAACGACTTATGTAAGACATTTGCAATCCAAGCGAGTGTTGTTTTCCAAAGCTTTTACAATATTTGTTCCTCTGTCTGTTATAAATTTTATTGCTGCGATATTTTGGACACCAAACTCAGTAAACAGAGTCATCAACTTTCTTAAGATATTATCACTACTTGACCTTTCAAAATCCATTGATTTCATACCCAAAATGATATCAAATAATTTAAAATCTTTCTGATAGTGCAATGTGACGCCTAAAAAGTTTCGTTTCACATAATTGTCCCACCACATATCAATTGTAGCAGATGCAGCACCACTATTCACAACTTCGTTTATTTCACTTCTGATTTTTTTCTTTTTTTCATCTGCTGATTACTGGACCTTACGCAAATTTGTTTGATCAGGCAGTAAATCATGCACGTCTACGTTTGCTCCTTAGGTTGCACCTATTTTAATAAAAAAAACTTCACCAACTTTGCGAAGCCCGAACCATTGATAGCCGTAAATGGCCTACACTCTTCAGTAACCCAAGCTGTACATATGTCAATGGCGTTCTTTTTGTCATCTTCTGCAACAGTTTTTAAAACGTATGGCTGCTTAAAGGCTTGGCAACACTTATGCCGATTCAGATTTGATGTTTGATGTCCTGAGTATTTAAGTAATTTACGGCACGTTCGGCAGTATACCAATCCTTTCACTATGAATTCGTCTTCCTTCAATGAAATTTCTGTCCTTGTGTCGTTGTGACAAGGTGTAAACACCATTAGCAATTTTCTCAGCAACCAAAGCTGGGTTATCCGACATTATACCAAACCTATTGATAATATTCTCAATCAATAAAATTTAAGTTTTTCTCTCACTTCTATTCGCATCAAGCGCATCAAGACCACAGACATTCGCATTGCTATCCCGTTACTTTCCTCTAAAAAAAAACTTGCACCCAACTTTTTTGTGGGTAGGTTTTAAGTCACAAAAATATGATCGCATGCCAATCTCTGATTGGTACTTATATTCTAATCTGAATATTAACATAGTCATGTACATATACTCTAATCTGAATATATCTGAATCTGAATGAATTATTTTTCTTACATCTTAACTCTCCTCATCTTCAAATAAGAGTGTCCTCACTTTTTCTTATTTGTCTAAATAAACTTTACTATTATACATATGTTCTGCATTATTGTCTTTTAGAACTTGAAAGTACACTTTATCTAATTTTTGTCTTTCTTTTAAATCTTTGTACTTATTGAATCTTTTACAGGCTTTGATTGAAAGAAAAGTAAATATAATAATTGAAATAACTGTTAACATAGTATACAAACTTGTAGTTATTTCTATTGGAATAAAGAGTTTACTTAAAGATTGAATATTTGAAAATGTATTCTTCAGTTTCAAAAATGTCTAATATTTTGACATGATATTGTTGGAAATTTAATAAAATTTTGTTTGCTTGTTCTTCATAATTTGTACATAATTCTTTATCAATAATTGTTGAATTAGTAAAAGTTATAGAGTGAGTATCTTCAAATGATACATTATTAATTTTATGAATACCACTAACTATAATAGTACCAGCACTTATACGATTTATAGGTTTGTATATATATATATATATATATAAGAAATATCCTTTATTCGATTGTATAGGGTTTTCTAATAACGACTTGACAACTTTTTTTTTAAATAAAAGGCAAACCATTTCAGATATTTCAAAAACTTTATTATTGGCTTGAAGTACAATCAAAACATTTATGAATAGAACTCAACTTTGTTCATATGGCCACCGCGGACACGTTTGCGGCGGTCGATTCGTTGGACCCAATTTCCAACGACTCGGCCACACATTTCGGCCGAAACGGCCGCTATTTCGCGTTCAATATTGGCTCTGAGCTCTTCCAACGTCGTCGGCGTGTTGGCATAAACCAATGACTTAACGTAGCCCCACAGAAAATAGTCAAGCGGCGTTAAATCGCACGAACTCGCCCATGTCTTGAGATAACACGCTCACCATACTTACTCTTCAATAAATCAATTGTAGCGTGTGCTGTATGGCTTGTGGCACCATCCTGTTAAAACCACATGTCGTCCAAGTCCATATCTTCCAATTCGGGCCAAATATAATCGGTGATCATGGCGCGATAACGCTGACCATTCACAGTAACGTGACGATCTTTATCGTCGACGAAAAAATATGACCCAATAACGCCGCGGGCATGCAAATCGCACCAAACAGTTATTTTTTGTGGATGACGTGGTGATTCATGAAGCACATGTGTGTTTTCACCCGACCAATAACGCATATTTTGCTTATTGACGAACCCATTGACCCAAAAATGAGCTTCGTCACTAAAGATGATTTTGCGATGAAATTCATCATCTTGGCGCATCTTCTCCAGAACCCAATCGGAGAACGTACGTCGCTTCAAATTATCCATCGGCTTCAATTCTTGAGTCAGCTTGATCTTGTATGGGTGTAAACCAAAATCCTTACGCAATATACGCCATAATGTGGTCTGAGCGATGCCCTGTTCTTGAGAACACCGTGGAATTAACTGATTTGGATCGTTGCAGTCTCTTAAGAATATCTGTAAAAAATGTTTGTAATTTGCAGACGTTGCTCGTTAATGTACTTTAAAATGATGAAAATGTTGAGTTTACTGAATAAATTGACAGTGACAGTTTGATGATTAGTGAAAGAGTGCGTTCACAAATTAAATTCAAAGTTGTCAAGTCCGTATTGGAAAACCCTACACAATTATCTTTTGATAGAGTCTTACAGATGTTCTTATTTAGATAATTCCTATCATTTTCTAATATAATATGTATATAATATACACCTACTTGTGTTATGATTACATTCTTTATTCTTATAACATGTATTTTTGCATATTCTAAAATATCAACTATTGGTATATTTATTTTTATTTTTTCATTTTGAATAATTTTACGAGTTTCTTCAAAGTTTAATATTGTAGAAACAAAGTTATTTGAACGTGCTAAATTGATTGCTCTACTCAATTCTTTAAATCAATATTTATTTCATTTAATAAAAAACTACAATGCATTTCAATATTTTGCAACGCTTTGATCTTTTCGTCCAATTTATTATTTATTACGCATTGTTTTTCATTATCTATCTATCAAATGGTTAATCGTGCTTTTTTATTTCAATCATGTCATCATGATCAGTGTTTCCAGTTATAAATTTTATTATAATTTAAGGATCTCCTTTCTCTCTCGTAGTCGTTCAGTTATGTTATTAAATTTAAGTTTAATAATTTTTAATGTTTGATTATAGTGTGTGATATTTATTATATGGTATAAGAATTCAAATTTTTCAATCGTATATACATCGTCTTCCTTTATTAGGATGAATTTTATATCTCCTAAGTTCGTGATATTCATATCGGCATTTATCTGTTGTGTTATGAATATAATCATAAATATTTTAATTAATATCTTCTTTACGGATGTCATCCTTGTGTACAATCTTGCCTGTGTTTGTTAAAATTATGTCCACACGATTCTCTTCTAGTATATATGTATTTCTTGAATTCCGGCTTGTTTTATTCCTTCTTTTTTGTCTAGCGAATATTTTGGTTCCTACCTGAAATGTTTTGTACTTTCGTTTCTTATTTTTGTTTTTTAAAGTATTTTGTTGTGCCAATTCTAACTTATTTCTGACATAAAAAAATTTATTTTGATTGAAGTAAATATCTATAGGCTTCTCATTTATTACGGTATGAATTGTATTGGTATACGGCAATATAAATTTCTTCTTGTGGTTTCGTTCAATTAAAGTTGAATAAAGTCGTTCTACTTGAACATTTGTAATAGAATGGTTTATCGGTGTAAGATAATGTTCTATATTTAATTTTCGTAATAACATTCCTACCATTTGGCTTTTAAATATGCTTTCGTTATCAGTAGTCAAATTTTTACATTTTTTTTTTTTTTTTTTTTTTTTTTTGTAATAAAATGTAAGTATGCGTATTTAGAATACTTATCTACGCATGAAATAAATGTTTGATTTACAATATAGATGTCCATATTTATATTTGTTCCTGGGTATGGGAGTTTGTTTTAAGATTTGTTTCTTTGGTTGCCGGTCATATTTATTCTTTAGACAGTTCTCACATTTCTCTGCATATTTTTGGGTTTGTTTAGGCAAATATGGATTTCTATTATGAAATGTAATTGTTTATTCGTATTTTTAATATCTTCTAAATTACTTTATGTAAATACTTTATGTAAATATTCCATAATTCTAAATTACAATGGAATGATAGTGTTCTCTTAAGGATCCATAATAGTTTTCAATTGTTTAATTATGTAGTTTATATCTACTGAACTTATACTGTATTTTGAATAGTTTGGAAATGTATTTTCAATAAGTATTTTGTTCAATGACTTTTCAACTATGTGAATTTGTGTCTTGAACGCATTTAAAGGTTGACTTACTGTCTTTATTTCTTCTTGATAAGTGCTTTCCTCTAATCAGTTGAACTATTATTTATTTGTTGCCTTGATAATGCATCAGCTACTACATTCTGATGTCCTGGTTTGTACTTTAATTTAGCTCCGTATTCCTCTATGAGGTTTTTCCAACGTTTTAGCTTTGAATATGGATACTTTTCTGATATTGAGAATATAAGACTCTGATGGTCTGTATAAATTGTTATGTCGGCTATGGCGTATAAATGGTTTCTTAACTTTTGTAAGCTCTAAATGATTTCCAATAATTCTTTTTCATCCATTAAATAGTTTTGTTCAGTTTTTGACAATATTCTTGATTTAAATACAATTGGATTTCTTGACTGACTCAGCACTGCGCCTATTGCTGTATTATTTGCATCTATCGTTAGTTCGAAAGGTTTATTATAATTTGGTTGATATAATTCAACTTCCTCTTGTAATTTACGTTTTTAATATAATCATCGCTTTGATGGCTTCTTCATCTAAATTTATCCATACATTTTTACTCTTATTCTTATTTATTCCACCATTTTCTCCTCTCCTGTTAAAGATTTTGCTAAATTTACAAAATTTCTTATAAATTTCTTGTAATATGAAGTTAATTCCATAAACGATCTTCGGTCTTTTAGATTTGTAGGAGTTGGGTATTCTTGAATAGTTTGGATTTCCATTGGATCAACTTTTATTCGTCTATTTTTAATAATATGTCCGAAATATTCAACTTCAGATTTAAAAAAAATGTGATTTTTCAAGTGACAATTTCATATATGCCTTGTGTAAAGCTTTAGTTATAGTTTTGATGTGGCTAATATGTTCTTCTGGTGTTTTAGAAAATATTAATACATCATCAATGTATTGGGTCTTAATTCGTGCGGTTTGCTTAGAGATGGCGTAACTTGTATTATTCCATTGTTATTATTCCATTGGAACATGCGTTGGAAAGCTACTGTCATTGTACGTCATTTCAGTATATGTCATTCATTTGAAGCGTAAATAACAATAATTTTTTTCACTCAAATATATAGAGCTTTTAATTAATTTAATATGAAGGAAACTGCTGCCGAAAGTCATCGTATTTTGGTGGAAGTTTACGGTGAACATGCGCTAGCTGAGCGAACGTTCCAAAAGTGGTTTGCACGATTTAAAATTGGTGATTTTGGCTTGGAAGACGATGAACGCCCTGGGCAGCCAAAAAAGTTTGAAGATGAAGAACTGGAAGCATTACTCTATGAAGATTGTTGCCACACACAAGAAAAGCTCGCAGAATATTTGGGTGTCACTCAAGCAGCCATTTCAAAACGTTTAAAAGCAGCTGGATATATTCAAAAGCAAGGAAATTGAGTTCCACATGAACTTAAGCCGAGAGACGTCGAAAGGCGGTTTTGCATGTCCGAAATGCTGCTAGAACGCCACAAAAGGAAGTCATTTTTGCATCGCATTAATTAATAAATAAATTGGAAAACAGTGGATGGGAAGTCTTACCCCACCCGCCTTATAGCCCGGACCTTGCCCCTTCTGACTACCATTTGTTCGGGTGGACGCAGAACGCCCTCACTGAAATACAGTTCACATCAGAGCAGAATATCAAAAATTGGCTTGATTCATTCTTGGCTGCTAAGCCGGCGTAGTTCTTTTGGGATGGAATCCACAAATTGCCAGAAATATGGGAAAAAGTCATAGTTTCAGATGTGCAATACTTTGAATAATACTATTGTACCGCACGAATACGTTATATACGTATACAAATTTACCAATTTATTGTCGAAGTATATCATCCACACGTGCATGATACGCTGGGTGCATTCTTTTGTCCGAAGGGCATTCGTAGAAATTCGTACTTTTCTCCATTTATAGAGAAAACAGTTTTGTCGGTATCATTTTCTTTTTTTTTTTTGATGAAATCCTGATTCTTAATCAATTGTGGAAAATATTCTAGCTTGTCCCAAATTTTGGATAGTCATATTTATATATCCGGATTGGGATATATATCACTGATCGTTTGTGAATTTAATATCTGAAAATCAATGACCATTCTATGCTTAGGCTTCCCTTTATCATCGGTGCAGTCCATACTGGGCTTCTACTCAGTCTGATAATACCCTTACTTAAGAGATCTTGTATCTCTTTGTTCACAAAATCATTGTCGCTATATTGATATGGATATTGTTTAGTCCATATAGGATTATCATCTGTAGTTCGTATCGAAACTTCTATTGTAGTTGTGAAAGGAAGTGAGTCATTTATGCTACTATATTTAAATATTTCGTCCATTTTCTTTTTCTATTGTATATAGTATTTTTCATTATCAATAGTATAGTTTATTCTTTGTGGATTTGCGTGAATTTTTAATATAACGAATTTTATAAGTTATTTTATTTGATTCAAGATCAATGCATGCTTTTAATTTAGATAGTCTGTCTATAGCTAATAGTGCATCATGTTTTTTTAATTCATTTATAACAAAAAATACTAAATCGTGACCAAAAACATTGATAATTCGTTTAAACTTTATTACTGAGATGCCATGCATCGTTTGAGTTGATATTGTTTTTGCTTATACTACATTTTTTCCTATCATAGAATTATTACTAATATAATTACAAGTGCTACCACTATCAATCAACATATATAGATTGGACTTGCCATCCGAAGTTTTGAGTTTTAACATCGGCAAGAACTTCAAAAATCTAAAAAAGCTGCCGCTGTATGTTCTGAGTATTGTTCTTCATTTTCTGATATATTAACTTTAATTGATTCATTATCTGTATCCTCAACTTGATTTAACTTTTGAGGTTTGAATCTGGCTGAAGAGTTCTCTCTTTCTCGTTTGAATGGTTGTTGCATAGGTCTTCTGAATTGGTTTTACTCCGTTAGGATTAGAATTGCTTCTGAGGATATTATGGGTTCGACTTTTGTGTTGTGGTATTCAAATAATTCCTGGGCGGATTATGATTATAATTTTGATTTTGTCTATTAAAAGGTTGATATTAGAGTTGTTGATATTTTATATCATAGTAAGCGGTTTGTGCTAATGCGAATTATTCGCTCAGAGTTTGTGGTGCTTAGCCATATAATAGGTTTCTTGTTGTCGTACTATTTATTCCTGATATGAACGTTCTTATAGCTTTTAATTCAGCTTCTTTGTTTAATGCTCTCACAGCATGTTCATTTGTATATGAAATTTCTATTTTATTTAACACCAAATTAAATTTTTCATTTATTTTATCGTGAGTAAGTGTTGTACTTCCTTGTCGTATTAAGGTTAATTCATTTTCCAAAACATATAAAAGTCTTTTATCGCCATAAGTTGAATCCAAACTGGCTATAATAGCATTAAAGTTAAATGTTGTATTGTTTTTTATCAAAACTTCTGAAACTGGTCCCGATATCTTACTTTCCAGGATTACTGATGCTTCTGTGAAAATATGATGATCTTCAAAATTTTTTAACATTTTGAATGCTCTAACTACAATTCGTCTCCATGAACGATATTCTCTTGCATTACTAGAAAAATGTGGTAAACTTATGAATATTTCCAGTTTAATTTCTTTAATATCGGTATATCTTGTTTCTGTATACATAAGTTTCCATTTGTATTGGTGTTTTTATTATATTCAATTTTGTCTGTAATGCCTTTACTTGTTGGCTTAATAATTCTATTTGTGCCATCATTATTGCTTCCATTTTGTCAGGTTTTAATTTCAACCCATACATTTTTTTAATAACTTCATCCACTTTGTATTTGTATTAGCTACCTCGACTATCTGATAGAAAACTAGAAGGGAATTCTCGGAAAATTCTCCTTGTAGCCTTGCAATACTACTTGATTATATGAGTTCTTATTATTTTCTTAACAACTCTAAATTACTTATTTTTACTGTAAATACCTTTCTACAATTCTATGTTGCTTGTTGAAGATTTTCCGTCTTGAAGATGATGATAGATGCTACATTTGTCCTTGCTGTTTTTCGAAGCCTTCAGATAATCGATTCTCCTCGATGCTTGCTCCTTGATTCGATGTTTTCAGCTAACGTTGTCCAGAGTTCGGCGTGGATAGAGGATTTTTAACTACGTACCTCGATGACGGTTGAGCCCCCAATTAATTAACCTCTTCTGGTTAATTGGAACAATTTTATAGTCTTTGATTATAGTGTTTAGTTATTTGAATAACTTATCACTGTACGACTTCACTGCACAATTTGGAATACAGCTTCAAAACACAACGTTAAATAAAACAATACAATTAACTTTTATAATTTTGTATTCTTCTCACTTCACTTGTTCTTAATTCTGTTCTGTTTTTATACTACTTTCTTATCGGACTGCTTGTAAGTAACTTTTCGTCTTATCTCTATTGGTACTTAGTTATATTCTAATCTTTGGACTTCTTGAGTTTTTTCCAGGATCTGCCAAAGAATGAAGATTAGCCCGATATTGTACCTTCGTGGTTTTAAGCCACACTCATCAAGTTGCTTAGGAAACGTTTCAGACGTTCACACAATATGGCAGATAAGACGATGTATGCGATGTTGAGGAGAATTATACTTCTGTAGTTGAGGAGGTCTCCTTTTTTGTGGATCGTGCAAACGATACTAAGTTTTCATTCATCTCTTTTGACTAGGTTTGAAAAATGAGTCTTATGAGCTTTAAATACCTCGACCGGTAAGCCGTCAGGTCCAGCTACTTTGTCGGTTTTCAGCTTAGATATTGCTTTCCTTATTTCATTTTGGTCAGGTAGACGGAAGTTTTGGCTATCATCGTTTAAGTTGAATGATCCTTATCGCCTGCCTGCGGGATGTTGGCCTTCTTGTTGGGCAATGCTTTTCCATATTCTTAGCACCGTCTGTGACTCAAACCTTGTGGTCATCTCTACAGTCGCTTGTACAGGTCTTCTTCCCTTGACACGTTCTTTTTACATTTTTGTAAAACTTCCGTACGTTATTCGTGGAGTACAACCTGTCAATTTCTATAGAAACCGATGTTTTTCCTTCCTGTCTTTTCTGCCCGTAGAGCGCAGGAGCGTGCGCACGTATGCACGTGCTTACCGGCATACTTTATCAAACCAGAAATTTTTTGTTGGTGGTCAGGTGAAACCCAGCACATCAGTTAAAGCTGTTCTGATTGGACGTTTGCAGCATTGCTAATGATCTTCGGTACTTGATGCTAGCGCCATAGCAGTTGTTTTCTATCATAGTACTTCTTTTTTGTTGTGGCTCTTACGAAATCCTCATCCTCAAAATCCAATTCTAGAGGTTGGCAGAAGTGGAATAAAAGAACTGAGAACATTGATAACGATCAAGGAGCGCGATTGTGCCCTAACATTTCAGTTAATATTAATATAAAAAATTTAAATCGTGAAGTTGTAACATAAGTAGATATATTTTTATCGTGTAAAATAGAAATTTGTAAATAGTTGAACTAAAACCAAATATTTTATTTTTTCAAACAAGAGAAACAATAAATCCAAATCAATGTTGGCTGTTAACGTTTCATGATCCGTAGACCGCCATGTCCCGTTGTGTATATTGGTATAGACTATGTTTGCCAACTGTCCTACCTTAGATATTCTTCTTTTCTATAGTGGCATTAGAATCGCGTAGCACGATGTTAACGCCATACTTCGGGAGTTGCTCATACGAGTACGTCTTGTCGAGGAGCTCGTAGAAACACTCTTTGGTGGCGTTGTGCTTGTCTTCCGGAGGGGTATAGGGGCATATTGAGCTTAGCGAATTTAGAATGCGGAAAGGCTTCTTGCTTAAGTTTACCGCATATTGCAAATCCGAATAACCTTTGCTTTCTTTTCCCTATAGCTATCTCTATAATGTATAGGGTGTCACCTAACTCGTCAAGAATAATTTGGGAAATGTTGACGGAAATTGCTCTGTTAATATTAATGGTAGAAACTTCTTTTAGGATTTTGTTTTTACAAGAAATACTTACTAGCATTTTTAAATGCGTTTAAATATCGTGTTTGAGATATCCAGATAACCAATTTCTAATCCTGTTCTATTTTTCTTGTCCACGCTAATTTTTGATTTTGAGATTACTTTTCTCCTTGAAATTCGTAATAAATATAACGTTTTACAATTTTTTTATACAAATGTAACAATAATAAAAAAATCCATGGATTTTATGATACTTGGGAAAACCTGCAGCAGGTAAAAGGGCCTCTGCTAATTGGTCGACTGCTAATGGCCTATTATTTGACTGAACATTCCTCGTGAAGATCCGAAGGTCGTTGTCGTTTAAACGATTGCAAGTGTCGTCAATATTGAAACCATTTTTATTCGAGGTCATTTGTTGGTTTGTCACGTGTTTTTAATCTCTTCTGTATAAGATTGTGAGCCATATGACAGCGTAGGCCAGTATTTTCCTACAGGTCTTTGCCATTTTTGCTTGCATGAGTAAGGATACGAAAGAGAGTATCTTAATTCGCCTCAACTCCTGTCACGTCATTGCTATCTTCGTGAAAAGAATAAAAAGTTGTCCTAGGCTCTTTATGAGTGCTGCTTCGATAGAAAATCTGGCACGATATTAAAAAATAACTATAGTACCTTGGTGTACTACGATTTTGACTTCGGATTCTCCGGTTATTCAATATAAGACCTAAACGACTGTAAAGCTATAATATTTGCGGATGACACGCTAATCTTTTCTGAAAGAAAAGATAAAAGTGAGTGCAAAACGAAGCTCTCAAATGGTTTTAAACGAATAACATCTTGGTTAGTGATGAATAAATTAAAATTAAATGAAAAAAAAAAGAGAAAAGTAATGGAAATAAATACTATACTACTATTAAATTTTGCGTTTTACTTTAAGATACATGTCTTTTGGACTTTCAACTTTTAAAAATGAAATAAATCTGAGATAAATTTTCAAATTAAAAAGGAAAAAGAAAAGTAGTTTTATTTCGCTGTAGCTTCTCTCTTTTACATTACTTACATGCAGCTTAGATTCCACAATATTCAAACATAGAAAATTTATCGAAAAAAAGTGATTACAATCTTTGATAATACAATTATAGCAAATAATTGATAAGCATAAAATAAATATAATTGATAGATATGATGTAAAGCATCAACATACTGCCCGCCTTAAAGGGTCGAGCGGGAAAAGAGATACTTCAACAACTCGGTAAAGGAGTCAGGCAATGAATAGGTCTTTCTTTTGACTGTTACATCTGCCACACAAATTTCTCCATCTGAGCCAGGGATAAGTCTGTCGATTCTTCCCAAAAGCCATTGCGGTAAATTGTCGTCTCTGATCAATATTACTGTACCTACGGTAGCGTTCTCAGAAGCAGTTTTCCACTTCGTCCGCCGTTGCAACTCTAAGAGATATTCTTTTGACCATTTCGTCCAGAAGTGTTGTTTTAACTGCGTTATTCGACGCCATCGCTTCAGAAGAGATATATCTGCTAGGATGGTAGGCTCCAGAATCGAATTTAATGCGGTGCCAATCAAAAAAATGGCCAGGAGTCGAGACTTGTTCATCATTTACATCTAGCCCTAGGATGCAAAGTGGGCGAGAATTCATGATTGCTTCTATCTCGGTGACTACGGGCGAAAATTATTCATAAGTCAAGAATACTTGCTTTACCGTCCTGTAGAGATGGGATTTTGCCGACTTTACCGCCGGCCCCCATAAACCACCGAAATGTGATACTCAAGGTGGTATATGTATAAATTTAACCCTGTGTAAAACGAACCATGATTAGATGATATTCTCCTTCTGTTGATCCGAGACTATAGCATGCAACTCCTTAAGCTCATTTCGAGTTCCCACGAAATTCGTTCCGGTGTCGCAATGTATTTCCTCACATAGTCCACGTCGTGCAACAAAGCGTTTTAGGGCTGCTAGAAACCTTTGCGTCGATAGGTCCAAAACGACTTCTAAGTGAGAAGCTTTCGTCGCAAAACAAATAGACACTGCCACATAGGCCTTATGTTGGCTGTAGCCGCGACTTCCTTGTGAGATTTGGAAGGGTGCACAAATATCTACACCAGTTTTAGCAAACGGCCTTAACATCGTGACTCTGTTGGCTGGTATTGTAGATCACCCATAATTTGCTTCAAGAGCTTCGGCTTTTATCGAAAGCAGTGATGGCACGCATATACGTGACCCAGAATCGCCACCAGAGTTTGGATACCTGCATGAAAATTTCACATTGAAATGGACAACAAGATTATTTACAAATAAGGAATTTTTGGGTAGAGGAAGAGAACATTTGACATTATAGGGTATGTTCGCATTCAGTAATAACCCACCCACTCGTAATAGCTGTATATGGTGTTCATCATCAAGGAAAGGATTGGTCTTTAGATCTTTAATTTCCTCCTGGAAATTTCCTGAAATGAGTTTGTTGGATGTTCCAGATGAGAAGAAGGGATTCTTCAAGTTCTTCTGCTGTTAGAGCTATTGACCTAGAGCCTACGGGTTAGAAATTTGATTATACGATTTTGGTTTAAGTGATCTTATAAATCGAACTACGTATCCAAAAATAACAATTACCTTTTGATAGCTGCTAAATCGCACAAAATGTTCTGAAAATCCATCCGAAACTATCTTTGCTACCAAAACTACAGGGTTGTTGAGTTCTTAATTGACTATCGGGGTAGTTACCTTTTGTTTTGGCCAATTCGCGATAGGTAAATATAAAAATGACGGACCATTGAACCACATGCTGTCGATAAGTTCCAAAACATTTGAACCTCTAGATACTATATCTGCTGGATTTGACTTCGAACTCACATGGCTCCAGATCGCAACTGGCAGTTCAGACAGTATCTTGGAAACCCTGTTGGCGACTATTTCTGACGAGGAAGGGTAAACAGGAATCTAGCGTAGCACAATCTCTGAATCCGACCAAAGAAAAATTTTTTCAATGTTTTCCCCTAGATTCGACAAAATTCTTTGCAAAAAATCGACCAGTAGTACTGCGGCACACAACTCTAATCTCGGCAGTGACTTAGTTTTAATAGAAGCTACTTTTGACTTCGCACTCAACAAATTGCAATTGACATTGCCAAAAGTATCCATGGTCCGTAGATACACAGCACAACCACACAACGCACTGATCGATGCATCTGCAAATCCATGCAGCTCAACCTTAACATTTGATCGACACGAGTAATGAATGTCTCTATGTTAGGTACTTTTATACTGCGAATGTATTTCCATCGGAACGGAATCATCCCAGTTACATTTGGAAATTCAGAGATCTTGCATTATAATTTTTCCCTTTACTATTGGGTTTATTAAACCCAATAACTTCTGAATTATTTGAATTAAAATATAATTAAAGGTGAACAATTGTAGGCCTTTTTTTGTTCCCGAGAAGCGTGGTGTAACACCGATGTCAAATGAAATAGTGAATGCAAAAACTAGCAGCAAGAGAAATGTCAAAAAATATTCTGCTTGTTTCTGTGAACGTAGATTATCATTAGATAATTATGTGCTAAAGTTTAACATCCCGGCTTCCTTAAAGTGTACTTTTCACTTCAATCTTCTAGTGGTAATGGACGAAGCTTGGCTACAGCTCGCTTGAATACGCTTTGTTGTGTCTTGACTTCTGCACTCAGCTCAGTGCCCATTTGTATGGTGGGAGATAATCATCTTGAATGACAACGAGAGTGTTCGGTTAGATAAAGGTAGTCGGTTGCCCACTGTTTCCAGAACACTTGTTGAAGCTGCTGGAGACGACAGTATCTTGAAAGTCTATTTATTGGCACATCCGAAATATCTGGTTCAGGAAACGCAGTTAATGAGCAACCGATCTAAAAGTTCCCTGGAGAGAAGGCTTCCATATCGCAAGGATCAGAGGACAACGGTGTGTTAGGAGTCTTGAGTTTAATACTTGAGTTTAATACTGCTTCTATTTGTGTAGTCAAGGTGCACAACACTTTGAACGTCGGAAGAACGTTAGCTGTTACTCGCAGAAGGTTGTATTTTGCCGTTTTTACAGCAGCCTCCCAAAGGCCGTCAAAATGCGGTGATCTTGGTGGAGTATGGTACCACTCAATCCGACTCTGCTGACAAAACTGATGAATTTCCTCTTGATGTGATTCGGCTTGAAATAGTTGATGTAGCTCCGCTAGCTCGTTCTTTGCGCCTACAAAATTGGTCGCGTTATCACAAAAAATAGTTTTGCATATTTTGGTTCCGTAGATAGATCACTAGCCACTTCGATATGGATTGCCTTTGTTGTAAACAGATCAAAATACAGAGATACGAGTATGCCTTAATTGATGCTCTGCCACGAATTCTTGAACTGATTCGAACAGGTCCGCAAAAATCAATTCCGGTTGTTAGAAAAGGTCGGCCGGGTTGGACACGTTCTAGTGGTAGACTACCCATAAATGGCTGTTTCAGTGATGCATAATATTGCGGCACAAGCTCATTCCGTTTATAGGACAGTAGCGCTGACGAGGTATAGCCAATAATAATTGGAGCCCAGCATGTAAATTTGTGAAATGAAAGAAAGTAATTAGTAATTTAGTAATGCTTGGAAGAATTATTTGATGTTTAGAATTATAATTCAAAAGTGATTTTTGGAGGCGTCCCCTAACCCGTATAAGTCCATTATGATCCAGAAAGAGGCTGAGGCTCTTAAGAATTTGAATTTTCGACATCCTTGTGATCTAACAGTCACCGATAGTCCGAATAAAGGGATTGGCGCGGAATGTTACGTATAATTCCGTTATGTGCTGCTTTAAGCTAGATTTCGTGCAGATTCCTTACTCTTGGCATTAGCTGCAATCTAAGACAATAAGCCACAATTATCTGAAGGCGCTACCACGAACCTCGATGAAGGATAGTTGCAAATAACTCTTGATATTTTGTAGAGAGAAGTACTGATTTAATTTGTCGTTGGTCAGGAATATTAATTATGTCATCGGAAGGTTGAAGTGGCATCCATATAGATGATGAATGTTGCAGGAATTTCGATCCCTCGAACCACAAAGGAGACTGCAATAACACATCCGGGAGGGCTTCATGAGATATAATATCTGCGAGGTTGTTTGTAGTATTGACATATCGCCATTCGTTCACTGTCGATTCTTACTACACGATTTGCCACAAACGTTCGCCAAGTGTAAGATAAGCGTGCAGACCACGCTAACACGATTTTGAAATCGGTGTAATAAAAACGTTGTTGTACCTTGACCGGCAAGCTGGCTTGGACTCGATCGACTGTCATCAGCAACGCAGCACACAATTCCAACCTGGGCAGTATTACGGACTTTTTTTTTTATAATACCGCGCGCGCACCAAGGGGATATGAATACCCTTTTACTGGCTTTTTCTCCAGGTGTATTAGGGTTCGATATTTTTCTCAGAGGTGGTTGTCAAACTGGACGGGACGAGCTAGTACATCCTCAACCAGTGTGTCTTAAGTACGTGCTAGTTGTTAGTTCGTTACATTTAGCCCAGCCAGCAACCACTCCAACATCAGTGTTATGCCTTCATGTCGGAGTTGACGCCGACGGGATTTTCGTATAACTACATACAAATTCTATGACCCTCTGCTTGAGGAGTCTATGCATATACCACTACACCACGGCCACTTTGATGGAGCTACCCTAGTCTTGGAAGAAATCAGTCTTACCCTAATGTTACCTTCCTCATCTTCGAAGCGCAAATAGCAACGTGCTCCGTAAGCTGATTCGCTGCTATCCGAGAAAGCATGAATCTGAATAGTACTAGGATGCAAGTTACTTAGTAAATGTCGGGGGATATTATATGATTGAAGCAAGCGCAACTGTTGGGTGTACCGAATCTATTTATCTGGGTAAGGTTTTGGGAGCTCATAGTCCCAAGTTTGGTTCAGTTTCCATAGAAATATTTTTGCAAGGATCGTAACCGGTCTGATTAGACCCAACGGTTTAAAGATTTTTCCAAGGTCTGACAAGACACTGCGTTTCGTGATAACGTTACCTGGTAAACGTAAAAATGAAAAACGAAGCATCAAGTGTAGGCTCCCAAACTAAACCGAGCGTTTTCACTACGTCATTTTGTACAATTTTGAGCAGTGGTTTCCTATACTCCTCAGAAATAGCACTTATTCTACTTCCATAGTTCAAACCCGCCTTTCGCCAACATTTTAGTGATGTCTGCTTGAAGAGACCTAGCATCGTCTAAAGTATGAGCTTTTGTCATTATATCGTCGACATATGCTTCCTTGCCTCAGCATTGATATTGACGCAGCTGGAAAATTGGTTGCCTTGTCCATGACTAGTTGATTTAGGCAACGTGTCGCTAAATAAGGCGACACTGTAACCGTAAGTAACAGTGTTCAATTCAAAATATTATATAGGATCGGTTGAATTCTCTCACCACACTATCATCTGATATTGCGTGTCCGAGGAATTCAACTCGATTTGCCTACACATTTGTTTTACATCAGTTCTAAGGACCCAATGATAGCAACGAAATCTCGTTAGGACTGCGAATAAGTCTGACTGCACTGTAGGCCCTGTCACCTAAATTTCGTTTAGGGAGTCAAAAACAACACGTACCTTGGTAGATGAGCTGTCATGCTTGGTGACGCAATGATGGGGTAGTAAATAATTCTCCTGTGGTATACCTTTAACCCCTCTTATTTGACCAAGAGATTCGTACTCGCTTAGAAACTTAACGTTGTGTTTTTGGAATAGAGGTGTTTAATTGCTGCATCGAGCGAATTTCCTACTGGCGATGGTGGATGTCGAAAAGGTAAAGGAACCACAAAGCAACCGCTTGGCGATCTTCTAAATATTGATCGAAAATGTGAATCACACAGACCTTCCTCCTCAGAAACTGTATTGTTAGGAGTTTTGTGACCCAACAACATATTCGAACTAGGTGTTCTGAAGTACTGCACTTTGATCAGTCATTTTTATTTGGTGTTGAATGAGTATGTCGTGGAAAATGTTGGCTCCAATAAGAACATCTATGATAGAAGGTCTACTGAAGTTGGGATCCGCCAATTTGACATCCGAAGGTATGTTCCAACTGGATGTGGTAAAGTCATAGTTAGGCATATGATCGCCAATTCGTGAAAGGATATTTAAGCAAAGTTCCGCTGAATAAGCTGTCACCCGTGACCGAATACGTGTACTTAAGGAATGACGAGCTGATGTTAATATTTGTTCTACTCCGCATATGGGTGTTACCAACTTACAACGTTGAAGGACTAACTGAAGTGCAATTTTCCGTCATTAGATTGACTTGGTGTCCTGGATCTAATATTGCCCTTGCAACGTAAACATGGCCATGGCATCCAAGCACATTAACAAGATCTGTGGCAAGGAAAGGTTGTCTAAAATTAAGATTCGATCTCGTTGTGGCTAAGCTAGCTAAAGTCGATAGTGAGGCATTAGTATTTAAAAAGACTAACACTTATTCTGAGAACAAAGAATGATTTGGCTTCTCATTTTTCTTCTCACTGGCTTGGCTAACACCTAATGTCGATGAGCCTTCATGAAAGAGTGTATGATGGTTACTAAGACATATTCTACAAGTCTCAGATTCACAATCTTTATAGCAACATATATAACAAAACGCAACAGAGATTTTTTACATCTATATATGGTACAATTTGTTTCAGCGAAATGCGTACATATGTTTTGCGTTGTCACAAACGATGCTCTCGACATAGGTGGGCGTCTTACCTTGTTGACCCTTAGATTAGATGCATTAAGGATGGATATTTGTGATTGTTGTGTTGGCATACGTTTCAATTGTTGGCAACGTTTATCCAGAAACTTGAAAATTCCTTAAGAGTTGGAAGTCTATCTGTAGAAATGTCGTCGATCCACCTGTCATTAGTGATGTCTAACATCCAATTCGCTTATTATGGCTTCATGTAATTATTTTTCCACGAATTCCTTAATGCAATCTTGTTGGCCTCTGATCGTTTGCTATTTGATCTTAGCGCAAGCTAACCTTTTCTAACTCATGTCAACCTATGTTCGTGCACTTTCAGATGTGTGGTATGATATACTACCGTCTGCTGGTGATGCCACTATGGGTATGAAGCTATGTGCTGCTGTCACGGTCGCCAATGTAAAATTTTGCTTTGGACTTAAAGATACATTTTATTTGAATTAAAATATAATTAAAGATGAACAATTATAAATCTTTTTTGTTTCCGAGAATCGTGGTATAATACCGATGTCAAATGAAAGAGTGAATGCAAAAACTAGCGGCAAGAGATATGTAAAAAATATTCTGTTTGTTTATGTGAATGTAAAATATCATACAGATCTATGTATTTGACTTACGTGCTAAGGTTTAACAACTATTAATGAGTCAGCTATAAAAATTAACAAAAGCAGTATAGAAAACGTTGACTATGTAAAGTATCTGGGAATAATAATCGATAAGAATCTCAAGTTTTCTGAGCACATCGATTACATATGTAGAAAACTAGGGAAAAATATGTTTTTTTTTTTCAAAGAATAAGAAAGAAAATTATCACATTATCATTGAAATGAAGTTTGTGAATATTGTTGCTATTATATACTCATCCCGTAACCAGGGACAGGTGAAGAGACACCAGAAACTGCAGAATAAAGAGATGAGAAGTATTTTTCAGTGCAATAGATTTACGTCGATAAGACTCATGCTAAATGCGATCAAATAGACTGCGCCGGCTTGGCAGCCAAGAATGAATCAAGTCAATTTTTGATAGTCTGCTCTGATGTGAACCGTATTTCAGTTAGGGCGTTCTGCATCGACCGGAACAAATGGCAGTCAGAAGGGGCAAGGTCTGGGCTATAAGGCGGGTGGAGTAAGACTTCCCATCCACTGTTTTCCAAATAGTTCTTAACCGGAATAGCAACGTGGGGCTGAGCGTTGTCATGATGGAAAATTATTGCCTCGTGTCTAGTCGCATATTTCGGGCATTTTTCGGCTACTGCTCTCTTCAAACAGATTAATTGTATTCGGTAGCTTTGTCCATTGATGGTTTCACCTAGTTTTAGTAGCTAATTATACAGCACACCCATCTGATCCCAACAAATACAGAGCATTACCTTCGCGCCATGGATATTCGGATTTGCCGTTGGTTTGGCTGATTGGCCGGGTTTCACATATGATTTTTTGCACTTGGGATTGTCGTAATGGATCCATTTTTCATCACCAGTAACAATCCGATGCAAAAATGACTTCGTTTTGTGGCGTTCCAGCAGCATTTCGGACATGCAAAACCGCCTTTCGACGTCTCTCGGCTTGAGTTCACGGAACCCAATTTCCTTGCTTTTGAATATATCCAGCTGCCTTTAAACGTTTTGAAATGGCTGCTTGAGTGACACCCAAATGTTCTGCAAGCTCTTCTTGTGTTTGGCAACAATCTTCATAGAGTAATGCCTTCCAAGCCAAAATCACCACTTTTAAATAGTGCAAA
The DNA here is from genome assembly GCA_907269105.1 of Volucella inanis. NCBI lineage: Eukaryota > Metazoa > Arthropoda > Insecta > Diptera > Syrphidae > Volucella > Volucella inanis. The sequence continues at coordinate 100,305,821 of OU026157.1, read as the reverse complement.
CCACTTTTGGCACTTTCGCTCAGCTAGCCCATGTTCACCATAAACTTCCACCAAAATACGATGACTTTCAGCAGCAGTTTTCTTCATATTAAAGTAATGAAGAAGATCTCCTTGCAAAAACACTTTTTCAGGCACAAAGTTCGACATATTTGAATGAAAAAAAAATAATACTTGCTTACGCTTCAAATGAATGACATATACTGAAATGACGTACAATGACAGAAGCTTTCCAACGCGTGTTCTAATGGAATAATAACAATGGAATAATAACAATGAAATAATAACAATGGAATAATACAAGTTACGCCATCTCATAGCAAACCGCATAGCAGTTATAGACCCAATAACTACCAAATATAAACTGGGCAAAGAAGATAGAAATCGTGGAAGAATATTTTTCGAAATTAAGCAAACCCACAAAAATAATAACAGACAACGAATTTAAAGCTAAAAACTTTAAAGAATACTTAAAGGAACAACAGGTAGGATTACATCTAACAAAACCAAATACAGGTAATAGTAACATAAAAAGTTTTCATTCTACTTTGCAAGGAAAACTAGTAACAATGAAAAATTTAGACCTCACACTTATACAAAAATTCATAGAGCCGTAAGGAATTATAACGACAGGTATCACTCATCTATTAAAATGACACTCCCAGGAGCTCTTTGCACGTACAAAAAATTACTTATTCTGTTGAAAAATGTCTGAAATCCATTACCCAAATAATCATATCTGATGAATCGTATTAAACATTTTAACTAAGGAGGCTTCTTACTTATTTTTGTTTATAAGGCCTAATATTTAAACACTAAAACATTATTCTTACCTAGGGTGGCAAGGTATAGCAGGGAACGAAGTACAAAGGAAAAACAATTGTTTCCCAACTAAGAGCTCAAAGTTTATCAGGTGCTAGGACTTTCTGTTTCTTAAATAGTATGTATATATTTATTTGGCATTTTAGTCAGACTTCTAAAGTTGTCAGGATATGGTCTTGTTTCGCAGTTTAAAGGGGTAAGGATTTTAGAATTGACCCCATAAGCATTTTTTTATTTCCTTTCTTTAATATTATTCAATATGAAATTGAATGCGACAAACCTCATCTTTTTATCACCTCTATAATTGATTTAAAATTTAAGTCAAAGTCAGAAAATCCAAACGACGGCGCTGCAGTTTGCTACCTCACAGACCACGGATCAGATTGCTTCCAAACTTTTTAGGTCCCTTCCAAAATATAGCTATTTCTGTTAACAAAATTCATTATTTTTACTTTTTTTATTTATTTATTGTACAAAAAAATTAAATTGAAAAGAAGTTTCTATTTCTTTCAGTAACAAAAAATAAGCTTTTACTATAGTTTTTTGCGTCTCCTGAAAATTATGCACATTTGCTCCATTATCTTCAAAATTACAAATGCTACAATTCTGTATCTTGTTATCTTAGCATCACTGGAAAACTATCCTGTGGAGGGAATTTTATTATTTATTTATCGCACATTGTACTTTATGGTGAAGAATGTTCATACAACGAATATCTTATACATATTTCCGCAAATCCTGCAGCTTTAATATGTAAAATGAACTAAATAATGTGTGTGCAAAGGTTGGATAAGACTGAAACAATGGGTCATATGTCTTCCATAAGAATTACTTGTAAACACGCCTCAGGTCCTTACTCCTTAAAGTAAGCAACTCCTCTTTCCAGAAGGATATAAAATCGAGCAATAATGCATGCCGTGTGGAGCATTCATATACAATACAAAAAGCTTTCTGAACTTGAATCTAGAAAAAATTGCATTTACACATACAACAAAGTCTTTCTTCATCAATAGTATTTATTATTTAACAGGTTTGTTCATCAGAAATGAACATAGTATTTCTTAGAATAAAACTTATTTTCTTTGGTCTAGCTACACCTAACGACACGGATGATAACTTCACAATCACATTATTTGCGTGCCAAAACGTCCATCCCAGACAAAAGTAATTAACTTCACATGCTCGCCAATGTTTGACAGCATTAACACAGATTTTAATTAACTGCGAATAGGTTTGGTTAAACAACTTATTTTCACAAAAATTATTTCTCAACAAGCTATGAGCTTGCATGTGTCGACTTTATTAAAAGTACCACCTCTCATACTCATAATTTGACCGTTCCTTACACGAAATCTTGAAGTTATTACTTGCTATTTGATTTTTGAGATAAACTTAAGGCTCTATGAGGTTCTTGTTAAAAATATTAAAACCATAGAAAATGTAAAGCCCCAGTTACACTTTCGTTGACATATGTAACTTGTTGTAACGTAAAAGTCTTCTAATATGGTGTTGTGGTCACAGAAGGAACTTATTTTCATGTTTGACGTTTTAAACCATACCCATAGGTATATTATACATACATTCGACCCAAATCGCAGACCGGATCAAATGACGGAAAAACGTGGTGCTCGTACTCCCTACAGGAGTTTGAATTCGTGTACCTCATCACCAAACCCATTTACACGCCTTTCCTCAATTACTGTAATTCACCAGTAGCCTTACTATATATACGATAGCATGAGCCAGGCAATGATGGTTGGTTGCAGGACTCCAACTACTCGTAACATGCAAATGACTTTTCAAAGTCTTTCGGACAACAGCCTACTTCGTGTACATATGCCTTAGTGAATGACCTACTTCTTGAGGAAGTACACTCCTTGGCCAATTCATAATGCGTCAATACAAGGGTCAGGGTGCAGGCAAATCAACTATTCAAAATCATAGAAACATTCTCGTGGCCAGTTAAGTGGTATCGTGCTAAACGTAAAGTTTAGTTTAAAGTGGACATTCATCCTGAAAGGATTCATGGGAAATTTTCCAACTAAATCCTTTGTGTAAAATCAAGAAAAACTTTCCCACAAAAATAAATAAAAAATAAAGTAAAGAGAAAAATGATTCAAAAGAACGGTAAACGCAAGAACTCAGTGGTGTTCAACATTGATCTACCAAATGAATTTGGCGACACCGAGAAATATTTCTTTAGGTAAATGAACGACCAACGACGCGACAAGAGTAATCCTTTTGATTTAATTTTGTTGTTTTTAATTTTAAGGAGCAAGGACACGTAGTTAGTCCCATGTACAATACGAATGGTTGTGATTTGCGACCAGCGCGGTCAGTTTTTGGGGTCAGATCCAGATGATATGAGGGTACTCGTATTGAGTATCCTTACTATGTTTACTATTAAAGTGTTTCACTGTCGCGTGTTTATATATTATAAAGATTTTCTTTTTTTTCATTTTTTATAGCCTCTATAGTGCAATAAATGTTATTCGCATAACTCCTATTTCATGTGGTGCGGAAAAAACGATTGAAAAGTTTTAACCATGACTTCGTTTCGGCAACTCAAACACGGCTATTTTCGTGGTGCTTTTGAAATATTTTAAGATCCGCGAAATGTGGAAAATATTGAGTTTAAATAATTTCTTTGTGTTTTTTGTTCGATGCGAGCATGTTGAATTTTTGTTTGTTTTGGAAATTAATTGGACGCAGTTTATGTTGAGATTTCCGTCGATGAGCACGTGTTTTTATATGTATTATTTTTCTTTTATAACTGCTTATAATTCGAATTTTATCGTGTCTTTAATGTGATTTTGTAATAAACTTCAATTTAAATAAATGCAGTATACTCTGTGATATCAAGGTCTGTATCTATCAATCTATCTTAATCACTTTATTTGAATAAAATATTCAATATTCTGTCTGAGAGGATATTTTTATTGACCCACTACTTAGATGAACTGGTTGATGATAGTGTCCATTACTTAAAAAGTTATTGAAATGTATAAATTATTAACCACAACTATTCTACATGTCGCTTGTTTTTAGGTCACCTCATTATTGAATAATTTATTTTTTTTTTTTTAAATTGATTATTGATCTAATTATACTACGTGACAAGTTAAAATTTATTTTTGTGTAACATTAGTAAAGTAAGGTATTCCTTTATGAATTGGGAATTCTATTTTAGATATAGCAATGATTATCTTGTTACACGTACCATTTCCGTGTTATGGATACGAAAATTAATATCAAAATACATACAAAATTAGAAGTGACAAAAACGTTTATTGACATTGAAACTTTAAAATTTCTTATTTATTATAAAACATGTATTCTATGATTCAGCTTGATCGTTTGTGAATTGTTGAATCTTCTCGCATTAAAGATCAGCAGTAATCCTATAACATGGCTGCATAACACCGACCTCAATAACGTTTTCGATCTTATTTATGACCGCTTGAAAGGGTTCTCCTTGTTCGCTACTCACCACTCCAAGGTTTTTTAGAAACAAATCTAAATGTGAATTCAAGAAATATATTTTCAATGACATTCTGCAACCTAAATCCTTATAAGTCTTTAACAACTTTGCGACTAACATTTCGCTATTGTCGGCTCGATGTTTTTCTAAAATTCCGTTTATTGCAGCTTTCAATGATGTTCAAGCTGCTAGTTCCTTTGTATTTAGTTTAAAGTCAAAATTGACATTGTCCATAAGTTTTCGTATTTGCAGTCCAACAAATATACCTTCCTTAAGTTTGGCTTCACCTAATTTAGGGAATACAAATTTTAAATATTACGAAATTCTTCATTATACCCAGCTTTATGTGTTAAAGTAGAAGAAGAACATTTTGTGACTCAATCAGAGTTGAATATTTGGCATTGTCCAGCAGCAAATTCCGATCTCATCTTCCAATCTTTAACCAAGTGGTGTTTCTCTGTAGCTCGACTATCCTACATACACAAAAAGGAACAAAACGTACGAGTAAAGTCATTCTATCTTTTTTAATCAGCACAAATTGTTCAACTTGAGTCTCTATACTTTATTTTGTCTAATATAAATTGCATAGTATCGTATGTTGCTTTTAAAGTGATTTAATATGCTACCAATATTTACTAGAACTGTTTTAAACTCGCTTAAAATCCATCAATAAAGAGACGCCATTCCTTTGTTTTGTAAGTGATCCATAATTCATTCATTAATCCTTTAGTGTCGTTAGAGTAGCATATAAATTCGTTCTCTGAAAAAAGTAGCTAAATGTTTGTGCCTTTTCCTTGGTAAAGTTATCTTAGTTTCTGGTGATAACAGTTTCCATTCTTGTAATCTAGAACCAAGAATTACATACAGTCTGATGAATAAATTTAACGGAACAAATCATTCAACTCTTGCTGCTTAATCATGTGTGGCTCTTTCTAGGAGGTACATATTCGGATACCTCTTTCTCTAAGGCATAGTTTTCTTCACGGTCATCCTCATCACTTGACTTTGCACATGATTCTTGTGTTCTTGGCGTGGGCTCAGGAAATTTTTCACTATGAGGTATTGGCATGGCACATAGAAACTAATTTAGGGTATTCTATTTTGTTTTATTTTTTTTTAAAACCCTCCAACTTTAATTAAATAAAAATAACAGTTATCATAATAATTCACTTGTTCACACCAATTCACAAGAATAGCAATGACATCGACTACTTTTTCCCATTTGGTATACCATAACATAAACCGAGATACAAAACAATTTTGGAATCCATTCTTTATCTTGATTTATAGAACGATTAAAATAAAGTTGATAAGCCTGCTTCACATTTTACTTACAACCCTTCCTTGGGCCTTTACAATATATTGGCCACACACATAAAAAACTTTTTGGGGCAATTTTTACAAGTTCGAAGACAGTTTTTTCCATATTTAGTTTATAGATTGTAGTGCACTGTACTTTCACTTAAAACTATCCTAACACAACTTAAATCGCTTTTTTAAATTAACACATGAAGGTAGCTTTCATAAATGCGCCAATAACACGAGAAGTTGATGTGATGGGACAGGTTTGCTTTCCACTATTATTTTGAGTAACTGTAAATAAAAAGTTATATATATTATCACTCATGTTACATTGTTTCGCTGAGTTATTTTTACATCGCCTAAAATTTAAACTTCTATTACTTTTCGTACTATATTTTCTTTACTTCTATAAATGTGCCAGCTGATGCATTAAGCTAGGTGTTTTTCAACTATTGCTTATTAAGGCGTACCTTAAGGCCGGATGATCGACTGTAGTGCAAAGCCAAAGTTTAAGCTTCGGCGGTATTTTTTGTAATATTTTTAAGACTTGGTGCCTGTTTACGAATTTGGGGAAATATCTTCTAAGTATCGTTACAAAGCCTTTACGACCATTGAACGCGCTGTAGCTATCACTTCCTTTGGCTCTTTTTTGCACACTTTAAATTTTATCTGGAGACGCGCTTTATCGATTTCGCAGTCTTCGTAATACTTAATCCAAGTATATCTGGATTAATTAGACTATGACTTTTATTCTTATATAATTACTGGTAAGCAAATTTAAGTGGATTAAAAAACCGAATTGCTTTTTCTTGTTCTCTATTCGTCTCTTCAGGCTCAAACTTCTTGACACGTCTTTGAAGTTATGCCACATATAGTGTAAAAGTATGGTATAAATCCATATATATAAATACGGACCTATATTGCAGTCGCTAATAAGATTTTCTATGCACGATTGCTTAGGAGGTTTCTTTGCTTCTTTTGAACGTTGCGAATCATATTCAGGGAAAGTATTTAAGTGCAACATATAGTGTTCCATTCCTAACCAGATGGTCATCTGATTACATAATGCAATCCATTTTCGTCTGGTTAAAATTTCTCTGGCAATAATTGAAGACAGTTACTTTTTTTCCGAACAGTCTTAGTACTGATATGGAGTCTATACGTATTTTCTCTGGGTATTTTGATACAAGTGCTATCATGACATCTATGATAACATGCAGAAACCTATTGTGGTATCCGAATTCCATTTAAGTATTGTCTCTACACATGTTTCAGACGTTCAAAGTCAGCTTCTAAGGAATCGATTTATCAACTTGTTGACGATATGTAGTATTTCTTGATTGGCATTGAGACGAGATTCTTCAGAACTTGTAGCAAATTATGTGCCCAAACTTGTCTCGGCTTGCTTCGTTTTATCTATCCCACAATCGCTATTGCAATAACACCGCCACAGCGTCGATCATTACCAGAAATGATTTTCTTCGTAATGTGTTTTATAAAAATATGAACTTTTGGAAATTGCTGTGGAACTGAATCATGCGGTATCATTACTATTAGGCTTGATGACTTATTAGGCTTGTGGTCAGCGCTTAGAGTCCAAATCTGAACTTTATCTTCCTCTATTGCCAAACTTTACTATACACTTTTACTATACACCTTCTAATAAATATATTTGTAGATATTTCTTCCAGATATCTCTATTCTACTACCTTTATTCGGGACACCTTCACCATCCAGAATTATCTATCCAGGGCTTTTAATTTGGCAGACAGCTACTTGAATTAGCGATGATTTGATGTCCGCCCTGGAGATTTAGTCTTGCTTTAGGTCTTGATCGTGAGGACTGAAGTTTTTCTCGCATTTTCTTGCTTATCAACTAGTCAGCGCCGAAATACTTGCAGAACCTGGTTCTGTTGGATTGTAGAGCATCGACTTGTTCTGTTGAGGCCGCTCTAGTTTGGACCACATCAATTAATTCGAGTGTGTATTGATATTTTTTGCATTTGAAGGATCTACTTATTTTTCTTGGCTGAAACTTGAAGATCGGGTACTTAATGCCTTTGACCCTTTATGGAACATAGGAAGTCAAAAATGGCTGTACTCCATCTTATTCGGTATTCTACAACGCGCTTCAACATTACAAGCATCCTCCGTTCCTCTTCAACTCTTCTAATCCACATCTGCTTAGGGCATAGATATCTACAAAGGTCTGCAGTTTTCCAGTTTTCGCCTGGTTGTAACACATGGGCTGAAAAGTCAGTGCGGTTTTATAGTAAAATACCAAATTTTTGCAAAATTTACTACAAAATACCAATTTTGTAGTACGATTTCGGTTTAGCTTCAAAATAGGCTTCTGTTTCGGCGATTACTTCCTCATCGGTCTTCAATCTCTTTCCGGCGAGCATTTTTGAGGTCTGCGAACAGGAAATAGTCGCTGGGGGCCAAATCTGGAGAATACGGTGGGTGGAGAAGCAATTCATAGCCGAATTCATTCAATTTTTCCATCGTTTTCATCGACTTGTGACACGGTGCATTGTCTTGATGAAACAGCACTTTCTTTTTTTTTTCAAATGCGGCCGTTTTTCTGCGATTTCGTCCTTCAAACGCTCCAACAACGCAATGTTATAGTCGCTGTTGATAGTCTGCCCCTTTTGGAGGTGGTAGATGAAAATTATTCCATGTGCATCCCAAAATACGGTCGTTTTGGACGAGGTTCGTCGCCTGATCGCCACTCAGCTGACTACCGAATTGACTCTAGTGTGAAGTGATGGAGCCAAGTTTCATCCATTGTCACATACCGACGCAAAAATTCGGCTTTATTGCGGTTGAACAGCCTTAAACACTCCTCTGAATAATCAACACGTTGCTGTTTTTGGTCGACTGTGAGCAAACGCGGCACCCACTTTGAACAGAGCTTTCGCATGTCCAAATATTCGTGTATGATATATTACTTTACGGTCATTCGTAATCATTTTGTAGACTTTTTTGATATTTTCATCTGCAACAGCCTCTTTTGGACGTCCACTGCGTGCATCATCTTCGGTGCTTGTATGACTACATGATTTTTAAATTTTTCAATCCACTTGTGAATGGTTCGTTCGGCTGGTGCAAAGTCCGGGTAATACTTATCAAACCATTTCTTTGCATCGGCTGCATTTTTTCCCATCAAAAAGCGATGATAAATCACCACACGAAATTGCTTTGAATCCATTTTTTTTTTTTTCACAATAACAAAAGTTGCTTCACTCACAACGCTATATCTCGAGAACTAATCGTCCGACAGCTGTCAAATTTATACACGTATCTTTTGAAGGTTGGTACTACTGAAAATGAATTTAATTCAAGTGGTGCCTTCTCTAAGAAACGGCACTGACTTTTCAGCCCATGCATTATTAAAGTACTGACTTAACGTTGAAACGAAATATTCACTGCTTTCAAAATTGATTTAGCGGTAAAGGGACTTTGTCTACCTTGGCTCTGTTATAGATTCTACCAAGAACACCTCAGCAGAAATAAAAATCAGAATCACTCTTGCCAATCGCTGTTTCTTTGGGCTAAGAAGACAATTGAGTAGTTAGGCCCTATCCCGAACAACCGAGAAGACTCTATATAGTTAGTTGCACACTTTATTGATCAAAACATAATTTTACATGTACAATTGGAAAATCTACGTTTAATCTGATTTGGCCATAGGCCGTCTACCAAATTGACAATTTATAAGTTTAACCACTTAACAATTTGTTATTAATTAAAAGTCCCCATCGATTACCCGCTCTCTGCAATCCAATGCAGTTAACGTGTATTTACATAATATTACCCAACCTAATTTTCAATTCAAAATGTCCAGAACTTCATTCATTTCCATCAAGGCATCATTCATATCTCATTTAGCATCGGACATCTGACAATGAAATGGTATATATCTTCTCTTTCCTGTCGGTTACAAAGGTCACATAGAATTGGCAGATCCGGTCAATGTGGAATATAATTTGGATTGTACTTCAGTACTTGTTTAGGAAGTCTTGCTTCATTCTTTTACATTACTTTTGCGACATATTCAAAGTGCATTTTGATGGAGTCTAGAACAATGGTGGTACTGTTGTTTGTAAATGTAGAATATAGTTAGGCGTTCAGGCCGGCAACTGAAAAACCCGTTTAAAAAGTACCTCAGAAATTATTCCACTTCTTCAAATATTTTCATTTGTATTTATTTCATATTGAATATTCATATTTGTTTCACTCCCATTTGCGTTGTGAATTCCTCTGATACAAACTCACCATCTACATTGTTTTCATACATAGCCTTTAATATATAATATAATTTTGCCTGAGATTCCTAACTTGTACAGCTTGTAAAAAAGAGCTTCACGTGCGATCGAATCAAAAGCAGCACGGAAGTCAACGAAAAATGCAAAGTTTTTATTTTTTTTTAAATTATCGGCGAGGCGTTAAGTAGGTTATAAAAGTAGACTCGAATTTCAAATGCTTGCAATGCTGACAAAATTGAATTTCTTCTTCTATTGATGATTTCGGCTACTTTTCAGAATTCCGCTGACGACCTTGATGAGTTCAAAACAGCTATATTTTGTTGCTCCAGCTGTTTCCTTTTATACCAACAGAGTTGTTTTAAATTTTTATTTGCTGCTGCATACAAATTCTTAAAGAAAGTTGTGTTATGTTTTCTTAGAAACTTTAGAAGCCCAAAAGATTTGTTCTTGGCGCTTCAGCACTCAGCATCAAGCCACACTTGCTCGTATTCAGTTGCGTTTTACCTTGTTACTTACTGGAACAGCTTCAATTTAAATTTGAGTAAGATTCTTAATGCGTAAAGGATTATTCTCTGATCTCCGTTTTGTAAGTCCCTTGTTTAAATTATTTTGGAAAACTTGTGGTATATGCATAGACTCCTCAAGCAGAGGGTCGCGGGTTCGAATCCCGTGCCAGGCAATTCTGTGAAAAAGTCTTTTCAAAGAATTTGTATGTTGTTATATGAAAATCCCGTCGGCGTCAACTCTGACATGAAGGCATAACACTGATGTTGGAGTGGTTGCTGGCTGGGCTAAATGTAACGAACTAACAACTAGCACGTACTTAAGACCCACTGGTTGAGGAGGATGTACTAGTTTTTCCCGTCCAGTTTGACAACCACCTCTGGGAAAAATATCAAAACCTAATACTCCTGAGTTTCAAACTACTACACCACCCGCCCGAGCCCTGAAGAAAAAGCCAGTTAAAGGGTATTCATATCCTCTTGGTGCGCGCGCGTTATTTTAAAAAAAAAGCCAGTTTTGGCAACAAACCAAGTTGTTTGGCGTTGATCTTATACTCTGTACCCAAAATTATAGAAGAGATTTTCAAAGGCATGTTCAGAAAAAAGCTTTGTAGTTATGATTAAGTTTTCAGTTGTGTTGTAACGGAACTCCGCATCCGCCTCCGTATCCGCCTCCGTAAAATTTTTGCGGATTTATAACGGAGGTTTTTTTACATAGAAAATATGACAAGAATCAACTTGCCAAATCGCTCGATCGTGCGTAGTTGTAATTGAAGGTAGAAATACACTACTGTGCAATGTTGTGTCGTGGCGCATTGTGCAAACTAATGTATAGTGTCGTGACGCATCAGAACTCTTCACGAGCTTTTTGAAGTGTGTGTTTCTACCTTGAGCTGTGATTCTTTTGAACTTGACAGCTTTTATTTTAAATAAAAGGCAAACCATTTGAGATATTTCAAAAACTTTATGATTGGCTGGAAGTACAATCAAAACATTTATGAATGGAACTCGACTTCGTTCATATGGCTATCGCGGGCACGTTTGCAGCGGTCGATTCATTGGACCCAATTCTCAACGACTCGGCCACACATTTCGGCCGAAACGGCCGCTATTTCGCGTTCAATGTTGGTTCTGAGCTCTTCCAACGTCGTCGGCGTGTTGGCATAAGCCAATGACTTAACGTAGCCCTACCGAAAATAGACAAGCGGCGTTAAATCACACGAACGAGGCGGCCAATCAACTGGCCTATGTCTTAAGATAACACGCTTACTCTTACACTTACTCTTCAATAAATCGATTGTAGCATGTGCTGTGTGGCTTGTGGCACCTTCCTGTTGAAACCACATGTCGTCCAAGTCCATCTTCCAATTCGGGCCAAAAATAATCGGTGATCATGACGCGATAGCGCTGACCATTCACAGTAACGTGACGATCGTTATCGTCGACGAAAAAATATGGCCCAATAACGCCGCCGGCATGCAAACCGCACCAAACAGTTATTTTTTGTGGATGACGTGGTGATTCATGAAGTACATTTGGGTTTTCACCCGACCAATAACGCACATTTTGCTTATTGACGAACCCATTGGCCAAAAATGAGCTTCGTCACTGAAGATGATTTTGCGACTCCGAATATCTGTAGCAAATTTTTATAATTTGCAGACATTGCTCGTTAGTGTACTTTACCGTGATGAAAATTTTGAGTTTACTGAATAAATTGTCAGTGACAGTTTGATGATTAGTGAAAGAGTGCGTTCACAAATTAAATTCAAAGTTGCCAAGTCCCTATTGGAAAACCCTATAATTATTATTTTTTAAGTCGTGTGATGAAGCCGAAAACGAGTGAGGTATGGCAGTTTTTTTAGAAATAGATGAAAATTTCGCAAAATGTAAAATTTGCGGAAAAATTTTTCAAGAAAAGGCAGAACTACAACATCACTGAAAGGGCATTGAAAATCCATGCATAAAGAAAAATTTTAAGAACTTTGTATGCTAGAAGAACAACGAGAAAAGGACAAATTAAAACAGACAACGTCCGTCACACCATTACAGCAAACAAAAAGGCAGCTCTCCATAGAAGAATCCTCAAAAAAAAAAAAATCAAATGTGGGATACATCACATCCTAGAGCAAAGAAAATTGACGATGTGATCGGAGAAATGATTGCTCTACAAAATCTTCCATTCCATTTTGTTGAAGGCATAGGTTTTCGCCGGGTTATGCAAACGGCTTTGTCAAATTAACAATTAAGAGGGCATCAGTTTTTTACTGACCACATATGTGATGAAATATATACTAAAATAGCAATTAAAATTGGACAAAGGCTCAAAAACTTTCTAAAACTGTCCTTCACCACGGATATTTAGTCAGAGCCAAGTCAGAGCCTGACCGCACATGATATTACTGGAGATTTTACCCGTATGCAAATTGTTTTAAAATGTTGCTCACTCCATGGCCGACATACCGGTGATATAATATGTAACAATTTCAAAATGATGCTGCAAAATTAAAGCATTCAGAATGAGCAGTTGCACTGTTTTATTAGAGATGGTGGATCAAATATGATAAAAGCAATGCATTTGGCTGATATATCTGACGTAAGTTGCACAATTCATCAACTGCAACTGTGTGTCCGCTCTGCACTTCAAGCCCCTGAAGTAAAGGACTTAGTCGCTAAATGCAGGAAGATTACAGGACATTTTAATCATTCACAAATAGCTCAAGATGAGCTCACTAAAATTCAAACAGAGCAACTTAATCAACCTGCCCTTCGCGTGGTTCAGGACTGTGTTACCAGGTGATTTAATAAAATATATTGTACATCGTTATGTTTTTCATAAAACAAAATACACGAGAATAAAAGCGATTTATTTTCTAGTGATTTTAATAAAACGCCATTTTTCTTATTTCATTTCAATAACAAAAAAATGTGCAAAAAAAGATATATTAAATATTATTTAATTTTTAAAAAAATGTGAAACGAACTCTGTCTATATCATAAATGTCTATTATTTAATGCTATTTATTTTAGATGGAACAGCACATTCCATATGATCGAACGGCTGTTGAAGATCATATGGATCTGCTGGCCTATATGCCAGCAAACATAGTATTCCACAAATCTCTCCAGAAGACTGGTTGTATCTTAATAAATTAGTGGCTATACTCACTCCCCTTGAAGAAATGACGAGAAATCTGAGCGATACAAAAACGAAAAGAAAAAATCAGACACCAATCAAAATTTCCACAATATCATTCAAAAACTAATTGAAGACATCAATTCCAGATTTTCTGATCTTCCAAGCATTACACTGTATTCTCTTGCTACATATTTGGACCCAAGGTACAAATTAAAGTTTTTTAATGAGATAATTAAGGAACAAGTTCAGTCCGAACTAATACGCTTGCTAACCCTATATAACGCGAATGTTTCAAGTTAAATTGGTGATGACAAATCTTCTACTGCTTCCGTTGCCAAGAAAGCTAGAGTAGAATCAGATCCAATGAATGTTGAACTAAGCACAAGTTTTCAGACATTACCACCAACACAAAGTGTGCATTCCAACCTGGCTGACATGTTGAAAAATAGCAGTGACGACGAAGAGGAAACGGAAAATGACAGCACGGTTACCAACAACAACCTCATGATATGAAAATCGCTTATTATTGAATATAATAAAGAAAAACGACTCCAACTAAACGAAGATCCTTTATTGTGGTGGAAATATAACACTAAATATAAAGTTTTTGCTCCCATAGTTCGCATATACTTATCAGCACCGGCAAGTTCAGTGCCAAGTGAATAATTATTTAGCACAGCCAGTTTAATATATGAACCGCTAAGAAATCTACTAGAGGGGGACAAAGCTGCAAAGCCATTGTTTATTAAATACAATTTGCCTCTACTAAATTTCCTTTATTAGTAGTTTGTATTAGATATTGTACTATGTATGTACGTACATACGTATCTGGAATAAACATTATTATATTATAAAGTAATAGAATACTTTATTAAATCATGAAATTATATTTTTTCTCTTCAAACTTCAACTCCGCCTCAGCCTCCGATAACCTCCCCATCCGCGGAGGTTAACAACTTCTCCTCCGGATCCGCCTCCGCCTCCGCTAAGAAGACCTCCGTTACAACTCTGGATTTCAGAATTGTGTTCCACTTTCCAGACACGAAACAATAGTCTATGGCTGAGCACGCCGTACCACGTACAAACGTATACTTGCCTCTTAGGTCCCCTTGGCAGCTTCCATTTAGAACTCTTGCATCCAACGAATCGGCCACTTCCAATATCTTTGCGCCTTTCGCATCACATACTTCGTCCTTTGACATGCGAATTGGGTTTATAACAGCAGGTGCATATCCACTTACAAAATTATTCTGCGACAATCCCATCCTTGCGTTAAAATCGCCAACAAGCATTACATCCATTGACTCCAAATCTTGCAGTGTATCATATAGTCGGTCATAATCTCTCATCTAGTTTGAACAATTAAGGTATTATTAATTGTTATATTAATTATTGTAACCATATAATATAAAAAGCTTTGATTTGTATTCCTAGAATATCCATTTCCTCAACCCGCTCAAAATTTGGAGCACCGTTATGATCCTTACGATAACCGAACAATTCACCTCCGCTTCCTCTTCCATAAACATTTGATTTAACTGCTGAATTTCATGTTAATTCATAATTCTTAAACATTCCATTAAATTTCTTCTTCTAAAAAATGCGTTTCAAAGAGTAAAAACATATCAAAACATTTTACATAATTAAAAAATCCATTAAAATAAATTTATTTTTAAACCCTGCTACATTGTATCCTAGTATTCTTATATATATTTGTTTTATTTGTTTCTGGTAGACTCTATATAAGACCTTGATCATCCCGGTTTAACTCTATGGCGGTGAAGCATGGACAGTATCGAAAGCGGATGAGAAAAAAATGTTTCACTCCCATTTTCGTTGATAGACTTTGAATAAGAGGATCAAACAGCGGACTATATGAGCTGTACAACATTGGCTTAGTCAGGAAACTGTTCTTTTCTGAGAGTAGCAATACTCCGCCTACGGATTTTTAAATTCGTTTTCCAATCCACAATCATCATAAGCATGTCAGCATATGATTATCGAATGCGGTCGGCCCAAATTTTCTTGGCTTTCTTCAGCTATACTTTTGCCACCTTATTATTATTGATTGGGGTTTGGTTTGACTGTTGATGTACTCTGCTTGCCCGTTAGTTTAGGCAGATATCTGCATTTAACGCTCCTTGTTTTCTTTCGTTCATTTTACCCACTACATTTCGTTTGGTTTGGTCTGGATTTTATCCATTTGTTATTGGTATTGTATATTGCTGGTTTTATTTTCTTGGTTTACGGCTAAGATTTTTTTTATATATTAACGGAATTTAGTCGATCGGACAAAGTCGATGATTCTATCAGGAACGAAGATGTACGAGTACGAGTGTCGTCGGCACATTGCTCTAAAATTGTTTTTTGTATTCGCAGTGCTAGAAAATCCAAAGCGAAAGAGTTAATTCTGGTGTTGATTAATCCTGTACAGAATTACTTTTATTACTTTCCTACATTTCTTTGAGTTTACACAAAAGCTTCATTTTTAGTTAGAAAAAATTTTCCAATTTTCAAATAATTTTAAAATGCAGTATACTATAATAACTTAGTGACAGTGACGGTGACGGTAACTCCTTTCTTTTAAAAATCACTCAAGTTGAATTGCCGGATTAAGAAAAACTGCCAGCCTTTATTCGATTACCCAGTTACTGAAAATTAATCGTTTTCGTTCCTTTAAAATAGAAAATCTTGGAAAACGATAAAGAAAGCAAGGACATATATTTTTATTCTTCTAATCCTGTGGTTAAATTAGCTGTGCACGTTCATTTTATTCTCTTAACATAGTACATATTACGTTATGCCATCACTCTTTGATAATTGTATCGCAGTCCATGAAATATCTCTCTGAACTTAGTCGGATGCTTGCTCCAGGTCGGTGAAGATACACGTATTGGATGGATCTGTTGCGTTGGCGATGTCGCGATATTTATTCATCATTCGCAGCATCTTACAATATAATATGCACTGCTAAATACTCATTGTATATGGTATGTGAGACATTTTATATAGGGTGGTCGGGTTTGGGAAACAGATATTTTAAGATCTGATTCATTCATTCATGTTATGAAAAAAAAAAAAATGGTCTATGACTAGAGGTCTATCATTAACATCCACTGAGTTACAAGCTGTTTAAAAAAGTTCCTTTATAGTAGAAGGTACCAAAAATTAGTTAGTTGTAACTTCTAGTGTACTAAACCAAGAGCAACCAGGCTGGGCTCAATTAATAGCCAATTGACTCATGGTAATTTCATAAAATTTTGTAATTTTTTTCAATAAATTTTTGGAAATATCGCATTCGCTTTTATTACTGTATTTTGGTGCGCCATATAGACACTTATTTTCTTAAAAATTAATATTTTCTGATGGTTCCCTTCTACTTGATGACACAGGTCCCGTGACTGGTTCTGGCGATATCCTTCAAAATTCGGTTTCATTTCTACATCGACTGGTAAGAGTACTGGCAAGATTTTTATTACGCTGATCTAAAGTTTGCATTTGAAGGCATGTCCCCAAGAGCAGTGTACTATGAGCACGAGCTCTTTCACCTCCTTTTGCTTCTATTTTCTTCTGCTCACAAGTTCAATTCATGAGTACTTTGTAGATTTCTCTATATCTATATAGACAGACTGTCTTTCTACCCTTAGACGCCCTTCTTAGGGCGGAATTTTTCCACTACATTTCCTCTAAGCTATTTCAAATATCTCGCGTATTAAACTCTTCCACTTAGTTGTTTGGCATTTCGAAGCCATTGTCCGATATTTGATAATCCAGAACTGGCATTAAGTGACTTCTTCAATTCATATTGTAATTTTTTTAAAATCCGAAGTCACGGCTGTCTTTCATTCATGAATCAAATTACTTCTATTTAAAAGATCTTATTCTCGCTGTTGCCGTCTATTTGATCGGTTTGGTCGAGCCAGCCACCTCCAAAAGATTTTTTAACTTTTCCCAAAACCCCAAAGTTAATATTTGGTTAATATTGGAAGGATTTTCCTTTCAAAAAATCGTTAAGGCTTACGTCATTGTGATTCTTTTGTTTTAATGACTGCAACTTCTTCTGAGCCAAATGAAAGGAATAGTTTGTCGACTAGCTTTCCGTTTTCCTTGATTCTACTATTTATCAGCTAAATGTTATAATCTAATTGACCAAAAACCACCATTATTTCTGGGAATCGACATTTTCTTAAAAATATGTTTATTGTTTGGACTATTAAATTTTTTGGGGCTAAAAGTTACCGAACGATTTTCCAATTGATGCAACACTTTATTCTTCAAAGTTCTTACAACTTTGTATTTACCTAATACTATCCATCGGTAGACGCGTGGTAAATTCAGTTTTGTATCTACCGTGGCAGATGGCTATAGCCAACAAAAGTAGTCGGATGCAACTAATGTCTTGAAGCATGTGCTTTCCGTCTCTCGTACAGAAAGCGTTTCCCACATTTATTTGAATAACTTAAATCTCTAGAGGTACTCCAGACAGTCTCCATATCCCACCCACATGAATTTTTAAAAGCCTTCTTAGACTATACTTCGATAATGATCTTTGGAGATGTGACATTGAAAATCTGCTCATAAAGAAACATTCATAAACTTCTTAAAATGAATGACCTCTTTATGCCTGAGGAACTAATATTCAAATTTAACCACTAGAAGGTGTGTCGCAGAAATCGTTGATTTAGTTTGCATCCAGCCATAACATTGCAATAATGTCTACGCCTAGTTCGTGTAACCTGGAGGTAATTGGTATTCCCAAGTCCTTATAATAATTGTTGCGGCATCGACCGTGATTACCCGACGCACCATCAAAACAATCAAATTAAATGCATCACACCGTCGTGGGTAATTGCACGCCTAAAGGTCAGCTGGAATGTAGCCATAGCTGCATCTACTCCAGCATAAGCCTCCGCAATAATTTTAGTTTATTTGCATATGCCAGGATCGAACTTCCTTCGTGTTTCAGCGATAATTATCTAGACAGCCTAAGAATGGATTACTTTCCCTCCAAGTCGACGATATTGCACCTGAGAAAGTCCCCTTGGGTCTGGTTTCAGATATTTTTCGAAAAAAATTCACCAACAACAATTTTGTGTGTTTTGACCTTAATTTCGCGTTCGGCTTGAATCTATGAGTATCATTGAGAATTCCAAATTATTGGTCGAAAAATTTATGTCCACTCAAGTCACGATATGCTGAGTATTTTCTTTCTTCTCGACATATGTCATGTCGATCGTCATGCAAGGATATCCTCTTAATCGGTTTCGTTTAAGAAATTCCTTCTTTAATCTTTTTGCAACTGAAAATTGGGAAAGTCAAGCCAATACGAGGACAGCTAAAGGTGGTTGTGAAGGTGGCGCTTGGCACAAACTAATTTGCACATTCGTATGTGAACCTTGCTGTTATTTCGCCTCGACTTTTGCTAGCAAATCAAAAATGCAAACCTAAAGGACTTACAATTAGCAAAACATTTGTGATGGTTGAGACACGAGCAATAGTTGTGGCACGAGGCTCCTTGCCAATAAACGAAATGGAAATGCATGGCATTATTATCGACACAATGTCCGTTTACCGTCAGTAATTTCGCATACACGAGTATGAAGTTGATGGTTTGTGTTGGTTTCGATGTCGTTTTTTTTTTGTTGTGTGTTTTGGCAAGCATATGTAAAATCTTCAAGGTGAATTGAGTCATAAAAAGGACGATAACGAGGACAATAAGCGGATTGATTCGTAAAATGAATATACATGACGATGCGGACTTAACCGCTGACCCTTCTTATTAACGTTCAAGGAAAGATAGTAGCTGTTGTATGATATTTATATATAATACACATATGTGGCAAATGGCATACACATTCCAATCACTAAGTAGACACTTCATTGGTTAAGGGAATTAAGAATTATTCCAAAGAATAAGCAGTTGAAACTTGCATGTGAACTTTGTCCAATCGATTTAAACTGAATCCTTAGTCGTAATTTTATAGAAATCTAAAAAGGCACAAAACATTATCTGCTAAAATAATAATTATTATCGCACGAAATATAAAAAGGCCAAACAAGAGGAGTTGATTTCTAAACTAACTTCAAGCGACGATCATGTTTTAAGCTACCTATTTGCTAACTTAGAATACTCCTACTACTAGTGCGGTTTTTGGCTAACTGCTCGCAGATGTGTATTCTGAATTGGTTTAAATCATTTTCCAATTGTGCGTGCAATCTAAAATACGGTCAATGTATGCAAGTATGTAGTTGCACAAACTTTAAAATTTTGCTTCTGATGTTTACTTGCATGACATAATTTGTTCAACGCTATGATGCTAAAAAGGTTTCATTACATTTTGATATTAAAAGTATCGATGAAATAGTTTCCAATTTATATGGATCAATGAGTTTTCTCATTCTGCACAATCCGACGAGTTTGGCAAGAGCGCCAAAACTAGATCTTTTTTTTTCCGTTGTTAGGTAAAAACCGTCATAGACACCTATAAAACGCGCTCATAAGCGCACCATCGCATCACCATTGCAGACACATAAGCAAAAACACCTGCTGCCTACCACAGTAGCATAGCAGCGACCATCATAAGCACGGGCTCATGTTAGTGTGAGATTTCTACTCACTAAAAAACTTTCCATTTTCTTCCAGACTACGACTAACAAGTTAGTTCTATCTTTTATAAAATGTTCACGTCTTTTTAGATGGAAGGCGTTTGTCCTTACGGCGCTAGGTCGAACGGTCTTATTCTACGTAGTCGTCGCACAAGGTTGGCCTCGTCCAATGTCCGAAATATTTCTGGGTTGTAGTGATACACGACAGTCTTTTAGTCTTCTTTATTTTTTTTTTTTACAAAAAAATTACAGCTTGTTATCGCACAATTTACAGAGATCTTAGTACAGAGATATTTTTACAATAGTATATCTTTCTACCGAACAATTGTGTACAAATTTATGAAAAACAAAAAATGTACAAATATGATATTCTTGGGGAAAAACGATTAAAAACCAAAATTTTGATACAATAATTAACAGTAAAACAAAAAAAAAAAAAAAAAACAAAACAAAATTAAATAAAGAATTTGAAACAGAAAACCGCTTAACAAATTTGCAAAAAATATATATATATACATATGTATGTATACAATTATGTATATCTATACAAGTGAATAAATAAATAAATAAACAAAAATTAATGTATAAATAAATAAATAAATATATATAAATGTATATATTAAATAAATAAATAAATAAATAAATGTATGTATATATAATAAATAAATAAATAAATAGGTAAATAAATGAGAATAAGCATCACACACTTTAATCTATATATAATTGATTAATGAGAGGATTCTCAGGAATGTCGCATCTGATCCTAAATCATTCGTTAAGTTTATGCATTCTATTGGAGATCAATTCAACATTAGCTATTCGATGAAGGTCTGATGTATAATGATGCCAGGGTGGGTTTAACATCATTTTTAAAATTTTGTTCTGAGTTATTTGTAATTTTTTTTTATGCCACGTTGCAGATTACCCCAGACCTGGCACCCGTACTAAAGAATTGCCTGGAAAACAGTTTTGTATATTATTAATTTATTTTCATTCGAAAGCAATGATCTTCTGTTGATAAATGTGTACAACAATTCAATGGCAATATTTATTTTTTTAATTGTTTTAATGTTATGCTCTTGAAAAGTCAGTTTCTTGTCAATATAAATGCCCAGATATTTTACAGATGGTTCCCACGTTATGGGGTGCCCGCCAATAGTTAACTGGTTAGTCGGAAGAAAAAAAAGTTTTCTTTTTCTGTTAAAAGAGGTTGCTTGAATTTTTTCCGTGTTAAGTTTAATTATCCACTTAGTGTAGTAATCTTGTAATATTTAAGCCGCATTTCTAAGATTCGTCTCAATACTGAGACTTCATGTGACGAAAATATTGCCATATCATCAGCGTATATTGCTGCATTGCATGCAGATTGAATGGGAAATCTGCAGTGTATAAATTGTATAGCACTCTTCCAAGAACAGAGCCTTGGGGTACACCAGCGGAAAAGTTTATAGGTCGGACACACCACAATTAACATGCACCTTAAAACACCTATTCGACATGAAACTTTGAACGATTTTAGACAGGAAAGGAGGAAAGTTTAAGTTTATCATTTTGTACAATATATGAGACCTCTGTGCCACACAGAATCAAATGCTTTCTCAATATCTAGTATGATTATACCTGTGGATCTACCTATTTCACGGCTTCTTTTAATGACATTGCATATCCTGATAATTTGATGCGAAGTTCCGTGGTTTCGTCTGAATCCAAACTGTTCTTCCGGATATATGTATTGATCATCAATTATTTTAATAATTTTCTTCTTTATAATTTTTTCATAGATTTTACGTACAGCGCTTAGTAAACTTATTGGCCTATAGCTTTCTGTTCTGTCTAAAGGTTTGCCTGCTTTTGGTATTGGAATTACATTCGCATGCTTCCATGTATCTGGAAAGTACTGCATTTTAAGGCAAGAATTGACTATAAATGTGAGACATTTTATTCCATAATTAGAAAAATTTTTAAGGTAAATACTTTTTATTTGGTCCACTCCACTCGATTTCTTTGTAAGAAGATTACTTACGAGAAATTTTTATATCAGCTTCGGTGATACACGAGACGAGTACGAAGATTTCGTGCAGAGTTTGCTACTTCGTCTTTTACGGCAGCAAATCCTAGGTCACGGTGAATATTGCTATTCCTTAGATACCATGGAGCATTCACGATGGCTCTTAGCGCTTTGTTCTGAAACTTTTGTAGAATACATATGTTACTTGGTTTAGTACAACCCCAAAGTTGTATATACCTCGTGCCATAACTTGTCGAAGGCTTGCGAAACATCGAGCAAAAACACTAGAGCATATTTGCTTTTTTTCTTAGGCGTTTTCAATTTCATTTATGATCCGATATACCTGATCTATTTTCGAATGCTTGACCCTAAAGCCGAACTGGTGATGCAGAATTAGTCGTCTCTCTTCACTTATACGTTTGAACCGTTTAAGCAAAAGAAATTCGAATACTTATGAAGTTATCGGCAGGATTGGTCTATACGATTTTTTGTCGTTAAGATTTTTCCCCTCAATTCGGAACCATTATAACTTCGATGACTTTCCATTGGCTGGGAACGTATAAAAGTCTTATTGAAGCACTTATTATATGAAGTAGCTTGACTACGGCTTTTTCGAAAAGCTCTTTAAGAATCTTGCTCGTAATCAGATCGTATCCTAGAGCTTTATTATTTTTCAACTTTGCTATTATTTGCCGAATCTCACTCAGTGATACGTATTTTATTCTTTAATTGTCAGGGCTTGTGCTGACATCTTGATCTTCAGTAAGTTGTCGTCCTTCGAACGGTTGGAAAGTTTCTTCCAAGTATTCGGAAAATAAGTTTGCTTTCTCTACGTCTCCTTTTGCCCATTCGACGTTGGCTTTCCGTATTGACGGAGAGCGCATTATCGGTTTCTTAGTAGACTTCATGGCTTTCCAGAGCGAGTAATTTGATAACTTGATGTTTCACAGTTCCTGAAATCCTGCAGTATTTGCCCTAACTTATTTGAAAGGTAATTTAAATAGAATTTGTTTAGGGGCGCACGTGATTTCTGCCACCTCTTTGGTGCTTTCCTTCTCTCACGTAGAAAGTCCTCGATGTTGGGCGGATAAATTTGCCTTTAATTTCGTATCCGTCCTCGTATAAAAAAGAGTTGTGTTATTCCACGCAGCCCTTTGAATAGCCTCCACGAACCTATCGACTTCGTTTTGTATCTCAATGGGAGTCGTAAGTGGTACGCTTTGAACAATGTTTTTTTTGCAGTTTTTTTCTTAAGTCGTCCCCGTTCGTTTTCTTATTCGTCAATCTAGGTGCGCTTCCGATTTTAGCAATTTTCCTGCCGATTTTTAGAACTACTGGTGAATGATCTGAGCAGAGGTCATAGAATTCTACAGTATTTGTGAGGTATATAGGTACCTATTTTGCAATAAAAAAGTCGACGAGGTCAGGAATTTTATTTGAGTCGGTGGGCCAATATGTTGGTCTACCCGTCAAAAAGAAGTCCAAACCACGTTTTAGACTTGCATTGTTCAGTAGTCTGCCTTTCGTCCCTCGCGTTGAAGTGCCACCCAGGATAAAATTTGACCCAAGTGGTCAGAAGAGCCGATCAAAGTCGTTGTTTGCCATCCTATATTTCCGAGGGAAATAACAGGATGCTATATTGTAGGTTAAGTGATTTATTTTTACAGAAACTGAACATATCTGCATAGATTCGAGCTCAGTTATCATGTTATCGGTGTGCTTAATGCAATATTTTATATAAAGAGAGAATCCGCCTTTCGCGCTTTCCGAAGAGTGATACGCGTGGTTGCCAGAATTCCCTCTTATCTTAGGTCTAGCTCCCTTTTTTAAGTGGGCTATCAAAAGCAAACATATGTCAATATGATTTTTTAGAAGAAATATTTTAAGTTTTTCGATTTTTTTCAGAAGGCCGTTTGCGTTCCATTTTATTATCTTAATAAACAGTTTTTTATTTATTTCTTGAATTTAATGTGGGGCTTAAACTCTAGCTTGCTTAATTTATCAAACAGGACTTCATTGTTTTGTTTTGTTTTTCAAATCTGCCTCGAATTACTGTGAGTATTTGACATACCGGATCTTCCGTTACAGAGGAGCATGCCTGCGCATTTTTCGCACCTTGGGTCTTTTTGACAATACGCCTGCGTATGGTTGTATTCCTGGCAGCGTTTACATTGAGGTATCGCTTTTTTACCCTTGCGTATGGGCTCTATTTTTTCTTTGCTATCTAAACTAGATATGTATTTATATAACTCGTCTCTGTAGATGCTGTGATATGCAGCTCTAAAATCGATAAAGAGATAGTGTGTATTGATCTGATCTTCTTGGGCTTTCTACTGACTCACCGAAATCTTTTACAAACGGTTTCAGGCGTTTGCTTATTGCGGCAGATAAGATATATATATATACATATTATACGTGATGTGAAAAAGACTGATGCCTCTGTAGTTGTTGCAGTTAAGATCGTCTCCTCTTTTGTGGATCAGACAAAGTTCCTTTCCATTAAGTATAATTTCCGAAAGTGTTCTTAGAGCAAATACTTACTGTGAGTACTTGACATACCGGATCTTCCGTTACAGAGTCTAGCTTATTTGCTTGGGACGCAAATCTGTGGTACAGATTTTTTCATTGCACTTGTTCCCTTCAGGTTATCTTGGGTTGTTTTATTCCCTATTTCTGCCAGTTGATTTTTGATGACTGTCTTATTTGTATTGGATACATCGGTTTTAGGGTGTCTCGTCATCCGGTCTATATAAACGCATTTCAAGAGATTTATTCGCCTCTTTTGGATTTCTTTGGCGATCTCGCAACCTCGGTAGTTTTGCGGGGTGATTTCCCGTACAATTTGCGCAAATCGCTGGGGTTTGCTTGTTTACATTGCACTCTCCCGAGAGGAGCATGCCTGCGCATTTTACGCACCTTGGGTCTTTTTGACAAAAGGCCTGCGTATGGTTGTATTCCTGGCAGCGTTTACATTGAGGTATCGCTTTTTTACCCTTGCGTATGGGCTCTATTTTTTCTTTGATATCTAAACTAGATATGTATTTATATAACTCGTCTCTTTAGATGCTGTGATATGCAGCTCTAAAATCGATAAAGAGAAAGTGTGTATTGATCTGATCTTCTTGGGCTTTCTACTGACTCACCGAAATCTTTTACAAACGGTTTCAGGCGTTTGCTTATTGCGGCAGATAAGATATATATATATACATATTATACACGATATGAAAAAGACTGATGCCTCTGTAGTTATTGCAGTTAAGATCGTCTCCTCTTTTGTGGATCAGACAAAGTTCCTTTCCATTAAGTATAATTTCCGAAAGTGTTCTTAGAGCAGAGCTTCTGCATCTAATCGAAGGTTTACTTTTCATACTCTTTCACGTAATGCCACCAACTGCTCGGTTCCATAAAATAAGGCCAAATTTTTGCATTTAGTCTGAATTTTTGCATTCGATATGTGTAAGTGAAATAAAGCCAAATTTTAACAAAATCTTACTTGTGGAAGTGAAATAGGCTCAATTTGGCGTTATTTCGCTTTCCATAGTTTTTAATTTGCTTACCCAATATGAATCAATGCCATCCTCAAAAGTTTGAAAAGATTAAAGTGAACATTGTGAATATTATGAACAGCGAATATTGACTCAATGGTTCTGATCCTTTTATTTTAAATGTTTAGTATAACAATTCAGAGTTTAGCCGCTCAAGTGACTTCGGCGCTCTGCTAAGGGTATTTCAACAACTGTTAAGCAGGCGCCCATGCCTTATAGGTATCTGTGTTGCCCGCTTGGCGGCAAAATTGATTTCAACTCCCTTTCAGCCTAATTTAGGCGATAACGCGATTTTATCGCTCATCTAAGGGTATGTCACCAAATATACCTGCAATACACTTATGAATCAAAACACCAAAGGATGGTCGGCGGGTTTGTATTGAGTAATGTGTTGCAGAATATACAGCATTGATATTACTGGAAAGGTCACGTGAAACACCGTAAAAAGAATCTAACCTAGATAAAAAAATTTCTTTGATAAATAAACATTTTGATGATTTGGCCTTATTTCCCTTTGGATTAGTGATTGGTCCTATTTCATTTTCCCAAAGTTGCTATTGTTGTTCTATATAGCCCTGGTTCATAATATTAGTTTATATAACAAAATAGTATTTTAAGTGACATCAATGTACCACTTTAATTTATAGCTTAATAGAATGGCAAGCGACATTTATGTACCGTTTGTTTGTTACTTATAAGAAAAAGTAGAAAGAAAGAAGGAAATAAAGATTAGTCGATTATGGAAAGTCGACGTATTTTAATAGGTTATGGGCAAATTATCCATATTTTTGAAGTTATTTAAAGTTTTTTAATAGTAATTACAGAAAATCTAGGTGAATTTTTCGTATAAACATCCAATGAACTATATTCAAAGTGTTCCGAAGTTGAAAAAGGCAGGGAAAATTATGATGAGTGAAGTTTTGCGGTTGAAAATTTGTTGGTACTTGAAGGCATGGCAAATTATATTAAATCAGAGCCGGTGGCTGGCTGACAAAAGATGAAAAAAACAAGGTGAAGCTAGTTTTAACGATAGAACCCGTATTGTACGTGCATATTAAGGAGACAAAAAAGTCCTCCGATTTGTGGAGAAAATTAAAAACCATGTTCGATGATTCAGGATTTTCAAGGAAGATAACCTTACTACGACATCTATGGTAATCTCGTTGCGACAAGAAAATTGTGATTCCATGATTTCATATGTGACACAAGTGGTCGAGACAGCTCAGAGATTAAAGGGCACAGGATCTGCAATCACGGATGAATGAATCGGATCATTACTATTAGCAGATTTGCCAGATAAATGGTCACCAATGATTATGGCCATAGAGCACTCGGGTATAAAGATTACCACAGACGTAATATAGTCGAAGTTGATCGATATGGAGGTTTCGAATACCGATACGTATTCCATTCAAAACACAAACAAAACGAAAAAGTAAATTTGGCCGCACGTCAACACCAAAAGTAACAGATGAAAAAACTGTGACATGCTACAGATGTAAACATATCGGTCATTACCAAACCAGTGTCCATTATTGCAGAAAAACAGACAATCAAATGCTTTTAATGTGGTATTTCCAAACGGAGAATATAGCAAAAGTGAATAGTCGGTCGACTCCGGCGCAAAGCGAATTTTACACCAAGTTTATCATAGATCACCATCGCGAACGATATGAAAGTTCCAGTTTTATGTTCCAAAGACGTACAGATACCGACTGATTGCAACTATAATATCACGGTTAAAAATTTGAGCTCAAAATAAATGAAAGCAGTGTTGTTTTTGCAGCTAACCAATGTTATATCCGCAACAAGAGGAATGAGATAGTAGCCACAGCAGAATTAACCATTTATTGGCAGCACCAGCAAATGCAGGACTTTAGCATAAGCGGCTAGCACACATTAACAGCAGTGTTCTTACAAAATTGAAGAACAGCATTGTGGATAGATTATCTTATCGGGACTCGAGTAACATGTTGAAAGATAAATGTGTGAACTGTTGCGAAGGTAAACAAATAAGGTTGCCATTTTCACATGGGGGGTAGAGAAGTTCAGAAACGTAACAGATAATACATGCGCATGTATGTGATGCTAGGGAAACTGTGCGGTGGCGCACAGTATTTTCTACTCTTCATTAATGATTATAGTCGTATGACTTTCATATACTTTCTTAGGTGTAAGAATGAAGTTTTCAATATATTTAAAGTTTTCAAAGCGATGATTGAAAACCAGCAGAATAAAAGAATAAAGGTACTCCGCACAGACAACGATGGTGAGTTTTGTAGTGGATAAAATTAAAATTATTTAACCAATGAGGGAATCATTCACCAGAAAACAAATGCATATACCCCAGAACAAAACGGCATTAGCGAACGAGCGAATAGAACTCTTGTTGAAAAAGCAAGATGTTTACTTTTTGATGCTAAGCTACAAAAGAAATTCTGGGGTGAAGCAGCAAATACAGCAGTGTATGTAAAAAACAGGTCTTTAACTTCAAGCTTAGGAAATAAAACACCATTTGAAGCATGGTATAGAAAGAAACCAGACTTAGGCTATATTCGTCTTTTTGGAAGTACTGTAATGGCTCACGTTTCCAAAGAAAAACTATTGAAATGGGACAGAAAGGCTGAACAGTATATTCTCGTGGGTTATTCGGAAACAGTGAAAGAATATCGTGTATGATCCTAGAAATAATATTACCATGAAGAGAGCTGTCATAGTGGTGGAAGATAAAATAAAATTATTAGAAAAAACTGATGATGAAAAGAAAAATCATTAGAAAGAATGATGATGTATCTGGATCTGGATACAGGATTGTTTAGAAAATAGTTAAGAGATACCTGTTACACATGAATCGGCAGAGATTCAGCGGGGGAGTCTTCAGTTAATGAATCTCTGCATCATTCAAGTTCAAATTCAACCTCATCTTTGCATGATTCAAGTTCAAATTCATCAACATCCATATATACAGATCCACATAGTGAAACTAATGATGACACCCTAATTATCTCGAATTTCGTGACTGATTTTTCAAGCAGTGAACTGTTATTAACTCCAGTAGTTGAAGTGAGCAAGAGAATACGAAAAGCTCCAAAACACTATGGTGTGAGTAACATGTGCAGTTCTAATCCTAGTTCAGAAGTCGAGCAGATAATTTTATCAGACGCGCTAAATGGACCAGAGGCCGACCAATGGAGACAGGCCATGCAGGAGGAGCTACAGTCGTTCGAGCACAATGATTCGTGGGAGCTTGTTGATGTTCCAAATGGTGGGTCAGTTGTGCAGTATTGAATAAAAAGCTGGATGTGCCTGATAAAGTGCGTTATCGTGCCAGATTAGTTGGCAAAAGGTTCTATGCAGCGACGTGGCATCGATTACGACAACACTTTTTCTCCTGTTGTAAAACGTTCCACATTAAGAATGTTGTTTGCGCTCAGTGTACAGTGGGACATGGACATTACACACCTGGACATGACAACAGCCTTTTTAAATGGGCATTTGAAGGATGACATTTATAATTGTCAATTCCACAAAGGTTTTTTAAAGCTTTAAAACTCAAAAGAGCTATTTACGGATTAAACTAATCTTCTTTAGGTAGTTTGGTTCATACAGTGAAAGTGAAAGACTGTTTATGTGATTTAGATTTGAAAATTAGCAAGTTTGAACCTTGCTTGTCTATAAAAACTCATGGTAATGTTTAAATTATTATAACTATTTACGTTTATGATTTTTTAATATTCTCAAATTGTACTAAAGAGACAGAAAAATTGAAAATTGTATTAGGTTCTAAATTTAAATTAAAAGATCTTGTATCTGTAAAACGTTACTTAGGCATGAGAATTAAAGTGGACAAAAAATGTAAGACTATAACAGTAGAGCAGCAGGAATATATAGAGCAATTATTATCAAGGTTTTATATGTCAGATTGTAGAGCTATAGATACTCCCAACGAACGGTTAGTGAGACTCTAGATTGAAAATCATATACTGAGTTCTGTTTTATAATGAATGGTTCTGTAATTTCATGGCAGAGTAAGAAACAGAAGACTGTTTCCTTATCTAGTCCCGAGGCAAAATATGTTGCTTTATCGGAAGCGTGAAGAGAAGCAGATTATTTAAGGAATTTTAATTTACATATTATTTACTGGTAAAACATGTGTTATAAAATTAATGTATGATAATCAGAGCGCAGTAAAACTGATAAGTTATTTCACTATGTGAAAGATGTAGTAAGAAGTAGGTTAATTGATATTGAATACATTTTGACCCAGGAAATGCCTGCTGACCATTTGACTAAAGGTTTGCATTATTTGGACTTTATGGACTTGTTAAGAGTTAAGCCCAAATAATTTTTTTTTTTTTTTTTTTTTTTGAAATCTTACTATTATTTTATTAAGTGGGTATATTAGTTTATATAACAAAATAGTATAATAAGTCACATCTATGCACCACTTTTGTTTATAACTTAATAGAATGACAAGTGACACTTACATATGTACCATCTGTTTATTACCTATAAGAAAAAAATAGAAAGAAAGAAGGAAATAAAGATTAGCCGATTACGGAAAGTCAACGTGTTTTAATACATAAGTTAGTTGTATTGTTATACAAATGTACTTGCTTGCACTTTTCGACCAGGTCACTTGTTTTGTAGTTATGATCACATGAAACCAGCATTTGCGATAACTTCTTGGCATCAGTGCAACATATCTTCAGCACTTAATCCAGATTGTAATGAGAAAATGCGTGATAAGTGATTGGTTAATGTTCTGGTGATTTGTTGCGCATCGGTTCAACGTTAAATCTTCTCGCAGCTCTGGCGTAGATATCCCTGTCTGTGACCAGGTAGTATTCGAATCAGCATTGGCGAATTTGAATGTTCGGACATCTATAATACTGGGGAACTGCCTTCCTTACGACGATCACCATCTGATCAGTTTGGTTGATTATTCTATAATCTAGTGACCGCCATGTTTCTTTCTGAGTATTGAGGTGAGAAAGCCATGAGCATATGTATTTCATAATATCGTGTAGGTTATGCTATTTGATTCTGCTTCCAAAGATGTCCACTTTTTCGATTTTGGTTTTAAAGTCACCTAAAAGCATTTTAACGTCAGCTGGGGCATTGCTTAGAGGTTTTATCGAGAAGATCGTAGTAACATTCCTTGGCATCATCGTCTATTTTTTTTCAAATAAGTGCTCCTTTTGTTTTCTGTCACAATCACTATTACAATATGTGTCTCAGTTTTTCATCCTCCTTTTGTAAGACATATCGCTTTTTACTTCCTGGAGGGAGTTGATATTTGCTAGTTTTTTAGCTGCACATAGCCTGCTCAAGATACGATCAGTCCATGTACATGTCCATGTCCAAGCACAGTTAACAGTAAATACGAGGCTATTGGTTGCTTCGCAATAATATGGCTTTCACGTGGAGAGCCATGATATTTTTGGAGAAAAAGGCTTCGGCTGCACCAGCACACTGACTAGCCCTACTATCTCCTTATTGGAATCAACTCCAAATACACTGCCGGCGCATGTCCTTCTTCTGAAGCTCAGTCATTTCTTGTAAATATAGGGTTTTCCAATAGGGACTTGACAACTTCGAATTTAATTTGTGAACGCACTCTTTCATTATTCATCAAACTGTCACTGTCAATTTATTCAGTAAACTCAATATTTTCATCATAGTAAAGCACACTAACGAGCAACGTCTGTAAATTATAAAAATTTTCTACAGATATTCGGAGTCGGTGACCGCAACTTTAGCGTTTACCACCACTAACAAGTTTAGTGCAAAAAATTGAGTCTATATATTTGCTGTGTGATGTTGCCGTGTCAGTGAGATAGCGGGTTGGTCGAAGTATAGAAAATATCACTGCCCTTCAGACGTCCGTAGCAAAAGATCCAGCGATGGGCATCGCTCAGACCACATTATGGCGTATTTTGCGTAAGGATCTTGGTTTACACCCATTCAAGATCAAGCTGACTCAAGAATTGAAGCCGATGGACCATTTGAAGCGACGTACGTTCTCCGATTGGGTTCTGGAGAAAATGCGCTAAGATGATGAATTTCATCGCAAATTTCATCTTCAGTGACGAAGCTCATTTTTGGCTCAATAGGTTCGTCAATAAGCAAAATATGCGTTATTAGTCGAGTGAAAACCCACATGTGCTTCATGAATCACCACTTCATCCACAAAAAATAACTGTTTGGTGCGGTTTGCATATCGGTGGCCTTATTGGGCCGTATATTTTCGTTGACGATAACGATCGTCACGTTACTGTGAATGGTCAGCGTTATCGCAACATAATCACCGATTGTTTTTGGCCCGAATTGGAAGATTAAGTATGGTGAGCGTTTTATCTCAAGACATGGGCCAGTTGATTGGCCGCCTCGTTCGTGTGATTTAACGCCGCTTGACTATTTTCTGTTGGGCTACGTTAATTCATTGTCTTATGCCAACACGCCCACGACGTTGGAAAAGCTCAGAACCAACATTGAACGCGAAATAGCGGCCGTTTCGGCCGAAATGTGTGGTCGAGTCGTTGAAAATTGGGTCCAACGAATCGACCGCTGCAAACGTGTCCGCGGTGACCATATTAACGAAGTCGAGTTCCATTCATAAATGTTTTGATTGTACTTCAAGCCAATCATAACGTTTTTGAAATATCTTAAGAATTTTGCCTTTTATTAAAAAAAAAAAGTTGTCACGTCGTTATTAGAAAACCCTATATTATACTCCTATGCAACCTTCGTTCTTGCAATTATGGCAAGACTCCAGTTTACACAATAGGTTCGTTGAGGTGCTTTTCGACTTGGTCAAACCACCTAAGGCAAGGTTTTCCTTTACTTTTTACGACCATTTTCCCATTATCTCCTAGAGATATAAGTCGACGAACAGTTATTTTTCTGAATGGGTGATATGACATCAACAGTATAAAATTTCACTGGAACAACAATACAGTGAACTTTTCAATAAAACGGCGATTGGCAAGAGTCATACTCCACAAGTACGTATCGGGATTTTGGCTAAATATTTCAGGTTTTAGAAGAATATAGTAGAAAGGAGTTTGTGCTCATTGTTTCTGAGTAAGCGCAGTTAAGGGCCTCTAACTTGTTGGGAAGTAAGCAATCAGTACATTCGATTCAATTATGTATTTGATGTTTTTAGACCAGACATAAATTGTTGCATGCTCCCTGAAATCAACTTGCACTGCTTAAAACTGCCCCACAGTAAAGATGACTGGCAGCAGTGTTATTAGTCTTTAATTTGGATACCGCCATCTGAACAACTTTTTGGTCAGGTAGACGGAATCCAGATTTACAGAAGGCTGCTATCTGGGATTTGTGCCCTTGTCATTAGTAAAGTTTTCATATGATCTCCACATCAGAAACTCCCCATTTGAGAGGAGCCAATTCTTTCTGCAAGCAAATGGAGCATAAAAACGTAGCCCTTTTGTATCCTTGCCTATGAGGTAGTTATTGCAACGCCAATATGCATACTGTTATGCTCCTAGCTTAGAATCTAGATTTGGCCAAATACACTTAGTCGCTAAGTTACCTAAGATATTATGCTGTTTCAAATGAAACGTCCGATTTTAAAGCAAAACTTTAAAAGCCAATATTTTTACAATTAACTAATGATTGATAGCACACTCAGTAAACTTTTGGGCAAGACACGACAGGGAATGCCTCAAAACAGTAACCTAGTACGAGTATCGAGACACGACACGCGTAAAAATAGTAAAATCGGAGACGAAAAAGTTTACTGAATGTGCTCTCTTAATGCTCTTAATGATTTAATTAATGTTTATTAAGATCTATTGGAGAAACATCAGGACAGTACGGTAAATCCGGAAGAATTTCAAATCCTACCACATTTGACTGCATTTATCGTTTCCCCTTATCGAAGAATTGAAAAGTGAATTGGTCTTTTCGATGTTCACCAAATTGCAACCATACTCAATTACAACCATTTCAAATCCTACCACATTTGACTGCATTTATCGTTTCCCCTTATCGAAGAATTGAAAAGTGAATTGGTCTTTTCGATGTTCACCAAATTGCAACCATACTCTTTTCTGGGTGAAGGACCTAGTTTGGGGGTGTGTTTTTTTTTTTTTTTTTTTTTTCTGCATCCAACAGCAGCCTAGATCTTTTACGGTTGTCATACGAAATAACTTTTCCTCACACGTGATTATACGGTGCGGCGTAGTTTTTGTGCCTTGTTCAGTTCATGGAACATCCACTTTTCGAGTTCGCGAGTCAGGTGTCGACTTATTGTCATGGGAGGTACTCCCGTATTCTGTACAATGTCCCGCATGGTTTGTGTTGGATCTGCACCTACCGCTGATCTGGTTTCACACGTGGTTTGTTTTCTAGGCGGAGTCTTAGCAAACCAACGTCGAAAGTTGCGTTCGTTTACCGCTACATCCTCAAATACGTCATTAAAATTTTAAACTGCCAAAAACGCATTATGTTCCATTTTAAATTCAAACAACCAAATAACTTTTTCTGGTAGAATCGATAATGTAGTGTCATGAAATTTTTATAACTTTTCGGCACCCAGCAATGGTGAATATAGAACTGCTCCTACATCTCCCTAAGAGATAAATGGTAACCTAAGACAGCTTTGGAATCTATGCAGACTGTCAATGACAATGTCATTGCAGCTGATATCATATTTTCCTTCAACTAAGACAAACCATTTTCGTCGTTTTTTTTTTTCGCTTGAAACACACTGTAGATGTTAAGAAAATGGCATAAGAAACTAACTAGATGATCGTCGGATTCGAAATCGCGCCAAAATTATACCATTTTTGTCACATAACATTGGAAAATGCTGCAGTCTAGACACAACTCTGCCGAACTAGTCCTTAATAACGTCGAACGTTGGCAAATAGATGCGCGCTCATGTGGCTTCTTAAATCTAATACTGAATGAAATACAATATATAAACGATATAAGTAGGTATTATAAATAAATAGTAAACAATAAATAATAAGTAACAGTTAATATGAAAAGCAAATAGTGAATAATAAATAGGCTAAAGTTCTTTCGTCAGACCTTATGACTCAATTCCTTTTGCGAAATTCGGTGCAGTATTGTTAGTGATAGGTTCGGTTCCTAAGATTAACGTTGAATCGACAAACTTTGTTTTTCTAATACTTTTCAACTTTTGCTATCTCATTTCAGAGCTGGTAGCCAGGATCCTCTTAACGAGGAAGAGGAGCATTCAAAAGGTTGTAGTAAATGTAGCAAATGTTGCAAGGGTTCTTCTTGTTTTTGTATACCCTGTCGACGATCAAGATGCTCTAAGTGCTGTCGCAAAAAACAACCGGATGCCGAGGCTGCTGCATTAGCCACCGTCGAAGTGGTTGATGAAAAGGTCAGCTGCTGGAAAAAGATAAAATGTTGTAAGCGCAAGCCCAAAGCTCCAAAGATGACAACCGAAGACCCAATAGAACAACAAAAAATAGAAATAATCGGTGAAGAATCTGAACCATCATCCGGCAATGCCCCAAAATCGGCCAGGCAAAGTAAATGTGGACTTTGTTTGAGCAAGGTGTTCTGCTGTCGCTCGGTAAATAAGGTTGAAGCAGCCAGTGGTGACATAGAAGAGGTGAAAAAGTGTTGTTTTTGCATACCATGTAGAAAGAAGAAAACAGAAACTAGAACTACTTCCCCTCAGCCGGCTTGGACAGATCCAGAACGGCCACAAGAGATAACCCTGGAGAGTACACATCAAACTGCTGCATCACCAGCACCAACTCTTTTGGCACCCAAAGCGTGAGTTTTTAAAGAACTCACAAAATGTACAATTTCAAGTAATTTCTGTTCATTTTCAGAAACTGCTGCTCGAGATTTTTTCAAAAATTAAACTGCTGTAAAAAAAAAACACCAATCAGTGAGAGCAGGCGGGCAAGCATGAAGCAAGCGAATGTTCCGCTTCCTGAGGTGAGTTGTTGTTTTCTCTTAGGAAAATGTATGAAATGTATTTCCTTTTATTTTAGGACAATCGACGGAAACTTCACGTGGACCTTATTGAGTACAACTCCAAGATGAAAGGTGCAATTCCAGTCATGCCTCTGTATCTAGCTTGGTTCTGTGCGATTTGTAATACTCTTGTCCCAGGCTTAGGTGAATAATAGAATTTTTCAAGATTTTCAAAATTCAATTTTAAATATCCTTTGTGATTCTAGGAACTCTTCTATCTGGATTCTTCTGTATTTGCGTTGGAATTCCACGGTTCTCGCAATATGACAGTGCCAAGGCACGTTTTGGGTCATTTATCATCAATTGTATTGTGGCGGTGGCGCAATTGTTTTGCGTTCTATTCTGTTTTGTCGGCTGGGGATGGTCTATATGGTGGGGTACCATAATGCTAAAAACTGCAAGTAAGATGGATTTAGAAATTTCTAAATATTTACGGAGTGTTTATTTATTTTTTGCTTTGTTTTACAGAAAAACTAAACAAGATAAGAAAAGTCGAAAAACTCGAAATGGAAGAGGAGAAACGTCAAGCTGAAATAGCAGCTGCAGCTGCATTTCATACAGCCGATGTCGAAGCTGGGAAAACGTAAAAATATACATTGTAATTATATGAACCGTACCCTCAATATTTTTATGAAGGCATTCTTTTGGAGTTGAAAACTTTTAGAAACTGGCAGTACCTTAATTAATTAGTAACAACCTTTACGATAAGGTTCTATTCCTGTGTTTTCATCTGTCCAAGCTATCCTCTCAATATATCTAGTATTCGGTTTATTAGTGTCGGTCTTATTTTCTATGGTGGACTTCCAATACAATCATTCATTCAGTAGTATATTTGAGAAAAGCATGCCCTCTGTCACTTTCTACAGCTTTCTTGTCCTAGAGGTCGTATCTTCTTTCGGAAAATTCCTAAATTTATTTTGTTCTACAGAAGACCCTACAATACTCATATATTTGAAAACTCCTTGCCATGTCTAGGACATCTTTTTTGCCAGGGACGGACGATAATTTGATTGTCATATTGGTTAATCTATCATACGATCCGCCATAGCGTTCCAGGGAATAGGTGATAATAGTCCTCCTATATCCTGTTGACGATGACCTGTCTCTCGACGTACTCTTCCAAATTGTAGACTCTAAAAGTATGATTTTATGTCGCCGTTGAAAAACAATACCTGCTTGGCCTAATCTGATCGTAATATAATTAAATAGCATATAATAATTTCCCAAGCCTTCAAGCAATCAATTCTACACCCTAACTCGCCTAAGTAAGGCTGGGAATATGTCAGTAGACTATGATGTCTTAAAGTATAAAATCTGATTATCGCTGCCTCTTTCACCTCTTATGACATAAAGACTTAGTTCTATTCTCCTTGATAAACTTCTTATGATAAACTTTTTTTTTTAGAAAAAAGAACTTAACAGTCATGAGGGTATTACTACTCTTAAATCCTGAGCATGTGTTAAATTTTTCGAGAAACTGAATAGAGAGAAAGATGCTTGTGCTCAATGATTATTTCGTACCCTTGTCCTTTGCTGCAATTGTACCAATTGTACTCGTTAAGTTATTATCGACACCTCTCCCGCCAGCGATTTCCGTTTCCGCTTTTTTTAGCCTACCTATGTTCTTTTTTGTTTTTTTATCCATACTGAATGTAGTTCATTGTCGTCCTATAAGTCCGCTTCTATTGTAGATTTAGTAAGGTAAGGTTAAACTACCAACCTTCGTCGATCAGGCTTACTTAGGGAGAGAACGCCCTTGTTATAAAAAAAAAAATTCTAATGTTTTCATGACCGTTTTACTAGCTAATAGAGGGTTTTCTTGTTTGAAGGTTTGAAGGTTTATTATTCAAATTAAAGGGTTAACAAATACATATGCACTACCTGCAAAGCATAGGCTTATCTGCAGGAAATCAAACTGTAAGATATTTAAATTTGAACTTTAAGTTTAAAAATAACATTACTTATATGAATTCAAAAAAATTTATAAGAACAAAATAAAAAACAAGTATTTTTTTTTTTTTTTTGCACTGAACCCTCTATTGCACGTAACATGATCCATTATAAACAAAATAATAAATGTCGTTTTTGTCCCTCATTTTGATTCATCAATAGACTAAAACAAAAAAAAATTTTTGCAAATTTTATTAAAAGTTATTAATATTTGCCATCTATGGCTGCTTGTGCGGTTGCAAATTTTTCAAATAAAATTAGGTTTGCCATATATGGCCTATTGTGCAGTTACATATATTTCAAAGTAACAAAAAATAAATAAATATAGAATTCAGTTTAACGTATGTAACAAAGCAAAAATATTTTTTTCCAATATACGAGTACAGTACACATATACTCATATATAGTACATATTAATCTATTATATTTAACAAAACAAAACATTTTTTCAATATTATTCACTACTAAATAAATTAATTATGAAATAATGCAAAACAATGCCGATCCTTGTTTAGGCACAAACTTGTTTTGCATTTTTGGCACATAATGAATGTCCTGTACTTGCAGTCGTTTTTGCATTGCTGTTTTGTTTATTTCCATTTCGGAATGTGTCCTATGAAGTCCAAGCAAACGGAGTTCAGTGGAATATCAATACTCCTTCCAATTATTTTTAAATTACGAAGTGAGAAAACGGGGCTTGCAGGATTTGAATTTGGGGTGCTTCACTTTAAAGCAGGTCGCCCCTTTTTTAGACACTTTTTACTATTGCATAGATGTTCTGCAACATTAAGCTTGAAATCGAAAAGAGGCATATATATGTCACTCTGCCTCCGCCACAAAATCCACGCATTGGCAACACAAGTCCGGTTGTTGTTAATTGTTAGTACTACTTTTTTGATCGTATTTCAATGCGGCAAATACCGAGCATAGAATCTAAGAGGTCAACACCATCCATGTATTTATTATACTTTTCTATTATTTTTGGGCAGTATCTATGTACTTTTTTCCTTTCTTGAGTATATCCTTTTTTGTTGTGGGATTGGCCTCCACAAATGTAAAAAGCATATCTACATTTTTACTGTCCGACCAGGACACAAAAGAAACGTCGACGCCTTCAATTTTTACCATCCTTTCAATCATATTTCCTCGTCCTCTTTTCTTTCTTTCCTTTTCTTTTGGAACGTCAATGATGGGTAGCTTATTTAGCCTCACCGTCCCCCATTGTAAAAAGACCCACTTTGGTTAGTTGCACTTGCAGTTTGGGGCTGTAAGTCTCATACATGTCTCATATGTCTTGGCACCATCGATACTAACTTGGCCACAACATTTCCGCTAACACCCAAATCTGCGAAATCGTCTGGAATAACATTGCTCTGCTCCCCTTCTAATATACCAAAGTCATAGCTGAATCCCGATATTCCGCTTAAAACAAAGTTTTTGTAACCCCATTTATGCGGTTTTTTTGTTTTTATACTGCTTTAGGTAATGTCGACACTTAGTGGGGATTATTTGCTCATCCACTGCAAGGTGTTCTTCTCTTGGTATAAGAGGAAGTCGTTCCCTTATATTATTTAGAAGTGGCCTCATTTTGAAAAGGTTTCACAAATTTATCATTATCAACAAAATAGAGATATCTTTTTATTTCTTCCCAACGCTTACATGGCATGGTCCCATAAACAAAAGACTGTCCTATTATTTGTGAGTATTTTTATTAGCATTTGTGAGTTCCAGTAACGTTTAGTAGAAGGCAACTTGAAGAGAGACGTGAATAATTTTATACCGTTCCGTTTCACTTCGAGTAATGTTTACTAGCTTATTTATGTTATCCTGCAGTGCTTTTCTATTGGATTCCTCAACGATCATGTCAAACAGTTCTCCTGTGAAAAGAAATGAAAAGAAGTCAGCGGGGGTCTCAAGAGATGCCATTTCCTCTGGAAGGTATTTAGTCCCTAAGAAGGTGTAATCGCTATCCTTGAATGATTTACAGAACTTGTTTTAACATGTTATCCTTTTCTGCTTTTTATACTTCGTTTTCAATGTGAGCAATGGCTTTTTACCATCTGAATGGTGCTCACTTTCATCAGATTCAGGCACTTCCAGGAGTTCTATACTTCCCATCTCCATATCCTGCTCATTCTCCGATTCTGGGATTTCATCCTCACTTTGAAAACCATCACCAGGAAAAGCTTAAACTCTTCTTCCGTAAAACGAATAAGATGAGATCATTGTTTTCTCACTGCAAAAAAAGCGAAAAGTTCGAAAATTCATATTTTTGTGAATGGATAAGGAGCCACATATGGACGTTGCCAAAAATGCTCCGTGTCTTGGAGTCCACAGCCATGATTGAACATTTAACACTTAAATTTAACTTACCACTATCGAATGTCACTAAAAAAATAAATAAACTTTTATTTCCTTGTTTTTGCACTGCACTCTCGACGCACGCACTGTTAAATTCGACTACAATTTTTCGCGATATCACAAAGAAAAAGAAAACAAAATAGATAAAAAAACACATACACAAAGAATGTTTCTAAACAGTCAAAACTGTACTATTCCAGTGGCAGTTGGGAAATCATAGTAGTCGGCGTTAAAAGATGAAAAGCCATATATGGCTGCTTGTGCAGTAAAGAGTTAAATACAATTTATCACATCTTTTGAAATTAAATTTGAAATTTGAAATTATTAATCAGTCTCCAAGGAAAATTATTTAGAACATGGGGATCATGTAGTTGAGTTGTCGCTTGCCATAAACATTCTTGAACCTAGGTGTTTCCTGCATACCTTTAGCCATTCATCTAGTGTTTACTTGATGTGAAGTTGGTTTCAGAAATCTTTCATCTCTGCCATATAGTAATCCATTTTGGTCACCATCTTGAAGATTCGCTCTATAGTAAGAACTTCGAAATCATTCTCGTCCCGAATCACACCTTGCTGCACTACTTTTATTATATTTGCTTGCAGCTTTTGCAGTTTATCTAAATGGTAATTTTCTGCACTTCCCCAGGCCAATATTCCATAGTTTAGTTTAGATTCCACTAATGCGTAATGTACTTTGTTAAGCACTGTAATAGTTGAGCATTTCTTTAGATATATATATGTTACCATCGCGAAAAGTCCTTTTTTCATATCTGACCTAAAGTCTGAATATGGTTTTCCCAACGAAAGTGACTGTCGATTACAATTCCAAGATATTTGTAGAAATATCGATATAGGTACTCTTTTGGCATCACTAAGCTCTTTTGACATAAAAAAAATGCTCGCACCTCCGCCCTCAGAGTCGCCAAGGAATCGTAGGTTTTCTTTCACTGTGCACAAAAGTACAACCTAAACAGCACAGTTAGTAGGATACTTGCTTGCTTACATATTTACTTACATAGGTGGCGTTACAGATTTTTTTTTTTTTTTTTTTTTTTTTTTTTTTTTTTTGTCAAAGCTTTGTGTTAAGGTTTTCAGAAAATTGGACAGAAAGATGTTTGGGCTCAATAGCTCCCCAACATTTAATGGGGAGACTAAATTATTAGTGTTAATTGACTTGATGTTGTATGTAGACAACCATTCATCTCACGAGGTTTCAGTTGCCTGAAAAAAAGTCTTTCGGTCACGGCAGGTTTCAAGCCCCGAACCGTCCGATTGGGAAGCCAATAAACTACCACTTAACCACGACCACCCACCTAGGCAGAGAGAACCTGGGCGCTTCTCCAGGTAGTACGATCTCTCGTCTCCGCTGCGCCATCCCTTAGGGTTAGAAAGTAAGATTCTTTGTGCCAAAGCTGTGATGTCAATAAAACCCAGCTATTTCGATGTCACTGTACAGCCCGCTGATTCATGGTTGAAGTTTCTCCTCCATTCCACATCAATAAAAACAACGATTGGCAAATTTAATTCTATGTCCGTTTCATGTAATGATATCGTTGCTGCTTGAAACTGCAGATGAAGCCATTAACTACCTTAACTGCCAATAGTGATGTTTCCGCCAAACCGTCGGTGGTGTGCGTTTTTTTCTAATGACAGCAAGTACTTTGATTTGCCCTCGTTTAAACCCGATGTTTTATATTTTTTCTTCGCCTTTAGGCCAATCTGCAGAAGCTGTCAAACTGTCAGCTTATAAAATATCTCGAAACACGAAGACTTCACAATAACCGGCAGTACGGTTATCGTAGCAATAGGTCCACTGGTGATTTGATGGTGTGTCTCACTGAAAAGTAGAACCAAAGCGTACATCAATCTGGAGAAAGCAAGATATTACATGTTACATCAATTCCCAACCAAGCTCCAATAATTTTTGGCGAGTTACCAAAGATGTATGTGGCCAGCGTTGTCCTGGTGAAAAATGTCCGTATTCATCTTTGCAGGCTTCCATTCTGACTTTGTCGTCCTGGCATGTTTATTTTATTATCTGATAAAATTTTCGAACTTGATACCTACACGCGAATAATGTTTGGGAAGTACCTGCACAGAAAAAAAGCAACTGGTTCTTACAGGTTTGACCAAAAAGCGAAAGTATTTATTTTTTAAAGGTTTTTATATTGTACATTAATTCTTCTGACGTTTCTACAGAGTTTGTGAAAATAATTTTAATATAGGGTGATTAATCGTAAGGTTTGATTTTCAATAGGCTTTTTTTGACAGATCACGCATGACTCTTATTAAACTGTTTTGTCATTTTTGTTTATTATTGTTTGGCAAGTCATAGTGGAAAGACTCACATCACAACAGCGTCTCCAAATTGTTCAGCTGTATTACAAAACTCAGCGTTCTGTGAGAAATGTTTTTCGTGCGATTCGAGGTAATTACAGTGCGCATAATCGACCTACTGAAACCACTATTGCCAATACCATTCACAAATTTGAGTCCCAGTTTATATTAGTGGATAATATTCGACCGGTTAGACCACATCCAGCATGTAGTGAAGAGACTATAGCAACTGTAGCTGAAAGTGTTCTTGGCTTGGCGTATTCAACAACTTGGCGTATTTTGCGTGAGGATCTCGGCCTATATTATATCGTGAAATTTTGTTCAGTGATGAAGCCCATTTCTGGCTCAATGGATACGTTGAAGAAAACTAAGAGCTACCATTGTATCCATTAAAAACAACGGTATGGTGTGGCTTATGGGCTGGTGGAATCATTGGTCCATATTTCTTCAAAAATAAGACAAATCAGAATGTTAACGTCAATGGTAACAGTTATCGCGCCATATTAACGGACTATGTGCTTCCTAAAGTTTAAGCACATAGTCTCGGTGAACTCTGGTTTCAACAAGACAGCGCTGTGTGCACAGCGCGTGAAACAATGGACTTGTTGAGCAATCATTTTGGTGAGCACTTATGTTAATTTCACATTTTGCTACGGTAAATTGGCCGCCTAGAACGTGCGCTATCACACCTTTGAACTATTTTCTCTGGGGACATGTAAAGTCTCAGGTCTTCAGGAATAAAATAACACATTACTTGTGTAATCCGCGAGATACCACAAACTATGCTCTAACGAGTCGCCCAAAATTGGAATTTCCGAATGGACCACCTCAGAGTTAGTCGTGGCCAACATTTACATGATATCATTTTCAAAAAGTAAATGTCATGAATTGTTCTTTTAACCGATAATAAAAATTTTAAGTTCACTTTCAAATGTATGTATTTTATTTTACATTATAGATCAAACCTCACGATAAATCACCCTATATATGCACATCCTGAGACAATTTGAAATTAACCATTTTGTAAAAAAAAATTTATTTATATATCGTGGGACAATTTAGAATAAACGAAAAGTGCAATATTGACAATTTATATAAACAAAAGAGAATTTAGCAATTTAATTTAAGAATGGAGCGACGGCCATAGGAATTCTGGATTTAGGTTGCGGAAAATCCCCTCTTCTTCGAATGAAATAGATAAGGGTTACTGCCAAGTCGACGATTAGTAGTAAGATGTATTTGCTGATGATGTTAACTGTAACGATGTATCTTTGCTTGGAGACCATGATTCTTATGTTGTCGTTCTTGAAGTCTTTTAATTTGTATTTTGGGTTTTTCGATTACAGTCGTGGTGTTTCTGTTCATGACTGTGGTAGAAAAGATGTGGACTTCGTCAAAATAGAAACTGTCAAGACCTTGATAGTTGATGTTATTGAATCTGATGGTACAATTCTTAAAATGGAATAGGACTGTGCCCCTTGTAATAAGATCTTGAGATTCCCGTGATGACTTGATGGTTGTATACGGAGTGTTTACCAGTAGAATATATGAGTAGTTTGGTT
This sequence comes from Volucella inanis, assembly GCA_907269105.1. Taxonomy (NCBI): domain Eukaryota; kingdom Metazoa; phylum Arthropoda; class Insecta; order Diptera; family Syrphidae; genus Volucella; species Volucella inanis. The sequence continues at coordinate 100,261,947 of OU026157.1, read as the reverse complement.
CCGGTTGCCAGATTTCGTTTATGTCATGTAGTTCTTCCTTCAAGTTACAAGTTGCTAATTTTTGACTCGAGATGGAATACTGCAAAAGAAAATTTGTTCGATTAATGTACATTTGTTGTCTAGGTAGATAGGGTTCTCAGGATTAAAGATGGCATAAAGTTTGGTGACAATTGTTTCAGTTTTGTTAATTGGAAGGGGAATAATATGAAAAAATCTGTGGTATTTGAGAGATTAAAATATTGAAAATTATATTAGTAGCTTTATAGTAAGCCTGTAGACCAAATGTGTCGACTTATTGTTATTGAAGATAATCCCATGCTTTGTGCAATCTCCCGCACTGATTTCATTGGGTCCGCATCCACCGTTGCTCTTAAAACTTCATCGTCAACTAACAATTCCGGCTTCCCACGTGGTTCATTTTCGAGGCTGAAATATCCCGAAGGGAACTTTCCAGACCAACGTCGTATAGTACGTTGTTTTACCACTACATTCTCAAATGCCTCATTAAATCCTACAAATAAATAAAAGTCGTTGTAACAAACCCTTAAATTCTCAAACGTCCACCACTTTATTTTATAAAAAAAAGAAAATTTAACGTTCTGGCACAGATGTTCACTCGAGAACTTCTTATTTCCGACTAAGCGAAAATCGGACATTTTATATGGTACAACCCAATAAGTTTAGCAAAATCCTTAAAGAATTTTCGATAGTAACCTAGAAGGCCTAGAAACGATTTTATATTTCCTTGTGTTTTTGGGATAGGGAAGTTTTGTATTGCATGAATCTTTTCTGTTGAGTTTTAACACCTCCACTTGTTACAATATGTGAAGAAACTCGGCTTTGTCCAGCTGAATTTTGAAATTTGCCTCTCTTAATTTGTTAAACACTTTTATGAGATTTTCACTATGTTCTTGTAATGATGTGGAAAAAACTATTATGTCATCAATATATACTAGACAAACTAAGCCTTTTAGATCTTACAGATTGATGGTGACTTTTTTAACCATCTCACAGAAGGCTGAATTATGCCTTACTCTAACAGTTTTTGGATTTGAGTTTGTACTTCTTTTTTTATGAATCTGGGAGTATCTATAGGATTTTCTGTAAGCTGGGGTGTCATCAGTGGTTTTGATTTGATGTTTTATTTTGTTTGCATAGTAAATGAGAGTTTCTGCCTTTCCTTAAGAAATATATATCGTATTCTCTAACAAATTTTGACTACTGTTTTCTTCTCTTTTAAATTAAGATGAGAGGTTCTAATAAGTCTCGTGATATCATCAGAATAAATAGAATCAGTGTCTGAGTTATCAGTAGAAAGGTCAAATGAATTTAGTTCAGAAAAGTCATTTGCATTGTAGATTCAAGTTTTAAGGGGATGTTCAAGAAAGTGTATTTGATCGCAATTAGAGGTACTTATTAGAACCAAATGGCTCTACCACTATTTTGCCAGGTATATTGCTTCGGGAATATATACGATTAGGTTGGGTGTTAAGTACGCATTGGTAAGTGGAATATCTCCATCTTTGACGTCGACTGGTAGTTTTACAACTTTTTTTGAATTCGCAAAAATAGTCAATTTTTGGACATTATATTTGATTTTAACTTAAGTGGAATTTTAGCATTTTTAGTAACGAGAAGATTATTAGAGTGCAGACTGAAGCTCTTAAAGAAGACAATGCATCCAACCCAATTTGTTCATCAAAGTTGGAAAAAAGTTCGAAAAGTTGGAAGAGTTACTTTTTTATCGAGACTGTGAGAATTCAGAACCGTTTTGATTAAAATTGGTTGTATTTTACCTATATCTTCGGGATGTGTCGATGCACATGTAACGACTTAGAACTCAAGAAGAGAAGCGAAATGTGATGGTATCGTTATAAAGGGAAGCACTGAGCCATGCTTGTTAACATCTAGTTATACGATCTGACTCTCGATTCGTTTAATTGAAAATTCGTGTCGTCAATCTCGTGTGATGAAAATTCTGATATAAGGTTACAATTTTCTTGTGTTTGCTGATAATATCCTGCTTCTGGATTACAGTATTGATGTTGGTCTACTTCTAGGTAATAGAATTGTTGTTATGCAATAAAATCGTTTGTAGATTGAGACGTTCCCGGCTGTTCCACCTTATAGATGTTGTTGACCAATCTGAATTGAGATCTAAATTGATTAGAATTTTTTTGAGTGCCAACCGTTTGTCTGGTATTGCCAGATCCTAGAACCATGAATCCTGGTGGTGGTAAATTTCATGGTGTAGAGTTTATTTTGACGTTGTTGTTAGGTAATTATTTGATGGGAAGTCACTAGTTTTGTTACTGTGAAAAAAAACGCTTGTCCTTGAAGAATTTGTTGGAAAGGAAATATATTTTGAAAGGAGCCTCGGCTTTAGTGTAAAATATATTTTGTTCTTTAATGCAATAAAAAAACGCATTCGGAAGGGAAATTGATTTTATTGCTCTTATTGTTGAACCTAACGGTTCTCAAAGACAAAATTATAACGAATTGATTCGATATAACGATTGATTCATGGACGGCCACATGGTTTCCAATGTTGCGAAAATTTCGATCACTTTGCTGTAAAATTGTTCGATTGACTGTGATACTTAGACGTAGATACGTAGACAATTGAGGTCTTGAGTAAGCGACGTTTCGTTACGCTTATCTGAGTAATGTAGAACAAAGATTTGTTTTTATTGCATTTCAGATAAGCGGTGTGCTGTACATATTAAGTATCTCGTTGGCAGGGCTAATTGCTTTATTTCGTGGCTCTATGTATTTGTGATGAAAAAAGTCATCTATTTAAGGAATCAACGATAAAATTTCCTCAACTTTCGCTATGTACTCGAACAAAAGAAGTGGATTGCCATCGAACGTTGACAAATCCTTAATTACGTCCGGTACCCGTAAGGCGAAAAAAACGTCAAAATTCGGTGCAGTAGCAGGGTTAGCGGATAAACTTATGGAGGAAACACTTTGTTCACTATTTTGTGTCATTTTATCTATCACTATCACTTAAACATGAATTATACGATAACTTATTTGCAAATAACTGGGGTCTTAAATTAAGTGGTTTTTTAGGAATTTTGAGCATTTAAAGAAACGGATTTTTAGAACTACTACATCTTACTTACTTTATTCTTTTCCTATCCTATGTCCGGCCTTGATATAAGTTTTTTTTATAATAACTTTTTATTATCGGTAAAACGCCGATATAGTTTTAATTTTTAAACCGTCGATAAATTGGAACTTTTTAATATCGATAAGCCGTCGATATAACTTAACTGTTTTGATATCGATAAACCGTTCACACTCCGTCAACTGTCCCAATTATGTTTGGGGGGTACCCGGACATTAAAAAAAAAAAACTGGTTCTTACAAAGGTTTGACCAAAAAGCGAAAGTATTTGTTTTTCAATGGTTTTTATACATTAATTCTGCTAACTTTTCTACAGAGTGTGTGAAAATAATTGTAATATATGCATATCGTCAGACAATTTGTAATTAACAATTGTGTAAAAAAAAATTGCAATGTTAACAATTTATATCACTGACAGATATCACATTCCGATTAAGAAAAGAGAAAGCCTCTTTAATTCCCAAATTGTTGTCTAAAACACGCTACTACTTATATATTATAACCTATAGCTATAACATTGAATAGATTCTTTCACTGCTCGGAATTATTACACCGAAGATGCTGTTGGCTCTGTGAACGACGGTGTAGCCGATATTATGACTCATTGATTCTTCGAATTAAAGGATTAACTAATTGTGCTAGCTAGCTACCTAACTGCTAGGTAGATTTCAGTGCGGTTTCTGTATATTCTTTCTTGCAGATGTTGGCAAGTCGAAGAAGATGGTTTGCGATCATTGTTTATAAGGTACTTCCAAAAAAATTATTATATTTTTTATTTTATTATCAATATGCTTTGTGAAGAACACATAAACCACCGTTTATAATTTGAATACTTTGTCGACTTCTAGTCATAGTAGCGCTTTGTCGTCAAATTTTTGAATCTTAGCAAAAAATGTGTAATCTGGTCCTGAAGAGTTGATCGAAACCGTTGAAAGAAAAATTAATTAACAATTTTCTGGTAATTAGATCACTCAGATAGGCAGCATCTAACTTAACAATTTTTCGAGATCGTCTAGTTATCCTGACTCACATAAACTACTTTCTTCAACGAGCACCGAAAAAAGGTCACTATGTTCGTATAAAGGCACTAGATCATATTACCGTAGAGATTAGGCTGCTATAATTTGAGCACTTAGAAAACTAGGCCTTCGTTAAGTCGCAAAAATATTATATATAGGTATACGAGTACAAAAGGAAGTGAAAAGTTACTTATGATATGAATACTAATACTAACGAAATTAACTCCGCCTTTTAATCAGATTCATCTTAAACATCTCTGGGCACCTTCGCATAATATATGTTTGTTTCATAACTAGATGCTCTACCCGAATACAACTACCAGTATATACTGTCCTAGGTTCGTATAGGCTGCGTCGTTCCCCTTGTATCAGTATACTCTAGGTAACTCCAAAATCGATGCCATCACACTTGCGTGTATCTTACTTGCACCACGCACAACATTGCCGGAACCCTAAACTTCATACGATCGCTTAACAGTCAATCGTTTTCACACCACTGCTTCACTACTTCTCCCAGTTAATAATACAAATTTTGGTTTACATGTCTACAATAAATTGATAGATTTTATAACCGGATTTTCTTAATCTAACATAGAATTTCTCTAACTTTCCGATGTCGTTGTCACGCATATACGAGTATGTATGACACATCCCATTCACTGCGTTTTTGTGGTTGTTTCAAAGTTCTTAATGGAGTTGAGTAGGAGCCGAATCGCTTGGCAACCAGCTATCTTATTTCATTTAATCTCGAAAAGGCAATTTATTGCCGAATTAACTCATAATGTAGCTGGGGGTATCTAAGAGTTTCACGGTTGTCTATGTTAATATGAATACTCTCTAAGTCAAGAACCGTATTGACATTCTAGAAGCTAAATGCCACCGTTTGTGCTTATTCTAAGCGTAGTGTTGGATACATTATGTTTTCGTTTTCCATGTTACATAGATTCCATCTATAAGGGTTCTTGCGATAACCTAGCCGGGTTATCCGAGCGTTTCTGACAGGTCTGTATCGCTGTACAGTCCATACGGTTCGCTTTTGAAACGTCTGCTCCAATCTCTATTGATGAATAATTTTGTTTTGGAGGTGTGTGATGGCATTTTCGACCGCTTTCGTCAGTATCCGTTCTACTCCATAAAACAAGACTGAAATGGTCAGGATCCCCTGTTAAGTCTTTTTGGTTACTGAAACTGGGCTTTACTGTAACCCCAAAGAAGCAACGATTATTAATAGTGGTTCTTGTTAATAGTCGGACTTGATAACGGAGCTGAGGTAGATAGTTTCCCCTTATCGCAAAGTTGTAGCTGCCTATTGTGACGTTTTATCCTTGGTGTCGATATTTTAAGTCCCTCTTTGTTTGCCGCTTGTTAACCGCTTGTTCCATTTTTGCCGCATCTGCTTCATTAGTTACTAACTCTTGAATAACAGCTCACTTTATTCTTCCCATTATGTCAATGTTATCTGTGCATATGAGTAACTGAGCAGACTTTTGAGAGATAGTGCCTCAGGAGTTGCATTTCGAATTTTGCACAATTCTTTCAAGAACGATGTTGGAATATTGAAGGTCTCGGTTTTGTCATTACTGACACTGACCTTCATCGTCGTCATTTTTTACAGTGGAGTTAACTGTTAACAAACGGTTTTTGGCGCTCACATAATATGGCAAACAGAACCTTTTGGTGTGCGCGCGACCAAGGGGGTATGAATACCATTTTACTGGCTTTTCTCCAGGGCGCGGGCAGATGGTGTAGTAGTTTGAAACTCAGGTGTATTAGGTTTCGATATTTTTTCCAAGAGGTGGTTGTCAAACTGGAGCCAGTGCATCCTCAACCAGTGGGTCTTAGTACGTGCTAGTTGTTAGTTCGTTACATTTAGCCCAGCCAGCAACTACTCCAACATCAGTGTTACGCCTTCATGTCAGAGTTAATGCCGACGGGATTTTCATATAAATACATACAAATTCTATGAAAAGACTTTTTCAGAGAATTGCCTGATGTTATTTCATTCTTCGAGTTGATATGTGATCCGTATCTAATCATCACCTGCTGCTTTCAACAGTTAAGCCATCGGTTTCAGCATCTTTGTTAGACTTAAGCTTGAAAATTGCTTTCCTAACTTCATCTTGGTCGGAAATGTAGTCTGTATTCTGTCTTTGTCCAAGTTGATGGTTCATTTCAAACTAATATAATTTATTGTACCAGCCAAAGTAAGGCACTCAATACTCTGTCTAAAGCGACTAAGTAATTTAAAAAAACATGTTTTCCTCAGTAAATCATATTTGTCTTTGCTTTTTTAATATTTCAAGCAATAAAGATCGAAAACTCCTGTAAACATATTTACGACAAAATCAATGTTAAAAGGAAGGAAAACTTTGATAAAAAACAATTTCAAAAAATCAACCAACATTCGAAAGAAACATTCGAAACTAATCAAACAACCGATGTTTTCCAAATAGTAATTGAAAAAGCTTCCCTTTGTAAATAACTTACTTTGTACTTAAAAATAAATTGTAACTTCCTTAGCTATAGTATACATATTTGTACAACGAAATTATTATTATCATTATATCTAGGACAACTAGAATTCATGTAAAACATTGTAGATACAATTTTTAGATGCCCTATAAAAAACAAACTCTTATATGAAATTATAAAAATATATTCATTTTTATACTTGTTTTTAGACAAAAGAAATAAAGAAAAATTGTAATCAGAATTAAAATCAAAGATGTAAAATGATTTAAACAAAAATAATTATAATGTTAATTTGTTGTAAGAAGTTTTGTATATAAAAAAAGGAAAAGAAGTTTATTTAAGAAGTAAAATAAAAGAATTAAGAACCTATTATCTTGACAGATAAACAGAGAGACTGTTGTATTTTATTCGTGACAAGAAATAGTAGTTGTGATGTGCTCACAATTCGAAAAAATCTGTGATACGAAAGTAGTGATGTTTCTTGTGAGCAATCAGCTGTTCAGTAATCTATGCACACTCCCAAGGTCGTTGTTATGTCAAAAACTCTTATTTAGTTATAACTTATAATCTCGAGCTCGTTCTCGAATATGAAATCTACGTGATAAATTTTCTTATTTGAATAACAAAAGATTCAACCATTGGTGAATGCAACATATAATGGAATCGAATTTTCTAGCAAAATGTAAAATCGTACGGATTGCTGGATGGCAAAGATTGTTCTCAAAATATGTCAGGGAAGTATAAATATCAGTCACCTCAAAGTTATGCCAATCAATTCAAAAGACGAATTTGAAGAGAGAAATGAAGTCCTATCATTTGTACCCACGCAAACGTTTTACATTGATGTCAGAAGTGGGATAGGAATTATTTTGTGTAAAAGAAAAATAAAAATTATTTTTTGATTGTTTGAAAAAGCTGCAATGGGTCGAAAACTATTGCAGTTGACCCTCGTCCAACCAAAATTTGAGTTGTACAAAAAAAACCTCAGCGCCAGTGGAGGAAAAGCGACTGGGTACTCCAGCTTCAGGATGCTTTAAACAATGTTGAAGAGGAAGAACAGATGGAACTCCTCTTATTAAAAAACGACGAACAAAATAATAGCCTCGAACAAAAAATTAACGAACAAAATAGAAATTTAGACAAACAAAAGAACAGCCTGCAAGGCCTTCAACAGAAAATGGATGAACAAAAGAATATTCGGGAAAATTCTCCAGCAAAATTGATGACAAATTTGATAGAATAGAGAAGAATTATGATGGAACAAATTTCGGTCAACCTTCCCGAAACCATCAATCGGGAAATGCTTAAGCACTAACTTCGTGAGGTAGACGTTAGTAGCAGAAATCTACGGCCCCAGAATCAGCATCCAAATCACGCTATCAAAACTATGCAATGAAAGCCCTCTAGTAGAAGTAGTCAGTGGAAAGGAAAAATGGATGGCAAAAATAGACACCGGTGCTACGGCCTCAAATCTCAGGAGGGATCTGGTGCAGAAATTCTGGTTGCATAACACATAACAGTTACAGCTTGGGGACAGCTACGGGTGAAACGGGTAAAATATATGGTGAAGTCCGCATAAACCATGAAGTGTGGAATTATGGAGATACCAATGATATACGGAAAAGGCAACACTTCCGTTTTAAAAGTTTGATGGAGCCAGAAAATACGAGAGACTTCGTAGTGGTAAAGACCTTAGTGAAACCAAAGAATAGCATGGTTCCTGTAAGGATTCTAAATCCAAAAACATTCAGTGTAATAGTGAAAGGATAATAAAGTGGAAAATATACAACTATTGAGGCTATATCGACCACAATGGAAACATGTCGTGTAACACCAGTCGCGAGTATCCAGAGTACAATATAAAAATTAAAAACAAAATCTCCAGCATCTGAATCAAGAACAGCGTATCCTGGCAAACAAACTAATCGGTGAATAAGCTGATATATTTGACACACAACTATATCTTCCTTGTGAGGAGGAAAGGCGGCAGCACAAGGTTTTGTGTAGACTACCGTCTCAACGATATCAGCAAAAAGAACAGCTACCCACTTCGGAGAATCTATAACACTTTGGATACGCTTTTTGGAGCTAATGGTTTAAAACTCTTGACTTGAAGAGCGATAACTGGCAGGTAGAGATTAATCAAAAGGATCAGAGAAACCTGCCCTTACTACAGGAAGCGGTCCTTGGCAGTGATGTAATTTAGACTGTGCACTGCTCCGATCATCTTCGAGCGACTTACGAAACGAGCATTGTAAGGGCTTACGTGGAAATTATTACACTTTAAGTTGGCCAGCTCCCAAGATAAATACCAACTAAGAAGCTTTTTAGGCGTTGCCATGTACTACAGGAGGTTCGCAAAGGATTTTGTTGGTAGTGCGAAGAGCCTGCACCAAATTACGGAAAAAGCCCGACAGTTCAGGTTATCTGGAGAATGTAAAAAAGCATTCCGAGAACTCAAGCAGGAGTTATGCAATATCCCCATCTTGGGTTAGCTCATACCCTCCACTCAAACGTTTATGCCGTCCGGAGTAAAATGTGAATACAGCAACCGTAAAGAAGCAAAAGAACAGACCATTGTCCAAATGATAAGGACTGGGCCAATAAAGGTTTGGAGTACAGACGAAATCCGTTCCTCCCGACAGGCAGATAATGACATCGAACTAATATTGGCCTAGGAGAGAACACGAAGAAAGACCAAGCTGGCAGCAAATATCAGACCAGAGTTAAACTCTGAAGCCAAACTGGGCACAGTGGGACTGGCTTTGTGTGCAAGACGGTTTGCTGAAGAGAAAATGGAAAAGTGAAGATGGAACAACATCTCTTATGCAGCAAATTATGCCACGATCCAGAGTCAGCCAAGTACTAAACGAAATACATGACGGAATCTTAGAAGCCATTTGGGAATAAACAAGACGTTTAGGAAACGTTTCTATGGGCTAAGTGCTAAACAAGATGTCAAGAATTGGTGCAAAAAGTGCACCGTACCCCTCTTCTTAATGGCCTACCGAAACGCGGTCCATAGTTCAACATAGGGGATGGCCGTGCTGTAGTGGTAGTCTACATAGTAGTCTTTTCATAGAATTTGTATGTAGTTATATGAAAATCACGTCGGCGTCATCTCTGACATGAAGGCATAACACTGATGTTGGAGTTGTTGCTGGCTGGGCTAAAATGTAACGAACTATTGTAACAACTAGCACGTACTAAGACTCACTGGTTGAGGATATCGAAACCTAATAAACCTGAGTTTCAAACTACTACACCACCCGCCCGCGTCCTGGAGAAAAGCCAGTAAAAGGGTATTTATATCCCCTTGGTGCGCGAGCGGGATTATAAAAAAAAAAAAAACAGGACACATACCATCTAAGATCTTATATGGTCAAATAGTTCGTGCCAAGTGAAACAAAATCCGGATCCCCACCTACGGAGCTCAAGAAGGTGAACGACTACGTAGATAATTTGCGCAGCAGAATTCGTAAATTGCATGAAAACACCCGAGAATAGATGAACCTAGCGAGCAACCAAAAACTAGGTACGACAAACAAAGCGAAATCCTCCGTCTTTAACAAAGGAGATCTGGGGTGTGTGTATAATCCTCAGCGTAAGAAATGCAAATTACCAAAATTGCAACAGGAGTAGGAAGTTGATAACCCACATTAATGACGTTGTCTACCGGATTCAGCGTGGGGATCGAAGAAAATTGAAGATGGTCTATTTGAATAGAATATGTCATTTTATCGAAACGATGAATGTCTAAGTTGTTTGAGACGAATAACTTTAGGGAGGGAGCAGTGTGATACCTAAATGCGAACAGCGTCATTTACATTTCAAAAACAGAAGATTTCCTTATTTGAATAGCAAAAGGCTCAACTGTTGGTGAATGGAGAATTGAATCGAATTTTCCAGCAAATGGAAATTTGTATGGAACGAAAGATAAAGAAATATAACAAAAGTATAAGCGGTTGAGATAAGCGGTTGAATTGTGAATTGTAACTGTCTTGAATAAAGTGATTGTATTGAAAGGAATAAGTTCTAGCATTTGTACCCACACAAACATTTTACAGTATTTTGATATGTATTATTTACTTATAAGCAGCACTTGTTACTGCAGATTGCAGTTCACGAAGATAATTCGTGTGCAGAATCATCGGCAGCTACACCTACATCAATGCCTTCATTTACGTTTGGAAAAATTGCAGACCAGGATACTTACTCAAGAGGTTTGTTGTCAGTGAATTCAGAGAGAATTCCAACAACATCAAACAACAGCAAAAGGAATATATCCGCAAGCGATTTATATTCTAAAGTTGTATAACTCTGCGCGAAGAGATGCGAAATGAAAAAGGCTGCTGAAGAAGAACGGCAGGAAATGCAGCAGCAGTTTCACAAAGTTGACGAAGGCTTACTCCCATTGACTGAGTTAGTAAAAGTTGTGTTAGAAAAAAGAAATACATAAACATGTATTGTGTTAGCATTTTATTTCAGTTAATAAATGTTTTTATCTAACTTTCGTACAATACAAATACCAGAATCATTGCATGCTCTGGGGAATTTTGCGTTCATATATAGAAAATTTAAATTATGATCACAAACCCCTACACACAAAAAACTACATATGTATAGTATAATGAATTATTAGTAGCCGAACTTACTTAGGGCTTCTACATTAATGCTGTAGTAGACTTTTCAATTCATATACAATTGAGCGGGAATTGTGGAATACCGATTTGGTGGGGAGACAATTGCTATGTTTTCGCAATCAAACTTTCCGATTTTTTCCTCGATGTTAAACGTTTGGTGGAACCTTCAGAGAGTATACCAAATTTAAATATTGAATTTATATTATATGTATATAAAATGTGGGTGGCCGTTGCCCAAGTAGTAGTGGACTGATTTTCAAATTGGAAAGTTCGGTGTTCGAATCCCAACAGCGCCCGAAAGACATTAATCTTTTTCAATTAACAAAAATCAATTAAGATCAGTAGTTGAATAAAAATCAATACCAAGCCAACTTCTACAAAGAATGTAAATGTTGGATGCCACCCATGAAGCGAAATAACCACTGAGCCCAAAACATTTTTCGTTTTCTATCCATCCCATTTTCCAAAAAACTTAACATATGCTGAGTGTTAAATTCTTAAAAAAAAACAATATGCCCTATTTTAGCAGCACTTATTTAACATATTGTAGAAAATTTTATTGCATGTCTCTTAAACGCAATAATAATTTGCAAGTGTAGTCCGAAGAAGTTTTTACTGTTACTTTGGAATCAAAATCGGAGTATAAACTAAAATGTTTTTGCCTGCCCAAACGAAAACGCCACAAATGAAGTTGGTTATGTTTCCATAAAGTCCATTCGTAATTTCACCACCAGTGCGCTAGTGTGTCTCCACACTTATTTTTAATTTCGAATAGCAGAAGACTGAAATTTTGAGAATGGAATGGAATTTGCGAACTTTGGCTAGATTATGAAAACATTACAATTTGTAACTCACCATGCTCTTGTGAGGTCGTTGTGACCCACGGTACAGATAATAAGGTAATATAAAGTTTTGCCATAGGGACTTGACAACTTTGAATTTGTGAACGCACTCTTTCACTAATCATCAAACTGTCACTGACAATTTAATCAGTAAACTCAACATTTTCATCATGGTAAAGTACACTAACTAGCAACGTCTGCAAATTATAAAAATTTCCTACAGATATTTAAAGTCGGTGACTGCAACTTTAAGAGCGTTAACTCCAATTTTCGGTCGTAATTCTAGCCCTAGTAGACAGCCAATAACAAGTTTAGTGCAAAAATTTGAGTCTACATATTCGTTGTGTGAAGTTGCTGTGACAGTGAGACAACGGGTTGGTCGAAGTGTCGAAAATATCGCTGTTCAGACGTCCGTAGCAAACGATCCAAATCAGTCAATTCCACGGCGTTCTAAAGAATTTTGGCGTATTTTGCGTAAGGATTTTAGTTTACACCCATACAAGATCAAGCTGACTCAAGAATTGAAGCCGATGGACTATTTGAAGCGACGTACGTTCTCCGATTGCGTTCTGGAGAAGATGCGCCAAAATGATGAATTTCATCGCAAAATCATCTTCTTCGTCAATTTTTGGGTCAATGGGTTCGTCAATAAGCAAAATATGCGTTATTGGCCGGGTGAAAACCCACATGTGCTTCATGAATCACCACTTCATCCAAAAAAATAACTGTTTGGTGCATGCCGGCGGCGTTATTGGGCCATATTTTTTCGTCGACGATAACGATCGTCATGTTACTGTGAATGGTCAGCGCTATCGCGTCATGGTCACCGATTATTTATGGCCCGAATTGGAAGATATGGACTTGGACAACATGTGGTTTCAACAGTGTGGTACCACAAGCCACACAGCACACGCTACAATCGATTTATTGAAGAGTAAGTATGGTGAGCGTGTTATCTCAAGACATGGGCCAGTCGATTGGCCGCCTCGTTCGTGCCATTTAACGCTGCTTGACTATTTTCTGTGGGGCTACGTTAAGTCATTGGTTTATGGCAACATGCCGACGACGTTGGAAGAGCTCAGAGCCAACATTGAACGCGAAATAGCGGACGTTTCGGCCGAAATGTGTGGCCGAGTTGTTGAAAATTGGGTTAAACGAATCGACCGCTGCAAACGTGCCCGCGGTGGCCATATGAACGAAGTCAAGTTCCATTCATAAATGTTTTGATTGTACCTCAAACTAATAATAAAGTTTTTGAAATATCTCAAATGGTTTGCCTTTTATTTAAAAAAAAAGTTTTCAAGTCGTTATTAGAAAACACTATATATTGCACATGTGTCAAAAAAAGTAAATACCGAAAAATCCAAGATGGCTGCCGAGAGTGATCAATTTTTATTTACATATGCTGTACGTTAATAATTGCTTGAGTTCGAATTCTTTATGGAGGCTTTTATTCATTTATAATGATAAATATTGACTTGGTGTCGGGGTATCTGGAAACATATTTAATATGTGTGTGTATGAGAAAATATAACAAAAAAAGACGAATTCCATTTCTTGGACACATAAGTTTGTAATTTATTAGAACATTATTTAATATAAAAATGATTCTATGTTTACAAAAAAATATCACAAATTCAAAATAGACTAGATCTAACTCTTCTATTTTACAATATTGTTTTTATCATTTTTCTTTTTCTACTTGTTAAATTTCCTTCTATTGTATTATTTAGGTATATATTGTCTCCGTCTTTTCCATATTTACCATCTTTTCGTCTTTAGGTTTTTGAAGATTTCCCTGATTATACATTCATCAGCTGATAAGTCCACGTAAACAATGTCTCTTAATGGGTGTTTTAAACAGCTTAGTCTGGATTCTTGACCCTGTGGCAAATGTTTACTGCCAAATGCTCCAGTCCATCGTACTGTAGAGATTCCAGTTCATCTAACGGCACTTCAGTTGCTATGAAGTCGGAATTAAGTGTCTTTAGTTTTATCGGGTGTATTATCCACTAAAGCCGGTAGAAGATCTTAATACGAACATTTTGTATTAAAAGAAAATATGTTTACTTAAAGAATAAAACATACCATTCATAGATAAACTTTCTTTCTTCATTTCGTCCAAGTATGTATGACTTCGTTCGATACATGAATTTCAAACGGATTATACAGGCCACCTTTGGATCCCATCGTTCCGAAAAAATTCTCTAAAACATCTTGATTCAGTCTGTATGTCAGTAAATACGAAATACTGTATTTACTCTTTAAGTCGTTGTACAAAAGTTTAAGATAATGCATAAAAGTATTAATATATAAGATTGTAAAAACAAAAATTTGTTTAATTCAACATTACCTTTCTGGAAGGGCATCATGGTTCATTTTCCTTTAACCCTCATATTAAGCATTACGGAAGTCATCTCATCGACAATACCAAATTGGATCGATTCTAAAAGTCCAACGCTTCGAACTCGTTCGCGAATATCCTGATAAGGAACTCATTCGATGAAACAGTCGAAACAATCATTCACCTGAAATTGTAAAGATGTACCCGTTTAAAAAATACAGAGCACATTAGACAACACTCCGAACTTAGTTCCCCTAAACTACCAGCTCGCATAATAGTTTGAGAGACCGTGTGTGGGAATAATTTTGTTGCAAGTTTCACCTTTTGACGGTCTGTACCTTTAACACATAAATTGGTTAGTGGTATTTTGTATGCAATACTCAAATCAGACTTATCATTAGTTTTCGAAATAAGCTCTTCAATGATTCCTTTGGAAATGAGTTTCCCGTCCAAAATAAAACCACCATTATCAACAAAATTGTTCCGGATGAGTTTTATAAGATTATGAGATGAAAATCTCATTCGATTTTGTAACCGTGACGATTGTAACAGACGATTGCACACACTTTAAAAACACATTCACTTAATTGGTGAATAATACTAAACAGTATTTGTTTGGTCATCCGTTGGTAAAAATCCTACAAAATTGGTTGATTCCAATTGCCAATCAAACCCCATAGCCACTTGGACGTATTTCGCAGCTTTCAGATTTTCATCCTTCCGTTTGTCGAAGACAATTTTCTCTTTGACTTTCATTTCGTCAAATGAAAGTAAACAAATTTTGGCGATTTCTTCCATATCGATGCTTTTCATAATATTCAACACGAATTTGATTATTCCCGGATATACTAGATGGGGTGAAAAGTAACCTCCTTGGAAATGAAAAAAAAAAAAATTTTTTAATGTTTTTTTTTATTTTATTCAATATAGTCCCCTTTTAGTCTGATACACTGATTCTAGCGATTTTCCAACTTCTTGATCCCGTCCGAAAAGTAATTTTCCGGAAGGTCTGCAAAATACTACTCCGTGGCGTCGATAATTTATTCGCGTGAGCTGAATTTTTTATTGATGAGCCATCTTTTAAGGTTTGGGAAGAGATAATAGTCCGAGGGAGCCAAATGGGGCGAATATGGTGGATGCGATAACAATTGGGGCCGTAAGTCATTGATTTTAGCCATGGTTGTGATGCTCTTGTGCACCGGTGCATTGTCTTGCAAAAACAAAATTTTTTTTCGCTTCATGTGAGGCCGTTTTGCAGCGATTTCGGCCTTCAATTGCTCCAATAATGCACGGTAATACTCGCTGTTGATGGTTTTTCCTTTTTCGAGGTAGTTCACGAAGAGTTTGCCATGACAGTCCCAGAACACCGACGCATAACCTTTTCGACCCATCGAGCTTCCCTCGGCCGCTTCGGAGCACTCGTGCCGGCTTCAGTCCATTGCCGGGCACTCATTCTGTTCTCTGGTATTCAACAGTTACCAATCGACGCCAAAAGTCCGCCAGATTCCGCATCAGCAAGTCCAAACACTCTTTCGAAGTGCTCTCGCGTTCGTGTTTGGTCAGATATGGCGTGTGCGCTCAATACTAATCTTTGTGTTATCTGCCAGCTCGCGCACCTTTATTTTCCGGTCAGCCAACACCATTTCATGTTTTTTGGCATTGTCCTCTGTAAAAGCATCGGAGGGCCTGCTGCTGCGGACTTGATCGGTAGTGGAGTTGCATGGAGTTGATGGAGCATTAGCCACATAATGCTTATCCAACTTTCCTTTTGTTTCCTTCGCCGTTTTGCCTCTCAAAAAATAATGTTTTATAAGAGAACGAAAACGTTTTTGTCCATATTCAACATGATGCCAAACACGTCAACAACAATCAGCTGTCAAAACAAAACTAAAGACAGTATCGCACTGAAATTTGGCATGTCTGCCTAAATATGAACGGACTTCAAGGCACTAAGACAATAGCAGCGCATTCTGGCAGTCAAGTTGGTTACTTTTCACTCCACCTAGTACCTCTAATTTTGAGCACCACTTTGTAAGTGTTATCATAGCTGGAAGAGGTTATAATTTTCGCAATAGCAATCGGTAATCGCGGGGGCTAGCTACACGTATTGCGATCGCATTATCAATATCGTATGACGACCATTTTGCACGTTTTTGATTACATTCTAATTTTCTTAATTGACCCTTGGCAAAAATATAACCAACGGAGTCAATATTTTGTTGCTGCTTCTAGTTTTTTGCTTTCAATTATGCCATTTGCTCCAATAATCTGCAAAATATAAACAATTCTTACTAAGAATAGGTAGAGATGATTTCATCAGTTTGTATACAACAGTCAAGTATTAATGGTTTAACTTGTGTACGGCAGTCTACCTTGGAAGCATCAGTTTGCGTAAAGCAATCACACTTGTTTGATAGAAATAAATTCTCCGCGGGGACTTCCACAGCTATGTTCCCCTTGTTATGCAAAATTAGTACATCACTGAAATAAAAGAACCGAGTGTTATTAGTGTAAATAACGGTTATAATACCATAATCATTCTTCACATACCTTGGGATCAAAAGTCTATTTTGAATCCATAAATCCCGTGAGCTCGTCACTTCTTCATCCTTTTGCAATGGTAACAAAAGTGAAGAAACAACATCTTCTTTAACTCTAGTTGTTTTCAGAACTATTCCGTATTGCTCACACAATGGATTAATGACAATAATAACTTTTTTTAAAAATGTTTGCCACAAATTCGAGACGTTTTTGTATTTAACTAGTCTTTTCGGCGGCACTAAAAAACCCACTGCTTGCACAATTTACTTTGTTTTGAAAATGAGTGATACGATATCTCCTCATTTTCAGTTTTATTTTTGCTTTTATAGTTGTTAACACAATACCTGTACAGAGCACAACGAATTTTAACACCTTTAAACTTTGTTTAATCCATTTTAAATCAAAAATCTATGACAGATGCTCAGAACAAGACCAAAATAATTGCGCAAAGTATAATATATTACCTTATTATATGTACCTCTTTTGTGACCTCTGAGACATAAGAGAGTTATGCAATAATAGGGGCATAAAAATCACTCCAGTACAAAATCTTTTTCTTTTTACAATAAAGTGAAGATTACATTTGGCATTTGCTAAAATCTAATTCTCGACCCCGAGAGGATAGAGCCAAAATACCTACCTACCTGATTTTGAACTGTGACTTATGCTTGCATGACTGTGCGTGTATTTTCCTTCGAATTTCGGAGTTGATTCGTGATTCTGGGATTGCTCGTCAATGGGATTCTAGGAATTTTTTTAAATAGAGGCCATTAAGAAGAGAGGTATGTGTCGATTCCAGTTCCGCTGGCAGTTTCTGAGGAGTTTAGATAGATGCCCATTTATGGTCTGATTGAATGGCTCAACCATTCCATCAAATTGAGGGTGTAGTTGTCCTTGTCCTTGTTTTTCTTATTTCCAGATATTGGCAAAATTCCTGGAAGACTTTTGATTCAAAGTTCTGCCCTTGATTGTAGCTTCATTGGGATCTCAAATCTGCTCACCCAGTTATTAATCATCTCTTCTGCTACGGCCGTAGCCTCTTGATTTGGGATGACAAAGACTTCCGGCCACTTACTGAACTAATCCATGGCCACAAGTATGTATCTGTTGCCATTAAAGATTTCGAGAAACGGCCTAGCGATAGCTGTTCGATGACTATTCGTTTGAATGGTGCTCTGACATTGTATTGTTGCATTCGTCCCTGTTTCTTTACTTTGGGGCCCTTGGTAGCCGCACACCTTATGCATTTTTTGCAGCAATTCTCGACATCTTGCTTAGCACTTAGCCAATAAAAATGTTCCCTTACCTTTTCCAATGTCTTGTTTATTCCCAAATGCCCTCCTGAGATTCCGTCATGAATTTAATGAAAAATAGGGTTTTCCAATAGGGACTTGACAACTTTGAATTTAATTTGTGAACGCACTCTTTCACTAATCATTAAACTGTCACTGTCAATTTATTCAGTAAACTCAACACTTTCATTATGGTAAAGTACACTAACATCTACGTTCTCCGATTGGGTTCTGGAGAAGATGCGCCAAGATGATGAATTTCGTCGCAAAATCATCTTCAGTGACGAAGTTAATTTTTGGCTCCATGGGCTCGTCAATAATCAAAATATGCGTTATTGGTCGGGTGAAAACCCATATGTGCTTCATGAATCACCACTTTATCCACAAAAAATAACTGTTTGGTGCGGTTTACATGCCGGCGGCGCTATTGGGCCATATTTTTTCGTCGACGATAACGATCGTCACGTTACTGTGAATGGTCAGCGTTATCGCGCCATGATCATCGATTATTTTTGGCCCGAATAAGAAGATATGGACTTGGACGACATATGATTTCAACAGGATGGTGCCACAAGCCACACAGCACACGCTACAATCGATTTATTGAAGAGTAAGTAATAATATAGTAATAGCTTGACTATTTTCTGTGGGGCTACGTTAAGTCATTGGTTTATGCCAACACGCCGACGACGTTAGAAGAGCTCAGAACCAACATTGAACGCGAAATAGCGGCCGTTTCGACCGAAATGTGTGGCCAAGTCGTTGAAAATTGGGTCCAACGAATCGACCGCTGCAAACGTGCCCGCGGTGGCCATATGAACGAAGTTAAGTTCCATTCATAAATGTTTTGAATGTACTTCGAGCCAATAATAAAGTTTTTGAAATATCTGAAATGGTTTGCCTTTTATTAAAAAAAAAAGTTGTCAAGTCGTTATTGGGTGATTCTGGTTCGCGGCACGATTAGCTGCATACGATATATTGTTCCATCTGCACTTTCCCATTTTCTCTTCAGCAAACCATCTTACACATAAATCGAGTCCCACTGTGCCCAACAAGCGCTCAGAATTTGGCTCCGATCCGATATTTCCTGCCAGCTTGGTCTTTCCTCGTGTTCTCTCCATGCCAATATTGGTTCGATGTCATTATCTGCCTGTTGGGAGGAACGGATTTCATCTGTACTCCAACCCTCTATTGGCTTGGTCCTGATAATAGGATAGTGGCCTCTTCTTTCGCTTTCTTGCCAGTGAGGGCTGCTGTTTCGACTGATGGTTTCGGAAAGTTTGACCGGCTTATTGGTAGCTGTTCCTGTTAACTTTTCCCTCTATTTGCCTATAACCCCAGTGAAGGCCTTCGTCGTACCGGTTCTTTGCAATGCCCTTAAAAATGTAATATTTTATTTCATTTCCAACAGCGCGTTCTTCGTCTATCCCGTGGAGTATCTCGTTTCTCGGCACTAATTCTGGCGCAGAAGTTTTCAAAAGATGCCACTTAAACCACTTAATCACTTTGAAAATTCACACTTTAAATTCAACTGATGAACTGGTTTGCATACCTTGGGGATGCTGATATTTATACTCCAATGACATATTTCCAGAAAAATATCCAGTATTCCATACATTTTCCAAATTGCTAAATATTGTATAGAATACTGGATAACGCAGATTGTTCTCTAAATATGTCATTGGCGTATAAATATCAGCATCCCCAAGGTATGCAAATCAGTTCAACAATTGAATTTGAAGTGTGAATTACGAGAATGGTTAAGTGATTAAGTAAAAGATAAAAAAAAGTAAAAAGTTGAGATAAGCGGTTAAATAATGAATTGTAATTGTATAAAATTAAGCGATTGTACGGAAACTAATAAATTCTATCAATTGTATCCCCACAAACATTTTACAATATCGTACCAAGTCAACATGCGGTTGTTCGCTAGCTTGATTTTTTTCGGGTATTTTCATGCAATTTACGAATTCTGTTACGCAAGTCATCCGTTGTCGCTTACCGCCTTAGGCGGGAATCCAAACTTTTTGACCAGGTAGAATCTCGGATGGCGTATATTCTATTGAATTATGAACCATCTACTAAGAAGAGGGGTATGCGTCGGTCCCAGTCCCGTTGGCAGTTGGCGACTACCTTTGACAAATGCTCACTCAAGGTCCTATTGAATCGCTCGCTTAGCTCTTGATTGAGAGTCGCTCCACTGGAAAGCCAAATTTGCTTACCCAGTTTTTGACTATATGTCTTAGCCTCATGATTTCGGATTGCGAACACTTCCGGTCACTTACTAAAGTAATCCATGACCACGAGAGTATCGGTTGCCGTTAATGGTTTCGAGAAATTGGCCTACGATGTCAATGGATATTCGTTCCATTGGTGCATCGACTTTGTATTGTAGAATTCGTTTTTGTAGCTTTACTTCTGGGTGGGTAGATGCAAATGTTATGAACTTTTTTGCACAAATTCTCGACATTTTGGTTTGCACTTAGCCAATAGCAACATTCCCTTACCTTTTCCATTTATTCTCAAATGACCTCCTTAGTTTCCGGCATGTATTCCATGGAGCACTCTGAACCGTGGCACGATTAACTGCATACAAGAAGTTGTTCCATATGCACTTACATATTTTTTCTTCAGCGAAACATCTTGTGCACAGAGTGAGTCCCACTATGCCCAATATGCCTTCAGGATTTGGCTCCGGTCCGATATTTCCTGCCAGCTTAGTCTCTCCTCGTACTTCTTCTAAGCCAATATTGGTTCGATGCCATTGTCTGCCTTTTGGGAGGAATGGATTTCATCGGTACTCAAACCCTTTCCTAGCTCAGTCCTGATCATTTGGATAGTGGCTTGTTCCTTCGCTTCTTTACGGTCGTAGCACTGCAAATGCTCGATCCATCTCAAATCTTAGCCTTCCGTTTTCTTAAACTGTAATAGGCATTTTAGAGCTGCGTAGTCTGTGCGAAGAACGAAGTTTTGTCCATAGAGCTACTTATGGGAATGCTTCGTATTTCACCTAACCATCGTGTACTAGCCTTACTAACGGTCATAAACTCGATGCGTCTATTAACCATGCTTAATAGAGTTTTAATCCCTTCCTCCCCAACTCATCTTTCATTGACTGAAATATCTATGTGCCTTGATACCTAGCATAGGTATGGTCACCGTATTGGAAGTTGATATAAAGGGGAGATTCTTTAACATATTTTGAGAGAAATATCGTATGGATGGGGGGGGGGGGGAGATCGGAAATAACATATTTCACATTTATGCGTGTGGTAACAAACGGCCGTTGAGTACTTAAATTGTCTCAAATTAAATGTTGATTAAATGTATTAAAATTGATTGAAGATAAATTTTGACTTTGTTAAAAATTTAAGGAAAAAAAAATATTGATTACAACTTTAATTTTTTATTTTTTTCATGAAACCTTGTATCATATCAATTGTTCAAAGTGCAAACCATTGCTTTTTATGCACGCCAGAGCTTGTCTTTGAAAGATTCGGACAATGTATATTCTTTCTAATTCTTCTTGGACTTTTGCAGCTGCCTCAATTCTATGGTTCAAGTCATCCAATGTTTCTGATGAGTACTTATGTCCTCCATTCGTCCATTGGGGTCAAGCCCGGAGACCTTGAATTAGTCTATTACTTCACTCAAAGGCCAACCTAAGAGCATGTCATCAATATTGTACAACTTTGCAGCAGTCTCTCAACCAAATAGCGGCATGGCCGTAGGTTGCGGATAACTGTTGCGGATAGGTGTTCTTCCTAAAACCTAAAAACTCGTTGGCCACCAAGCCACTGCAGTAAAGATCCAATGAAAAACGCTGATGGTCTTTTATGTCTTCATGAATTCTGTTCAGATTGATCCCAGTATTTTAATGCAGACTGTCTTCTGGATTTTGGTGAGTGGTGAAAAAATATTGCCCTATAGAGCTCTTCTGCACATCTCCTTCTTTTTGTAGCTTAATTTTCACAGTGTCGAGTTGATTCTTAACAACCATCATGGAAATCGCGTTTCAGAAAGTGCTGATCAGTTTAGCTCTTTACAAACTATGTAGCATCGTGTCTGCACTTACGTTATTTCACGTAAATTCGATGGTATCACTTTCTTAGTGATACTACCGTCTTCAGTTGCATATGAGCTGGTCCACTTTTCATATATACCTGTTTTTTTCTTTGGCAGACAATGCTGGCAATCACAGCATTTACATACATATGCATATGTATACTATCCGTTTTAGATAAGTAGAAAGAGTTATCGGTCTGCAATATTTTGAAGTCGCTATGCTTGTCCTTCTTCGGTTCATGCATGAAAATGGACCGCACTTTCCACCAAGATTTATAAACATAACTTAGCTTAAGCCATGCAGTGTAGTTTAGCTTGCGCTTTGGTGTAATAGTTTCTAGGCATTTTTACAATATCACCGGTCAGAATGATTGTTGGTTGTTTGGTCGAGGTCATTTTAAATTAAGTTCATCACCTAGAGCAAAATCTTCCTTCAACAAAATACGTCTCCTAGACAATACACGACAGTAAATTTTTAAAATTTAGGATCTCAATGGTGCCATTACTGACCTCGGTGAGCAGCTGATGGGAATTTATTTAAAGCCTGCATCTATTTTCAATATCTATCCTTTGTGAATATTTAATCGTTGATTCGATTTACCAGGTCTGGAAATACGAACTATCGCTTTGCCAGCGAAGGTTTTAGGGCATTCATACTGTTGTAAATAATCACAATAACGACAAACAACGCGCAACTTAAAACTCTGCATTTTTTTGGGAGCTAAGTAGTGCACCTCAAAACGCACATCTTTTTAAGTTACTTGCACATGCCACGTAACTGAACACCTTTTTCAGTTTGTTTCTAAGCCTACTTAAGGTGTATAAATAATGTAGAATAAGTTAAATTGTAGTATTTAAGGCAAAATTAATTTAAATAAAGTTCAGTTCGTTGAAATTGACTTCCCCCCACCAAAACATTCTCAACTAAATACACAGTACTGTTGCAACGCAACAAACATTAAATTTTCATTTTGCCGACGGCATGTCAATTGTGGAATCCCCAGCGGCAAAACACATGCACATCGCTCTACAAAATTGGGAGCGCAGAAAATATAGGCAACATAAACAAACATAGACAAATGCTACCGACCTTTGTTTTTCCGGCTCCTCCCAGATGCGATGTTTTTTCTTCTGCCAACCTATGAGTCAGCTGCGCATGTGTGGGTGACTTCCCCAGCCGACATAGCGCACTAAGCGAATACAGCTAATCAACCTGAAAGGGAAAATCCGAAAGAGGTCGTTGACCACCGAACTAGAGGAATACCGAAGGTTTCGTGATGACGTACAAGGTCCATGGTTATCAAAAGAAATTTGTCGTTAGAGCAAACCATATTAGTTTAAAAATAAAGAAATAATAAAAAGAAGAAATATATTGTAGTTTTCATTTGTTCTAAGTGTTTGTCAAATTGATTTTTTATGCAGTGTCCTAGCGACACAGTACCTTAAGTAACAGTTCATAAGAATCTGGCAAATGATGCCGAAATTCTTTTCATAAAATAATAAAATGTTCATCGCATTCTACTTACAAAGTCAACTCCCTTTATTTTAAATTCCCCAGACTGTCTGCTCGAGCAACTTTGTTGTTCTTAATTTCCAACAACTCTGTATTAGCATCTCTTCATAGCCGCTTCTCTAGCTCATTATTTTTCTTTTGGATAGATCGATGTTTCTTTCGTCTTCATAGCTCGGAAACTTCGTGAACACTCTCGTCCGTTTCTGCAACACGGCTTGTATGCATGCTGCCCCTGGTAAAATCGTATGATTTCGTCAGATATTCACATTCGCATTCGCATTAGCACCTAGGCTGCAACTAGTTCATAGTAAATGTTGGCTTCTCGGAACATAGGTAGTTAGATAGATTGATATGCTTGAGAAAGATGAAACACAATGACTTTACTCTGTACAAGAGCGCACACAGACATTAGGAACGCATCAAGTGGTAACATATTTTCAAAATTTCATTCGTAATGACGCTAAATAATAAGACATGTTCATGTGGACTCGTTACTCTACCTCTCTGCAGTAAGACAATTACTGGGATCATATATTTTTAAAGGAAGGCAAATTAATAAATTATAATATAAGGCAAAAAGCTTAAATATTTGAAAGACCATGTGTTATGTCAATTATTATACTAGTAACTTGATGAATTAAATTAATGTTTCTTAACGAAATTGTCAAATTTTGTAAGTAGGTGAGGTTTCTAATTTCACTATATACTTATCCTATAAAATAAAATTTATAGATCTTATACATTTTTAATTTTTAATCCATTAAAGAAAATTTAGACATGATTTTTTATTCACAAAGACCATTTTTTATTCTCAATACATATGTGCATTTAGAAAAAAAAAATTAAAAATTAATATTTCTACATGTTTTGATTGTTTAGAAAAAATCGGTTATTTTGGATTGATTCACAGCCGTCTCGGATTTATTTTATGCGAAACTTCAGAGTGTAAAAGCATTGCATCAGTTTTGTTACATCTTTTTGATGTTCGTACCATTCAATAAATTGTTCAATGTTTTCAGCTGCATCTTTGGCCTCTTTACGTAAATCGTATTCCTCACTTCTGAATCGGTGGTCTCTTCTTTTGAAAATTCAATGATTTTGTCATCTGTTAACAGCTGATATCCCATTTCATTTTGATCAATATTCAACCATTCCAAAATTTCATTGGTTTTAATCGACAAAGCAGAGCTTGTATGCGATAAAAACTTATCATCAATTACAGTTTGTACGTCAACGGCTGAACATTCAACCGTTTCGCTGCTTGGTGGCCACAATTTGTTCCACGATCGTTTCAAAGTATTATTTGAAACGTCGTTCAATGCATCACTGACGTTGTCTACAACTTGTATTAAATTGTGTTCTTTCCAAAACAGAATCAATGTTTTTCCACCATCTTCGTCGTTCAAAAGTTGCGCATAAATCGTTTCTATAATAGCGTTTCATGGTTTCAATCACAGATTGATCCATTGGCTGAATAAGCGCTAAGCGCTAAAAAAATGTTTTCATCGTCACTAATCAAATCACTTCAGGATAGCTTGGTACGTTGTCGAGAATCAAAAATGGTTTTAATGGTAATTTTTTTGATTAGAGGTTTTCTCTAACATGAGAAACAAATATAGGGTTTTCCAATAGGGACTTGACAACTTTGAATTAAATTTGTGAACGCACTTTTTCACTAATCATCAAACTGGCACTGTCAATTCAATTCAGTCAGTCAATTCAGTAAACTCAACATTTTCATTATGGTAAAGTACACTAACGAGCAACGTCTGCAAACGTTCCCCGATTGGGTTCTGGAGAAGATGCGCCAAGATTATGAATTTCATCGCAAAATCATCTTCAGTGACGAAGCTCATTTTTGGCTCAATGGGTTCGTCAATAAGCAAAATATGCGATATTGGTCGGGTGAAAACCCACATGTGCTCCATGAATCACCACTTAATCCACAAAAAATAACTGTTTGGTGCGGTTTGCATGCCGGCGGAGTTATTGGGCCATATTTTTCGTCGACGATAACGATCGTTACGTTACTGTGAATGATCAGCGTTATCGCGCCATGATCACCAATTATTTTTGGCCCAAATTTGAAGATATGTACTTGGACGACATGTGGTTTCAACAGGATGGTGCCACAAGCCACACAGCACACGCTGCAATCGATTTATTGAAGAGTAAGTATGGTGAACGTGTTATCTCAAGACATGGGCCAGTCGATTGGCCGCCTCGTTCGTGCGATTTAACGCCGCTTGACTATTTTCTGTGGGGCTACGTTAAGTCATTGGTTTATGCCAACACGCCGACGACATTGGAAGAGCTCAGAGCCAACGTTGAACGCGAAATAGCGGCCGTTTCGGCCGAAATGTGTGGCCGAGTCGTTGAAAATTGGGTCCAACGAATCGACCGCTGCAAACATGCCCGCGGTGGCCATATGAAAGAGGTCGAGTTCCATTCATAAATGTTTTGATTGTACTTCAAGCCAATAATAAAGTTTTTGAAATATCTGAAATGGTTTGTCTTTTATTTAAAAAAAAAAAAAAGTTGTCAATTCGTTATTAGAAAACCCTATACCTTTTTGAACAAATCGGTGAAAATTTCTTATGGCATCCATGCACTTTTTTGCGCGTAATAATCAACCGGCAATGTAGTCGTGTTAATCCCCTTAACACAACACATTTTTTTTTTTGCATTTCCTATTAACAACGATAGAAGACGATCTTCTCGACTCGCATTTGCACAACACATTGCATTTTGAAACCGCATACGTACTTTTCGCACTGTTTTTTGTTGGCAATATTTTGTAGATTGGCCTAGTTTTATCAGCATTGTAAACTTGTTCTCGTGCAAAACTATTGTCAGGAATCATTTTTTTTAAATTTATCTTTGAATTTATTTATTGATTCAGCACTTACGGAAGTAAGTGTTGTCTTGTTCCATGACGACGTTTAAAATTATCAGGCCAGCCACTGCTAATTTTGAAACTTACTTTACTATTAAGTTTTGCATTGAATTGCACACATTTAAGATGTGTACTTTTCTATTTCGTTCTTTTTTTTATCATTAATGATTATTCTAGGAACGTCGTTTCGAACACTTAAGGAAACAGCACTCATTCCCTTTTTCAAGTCTAATTATTTCAATTTTTTTTTAATCTTAACACATTTCTTTTACGTTTTGTTGCAGTTGCAGTTGACCGTTCCATGATAAGAAATGAAAAATCACAAACGCTTGGTACAAGGAACAAAATCGGAGTGATTTAAATCAAATGAAATGACAAACTTTTGCTGTATGTTTTTTCTGACGACTGCTTAAACAAACAATGCGATACATTTCTGGACCGTCGCTCTCTCTATTATTATTATATTTCTAGAATACATATCCAGGCGACAGCAGCATTTGTATGTACACGAGTGTGCACATAAAACTGCATGAACAAGTAACATCTTGTTTGTTGAAATTCTATACAGGCAATAAATTAGAAAAAATAATCACCGCTCAGTACTGCAACTTATAATTGAGGTGACGGTTTAACGAGACGGATAATCGAGGTTCCACTGTATTATAGATATGGCGAATATCTCAGACTCTAAACTAAACGTCTGTAATTCTGTATAACTATGCAAAGGTGGTTTTCTGTAATCAACGTCGTGTAGAAGATGCATATCGAAGTCAAGTTAAAAAATTTCATGTAAACATCTGATTGTGATTTTAAAATTATTGTTATCGGTAGCGCCAATGTCATCAGTATAAAAGCATTTAATATACATCTAATTTAATGGATTTGATCTCAACTTTACATTGCCGATGATGACTTCCACAAGCCAAGAAGACCCAAATAAAATACGATGTCGCTCAATAACCATAATTGACACTGTTTAAACCACTCCTACCCCTTCCCGTTTTTTTTTTTTTTTTTTTTTTTTTTTGTTTTTTTTTTTTTTGACGACTTCAACCCTAACCAAACAGCCTCATGGATATCAAAAAACACATAGGAATTATAGCCGACGAAAGCATGTTGGCATATACCATAGAGGGGTGTTTCATTAGATGCGCCCCAATGGGTTAAAAGTATCAAACAGCCTCGTGGATATCGAAAAACACACAGGCTTTAAAGCCGACAAAACCATGTTAACTGCAATAATTCTAAGAGAGCAGATAGACGAGTTTTTTCTTTAGATGCGCGCATATACGTTAAAGGTACCTTTGTTTTTTTTTTAATATTGGATTATAATATTATTGTTTCCTTAAGTTATGGCGTATGGCTTGGTCGCATAATTCGGCCGATATTTCAGTAAACTCACGTCGAATGTTCGCATCCAAGAAGGCGACCAATTGACTGAGGCATTTCAGACGATAAGACAATTACTGAACTTCGTCTTCAGTAAGTCGATTGTGGGACGCACTATGTGTCAAGTGACAAATGGTATCGTCTTGTTGGAAACACATATCTTCGAAGCTTAACAGTTCCAATTTATCACAAAATACCACTAACCGGCATCTTTTCGGAAGAAGTACGGTCCATAAACCATTCTGCGTGAAGACCCCACCAAACAGTCACTTTTTGCGTATACAATGGATTCTGATGGAACGGGCCCGGCCTATAACCAATCCATATAACCAACCATGTGCCTCCTTGTTGACTATCTTATCTTACATCTTTATAGAGAAAAATTACCAAATTACGAAATTTGACGAGTGCGACGTTAATTTGGTTTAAGCTCTTCTGTAAATACGGTCTTATGCGCACGTAAAGCCAAGAATATTTACAAAATACGCCGCATAGAAGTTCGGAATATGGTCAGCTCTTGTAACTTCGATGAATTTATTGATTACGGCTTTACAGCCACACTGACAATATAGTGTATATAAAACGATTCAAATTTTTTCAACAAACGAAAAATTGTTCGCTTATTTATCAGGACATGGTAACTGACCACGAATTTTGATATAAAATTATGATGATTTGTAAACGTAGTTAAAGTGAATATCTTTCCATGATTAAATGTTAAAAGATAAATGCGAAGCATCTTATGAAAAACCCCTTATATCTGAAAAAGATTGGGATTTAAGGCAAACAATTTTTAGATAATTTCCATTTCCTTACTCGATTTGTATCGCTTGCTATAGAAAAAAACGAAAACCAAACATCAAAGATTATCATTTATTAAATTAAATAAAAAATTTAGTTGATCATTATTATTTTCTGTGATTTTAATCGTTCTCTTTTTTTTATTTTAATTACACGGTTGTTGTTGCTTTTGTTAATTTTTTTTTTTTCTTTTGTTAACATCGAACAAAACTTCCTTAAATTCTACTTACTTTCGTATTGCAAACTAAAATTGAACCTATCAAACTAAATTAAAATATAACTTAAGTATACTCTTCATAATTAGAAACAATAAAATTATATAAATTTTACAATACATACAAAATAGAATAAAATAAATAAAAAATACAAATTGATAATTTCTATACAAATCAATGCGAAAAAAACGAAAGCATGAGGCGCATTTAAAGATTTTAAATCTTTAAGTTTATATATATATTAAGTATATATTTAAATATATACAAAAAATATATGTGCTCGTATGTTATTTTTTTTAATAAAACTAATATAGAAAAATTTACAAAATAAAGCTTTTTCTTTCTTTAGACTAAATAATATTTAACAATACAAAACGAATAGAGTTAGTTAATTTCAAACTGTAAGAAGTTTTTGAAGCTACTAGTTTGAATAGAGGTTAGTAAGAGTTGATCTGCAGAAACTAATATATACTCAAATTTTGGACAGCCACTGATGGAAGAGAAAAATAAAAAAGCCTAACGCGATCGATTGACCGAGCTTAAAGAAACGACCATGATATGTACCTGAATCTAATGGTAGTTATAAATTAAACAGGTTTGTTACTAATTAAATATCTGATAGACATGTATATTTGCTTTCAGCAGCTACTAAAGATGACCACATCATACTAATGAGAACATATTTGAATAGATCAATATTATAAGTGCATCAGCAGTCAGTATTTCTGTAAAAATGTATTCGCTGTAAATCACCAATTGTTTTTTGGTTTTCTGGAGTTGAATTATGCTTCGGTTACAAACAACGATAAACATTGTCGAACGACATTGTCAGTCTTTATATAGTAGCTTGCAGTTGCTACTAGTGGTCGTGATATTGTTTCTTATCTTATATGATTTCCTAGGAATCTGTGAAATAGAGTATAATAAAGTCTCCAAATGCTGCTGATTCTGGCAATCTCATTTCACGATAAAAAGTGAATTATAAAATATAACAAAAGTTTAAGTCTCGAACACATCATGCTGCTCTAACTGACCTGTTCGTGACGATGTTGATATAACTCCTCAGAGAGGGTAAGACAAACTGTATATATATATTTTTGTTTCTTTAATTTTGTTTTTGTAAAACAACCTTGGGAAATATATTGTAGTTCATCGATTTTACTTTAGAGAAGATCAAACTGATTGAAATCTATTTTGACAGTTATTGTTCTATTACAATGTTTTGACGCAGCCATTTTCATTTGCAAATCCCACCGTATGTGAACATGGTTCAGGCAAGGGTGACACAATTTCATCAAGAGATCACTTCCAATAAATGGCAAAATAGGAAAATCATTTTATTTATCATCTACTGATGAACTATAAAATTAGATTGATTTGTCAGCGGCGATTGCACTCACTTAATTTTGATAGTTTTAATATTAATTTTGTTTACATAAAGACCATCATCATTGCGCACGTAAAAGAAAATTCTCGTGCTGAAATAAGGGCGCTACGCCCAGATGAACGCTCTACAAAGAGCCAAGAGCTTTGCATTGACTGATACTAGCACTCATTTGTGATATTTCATCTTTCACAACTAGATGTAAGAAATTATTAAAATAAATTAAAATCTATAAAAGTTACCTTCCGACCAGAAGCCATTCAAACGTAAATTATATAAGACATAAAATAAATATTGGCTATTATATTGAGACGGAAATTGTCTAAGTCGTTGCTAATAAAGACTCAACCAAGGACAGTCAGATGGAGTTTCAATAAAAAAAACCGCCTCATTCATGGTTTGTTGCAATGTCTCATAAATGAGACTGAGTTCAATTTTACGGACAATTTTAGTACTTTAAATGCAAAAACAGTGATACAAAAATGTAAAAAATCATAAACCAAGTTGTCTAGAAAAACAAAAGAAAAACGAATCGAGACTTAGACGAGAGAAATCATAACTGAACTGTACGAAAATGAGGATTGAAACCGGAAACTAGAGATCTATTAATAACATTCGCTTGGCCAATACAATGAATGTTAGAAAACAATCGATCTAGCAAAAACTTTGAATATCAGCTCTCTGATTCGGAAGCATGAACTTCTAACTTAAGGATCAGGTAATCAGTGAAAAGTATGTCTCTGCTAACAGTTTCACCAAATTGAATAAAGGAAACGGAATCGGCTATTATAAGTCTGAAATACATACAAACCTTATTACTGGCATTCTAGTCAATCGTGTTATGCTTAAAAAAGCTAAAATCTGTTGATACAACCACAGAGAAGAGAAGATTGGCGACAGAAAAGTCAAAGGTTCTCTACATATACATCGGAGACAGATAAAAGACATTACAGAACATCAGTTCAAAAGTGTTCGAATCTATTAACTTACTTTTTAAATCATATATTAACATTATTAATAAACTTGACCTAATAATCATTTCTTAGCACAAACTGAGTTGTTCATATGTTTGTAATATTTTTAAGAGCTAAGACCATCTCAACTTTTAATAAAAATCGGTCTCAACTTGACAGTGCAAAGTCTTATTTGCAGACCTTCCAGAGCGAAAATATTAGTTTTATTCGCATATGGAAAAAACAAATTCGCAAACAACAAACAAACATAGAAAAAGATTCCTGCAAATAGAAAAAAAATGCGTATAGCAATCATTCCTTGAGAAAATTGATTTTATCGTATTTATTTGAAAGATTGCTCAACATACAAACTCTTAGGTATTTTTAAAAACAAAAATCAAAGAAAAACACAAAAGAAAATAGAAAAATGAGTATTAATTAAGGAACACAGTGAACTTTGAGTTTATTAGGAACCGACAAAAAAAATAATGAAACGCTCTAAGTCTCAATAATACAAAGCTAGGAAAACTTATCCCGAGTTCAAATTGACTGGAAAATTAGCTTTAGCACTCGTTGGTGAATCAAGGAAATCATTAGTTAGTTTATTAGATAAACAAATTGCACAATCATAAGGTTCAAATCAATATCGCTTGGACATATAATAGAGTGCTTGAGTTATACAGTCATACCTCTGACTTATCACACTAATAACCACCGAGTATATGACTAATTATCTACCTCTAGCTTTTTGTAGGCGCACATACACTTTTCAATTCAGAAAGGAAAAATAACTTAAAGTTTTGACATTATATTCGTACCCTTCAATCCAACAGAAATTCAATGAAAGAGCTCGTAAAAATCTGCTTAATCAGTTACTTGAGAAAAATTAAGTCAATTCTAAATATAAAATGCGAGTGAGCATTAAAAATTAAATATTGAAATGAGAATACCTTAAAGAAAAATCTCCAGTAACTGAGAAAATAAAGAAATTCTGAAAACATTTTTGAGTCTCTTGGCATTAACTTTAACAGGTTCAAAAGTAAAGTATCAGTAACAGCATCAAAAACAACAATCAGTGATTCAAAACGGATGACTAGAAACTTTTTCGTGGAGGTAAAATCATCAGAAGAGATGGCTTGTTCCAATCAGCTGTAATTGCATCAGGGTAAAATCTAATTTCAACAATTTTCTTATAAAACAAGTATATTTTTGGCTCAATACTGCGCGCAAAAGTTAACCTGGAGAAAATGAGGTATACTGCCACTTTTTTAGTTCTTGGAAAAAAAAATAGGCAACAAGCACGTCTAGCAAGTGATATATGGGAATAGAGTCATTGAAAAAGCGTGGTAAAGTGCTTTTGAATTCTTTATATGGTTGCTGAAGTAGACGAATAAGATTTAAATATTCTATTCACAAAGTAAACATATATTTCTTACAACTTTCTAAATACCACTGAATTGTAACCTAAATAACAAAAAACTGCAACTAAACTGCAAGACATACGAAAGGGCTTAACAATGAAAATTTGTTATTGTTATGTTTTCACAATTGCTCAATTATAAATTATATATCATTCTGTTTTCTTTTTATTATTTTATTTTATTTTTTTTTTTTTTTTTTTTTTGTTTTTATTACTTAAACAACTAACGGACGTGATAAATTTCAAATTCGAATTTGTTTTTCTTTATTGAAAGTTTTTGTTTTGTTTTTGTTTTTTTATATTACATCCAACTAATAGTTGTGCACATATAAACATAAGGTAATTTTGGTTAATAAAATTAAAAGTAAAAGTAAAATAAAACTCTTGCCCATTCTTTTAATAAATCTGGAAACTCCATTCACTTTTAGACAAAACAAAAATACAAACTTTTACACACACAAAAATTAAAGAAACATTTCTGAAACTTTTGTCTTTTCGGAAAATTGATTCGATTTTTGTCAGTTCTTCTTCTTTTTGTTTATGAAATGTTTAAATTAATCACTATTGTGCTTCAGTCGACTTTTTTTTTTTTTTTTTTTTTTTTTTTTTTTTTGTTATTTGTTTTGAGGTGTCTTCTAGACAACTATTTTTACAACATTAAGTAAAAATACAGAAATAAAAAAAATATAGAAATAGAAACAGAAAACATTTAAAAGCATACAAAGAAAGTGAATTTTTAACTGATTGAAGCGTAAATGAGTTGTTAGTAGCATCTTACTGTTTTCTTTTCTTTTTTTTTTACTGAATAATACATTTATCCTTGCCGCCACTAATATCAACTTGTTCTAGCTCACGGGCAATTTCGTGATCATCTTCAATTCTGGTAAAAAAAAATTGATAAACATCATTAACACTGTATAGAATATTTTTTTAAAAACAAAAAAAAAATTCTTACGCAATTTCTTCATTATGTAAGCGTTGCACCAATTGATCACGTTTATCGACAATAGCCACCAATTCCTCAAGTAATAGTCTTTCTTTTTCACGTTGTGCTTCGGATTTGCGCCAGTCCTCGACTGATTGAGCCGCACGCAGCTCTTGATTGAGTAGGGCGTACTTAAGTTCCAGATCACTTTCTTGTTCTCTGTTGAATGATAATAATGATTAATTTATTTACATGGCAAAATTACTGAATGTCGAATAACGATAGCTACATAGAAAAAATAAATACGGACCCTTAAATTGTCTAGACAGAGCCGAGATTTAGAAAAATTTAAATTGTGTATTAAATGATGTTTTTTTATTTAATTTGAAATAAAACACACACCACTAAAATTAATAAAAACGTGTTATTTTTATTGAAAAAGCATTAAATCGCATGATTTCGGTAGCTCCATTTATAATTATTTCATTAATTCGATGGTTTTAGTTTCTCTATGGCACATAACGCTTTCAGTCAAAACCACATTTTGGCAAGATCAATGCCAAAATTAACAATTTTTCGTTTTCAATTTTTAATTTCGTTAGATATTCACGATAGTAACGCGAGCTCTGGATTTTTATTAAAAAAAAAAATAAATAAGGACCAATGATGACACCAACATATAAACCTCAACAAATTGAGCGCCTTTCTGATGTTATGGAGTTTTAAAAACCTCTTTAGGACGCACCTGCTTACTGCAGTAGAGTACGACTATAAGTGGATGTTTATTTTCGATAATTCGACCAATAGCTTTTCAGACAAATGATTATGCACACAGAATTCCGTAAATTCTGCCGACGCAAGCCTGAATCCTTCAACGATGATTTACCATCGTTGAACAAAAATATCATATTGAACAAAAATATTAAATACATTATTGGAGAAATTTATTTAAATGGAATTACCGGATGTAGTTTAAGTTGTAATACGGCTTTTAATAAGCAAACCTTACAAAATATGTAATAAAAATTTGAGCACCAGTCACTGGGGCTGCTTTTCACGGTCATCACTTGTTTCTGCTGCAGTTATTTTGTTTTAAAGCGCTGGCTATGAAATTGATAAATCTATCCGAATTTAAGAATTTAATTATTATTATTATTTAATTTATTGTCTATGACCTTTTGCGATTTTCCGGATAGCTTCATAATTCCATCAGTGTAGAACTTCTGTGGTTTATTAGCGAAAAGCCTGGCCAAGTGATTTTCAGCGGCTCTTCGGTCGGCCAATTTTTTACCATCAAGAGAGTTTTGCAAACACGAAAAAAAAATTTTAATCAGAGGGTGCAAGAACCGGGCTGTACATTGGGTGCATCAAAACTTCCCAACCAAGCTCCTTCATTTTGTTCCAGGTCATCAAAGATGTGTGTGGCCTAGCATTGTCATGATGGAAGACAACTCTCTTTCTGTTGGCCAATTCTGATCGCTCTTTCTTGAAAGCTTCATTCAAACGGTTGAGTTGTGCACAGTAGAGGTTAGAATTGACCGTTTCGCCATGTTCTAGCAGCGCATAATAGACAATTCCCTTCCAATCCCACCAAACACTTAACATAACCTTCTTTGCCGCCAATCCAGACTTTCAAGTCGTTTGTGGTCGGTCACCGGCCTTTGACCATGATCGATTGATTGATCCATTTTTATCACCCGTAATGCATCGCTTCAAAAATGGTTCTATTTTGCTACGCTTCAACAGCGTTTCGCTGATGGTTATTCGGTCAATTGAATTTCTTTGCGTAAATTCGTGTGACACCCAAACATCGAGCTTCATTGAGTAGCCTGCTCGTTTTAGATTATTTCAAACTGTCATACGGTTGATGTTTAGTGCCTCCGCTATCTCCAGACAGCTTCCGTGCCAGTCTTGCTCCATTAGTTCCAAAATTTCATCGACTTTTTCAGTGACAGGCCGACCAGTGCGAGGTGCTTCTTTTACATCGAAATTTACGGAACGGAATTGAACAAACCATTCGAACAAGCATTCTCACCGTAAACTGCACAAATTTTTCGGCATGTTTTTGCAGCGTTTTTCCCTTTTTTATAGTAAAAAAACATCACATAGCGTTTTTCTTCAGATATTTCACTCATATTCAAATCAGTATAACTTTTAACACGAGCAACGAATTACACAGCTGTCTTCACAAAAAAATGTAGCCTGATGTCACCTTTCAAACCAGTGTTCGCTTGACACAATCAGATAAGTGTTTACAGATAAATGGACACCAACACCATCTAGTGACAAAAAACCGCGGAGACTCAATATTTCTGCTACATATTTGGACCGGTTCTGTGTCGGATGTGGGGTTGTTTAAAATCGCGCAACTAGTACCATTCTACATTCTACTAAAAGTTTGCTGATGTTTTTCCATTTGAGTGTTCCATTGATTTTTCGTTCAGTCCTTTCATCAAATCTTGACTGGACCTGAAGCCTCTATTGCTTTGGGACCAGTTTTTCTAACGTCTATCGTTAAACATGCTAAAACCATGCGATTCTCCCACCCTATATATTTTTATGTGAACATATTTCTTATTAGATACGATCCGACTGAACCGCGTGATTTGTATGAGTTTAGTATACCTTCTCTAGAAGTTCGGCAGTGACGTTGATCGAAACCGTGTTTTATTTTGTTCCGTTCCAAGTTTGCAAGTTAAACTAGTGAGTCCTGTTTCCGACTTGGTTTCTTGAACGTAGTAGTACCGATTTTAGCTTTTCTATTTCAAAACATTTAACGATTACTTTGTTGAGGTTCCAACTTGAGATACGCAATTTATTTCTTGAAATTATCCTTTTTTGTGCAGAAGAAGAACCCGGCAGAGTAGTATATTCATAAACGTTCACTTACATAATGTCGCACCAATCTGCTTTTATCAGCATGTAGCTGATATGCGTAAAGGAATGAGAACATATCCGACGTTTAATTTGCCTCAACGGTAGTCTCCAGGCGTTGGAACCCGATCACGCGGAC
Source organism: Volucella inanis (assembly GCA_907269105.1). Taxonomy (NCBI): domain Eukaryota; kingdom Metazoa; phylum Arthropoda; class Insecta; order Diptera; family Syrphidae; genus Volucella; species Volucella inanis. The sequence continues at coordinate 100,225,088 of OU026157.1, read as the reverse complement.
AGACTTGGGGTACTCTCATTAGATGTTAATTCACTTAGGGCCCATGTAAATATGATGTTTTCCCCATTAAGTCGCCTTTTGGAACGAGTGGGGCGAACGAAGAAACTAAGGAAATATTTCAAAAAACCATTGCTCATTACCGCAGTTGTAAATGAAAAGAGGAGATCTAGAACCCATGTAATACTATACAGGGTGAGTTTTTTAACTTGAGACATCCAAATTACTCGAAAAATACGCGATATCGCGAAAAATGTTTCAGGCAAAAATCACAAGGTTCTGAAGGCGACATAAGATGGTGACCACGAGTTTGACCTTGAGCCCCATTTTCAAGGTCAAACGAAGGTCACTTTTGATTTTTTATGGGAACCCCTATTTTTTGACAGATTCGTTGTCTGCGTGAAAAATTACAATTCTTTTACATAAAACACTTTTTTCAAAAATGCGTTCTTTTCCCGTCAGAGGGCGGCATAAAATTTAAAACATCAAAATTATTCGAAAAGTACAAAATATCGCGAAAAATGTTTCAGACAAAAGTCACAAGGTTTTGAAGGGGACATAAAATGGCGACAACGAGTTTGACTGGCACGCCTAAATCATTAATCGGTTTCCAACGTTGTTAGGGTGTTAGAAGGTCGAGATTTGTTTTGAGGAAGTCATTATTGCCTCGAGTGAAGTTAAAACTCAAAGAAATTTTAGATAAAGACAAATTCTCCTAAACTTATCTGAGAGTGTATGATGTGCACTCTGCCCTTTTTTTCTACTTGAACGGAATTGTACTTCATTTAGAAGTTCGATATTTGTTTTGAGGAACTAATTATTATTAGTAACGTTTTCCAGATTAATAATGCAGGCTATTTCAATTCAAGAGAAAATTGAAATGATATTGATTTATGGAGAAAGTGGAAGGAACATCGATGGTACAACAGATACAATCGTGCTTCCTTTTATCAGGTCATCCAACAATTCACTGGTGAAGAAGTGTGCAACCAAAGAAAAGGAATCGGTCAGATAGGGTGGCTGTTGAGGACAATGAAATAGCAGTGTTAGCTGCCGTTGCACACGATCTCCACATTAGCACTCGCCAAATAAGTTGTGAATCTTACTGTCTGTAAGATATTACATCGGCATAAATACCATCCTTATCATGTTTCAATACATCAAGAACTTTCTAGTGAGGATTTTCGCAACCGGGTTTCCTTTTGTAAATGAGCACTTCAGCAAATTGAACGAGACCCCCTTTTCTTCGGCAAGGTGTTATTCTCTGATGAGTCGACTTTCACCAATCACGGTACGGTCAATCGACATAATATGCATTACTGGGCAACCGAAAACCCTTTTTGGTTGCGACAAATTAAACGCCAGCACCCTTGGAATGTTAATGTTTGGGCGGGAATTACTGGGGATAAATTAATAGGTCCATATTTTATTGAAGACAACTTGAATGGCGAAAAGTATTGTACGCAAACTTCTTACGGGACCATCTTCCAGTATTACTAGAAGAACGGCCATTGGAGTTGCGACAAACAATGTGTTTTCAACATGATGGTTGTCCAGCCCATTATTCCCAAGTAGGCCTGGGCGTATTAAACAATGTTTACCATCAACGATGGATCGGACGAGGGGGTCCGAGGCAATGGCCTGCTAGATCACCTGATCTTACGTCACTTGATTTTTTCTTGTGGGGCTACTTAAAAAGCGAGGTTTACAGAAAAAAGCCAACAACACGTGAGGACATTGAAAGACGAATAACTGAAGCTTGCCGGAAATACTTTTTAGTTCTGTTGGTTCATTTAGAGCGCGGTTAGACAAGTGTATTGAAGTGAATGATCACATTTTCGAGCATTTGTTGAAATAGTTTAGGGAAATAAACGTCGAAATGGGAAGAATTCAATGATTCAACAGTGGGAGGCAAGGGGACCCACTCTAATTAATCATCCCGAAGGAAACAAAATACTGCTACGTTCAAGTCGTTGTTTCTGGGTTATGCTAAAAGCAGTATGTAAAAACAAATGACAAGCCTACGAGCAATACGACTGAACAAAGAAAATCAGGAATTATCATTTGAAAAATCAAAAGTCGCCTTCGTTTGACCTTGAAAATGGGCCTCAAGGTCAAATTCTTATGTGCCCTTCAGAACCTTGTGACTTTTGCCTAAAACATTTTTCGCGATTTTGATGTCTGAAGTTTTATGGCACCCTCTGACGGAAAAAGAACTCATTTTTGAAAAAAGTGTTTCATGTAAAAGAATTGTTATTTTTTACGCAGATTACGAATCTGTCAAAAAAAAGGGGTTCCTATTGAAAAATCAAAAGTGAACTTCGTTTGACCTTGAAAATGGGGCTCAAGGTCAAACTCGTGGTCACCATCTTATGTTCCCTTCAGAACCTTGTGACTTTTGTCTGAATACGCATTAACGCGTATTTTTCGAATAATTTGGATGTCTCAAGTTAAAAAACTCACCCGGTATAATAACAAATGGAAAAAAAACTTTTACATTCTTATTATCAACACCCAATTGCATGTCAGATGATCTGCCTAACCAACTTAAGCTTAAATAATATGTATACTTACAGAATATTAAGTTGCATTTGCCGCCTTAATAAAGCGTTCTTCTTATTAACTAATGTGAACCATTGCGAAAGTAGTTGTTCTTCCGTTTCTTCTGTTTCTATAAAGGAAAGGTACACATATTAGAAAACTATTTTTATGAAAATACATTTTTTTAATTGTTAAAAATATTAATCAACTTTAAACTGACGAACTTTTGCAGTTGCAAAGCAACGATTTTGCAGTTTTAAACGAGCAGCTAGTTATAGTTTTTATTCTTTTTAATTTAATTTACTTGCGGTTAGTATTGCATTTTTACGATATTCATAACTTAAATTCACTTCAAATGTTTTATTTTGTATAATAAAGATTAAAATGTTAAATTTATTCTATTTATCAGCAAGCTAAGAAGATATTTAATTAAAGTAGATTAATAAAAAAAAATTCTATCTATTTATAAATATATGTAGTAACTTGATAACTTAAATTTGTAATTCTATATATATATAAATTTTTAATTCTAAAAATTCGACGAATTTTAATCTGATCTGATGTTTGTTAAAGTGCTATTTTAACTCGTGAGTTTTAGCGTGGCATCATTGTAAGGCTGCTTAAGATAAGAATTTATAAACGTGTTGCTAAAGTTGATAATAAAGAAGAATTGGACTAAAAATCTATAATACATACACTAAAAGAGAGCAAAATCTATGCACAACATTACACTTCCAGCTTCTTTTTTTTTTATAGCAAATAACTTTCAAACGGCAGTCACATTTTTATTCACATATGCGCTGATTTGGCATTTTTTACCTGATATGTAATTCTCATCACCAACAACGCCAACAGCGGTGAAAATGTAATATTTACGTGAATTTTAAGTTAGTTCAAGGTGTTAATATGTATGAATGATACTATTCACAAAACCAATGGAATAAATACACATGATTTAGTATCATCTACAATTGCACGATACCGACGCCACGACAAATAATAAACGCTGTCAAAAACGTTATTCTTAAACTAGGGGAAGTAGAGAAATGTCCGATTTCGTAGAATGTGTCACCAAGATAAATGTCGATAAGAATGTCATAAAAAACTAAAGAAAGCCAAATACCTATGCGAAAACGCAGAATCTTATTTGGAATAATATTGAACTGTCTCAATAAGCACTCCTTCAGTACTTCTAATTAAACACTTGCCCTCCTCGTTACGCGTTAATAATTAAAAAATTTATCAAGACTATTTCTTCCCCTCAAAACACCATACGTTTTCAAGATGACCTCGATAGGTCCTCTATTTGATGCTTCAAAATGACTTATAGTGGAATATCTTCAAATGCACTTTAACACGTAAGTGTAGCCAGCCTTCTTACTGTCTTTATCTCCTCCACGGTCAACCTAAAACCCCTATGGTAGGTAGGTAAGTAGGTAGGTAGGTAAGTAGGTAGGTAGGTAAGAGTGGCTGTTGGAAAGACCAACTCACTTATGGTTATTAACCCATTGTGATGCAACGTTGATCTGTGATCCTACTACACTTGAAAGCAATTTGAGCTTATGATGAAGCGTAGGAAACTGTTAACGTCTATATTCTTTAGATCGCTTAAGTCATTATAGAAGAAAGCTCTTAAGTGAAGTTTTCTTCTATGGGAGAGAGCTGGGCATATATCCTCCATGCAGCTTCGTTTGTAAAGGCGCCAAGCCTTCTTGCATGCTTATCTATAAGGCAGTGTCTAGTAACGACACCTATGGTGGCGCTGAGATGTTTCCTTTTTCGGAGGATCAAACTCTTAGAGCTTTAGCCAGATCTGTTTGGTCGGTAGACATGTTGCTCCAACAGTCCACCTAAGGTCTGTTATTAGCATCCAGCGATGCTACCCTTTTAAGATAGAATAGGTAGAGTGGTTCCTACAACTGCTGTGCCATCTCCGCCATTTAAAGGCGGTTCTAGGTTTTAATGAGATTGAATCCTTTAAAGATGCGGATATCCTTTGCAGATATCACGTTTTTCTTCAGCCAGGACAGAGCTTTTAAATCTCTAAAATTTTCGCTTGAAACACGCTACATTGATTTGAAACATAGGCTTAGACTTAACTTATCTGAGAAAACACCACCACCAATCCCGCTATCAGTTTTTGATCCATCTGTGTACAAGTGGATTGACTTGCCCTCTATGAAAGCATCTTCATCCCAGAAGGATCTAGAGGGGAAGCTTAAGCCTTTGTCAAACCATAGTTGGGGAATACTGGAATACTCTACAAACATGAGTATTTGTATGCAGAAAAGAATTAAAAAACAGCCAATTACAGGACACTTCCTCTAAAAAAAAAAGAAACGCGAATACTTGATCCGATCTACATTAAATCGTAGAAATGGAAATAAAACGCCCATAATACCCGAAAGTCTAAATCTCGTCCTCAAAAATAAAGGACCAAACACAACAATTAATGTGATAAATACCCTTATACAACGGACACCAATCCCTACAATTTTTTCTCACTAGACGACTAACAATTTTTATATTATAATAACAAAAATCCACTCCTATCATCCACACCCATTTATTCTTTATTGGCAGAAACAAACCAAGCGAACTAAGCTAGTCATTAAAAATCTCATAGACAGCATATATCCACTTCATGAAACTTACCTATCTGGCGAAACCGTTGCCAAAAAACTAAAATTAAAAATGCACCCGTTAACTCCATTCGGTTTCTTTTGCTCTCGAGCATTTATATTTCCAAGTCATTCAACTATGTCATCAACACAACACCTTGCTTACGAAATGTTGAAGGAACATACCATATACAACTCGTTAAATACTGAAATAGTTTCACCACAAGATTTGTATATTATCAAAAAGATATATTTCAAAATAACGAAACCTGCTCTGATGGTTATTAAAAATAAAAATCAGATGAAGCTATTAATTCGCACTTTATAGGTCTCAAATACGAATCCGACAAAAAATGTTTGTTCTCAAGCTCCACTTGAGAACCTGGCGTAAGAATCTGCGAAAATAGTCTAAAAAAACTGCAACTACGCATCGAAAACATGAAGTAATTTTATTCGTTGTTTTGTTAGTATTGGATTTTGATATCTGTTAAACTAAAATTACTTAACATAATCAAATATGAACAAGAAAAACATTAGTAAACATGATTCAAAAATGTATCTTGGTTAGTTTATGTTATGAACAAAACAAAAACTAAAGCGCATTATGTAAATATGCAAGCATATTTTTTTAGTTAATTTCTATTATTATTGTTATATATGTTAAGTGCAGTCAGCTAAGTAAGGTTTATTATTATTATTATTATTTTTTTTTTTTGATTAATCAGCGTGAACGGAATCTTAACAACAGCCTTGCTCAGCATTGAAATCAGCAAATGCATTATTTTCAAAAAAAAAAAAAAAAAAAAGTAAATTGAAATAATAATAGAAAAAGAAAAAACTGGAATGAAAACCAACACATTTCTTACTGACCACATGTGCTGCGACTTCGTGAACGTCTTCGTTTTTTGCTACCAAATCCTACATCACTAACTTTAAGATTGTCACAACTATGAGCGAATAGGCGCGATAAGTTTCGATTGAAATCAAAACTACGCTCCTGTTTATTCTCTTTTTCATCATCGTCATCATCGTTATCACTTTTACAATCATCAGACACATCATCGTCACTAATGTCATAATCCTGTAATCTTATTCTAATACTACCACCACTAGGTCGACGTAAAAATCTAAGAAATGCATTTTCATTACTTGGATTACCCCCCATGACCGCACGCAACTTCTTCTCCAGATTGCTTGCCTTTTGATCAATTGCTTCTTGTTCACGTTCCAGCGCTTCCAATTCCGATTCGATATAAGAGAGTTTATCACCCTGCAGATACATACAAAATTCGTTAATTCATTTTAAACAAACCATTCAACCAATTCACGTACTCTCTTTTCAATTTTTGGTGAGATCCTTTCCAGAACCGCATTGAACGATTGTAACGGACTGTTGCCATTTCGTTCACTTAATCTATGACTAGGACTTAACTTGTTGTTACTACTATCCTCCGATGATGACTTGAGTATGTCTCGCGGAGGTGTGATTTTCTTTGTTGGTGATAGTGGTATCTTAGGGGATCCAGCTCCATTACCACCATTTTGTAAGAAAATAAATTCATCTTTAATGCGCACCGGTGATGAGGTTGGAGAAAGTGTTATACGCTGCTTTGTTGGCGTCGTTGGGCTTTCTCCATTAACTGGTTTTGTACGTGCCTCTGCAATTAAACGACGAGCATGCTCCAATAGACGTTGCTGTCGTTCATCCTGTAATGATAAAAAAAAAAAAAAAAAAAGTTTGATCAGAACTTACTCCAAGACTAAATATGATACAAACGCAAGCCCATGTACGAGTGCATGTGGTAATGCAATCACATAAAACCAATCATTTGTGAGTGATAAAATAAATCAAATCAATAATGCTGAAGTTAAATCAAATTTTAAAGCAAAATTAAACTCTAAATTAAATTAAATAATTTATAAAAATCATAAACTAAAAAGTTTTACTATTTAATTCACATTGAGGGCATCTTGTGTGCCTAGGTACTTACGTCATTACCATTCTTGCCAATTTCCCCAGTAGACATTCGGAATTTTTCTATCATGACTTTGGCTTTCTCACTCATTTCCTTATGTCGAGATAAAAGTTTCTACGAAAAATTTAATTTTCCCAAAGCGAGGAAAACCAAAACAAACAAAAAAATACCACACAACAAACGAAAACAAAATGAAAACAAGAACAAAATTAGGAAAATTAATAAAAGCAATTTTAAATTAAAATTTAAATTAATGTAAAGTAAAACAAATCAAATTGTATTAAAATTCTGATGAAAATGAATAAAGTTTTTGTTTTTTTTTTGTGTATAAATTATTGCTCATTAAACTAAAAGTTGAAAACAAGACACATTTTAGCAGAGACAATGGTAAAACTTTAACTGATTTGAAGCAGAAGCAGTAAAGCTATAAGGTCAACGAAGAAAAAATAAAGTATATGATATAAACAAAGAGGAGCAACAACATCGACTCCAATGAGAAAACATCACAAAAGGCAGCTAAGAAATCATACGAAGAATCACTCTGCTAATCCCTGCTTCTTTAGACCAATTGAGTAGTAAAGCCCTCTCTCGAGCAACTAAAAAGATTTATATAGGATACTGATCATTAAAGCCCTGATTGAGGCCATAGAATCAAGGATACTAACGAAAGCAGATGAAAATTCTCTAGGGCGCTTAGAGAGAAAAGTTCTTCGGGTAATTCTCGGCCCCGTTTGCATGAATGGAGAATGGAGCAGACGTTTTAATAGCAAAATGAACGCGTTTTACAGCGACATCGGCAGAAAAGCTAAATTAACCCGTCTTAGATAGCTAGGTCACCTTGAAAACGTAGACACCAGCGCCCCAGCCCAGAAGGTTTCCGACTTCAATAGACGACGATTCCATTTTAAGCGGAGCACATAAGTCGAAAGAAACCTCAGCCAACTACGTATCTGCCCTATGAGGCAGCTGCAAAAGGCCGCACTTGATATAGAGGCGTGATAGCTGAAGCCCTGGTCCCCCGGACTAATTAAGTACATAAGTAAGTATTGATACAATGAAAGAAACATTTTTTCAACCTAGTGAATGGTGACGATGACAACAACATAGTCAAAGAATTTCAATATCTTTTTCTAAGAGATAAAGTACACAAGATAAAATTCTAGATATGGCTAGAAGTATACAGTGACTGGAATCTAAGAGCGGTGACCCTTTAAAAAACAATTAAGGTAACTATCAATCATCTTATAGAACCTTATTTTTGTCAATGAAATCACATTACTCCAAATTCTGAAGAATTCAAGCAAAATAAATTAACACTTACAATCGTAAATTCGTATACTACGAAACGTAGACGGTGCAATTTTTGAATCTGATATTCCAAAAAAGAAAAGTAACAGAAGTTGTCCAGCTATGATTTGGATCGACATTTAATTACAGAAAGTGATTCCTTATGGTTATCCTTGATGGAAAGCATAGCATGAGCTGCAGAACTACAATATACTACGAGTACATCGCGGATTGCTAGCTTATATTGAAGATGTGATTATAATCATCCGAATAATACTAGTGGCTAGTGCCACTTTTCTAATAGTGGAATTTCATCTAATTTGGTCGAATTAGAAACGAGTCGGGGGGCCTTAAAATGAAAAACTCTTGCAAATAAATTATTTGCAACCAACCAACTCAGGTGGTTGAGGTGACAATCGTAACCCGAATAGGTAAATTATCCACAAAAGAGTCGAGTCGAGTCGAGTAAAGAAATTGTTTGGTAACAGTTGGAACGAAGGCGCGATTGATATTGTTAAGCTGATCAAGTAAATCGCTCATAAACAGCTTATTGAAGACAAGTTTACTTGTATCGTCGCTATTTTTGTCCAAACACTTATAAAACATACGAACCCAGCACTACGAACTCGGCAAGAAAAACCAACGTCCAATTGAAAGCAGATTTATCGTTAGGGTATTGAACTTTTGTGTGTGCCTTTTGAAACTCCATGTGACAAATAGATTTAAACAGTGACTGAATATGGTACTAAACAACCGTAGAAGTAATGTAAGAAATTGACGAGGCATTTAGTTAAGATGTCCGAAATAGTTTTGCTTTGTTATCAAAATAATATTATATTTTATTATTATTATATTTTATTTATATATATATATATATATAGGTCAAAAAGACATATATAGTTTGAATAGGCACACTAAAATACAATGATTCTAATATAATAGAAACTGAAATCGTATGCTATGAGAATTGCAAAATCTTAGCCTTTTCATTAGTAAAGCATCGAAACTGTTTCCAAAAAATTTAAAATATTACTCAAAACTTTTTTTGGAAAACTTAGATGGAAAGCAATTTCTATGAATATGATAGTTGAAGTAGAAATTATGCCCACTCTTTACTCGTACTTACATTTGCCGTATTCGGATCCAAAGCCGGTGCAACAGCCGTCGTGTTCGTTATTGTCGTATTCGAATTTTGGCTTTCGTTATTTTTTTGATTAGTTTCTAAAGTTAGTTTCTCTTTCTCCTCGCCTTCGTCTTCATCGCTACCAAATGGATCGACTAGTTCACGGCGTGTCATCAAAGGCGGTTTATCTTTGCCAGCAATAGGCGTACTAGTACTATTATTGTTTACCACACCAACTGTTGAATTGTTGTTACTTTGTTGCAGTGCATTTATTGAATTTTTGTCTTTGGCAGGTGATAAAACTTTTCCCAATAAATTCTTTGAGCCAGAATAAATCAAATTCTTGACATCCTTTTTCGAGGTGGGCGATTGTGGTGGCTTTTCATTGTCGTCCTCCAATGAACCTTGATGCAAGAGATGTACCTTCAAGTGACTTAAGTTTAACAAATTCTGCGACAAATTATCTGACTTGTAATTGCCAATGACGTAGCTAGACTCATCACATGTAGGACCTATAAAATAAGAATAATTCAAAATCAATTCAAACCCTGACTTGATCAATCATTAAGGGTCATACCAATTTGTTCGATGTGTAATTGTTTTCCAGTGAAATGAGCTCTCAATTGATGAAGGTACGTCATCACAGCCAATTTATCTGGCACAGCTAACATACTCATGTCGCGAGGCTCAATCACACGTGGAATACCTAAAGATTCAGCTGCATCGAAGGCTATACGACAATTGCCGACAACATCGTGTGGCGAAAGCTTCGACATCTCACTTAAAAAGAAAAAGGAGGATATAGGGAGGAAAACCTTTTATGGCAAACGATAAGTCTTACACTAATTGCGGCTCGAAATGATGGATGATTGCACAAAAAGCAATGCCATTACGCCAGCTGGTAGTCAAGTTTGTCACCTTGACATTCGGATAGTCCTTTGTCACTTCTTTACACCATTCAAGTAAGTCCTGTCCAGGTGTGTTCTCCTTGAGAATAATCTTCTCTACAATTTTGTTATTGCTTGTCGGAGTGCCATTCTCGTAGCTCTTCTTCAAGTTTAGGGGTTGCAATTCAGGCCGCTTCATCTCAGAACGATTGTTGACCTGCATTGCATCACTTACAGGTTGCTGTTCAGTTTCTGTCTTGATTTTCTCTTCGCCTTCCTTTTCACTGGGAATTATATTGATCTTGATCTTATCATTCTGCTCCTTAAGCTCTTCTTCAAATTTCGATTCATTTACAGTTGTTACAGTTGATGCCACCACCTTTTCCAATGGATATGAAATCTTTTCGTTTTCGACTTTTTTAATTTTTTCCACCTTGGACATCATTGGCTTACGATCCACATCATCATCGGCAGGTGGTTGAGAATTTCTAGATAATGAACCCATTATCGACGAAGTACCAAAAATTGATTTACTCTTTGGCTGATCAATAGTTTTTGGTTTTTGTTCCTGTGATACTGATGGTTTTGTTACGTCTGATGGTGGCGAAATCTGGCTGGAATTAGTTGTGATCGGAGGCGGAGGTGCCTTAGTTGTAGGAACTTCTATTGCAGAATCTCGAGGAGGTGACATTGCGGCACTAGGCGTCTGCTGCATATCATCGTCTGTACTCTGTTTGTCTGCATCATGTTCGAAATTGAGGCGGGTCGCTTCGGCCAATGGAGTTGGATCTTCCGATAAAGAAGGAACTGCAAGTATAATGTGATTGTCGGAATCTCTGCTTTTCAGGCCTTTTACAGAACTTACCACTCATGGGCGTCGCCAAATCGATGCAACCATTCAAACTGGACGTCAACTGTTCCAGTTGTTGAGTAAAGTCGAACAGATGCTCAGATATATCCCCGGAACTTTCTAAATCGGGAATGTCTTCCAAATCGTCTAGTGGCGCAACATCACAATTATTATTCACAGACATTAGAGACACTACGCTTTGCATGTCTTCATCTCTAAGGGGATGACAATTTCGTGATTAAAGAAACAATGAAAGAACTCAAAGAGACTGATACTTACGTGGCTTTACCTTCACGTAGAAACACACAGCTTATTGTCAATTCCAATTCGGCGGATGTGATTTTACGTGACACCGGCTTTAAGCTAAGTGTAAAACTTTGTTGTGTTGATTCTATGCTAGCGTATTTGCGCATGTTAATATTCGCGGATGCTAGCACACGCTTCTTACCCAATTGTGTAATCTAAAATTTAATAAACAAGAAAAAGATCTTTAATTGCTTTGTCTCTCATACTTGGCACCTGATTAGATTGAGATCCTTAGCCCTGTCGAGGAGATGGTATATTTTTATGAAAGCGAAAATTAATTTGAAATTTATCGCAAACTAATCAGATTTTCAGCAACTATCAGCATTTCATACCAAGGAGAAGAATTTTATTTCAAATTGGTGCAATGCAGATTCTTCAAGGGAGAAATAATTAACGTGGCAGCTTGAAGGTTAATGTCTGTTCTTGCTCGTGGCTTAGTTTGAAACTGAACCAAACAAGGAAATATGGAAAACTCACTCTAACATTATACCTTCCCCGGCATGTTTTCAACACCTCAAGTAAATTAATTAAATTGGTTTGGCAAAAAATATTATTGGGAAAATTGAGATAAAACTTTTCGAGAACTAAATTGTTTCCGGGAGAATATTCTTTTGGCAAGCCTTGTTTAAGTTGCATAATGCCGCATTGTTTACTTGTTTTGATGAAGTCAAAAACGCAAATATTTCTACAACAGTCACGTATATTTTCTGAAGTAAGCAATTAAACATGCACTTTCGAAATCTTAATCAATTGTGAAAGACACCGTTGAGTGAAATGAAATTGGAAAAGAAAATTCAATTGGAGAAGGGCGACGACGGAAACACTTACTCAAGGTTTTTCGGCTACTGCTCTCTTCAAACGGATTAATTGTGTTCGGTAGCGTTGTCCATTGATGGTTTCACCCGGTTTTAGCAGCTCATAATACAGCACACCCATCTGATCCCACCAAATACAGAGCATTACCTTCGCGCCATGGATATTCGGCTTTGCTGTTGATTTGGCTGGTTGGCCGGGTTTCACATATGATTTTTTGCGCTTGGGGTTGTCGTAATGGATCCATTACGACATTACATGGATCCAGTAACAAACCGATGCAAAAATGGCTTCCTTTTGTGACGTTCCAGCAGCATTTCGGACATGCAAAACCGCCTTTCGACGTCTCTCGGCTTGAGTTCATGTGGAACCCAATTTCCTTGCTTTTGAATATATCCAGTTGCTTTTCAACGTTTTGAAATGGCTGCTTGAGTGACACCCAAAGATTCTGTGAGCTGTTCTTGTGTTTGGCAACATTCTTCATAGAGTAATGTTTTCAGTTCTTCATCTTCAAACTTTTTTGGCTGCCCAGGACGTTCATCGTCTTCCAACCCAAAATCACCACTTTTAAATCGTGCAAACCACTTTTGGCTCGTTCGCTCAGCTAGCGCATTTTCACCATAAGCTTCCACCAAAATACGATGACTTTCGGCACCAGTTTTCTTCATATTAAAGTAATGAAGAACTCACAAAAACACTTTTTCAGCACAAAGTTCGACATATTTAAGAGAAAAAAAAAATTATTGTTGTTTATGCTTCAAACGAATGACATATACTGAAATGACGTACAATGACAGTAGCTTTCCAAAGCATGTTCTAATGGAATAATAGCAATGGAATAATACAAGTTACGCCATCTCTTAGCAAACCGCTAAGTTAAGTTATAGACCCCTATAGTTAAATCCCTACGTAGTATTATAGACTATTACTAGTCTATCGTCTACTATTAGTTTTTCATTTGCCCTTTAGTCCCATTTTTCTGTACAATCACTATTGTCATGATACATTCTGTGACAACCTGACATATTGCCTTATTTACCATGCCGACCCTCAAAGTTGGAGTCGTCTATTAAAACGCCACACAACAATGGCCGTCACACCAGTCGAATTGTTGTGTTGATTCTGTTGTTGATACCAAGGATGTGAATGGGATAATTTATTTTGAGCAATTACGCTTGGACTCGCAATTCGTGACAATGTCAAGACAAGTCACAAGAAGTGACACAGAAAACTTCTGCAACCACTCAGAATCTCCTGGTTACCAGATGGATACGGGTAAGGGAAGATGATGCCGATCGCCGTCACCATCGTTGCCAAAGTCTGCCGCTATTGCCGGGTTGACATGATATTACCTTCAATGAACTACAACCTAGTGGCTAAGGGTGACTTGGTGGCAGTGGGGGATGAAATTAAGTTATAGGGAGTCATAATAACGCCAAATGTCGCAATATGGCTAAATTCCAACATAACATTACATATGCATGTGTATTTCAACCACTGGCATCGCTACTGCAATATGTCAATACACTTGTGCGTTTAGTTTACTAGTGATTTCATACGGGATAACTCAAACAAAGTAAGAATACTTTTCCACCCGGTAGTCGGTACTCATACTTGTGGGCACAATAAAATTGAATTAAGAATTCTGTAGCTCCAGCTGAAGCAGAGACACACAAAAATACTGATGATACCCTCTTAAAGTAATTTTGGCGCAATGAGAACTCAATGAGGAACCAGCAAAGCATCTAAATGGTTTGTGAGCGTTCGGAATGAACAATGTGCCTCTCCAGTATAAGAACAATTCTATATTATTTTTTTACTTGTGCTGGTACAAAGCATAGACACCAGCAATTTAACCATTAACTGCGGAGCCAATTGCCAAAGTTTCAAAATGTTCGCTGCGTAAATCACTTTCTCGGAGCGATTGCCGGTGGTAATTATTTTACTGCAGCAGTTTGGGGAATAAGTCGATAGCGAAATACGAATACTATGGATGGTAATGCATTTACCTACGCGATGCCTGGGATAACTTAGCGCAAGTCTATGTGGGCGAAGATAAATAACTGCAGAGTGTGTGTTCAAGTGGACCAATATATTTGCAGCACCGAATTGGCGGTAATTATGCAAAAATTCGTAAGTCATTAGAAACACAAATTGTCTACGAGTTGCTGTGCAAGTTGATTGTTGCCTTGTTAAGTTAAAAATATTTGATTTTATTTAGTAAGTTGCCTGATGCAGACCTTTGGTGGTTTCACATACTATATCAAGTATTATATTCAGTTAGCGCGCATAGAAAAGAAAACATTCATTCATACATATATGTGGCACTATTTGGATCGTATCAGTGACGAGATTAGTATACGAGATGGGGATCCATAAATATTTCGAAGGTGTGTGGGTTAGTAACAAGTTAACATAAACTGCAAAATGAAAGGTTTGAAGGCAAGCTTTTTCCGAAAACTGATCAAAAATATTTTTGTGTCAGCCCAAGTAGCAATATTAGATTATTTAAGGAAATTGTTAAGTCCGGGCCCGAAGAGTACTGCAATAGTCCCAAAAGATTGTTTACGGAGAGATTTTAAACACCTCTGATTTTACCATTAAATAAACGAGTGCTACTTGTTGGTAAATAGAAAACCGATAATGTTTGTTTGTGAGCTATTTTTAATCAACGCGTGCTCAAGGGGTAAGGTACACTTAAAATGTTGGCACATATTTAATTATTATTATTATTATTATTATTATTATTATTATTATTATTATTACTATTATCAATATTATTATTATTATTACTATTATTATTACTATTATTAATATTATTATTACTATTATTATTATTATTATTATTAATATTATTATTATTATTAATATTATTATTATTAATATTATTATTATAAATATTATTAATATTATTAATATTATAATTATTATATTATAATTATCATTGTTATTATTTCTATTATTATTATTATTTCTATTATTATTATTATTATTATTTCTATTATTATTTTATTATTTCTATTATTATTATTATTTCTATTATTATTATTATTATTTCTATTATTATTATTATTATTATTTCTATTATTATTATTATTTCTATTATTATTATTATTATTTCTATTATTATTATTATTATTTCTATTATTATTATTATTATTTCTATTATTATTATTATTATTTCTATTATTATTATTATTATTTCTATTATTATTATTATTATTTCTATTATTATTATTTCTATTATTATTATTATTATTTCTATTATAATTATTATTATT
This sequence comes from Volucella inanis, assembly GCA_907269105.1. Lineage (NCBI taxonomy): Eukaryota > Metazoa > Arthropoda > Insecta > Diptera > Syrphidae > Volucella > Volucella inanis. The sequence goes on along the minus strand of OU026157.1, from coordinate 100,209,406 downwards.
TCTATTATTATTATTATTATTATTTCTATTATTATTATTATTATTTCTATTATTATTATTATTATTTCTATTATTATTATTATTGTTTCTATTATTATTATTATTATTTCTATTATAATTATTATTATTTCTATTATTATTATTATTATTTCTATTATTATTATTTCTATTACTATTATTATTATTTCTATTATTATTATTATTATTATTATTATTATTATTATTATTATTTCTATTATTATTATTATTATTTCTATTATTATTATTATTATTATTTCTATTATTATTATTATTTCTATTATTATTATTATTATTTCTATTATTATTATTATTATTTCTATTATTATTATTATTATTTCTATTATTATTATTATTATTATTTCTATTATTATTTTATTATTTCTATTATTATTATTATTATTATTTCTATTATTATTATTATTATTTCTATTATTATTATTATTATTTCTATTATAATTATTATTATTTCTATTATTATTATTATTATTTCTATTATTATTATTATTATTTCTATTATTATTATTATTATTTCTTTTATTATTATTATTATTTCTATTATTATTATTATTATTATTTCTATTATTACTATTATTATTTCTATTATTATTATTATTATTTCTATTATTATTATTATTTCTATTATTATTATTATTATTATTATTATTATTTCTATTATTATTATTATTATTTCTATTATTATTATTATTATTTCTTTTATTATTATTATTATTACTATTATTATTATTATTATTTCTATTATTATTATTATTATTTCTATTATAATTATTATTATTTCTATTATTATTATTATTATTTCTATTATTATTATTATTTCTATTATTATTATTATTATTTCTATTATTATTATTATTATTATTATTTCTATTATTATTATTATTATTTCTATTATTATTATTATTATTATTATTATTTCTATTATTATTATTATTATTTCTATTATTATTATTATTATTATTTCTATTATTATTATTATTATTATTATTATTTCTATTATTATTATTATTATTTCTATTATTATTATTATTTATTCTATTATTATTATTATTATTTCAATTATTATTATTATTATTTCTATTATTATTATTATTATTTCTATTATTATTATTATTATTTCTATTATTATTATTATTATTATTTCTATTATTATTATTATTATTTCTATTATTATTATTATTATTTCTATTATTATTATTATTATTTCTATTATTATTATTATTATTATTTCTATTATTATTATTATTATTTCTATTATTATTATTATTATTTCTATTATTATTATTATTATTTCTATTATTATTATTATTATTTCTATTATTATTATTACTATTTCTATTATTATTATTATTATTTCTATTATTATTATTATTATTTCTATTATTATTATTATTATTTCTATTATTATTATTTCTATTATTATTATTTCTATTATTATTATTATTATTTCTATTATTATTATTATTATTTCTATTATTATTATTATTATTTCTATTATTATTATTATTATTTCTATTATTATTATTATTATTTCTATTATTATTATTATTATTTCTATTATTATTATTATTATTTCTATTATTATTTCTATTATTAATATTATTATTATTATTATTTCTATTATTATTATTATTATTTCTATTATTATTATTATTATTATTATTATTATTATTTCTATTATTATTACTATTATTTCTATTATTATTATTATTATTTCTATTATTATTATTATTATTATTATTTCTATTATTATTATTATTATTATTATTTCTATTATTATTATTATTTCTATTATTATTATTATTTCTATTATTATTATTATTTCTATTATTATTATTATTTCTATTATTGTTATTATTTTTATTATTATTATTATTTCTATTATTATTATTATTTCAATTATTATTATTTCCATTATTATTATTATTTCTATTATTATTATTATTTCTATTATTATTGTTATTTCTATTATTATTATTATTATTATTATTTCTATTATTATTATTATTATTTCTATTATTATTATTATTATTATTTCTATTATTATTATTTTTATTATTTCTATTATTATTATTATTATTATTTCTATTATTATTATTATTTTTATTATTATTATTATTTCTATTATTATTATTATTTCTATTATTATTATTATCTCTATTATTATTATTATTTCTATTATTATTATTATTTCTATTATTATTATTATTTCTATTATTATTATTATTTAAATTATTATTATTTCAATTATTATTATTATTTCTATTATTATTATTATTATTATTATTATTATTATTATTTCTGTTATAATTATTATTATTTCTATTATTATTATTATTATTTCTATTATTATTATTTCTATTATTATTTCTATTATTATTATTATTTCTATTATTATTATTATTTCTATTATTATTATTATTTCTATTATTATTATTATTTCTATTATTATTATTATTATTATTTCTATTATTATTATTATTATTATTATTATTTCTATTATTATTATTATTATTTCTATTATTATTATTATTATTTCTATTATTATTATTATTATTTCTATTATTATTATTATTATTTCAATTATTATTATTATTATTTCTATTATTATTATTATTATTTCTATTATTATTATTATTATTTCTATTATTATTATTATTATTATTTCTATTATTATTATTATTATTTCTATTATTATTATTATTATTTCTATTATTATTATTATTATTTCTATTATTATTATTATTATTTCTATTATTATTATTATTATTATTTCTATTATTATTATTATTATTTCTATTATTATTATTATTATTTCTATTATTATTATTATTATTTCTATTATTATTATTATTATTTCTATTATTATTATTACTATTTCTATTATTATTATTATTATTTATATTATTATTATTTCTATTATTAATATTATTATTATTATTATTTCTATTATTATTATTATTATTTCTATTATTATTATTATTATTATTATTATTATTATTTTTATTATTATTATTATTATTATTATTATTATTATTATAATAATAATAATAGAAATAATAATAATAATAATAATATTAATAATAATAATAATAATAATAATAATAATAATAATAATAGAAATAATAATAATAATAATAGAAATAATAATAATAATAATAGAAATAATAATAATAATAATAGAAATAATAATAATAATAGAAATAATAATAATAATAATAATAGAAATAATAATAATAATAGAAATAATAATAATAATAATAATAATAATAATAATAATAATAATAGAAATAATAATAATAGTAATAGAAATAATAATAATAGAAATAATAATAATAATAATAGAAATAATAATAATTATAATAGAAATAATAATAATAATAATAGAAACAATAATAATAATAATAGAAATAATAATAATAATAATAGAAATAATAATAATAATAATAGAAATAATAATAATAATAATAATAGAAATAATAATAATAATAATAGAAATAATAATAATAATAATAGAAATAATAATAATAGAAATAATAATAATAATAATAGAAATAATAATAATAATAATAGAAATAATAATAATAATAATAGAAATAATAATAATAATAATAGAAATAATAATAATAATAATAGAAATAATAATAATAATAGAAATAATAATAATAATAGAAATAATAATAATAATAGAAATAATAATAATAATAGAAATAATAATAATAATAGAAATAATAGTAATAATAATAGAAATAATAATAATAATAATAATAATAATAATAATAATAATAGAAATAATAATAATAATAATAGAAATAATAATAATAATAATATTAATAATAGAAATAATAATAATAGAAATAATAATAATAATAATAGAAATAATAATAATAATAATAGAAATAATAATAATAATAATAGAAATAATAATAATAATAATAGAAATAATAATAATAATAATAGAAATAATAGTAATATTAATAGAAATAATAATAATAATAATAGAAATAATAATAATAATAATAGAAATAATAATAATAATAGAAATAATAATAATAATAATTAAATATGTGCCAACATTTTAAGTGTACCTTACCCCTTGAGCACGCGTTGATTAAAAATAGCTCACAAACAAACATTATCGGTTTTCTATTTACCAACAAGTAGCACTCGTTTATTTAATGGTAAAATCAGAGGTGTTTAAAATCTCTCCGTAAACAATCTTTTGGGACTATTGCAGTACTCTTCGGGCCCGGACTTAACAATTTCCTTAAATAATCTAATATTGCTACTTGGGCTGACACAAAAATATTTTTGATCAGTTTTCGGAAAAAGCTTGCCTTCAAACCTTTTATTTTGCAGTTTATGTTAACTTGTTACTAACCCACACACCTTCGAAATATTTATGGATCCCCATCTCGTATACTAATCTCGTCACTGATACGATCCAAATAGTGCCACATATATGTATGAATGAATGTTTTCTTTTCTATGCGCGCTAACTGAATATAATACTTGATATAGTATGTGAAACCACCAAAGGTCTGCATCAGGCAACTTACTAAATAAAATCAAATATTTTTAACTTAACAAGGCAACAATCAACTTGCACAGCAACTCGTAGACAATTTGTGTTTCTAATGACTTACGAATTTTGCATAATTACCGCCAATTCGGTGCTGCAAATATATTGGTCCACTTGAACACACACTCTGCAGTTATTTATCTTCGCCCACATAGACTTGCGCTAAGTTATCCCAGGCATCGCGTAGGTAAATGCATTACCATCCATAGTATTCGTATTTCGCTATCGACTTATTATTATTATTATTTCTATTATTATTATTATTATTTCTATTATTATTATTATTATTTCTATTATTATTATTATTATTTCTATTATTATTATTATTATTTCTATTATTATTATTATTATTTCTATTATTATTATTTCTATTATTATTATTTCTATTATTATTATTATTATTTCTATTATTATTCTTAATATTTCTATTATTATTATTAATATTTCTATTATTATTATTATTATTTCTATTATTATTATTATTTCTATTATTATTATTAATATTTCTATTATTATTATTAATTTTTCTATTATTATTATTATTATTTCTATTATTATTATTATTATTTCTATTATTATTATTATTATTTCTATTATTATTATTATTATTTCTATTATTATTATTATTATTTCTATTATTATTATTATTTCTATTATTATTATTATTATTTCTATTATTATTATTATTATTTCTATTATTATTATTATTATTTCTATTATTATTATTATTTCTATTATTATTATTATTATTTCTATTATTATTATTATTATTTCTATTATTATTATTATTTCTATTATTATTATTATTATTTCTATTATTATTATTATTATTATTTCTATTATTATTATTATTATTTCTATTATTATTATTATTTTTTCTATTATTATTATTATTATTTCTATTATTATTATTATTATTATTTCTATTATTATTATTATTATTTCTATTATTATTATTATTATTTTTATTATTATTATTATTATTTCTATTATTATTATTATTTCTATTATTATTATTATTATTTCTATTATTATTATTATTATTATTATTTCTATTATTATTATTATTATTTCTATTATTATTATTATTATTTCTATTATTATTATTATTATTATTATTATTATTATTATTATTATTTCTATTATTATTATTATTATTTCTATTATTATTATTATTATTTCTATTATTATTATTATTATTATTTCTATTATAATTATTATTATTTCTATTATTATTATTATTATTTCTATTATTATTATTATTATTTCTATTATTATTATTATTATTTCTATTACTATTATTATTATTTCTATTATTATTATTATTATTATTATTTCTATTATTATTATTATTATTTCTATTATTATTATTATTATTTCTATTATTATTATTATTATTATTT